>OZ014534.1:58190820-58790820 GCA_963966105.1 Volucella zonaria
CCTCTGATTCCGAAGCCGTCAGAGAGGCGGGGCTGTTATTTGACCCCAAGTACTGCACATCGCCACCATCGTTGTTGTTTTCACAGTTGTTTGGAAGTTGTTTTCACATCTTCCCTCACACCAATCTGCGGTTTCGCAGAAGAAGCAGATAGGGCGATGCGTTTAACAGGGTTGGGAGCCGGATTTACCTTTCTTCTCCTTTTGGACCTTGTTTCACGAGACAAGTTTTCCGCAAGTACTGCTTCATCGGCTGAAGTGTTGGCGTCATCCGCTAATCCCGCTATTGGGAGAGCGGAGCGCTCACTTTTATCCATCGCCTGATTTTATCTGCCTTGTAAACACTTTTATTACAAAAACAAATAAAAAATAGAAAAAAAAAAATTTCTTGTTCCCCAGACGGGACTCGAACTTCCCCAGACGGGACTACCACTCCCACTGGGCTGATTGAGCCTTTTAGAAACGTCGCCAAATAATGGTTTACACGTTGTATGTATTTATTTATTTATTTTATTTTTCTTTATTTTTTTTTTCTCGCAAAAAGCCGAAACACGTTTTCACTCCACGACGGTCTGTGAACGACGAGTGATAAAGGCAGCGGGCAAGTTGAGTATGTGATGGGTTTAACCGCTGCATGTGGATTCTGTACACTGGAACTGCAGCCTTTGTTGGTAACCGTACATGTTTCAGTCCGGAATCGTGCGCAGAGAGATCCATCGACAAACGTAGTGCTGGAAACTTTCTTTCTCTTGGTCCTGCTCCTGACAGAAAAAGAGGACGCAGTTTCAAATTCAAGTGGTTGGTCAATTTCAGTGCACGTCACTTCCACCGACATGGTTTTCTTCTCATTCGCCTCTGCGGGAATGAGACTTTTACCACTTGCGTCTCCGACAAGACCTACCGTCTCTTTGCGCCGTCCGTCTGTCCCACGTCTCGGTTTCCTTTTCAACTGCCCCTTAGACGGTAGTCCTTCAGAGAGTGCGTCTTCTGAAAAATGTTCCACCTTTTCGGTTTTCCGAGACAAGCCATCAAAAACAGCATTCTAACCAACCACTCATCTATTCTGACGGAGATTAACCGTTGCTCTCCGTTACTCTGTCTGTCGTTCCACCTCAATCAAACGAACGTGTCGTTGAAAGAACCGCAGGAATCTGCGGAATCCAGAAACTTATGCGTCAGCGCCTAAATCGGCGAGGGGTTTGGAGCTATGTTGGTTGGGGTGCCGGCCACACTTAAGACGACCACGGGTGGATTGTCGCTATTGCCAGTACCACCGGGAGTATTATCCTTTAGGTTCACCTGCATACTTTTAACCGATTAACGTCTAGTTTCGACGCCTTTGTCGCTAAGTTCAACGTCTCACTTGGGATCTTTTCAGAACCTTTGGATCTTTGACCCTTAAGCCTTCCTGCCACGATAAGGCAGCCAAAGAAAGGAATGGCTCGAAGGCATAATTCTATAATATATCCATTACAACGATTCGTATCTATTTTATTTCATGTTTCAAATGTTATACATATAAAAATGAAAAGACCCGTCACCGAAACCGAGAAGGTTGGAAGGTAACTGCCTCTCAAGGAAAAACCTTCAACAGTAGGTGACGTTGACATAACTCGATTTAAATCTTTAGCCCATTTTTACTATCTCTAGATTCGCATCCAGTAACGACATTTTTGCAATAACTTGCATACGAAATTAAGCGCTATTTGAATAGACCCACACACCACGGACTCATAAATTTTTAACTAACGCAATCTAATTCAGAATTATTTATTTAAGTTAATTAGTATAATTTTATCTCGGTCGGTTTGTAGACCTATCCGTTTGTACGTCCGTTCGGAAATTATTCAAAAACTAATAGTCTGATTGGGATGCAGTTCTATCCACAAAATGATACTGAAAGCCATTAAATTTTCTATTTGTTTACAATGCGAAACGCCGGTTTAAACAACTTTTTGGGCAACATGGAATGCCATCGTTGCGTTGGTCAATCAACCAATGGCAGGGCCATTGGTTACTATCTGCGCTTTGCATGTTTTCTTGATTACCACGATCGAATTTTTACATTTTTCTGTATAAAAGCGATGGCAAACCTTCACATCATCACCAGTATCGTCTTCGTTTCTCTTGGGATATCACCATCCAACTATTAACATAATCAAAATGTTCAAACTTGTAAGTACGAATACCTCAATGGAACTTAGATACATTACATCATCAAATGGATACCGTGAAACAGCTGACTAACATTCGTTTTTGCATAGATCCTCGTAACTGTCCTTTTGGGATTAGCTGTTGCTGACAACATTGACAGGGATGCTGAAGTGCTCAGTTACAGAAACGACCCTGCTGATGCTGATGGTAACTTTGCTTTCGCTTTCGATACCTCAAATGGAATTTCAATCCAAGAAAGTGGAAACCTTGCTGGAGTTAGCGGAGCAGCACAATGGGTGTCACCCGAAGGTGTTCCAGTTCAATTTGTCTACAGTGCTGATGAAAATGGATACCATCCAAGTGGCGAACATTTGCCAACTCCACCACCAGTCCCAGAAGCTATCCTTAGGGCTCTTGAATACATCAGAACTCATCCACAACAGGAGGAGAGAATTCCACTCCGCGGATAAGAAGTTTATCCGGTGACTTTTCCCAATTGTTAACATAACATTAATTTATATTATTAAAAAAAAAAACACAAACATCATAAACTTGTCGTATTACTTGTATCTCATAAGTTGTTTAGGTTTGTCTGCCTTCACATTCATTTTCGCTGAACGATTCGGATACTTCAAAATGTTATCTCTCTGAAAAAACGTTCTGCAGAAAGAAATAAAGATGCAGCTCAATATGGACTAAATTCTTCGATTTTACGATTGGGACAAACCCCGCATAGTCATCACATTGAAAAAGAAAATAGAAGAGTCGCACCTAACCACCAACTGACCTGTTGGCAGTAATGGGCGCATGGAATATATTAATTGGGATGATTTCATGGCCAACCAACTTCATGGCCCATGAGCATCATCATTAAAATACTCGTAGATACATATATTATCAAGTCTAATTAATTAAAGCGACGGGCTTTTTGATTCATGAAGTAACGGTGACATTCGTTATTCGACCAAAAATATTAGCTAAGCCCTTTACCTCATCGAGCACCGATGCGCTTTCAAATCAAAATTATGAACAACTCATTCCTGGACGTATTCTCAATAGAGGAGCTCGATGGGGTGATTTCCTTTTTATTTCGGAGGAGCTGATAATCTTAGTATCACTTTTTGCTGGGCTGTCTTGCCTTAATCCTTATATCCTTATATCTATTGCTTGGCTGGTTGAAATTTTAGTGATTTTTCATCAGTTGCTAGTCTAATGACTCTCCAACGATGTAACAACAAGCCTACTTTTTGAAGGATTTTTGATCTTATGATTGCAGGCTCTTTATTTAATAGTTTATTTTCGACGCTGCTGGATGTGTGGCATTTTGAGGTGTTGGGAGTATACATATTCTGCCAACGACGAAATAGTCGAACTGCAAAAGCAAATCCAAAAGAAGCATGGAAGCTAGTTAATCAGATATTTAGGATAATACTCCTCAACCTTGATGACGTCTTATCCAAAAACTTTGCAAGCGAATCTAATATACAAGGTCTTGCGAACAAATTTGCAACTCAGCTATCACTGGAGGTTAGCAATAGAGTGCACCATGGTAGTCAGCAAACTTTCATAGGCTCAACGTCTAGCACAACGCCTTCGATGTATCTAGAGGAAGTGACCGTAAGCGAAGTGCAAAATATTCTCTGTGACAAAAAATCACCACGAATAGATGGTATACGACCAAAAGACCTCCAACAATACGCTTAACTTTTATCACCAATAATCTGTGAATTGGTTAATAAAAGCATAACACAATCCCAAATCCCTGCTTCAAGTCTCTATAGTGCTGCCAATATGCAAAAGTGGTAAAAAAATGACATTTTGAACTATAGACCCATTTGTACTCTGTCAGAAGTGGATAAAGTGCTTGAAGGGGTACTCTCAGATTGGCTTTACCGATATCTAGAAAGATAAAACATTTTAGAAAAAAACCAGTATGGGTTAGGAAAAACAGAACTACTAATCAATTATTGGGAGAGTTCACCAACCAAATAAACAGCAATCTAGACAGAAACCATAATACAGTGGTCTTATTCATCGACTTTAAAAAGGCGTTCGATACCCTGAGTCACAGGAATATATTACGGCAGCTAGACAAAATCGGCGTGAAAGGAATCATCCTGAGGTGGTTTCAAAGTTACTTAAAAATCCGTACCCTTAAAGCTAAAATTAAAGAACATTTTAGCGATCCGGAGAATACACTGTATGGAGTGCCGCAAGGATCTAAACTCGGGCCATTGCTTTTCATAGTACATGTGAACGATCTATTTTCTGCTCTTCGGCAAAGTAAAGGATATGCGTATGCAGATGATACGGCGATAGTTGTCAATTATAAATGTGCGGAAACGGCAGTAAAAATAATGCAGTTACAGCTTTGTGTCACGTTCATGGTCTCGTCATCAACGCAAAGAAAAAAAAAATAGTGCACATACGCCCACCACATATCCAAAAAGCAACAATAATAATAAAAATTCATGATACCAAGTGCCTTCATAATGCAGGGAGCCATATGCAACTACAAAGAGATGACGGATGCGAAACTTTTATTCAAAATGTGTCAACCTATAGATACTACCTTGATCAAAAAGTTCCGGGAATGTATTCAGAAAAATGGAAATACAAGTTTATTCATCTAAATCTACATATATTGTCCCCTTCAAAGTAATCCCCATCTGCAACACACTTATGCCAGCGCTTAATCCAATCCTCGAAACATTTTTTATATTCGGTTTGCAGTATGTCCACCAGTGCTTCCTGCGATTTTTTCATTACTTCCTCTCGGGTGCTGAAACGCGTTCCCCGTAGTGGTTTTTTAACTCGGTTGAACAGAAAGAAGTCACAGGGAGCCAAATCAGGTGAATTCGGTGCCTGTTGGATGGTATTTGTTGCATTTTTCGTCAATGCGTTATCATGGTGCAAAATCCACGAGTTTTCTGCCCACAATTCTGGTCTCTTTCGGGCGTCTCGCAACGCCCAAATAATATGAGTACTCTTTGTTTACTGTCTGGCCTTCTGGAAAAAATTCATGATGCACTACAGCGTTTTAATCCATGAAAACCGTGAGCATTGCCTTCTTTTTTGGTCTCGGCTCATTTGGTGAACGTCATTCACTTGCCTGATGTCTGGATTACGTATCGTACTCATAAACCCACGTCTCGTCTCCAGTAATGATCCTTTTGATGAATGTGGGATCGGATTCAGCCTTGCAAATCATCTCTTTTGCGACGCCAACACGGTCTCTTTTTTGCATGAAATTGAGGCCTTTTGGCACCAACTTTGCTGCTACACGACGGAAATGTCAATGCCGAATGTCAATCAAAATGTCTAGGACGGATCCATTGGCAATGTTCAAGTCCTCCGCTATCTCTCTGATGGTTAATTTGCAGTTATTGACCAACATTTCTTTTATGAGTACTTCATCAATGTTTTCGTCGGTTTTCGATGTCGATGGACTGCCACTGCGTTCATCATCACTCACGACCACATTTGAACCGCCGCGCTCGTGTCACTGGTTAACGACCGTTTTCTTTAGAGAATCGTTGCCGAAACACTTTTCCAACATTTCCAACGTTCGCGCACCATTAAATTCGTTTTTTACGCAAAATTTGTTGCAAATTTAAATCCATTTCTAAAATTTTAAAAAATCGCCAACACACGCAGAGATAGATGTACTCTTGGCTACGTAACTTTTGCAAATGTCAAGCTATGACCAGCTAAGATTTAGAGGGAATGTCAGCAACAGATTTACCAACTTAACAAAAAAAATAGAACTCAAATCGGAACAATGGGAGACCACACGGTGGTGTCCCCGGGAACTTTTTGATCAAGGTGGTATTTAGGGGTTATCGTGGACTACAATTTTAAATGGAGCTACCAGATAAGAGCGCTTGAGACAAAACTTTGGTAGTCAACTTACGCATTATTCCATTTCAGGAACTTTTGCACGGTGGAGGTTCTATGGCAGAGCTATTTTGGACTAGTAGAATCTCATCTACGACATGATATAGTAGCGTGGGGAAATGCGCCTCAAATTCAATCACTGCAGCAAATACAAACACGATTCCACAAATAAATAATCCGTGCAAAAACAGGACAGCGTCACGACTGACAGCAGATCAGCAATAAGACGAATATGCTTAACATCGAACAGCTTCATAAGATGGAAATTATTTCGAAATTTTGGAATGACAATACTTACAAAATACCAGCTCAACATAACTTCAACACACGAAGAAGACAACAAGGACCGTACAACATCCCGTGGCACTGTAATTAGACGATATGAAGTAATAGTGCCGAAAATATTTAATCAACTTCCAAGCGGTTTCAGAAACCTTTCAAAACCTCTTTTATTGAAAAAAAGCGAAACAGTTCCATTTGAACTTGGAATGGCTATCAACATACGAGTATGTATCTACATATATTGGATGAATGACTCTAACTCCAACATTTTAAAATGCTATAATTTTTTTTATTTTTTGATAAATTTTATTATGCCAAAGCAAAAAATGTTGGAAAATACATCAATTTTCAAATTGTATCAGTAGTTTTCAATATGTCCACCTTTGGCGCGGATAATGGGCTTGAGACGGCCGAAGAAAGCATAGCACGCTGCACGCGTGCCTCTGCTTTATTTTGGTATTTTGGCCAATTCCCGGTGAAGTGCTTGTTTGAGGTGGTCCAAACTTTGGTATTTTTTAGTGCCAACCTTCGCCTTCAAAATACCCCAGAGAGAGAAATCCAACGGATTTGCATCCGGAGAATTTGCAATCTATTATGTCGAAGAAATTAAGTGTGGAACATTGTTTTTTAACCAATCTTGGTTGACGCGCGCTTTGTGAGACGGTGCCGAGTCTTGTTGAAATGTCCACGGTCTCCGACCGAAATGTTTGTTTGCCCAAGGCTTCAATATTGCCTCTAAGGCAGTTTCACGGTATACGATCGCATTAATTTTGACTCCATGGTCCAAAAATACGAGCGGAGAGCGACCATCGGCGGTTATGACGGCCCAAACCATCACCATCTGTGCATCTTCGAAGAACCTCTCTGACAAGTAAACTCGGTCATTTTGTTTGTTGAAATATTGCTTGCACTTTCGTGCTTTCGACTCTAACCTTTTTCTGTTGCGATGTAAGATCGTGTGCTTTTTGAAACTTCAATGGCTTGAGCCCAAGCTTATTTTTCAGCATATGTAGCATCCGTTTCAACGATATGTTGAGCGTACGAGCCATTTTTTTTTCCACTTCACTTTCCGATCCATTTCTGCCGATGTTGCTGTTTTTTTATGACCACCTCCATGGTGTTTTGCAACGCTCGCGCTGCCAGTATCACGGTAACGAGCTATGGTTCGAGACACAAATGATTTATTCACGTTGAGGTGCTGGATTGCTCTAACGATAGCTACTTGTGGGTTTCCAGCCAAATACAAAGCAATCACACTATCACGTTTGAATTCCATCGCGGATAAAAAATTTTCAACACAACTGAGACGCAAGTCGTTTAAAATGCTTGTAAATAATAAAATTATCTGTCATGTGTCAAAATTTGAGCTCACGGTCATGAACGGCTTGAAAATTACAGCAGTTCGAGTCATACAGGGTGTATTTTAGGAATTATTTAAAGTTGCACGAACGTTCTCACAGCTATTAGTAAATTAGTTTTTTTTTTTTTTTTTTTCGTGGGTAGGTAAAAACCATAAGCACGCGCTCATAAGAGTACCACCACACCACCACAGCAGGTACCATAAGCACGAGCACCTACTGCCTACCACAGTGGCATAGCAGCGCCCACCATAAGCACGCCCTCATGGTAGTGTGAGATTCTTACTCACTACAAAAACCTCCCATTTTCTATAAGACTGCGACTAAGTTTGCTTAACAAGTAGCTCAAGCTTCTGTTGTTTATCGCGATTGGTAGGTAGCTTTCCAGCGAAGGCACCTACTGTTACCATTATTTCATACGGTTTCCACTTAAGGCGCTAAGTCGAACGGTCTTGTCCTTTGAAGTCGCCGCACAAGATTTGTCTCGTTCAATCTCCGGATTATTTCCTGGTTGCAATGATGCGCAAGATGAGTGCGAAGTTTACGACCAAAGCTTGTTACTTCGCCTTTCACGGTTGCAATTCCCAGATCGCGGTGAATATCGCTTTGTTCTGGAATGTCTGTAGGACAGACATATTGTTTGGTTTGGTACAACCCCACAGCTTGTTATATGTGCTTAGTTTAGAGTATCTTCCGATAAGCCAATTCATTTCTCTTAGCCTGATTTCGAGCTCTTCACGTTTCTTTTTTACGTGTGATTTCCACTTCAGTTTTGCGTCTAGGGTCATTCCCAAATATTTTACTTCGTTTGTATACGGTATTTGTACCGAGTTAATGAATAAAGGTAAGTTGTTTATCTTTCTGTACGTAAAATTGACGTGTGTTGACTTAGTCTCGTTTAGCACGATTCGCCAGCTCTTCGTCCACTCAAATATTTTGTTCAGAGCTCGTTGAAGTTTTGCAGTCGATTGTTTGTCCTGTGGCTAGGATCGCCGTGTCATCCGCGAACGTGGCTACCACAGTCTCCTCATCTAGAGATATGTCTCTAAGAATACGTATGGCCCCAGAACGCTTCCTTGTGAAACGCCGGCTTGAATTTTCTTGAAACCAGAGTATTGAATCCCATACCTAACCCGAAATAGTCTATTTTCAAGATAAGATTCGAGTATTCTATTCATTTCTCTCAGTAAAATTTGTAATAGTTTATACTTCAAGCCCTCGTGCCATACCATTGCGATACATCGAGAAAAACGCTTGAACATATCTTTTTCCCCTCTAGCGCGTTCTCTATTACATTTGTTATGCGATAGACCTGGTCGATTGTGGAATGTTTGACTTTAAAGCCGAACTGGTGATCCGAGATCAATTGTCTTTCTTCAGTTATCGGTTTTCAACGTTTAAGCAGAAGAAATTCGAAGACTTTTGAAATTATCGGCAGGAGCGAAATGGGTCTGTATGATTTTTTGCCGTTTGGACTTTTCCCCGGTTTTGGAACCATTATGACTTCTGTGACTTTCCATTGGCTTGGAACGTATAAAAGTCTCATGGAAGCATTTATAATGTGGAGGAGCTTGACAAACGCTTTTCGAGGTAGCTTCTTTAGAATTTCACTTGTAATCAAATCGTGTCCTGGAGCCTTATTATTTTTTAGATTTTTTATTGTTTGCCTTAGCTCAGACAGTGATACGGATTTTATATTGTAATTGTCGGATCCTGTTCTGAGATTAAGTTCTTGGGTCAAGTGACGTCCTTCGAAGGGTTTGAAAGTTTCTTTCAAGTGGTCGGCAAACAAATTCGCTTTCTCTTTGTCTCCTTTTACCCATTCGCCGTTGGCTGTTTTTATCGGTGGCATTTGCATAACAGGTTTTTTAGTCGATTTCACGGCTTTCCAGAGCGAATAATTGGAACTATTGTCCGCAGTCAAGTCTTCGGTTCTTAAATTCTTGCAGCATTTGCTTTAGCTTATTTGATAGGCGGTTCAAATAGGATTTATGCGAGGGCGCCATCTCCTCCGTAGGAGGCCTTCTATATCGGGCGCGTATATTTGCTTTCCGTATTTTATTCCTCTTGTTCGAAATTAAGTGTTGTTCCACGCAGCTCTTTGGATGATTTCCACGATCTTGTCAACTTCGTCTTCGACTATTTGCAACGGCGTCGTAAGTGGAACTCTTAAAGCAATATTTTCCTTGCAATTTCTCCTAAAACCATCCCAATTTGTTCCCTTATTTGTCAATCTGGGCGGTCTTTCGGTCCTTACTATGCTCTTGCCGATTTTAAAGATTACTAGCGAGTGATCTGAGCAAAGATCATAGGATTCTTCTAAAGTCGTAAGATATTTGAGGACCCCTTTTATAATGAAAAAATCGACCAAGTCAGGTATTTTATTTGTGTCGATGGGCCAGTAGGTTGGCTTGCCCGTCGAAAAAAAGTCCAAGCCACGTTTCATACTTGCTTGGTACGGTAGCCTGCCCTTCGTAGAATTGAATCTTAAATCCCAAAATGTATGCTTTGCGTTGAAATCACTATCGAGAATAAAGTTTGACCCAAGTTGGTAAAAAAGGCGATCGAGGTCGTCGTCAGCCATATTATATCTCGGAGGGAAATAACAAGATGCTATATTATAGTCTATATGATTTATGTTTACGGAAACTGAACTTATTTGTATAGATTCAAGTTCTATTGTCACGTTCTCGGCATGCTTAATGCAGTCTTTAATATAAAGTGAGGATTCACCCCTCGCGTTTTCTGAGGGATGATGCGCGTGATAACCAGAGTAACGTCTTATCTTGGGTTTAACTCCCTTTTTTAAGTGTGTTTCCGAAATCAGGCATATGTCACTGTGGTCTTTCCATAGAAAAATTTCTAATTCGTCGATTTTTTTCAGAAGGCCATTTGCGTTCCATGTTAAAATCTTAGTCAACTGTTTCATTTTCATTTTTGTTAGATTTTTTCCGAGCAACGAACTCGAGCTTGCTTAGCTTTTCAAACAAGAGCTTATTTACTTTTATTTGTTCATCTAGTTTTTCTAAGATGACTGCGAGAATTTGAGGCAGCGGATCTGTAGTGGCCGAATCTATTTTGATGGCTTTTGACGCGACCTCAGCGTATGAACTCGCGCGGACCGGTACAGTTTTTTTAATTGCACTTGATTCGGCAACGTTTCTTTTGAGCAGATTTATGCTTTTGCGTTACCGGTTTCTTCATTGTGACTCTCTTAGCTGTCTTGGGCTCATCGGTTTTAGGATTTTGCACCTTTAGGTCCGGATGAATGAATTTCGTGGGACTTTTTCGCCTCTTTTGTATTTCTTTGGCGATTTCACAACCTCGGTAATTAGCTGGGTGATTTCCTGTGCAATTGGCACAAACTGCTGGGATTTGCTTATTTGTTTTGCACTCTTCCGAGAAGTGTTTGTCTGTGCATTTTACGCATCGTGGATGTTTTTGACAATACGCCCGAGTGTGGTTAAAATCTTGACAACATTTGCATTCGATTACGGTTTGTTAGCCCTTACGCATGGGCTCCATTTTAACTCTGATATTTCAGATAGATTTAATTTTATAAATATCATCGACTTTCTCGTTTCGATCAAAAGTAAGCATGAAAATAGGAAGTCCGCGTTTGACTACGGTATCTTTGTCGCTATCCGTTTGTTGCTTTACCTTCTTGATTATGTTCACGGCGTCAGTAATCTTAAAACCTAGTGCTTGAACGTCTTCTATTACATCTTCTTACAACTTCTTACTTTCCGTAGCCTGCTATCCCGACCACATTTATTGCGGGAGGAGGGCGAGGTTTCGTTTGGGGTTTTGTCTTGGTTGGTACGGTGGGCTTATTTTCATCTCTTGGTTGTAAAACTTCGGGAGATGAGCCTGCCTTACGTTTTTTGCTAGGCCTTTTCACGAGTACAGGATTGGTTTCGCGAGCAAGTTCTTCTTCGTCCGTCAGGCATTCCACTAAACGGTTCGGCGTTGTCTTGCAATCTAAAGATAAACCAGAGTTTTTTAGAATCTCGTTTTCTTTACGAAGAGAATCTACTTCATTTTTAAGTTCGTAAAAGAGTCGTTGCATTTCTTTGAGTTTAGCTCGGAGTTCATTGTTCTCCTGTTCGAAGCATTTACTTTTCACTGAGTCCTGATTAACCGGCGGACTTCGCTTTCCGGAATTATGCGATCTAGATGGTGAAGATCGGAGTGCCTTTGATGTTTTTGCAAAGGGATTTGACAGCAATAAATGGCTCTCCCCAGAATCCGCAGAGCCTACCTCCGAAGAGGGTGGATTGGCCAGTAAAACTGGATTGCCACCTGGGGTATTACTTCCGTTTGTTTTGTCCATTG
This sequence comes from Volucella zonaria, assembly GCA_963966105.1. NCBI lineage: Eukaryota > Metazoa > Arthropoda > Insecta > Diptera > Syrphidae > Volucella > Volucella zonaria. The sequence continues at coordinate 58,202,844 of OZ014534.1, forward strand.
CACTTTTTGGATGCCCACGCACTCGGCGTACAGAGGGTGCATTTTAGTCGCCTTTTACGACAGGCATGTCTACCTCGGGTAAATTAAAATTAAAAAACGAAATGCTACAGCAGATTTTCCAGAGGTTTACATCTATACCTAAAATGATCTCCTTTAATTCCAAAGGAAGGGCACGAAATATTAGAATCACTGTAGAATCCGAAAAGTAAATTGACGAAAAAATTAATATGCGATCCTGCTCGATACAGACGAGAAATTTTGTATGTGACTTTCGATTAAATGATTCGAAATCCGAATGAGTTGAAGGACCAGCACTTGCGAAGGGAAGCAAAACGAAAGCCGACGAAAACGAAAGCAGATTACAGCCAAATTGAAATAATTTAATTTATTTGTTTGATTATACGAGTACTTATCTCTTTGCTGGTCCAAATCCAAGTGGCCGAGATATCTTTATTGCGCAATTTATTTAGTGGAAAGTGGTATACAATTATTAAGAGAGCAAGTAATAAAGCAATTCGCGATTAAAGAGAGCAATTAACAAAGCAAAAATGTGGATAGTCTATGATACAATGATTCACAGAAATGAATATAAGTAGCAAGTTACTAATTCAAAATATTATCAAACAAATACTTTCTTTTAAATCAAATCACTAAAACTGACTAACAAGTTACACTGCGAACGGAATCCGCAACTGAACTTCCAAACTACAATATTTATTCCCTGTCCGAACCCCTTGTCGCGGGTAATTAGGGACAAATTACAAATTCCAAGAAAATTAAGGGGAAGAAGGGATTTATGGTGTTATACAGGGTGTCCCAGTTTAGCAATATAATAATTTAAGGGCATATTCCCGAAGTTCCGCCGAACTAAAAGTTACGAGTATATGGCAGGTGGGGGCCTATTCTCACTCCATTTCAAGTTACAGCCCATCAAAGTGGGTCAATTTGGAGGTGTAACCTTATAATTTCTAAACTAGTACAGATTAGATTTAGATTAAATTTCATTTTTATTTTGTATAAGAAATAAATAATTACATAAGGTTTGTTACCGCACATTTAATAATACAGGGATTTGATAATACAAAGTATCTTGCCACTGAAATAGTTGTTGAAACATATGAATACAGAAATTTATTAACAAGAAAGAATCATTAGAAGGAAAGTACGACAAAAACCTCCTATAAAAAAAAAAAATAAAAAAATAAAAATAAATAAATACGTAAACAAGTAAACAAGTAAATAATTTAACAAATAAATAAATAAATAAATAAATAGTCTATAAATAAATAAATAAATAAATAAGTAGATAGAAATAAATAAATAAATTAACGACAATTAAATAAACAAATAAAGTCGCATTTAGCTATCAATCAGGAAAGTCGCATCTTACTTATTACAAAATTTGACTTAATTTTTGCGATTCTTTCACAAATCAATTCAACATTCGCTTTGTTGTGTAGGTCTACTGTTGAATGATGCCAGGGTAAGCTGAACATCATTTTTAGGACTTTATTTCGACATGTCTGCAGGTTTTTTACTCGTATGTGGCATTTTGCGCAATCCCCCCAAACTTGGCATCCATACAAAAGAATAGCCTGAAAAATAACTTTGAAAATTATGACCTGTTTCTGTTGAGAGCGCTGATTTTCTATTGATAAATAGGTATAACATTTTAATAGCCACCCCTACCTTCTTGACCGTTCTAGTTATGTGTTCGTTAAATAATAAATTTGAATCTAGCTGGATACCTAGATATCTGACATAGGGCTCCCAAGGGATATTTACTCCATTAATTTGTAACCGATTAGAAGGCAGAAAGCAATGTTTTCTTTTTCTAGTGAAAAAGATAGCTTGCATTTTCGCTTCGTTCCATTTTATTTTCCATTTTGTGTAATACTCTTTTAATACTTCCATCGCATTATTGAGATTGCTTTCAATATTGAAAGCAAACTCATGTGACGAAAATACTGCAGTATCATCAGCAAAAATGGCTACATGGCAATCGTGCAAAACAGGAAAATCGGACGTGTAAATATTATACAAAATTGGGCCTAACACAGAACCTTGATGAACACCAAAATCAAAAGTTATTAAGTTTGAGACACTACTATTAACATAGACCTTAAAACAACGACTAGATAAGAAACTTTGAACTAACTTACAAATATAGGACGGAAAATTAAATTGTATCATTTTGTAAATAAGGCCATCGTGCCAGACAATATCAAATGCTTTCTCGATATCTAGTAAAAGCATTCCAGTTGATTTACCTGCGGAGCGATTTGTTTTCACAAAGTTGCAAATTCTAACTACTTGATGTGAAGTGTTATGATGTTGCCTGAAGCCAAATTGTTCTTTAGGATAAATATTATTATCACATATATGTTTTAGTAACTTTTCCTTAATTACTTTTTCTAATATTTTGCTTAGACTACAGAGCAAACTTATTGGCCTATAACTTTCTACACTTTCAGGTGGCTTACCAGCTTTAAGCACCGGCACAATTTTGGCTAATTTCCAAGCCTCTGGAAAATACCCTATCTTCAGGCAGGCATTTATGAGGAAAGTTAAATATTTTATTCCAGATTTGGGCAACTGCAGGGGGGGTCTATTCCCACTCCATTTCAAGTTACAGCCCATCAAAGTGTGAGAATTTGGAGGGGTAACCATTTTAAACGCTATAATTTCTAAACTACTAGATGGAGTGAAAAGTGACATCCTTGGCCGCCAGAATGCACTGCTGCTGCAAAAAGGGTTATGGTGCCTTGAAGTCCGTTCATATTTAGGCAGACATGCCAAATTTTAGTGCGATACTGTCTTTAGTTTTGTTTTGACAGCTGATTATTGTTGACGTGTTTGGCATCATGTTGAGTATGGACAAAAACGATTTTCGTTCTCTGATAAAACATTATTTTTTGAGAGGCAAAACGGCGAAGGAAACAAAAGAAAAGCTGGATAAATATTATGGGGCTAATGCTCCGTCAGATTACACCATCAAATATTGGTTTCGAGAGTTTCGTGGTGGCCGCAACTCCACTACCGATCAAGTCCACAGCGGCAGGCCCTCCGATGCGGTTACATAGGAAAATATCAAAAAAAAAAAATACATGATATGGCTGACCGGAAAGTGAAGGCACGCGAGCTAGCAGATACCACAAAGAGCGCACACGCCATATTTTGGGCAATATTCGGCATATGAAAAAGTTATCCTGCCGCTGGGTGCCGCGCATGCTCGCTCCTGACCAAAAACACGAACGCGACAGCACCTCAAAAGAGTGTTTGGACTTGCTGATGCGAAATCGGGCGGACTTTTAGCGTTGATACGTAACTGGATTTGGATCCCTCGGACTATTATCTCTTCCCAAACCTCAAAACATGGCTCATCAATAAAAAATTCGGCTCACGCTAGGAAATCATAGATGCCACGGAGAAGTATTTAGCAGACCTTCCGGAAAATTACTTTTCGGACGGGATCAAGAAATTGGAAAATCCCTGCAATAAGTGTATCAAATTAAAAGTGGACTATATTGCATAAAATAAAATAAAAAAATTTTAATTCCCAAGGAGATCACTCTCCATCTAGTAGTACAGGTACAAAAATAGTTTTAGATATTTTGGAAAGATAATTTAGTAGTGCATACAAGTCTTAAATGCTTTGGGTACTTCTGTGCAGCGACAAAAAAGTTATGGCACTTTAAACTCAAAATTATGAAAATTTGCTGTTCCATTTTTTTTTTACTTAAAATGCATTTTTCTTAAAATTTCTACTTAATAAATTTTCGGAAATTTGTATCCTTGCAAAATTTCCTAAAAATTATGTTTAGAAACTTTTTTACGTACGATCAACAGTAGTAGTAAGGACTGAAACGAATAAAATTTGGAAACTTCAAAGTAAAAAAAAAAAGATATTTTCATAATTCATGTAAATTTTTTTTATTTGCTTTTAAACTCTGTTTTTATTAAATTCATTTACAATTACAAAAAATAAAAAAAAATTTTTGGGTTCCCATCTTTCCTCAACTTCTTTCGAATGTCCTTCATAAGGTTGGTGACAGTTACATCCGTGATCTTTTTGGATGCTCTTTTCCATTTAGAACTAACATCTTTTACGTCCTTTGCCCACTGCTCATTTTTCCTCAATTTAGCTTTGACCAAAGCCCAATACCTTTCAATGGGACGGCACTGTGGAACATTGGGTGGATTCATGTCTTTTGGGACAAAGTCGACATTTTTAGCAACAAGAAAGCTCAACGTCGCATGAGCTAAATCAGGCCAAAATAATGTTGAACCCTCGTGTTTGTTTAAGAAAGGAATCAACCGTTTTTTTAAGCACTCGTTAATGTACACTTCTCCGTTAATTGTTCCCGATGTAATAAACGATGAGCTTCTGTGTCCACATTGACAAATGGCCTGCCAAACGAGATATTTTGACCCGAATTTTTCCATCCCAATCGATGTTGTTGATTGCAGAAGAATCTCAGCTTCAAACGAGTTGTAAAACTGCTCACCTGGAAGAGTAGTAAAGATGACTTTGACATGGACGCGAAGTATTGTCGAGCCATTTGTCGATGATCTCTTTACGGCGTTCCCCTTGACTCATATTTTATAAATATTTTAAACCGCACCGAACTAAAATCAATAACAAACTGAAACTAGAGAATATGCAGGCTAATTTGGGTAGAAAATGGGATTGCAATTTTTACGCATTACGTATAGTCCGTATTAAAATTTACAGATTTTATTCGTTTCAGTCCTTAGTAGTAGTTTTGTAGTAAAAGCCATTTTTCGTTAAACAAAAATGGTCAATCAAAATTAAGTGAGAATAATAAACTAACGTACCTATGAGCAATGCAGTTAACAGTTAATTGTCGAATAGGAAAAAAAAAATCGTAACAAAGACTAATTCTTTGTTAATTTTTTTTTTTCAATTTGACATTGTTTCAACTGATCTACAATCGACATTTTGCTCTGTAAGTGAACAGCCGATTGATAAGTTGATCTCCACAAAATGTATTCAAAACGTGCATTCGCGGAAATAGTGTTTGTATACGGGTTGGGCAATGGAAGAGCTTCATTGGCAAGATTGGAGTACCAACGATTATACTCGTACCCAAATCGTAGAACACCATGCATCCGGCTATTCGGTGATACGTATCAGCGCCTCGTTGATAGCGGGTCAACTGCACCAAAAAAAACAGAGAAGGACGTTCAGAGGCAGCGGTGGCAGAAATTGGGGATGGGATATTGCCTGCTGTGGAAGTTCAGCCTTCAGAACCAGAATTCACAGGACTCTACAGAAAAATAGATTACACCCTATCCATGTGACACCGGTACAGGATTTACTACCAGGTGATGCGCAAAGTAGAATGGAATTTTGCCAATGGCTACTGCGCAAACATGCAGAAGACGGGCAATTCCTCAAGAACATTCTGTAGACTGACGAAGCGCAGTTCTCAAGAGATGGGGTTACAAACCACCATAATTCGCACCATTGGTCAGACCCCAATCCCCATTTAATACGTACAACATCCTTTCAAAGGTAAGAATTTAATTATTGCAAACAACTTCTTCAAAATATGTTGTTTATTTTAAAGGAGGTTTAGCGTAAATGTTTGGGCTGAATAAATAGGAAACATTTTAAGTAGTAGGCCCGCACGTTCTTCCACAAACAGTTAATTCCAATTACTACCTGGAATTTATTAGAGAACGATTGCCGGAGCTCCTTGAAGATGTTCCTCTTGCTCAGAGAAGGGCGATGTTCTTTCGTTCCTCAACCATACATTGAAAGAACGATGGATTGGTCAATTCCGCTCCAATCCTTGGCCACCCAGATCTTCTGACATACTCGTACCTATGGATTTTTTCTTCTGGGGTGCTATGAAAGAAAAGGTTTATTTTAGAGAAATGTCGAGTCTGGTAGAGATCCAAGAAAATATTAGTGTCGCATCAGAAGAGATGAAAATAATTTTGATGATTGTTAATCTGTCATCCGAAATGGTTAAACGCGCCCGAAAGTGTATTCAAATGGAAGTAAGTTATTTCGAGCAATTGCTATAAACATTCCATAAACTGTTCCAAAACGGTTTTTCTCAGGACCACATACAAATATCTAAACGATTTTATGAGTAATTCAAGGTACACTTCTTTTTGGCCATTTTTCTTTGACGAAAGTAAAAAAGTTTCTGAACATAATTTTTAGGAAATTTTGCAAGGATAAAAATTTCATAAAATTTCAGAAAATTTATTAAGTAAACCTTTTAAGAAAAATGCAGTTTAAGTAAAAAAAAATGGAACAGCAGACTTTCATAATTTTGAGTTTAACGTGCCATAACTTTTTTGTCGCTGCACAGATGTACCCAAAGCATTTAAGACTTGTATGCACTACTAAATTATCTTTCCAAAATGCCCAAAATTATTTTTGTACCTGTACAGTCATGCCGGAGCTTTCGCCTAAGCAGGTCAGGTCATTTAACTTGTCTCTCGCCCTGGTTTATCTGAACTTAAAAAAAAAAGTGTATAGAACAAAAAAAAAAAAAAAACACTAAAAAAGTAGATAAATAAATAAATAAAAAAAAAAAAGAAATTTCTAAACGCGTAAGATCCCCTGATAAAAGGGACATTCCTTTTTCCTCGGATAAAAGATATCGTGTCGCAATGAAAACTGCAAGTGCTCGTAAGGACTCCAGAACGAATTACTGGAGTCCACTGCAATGCCATCCGGACAGTGATATTAATGATATGGATGATGTAATCGTGCCCAGTGTGTCATCCAAAAAAGTGTTTATTCCCCCCATCAAACTATTGCAGAAATCAAGTGATTACGTGCATAATATGTTTAAGGCCTTGAAGATCACTGATTATAGTACTAAAAAAATATCAATCGGTGTTAAAATCGTGTGTGAGTCCATTGCGACGTATAATGCAGTAATCTGTCAATTGAAGGAGGAAAAATGTAAATTTTTTTCACATGAAATTAAAGGTATTAGTGTTTTTAAGGTAATTCTCCACGGCATGGACGATATGGAAACACAATTACTTAAAGACGAACTTATAAAACTTAGTCTTAAATGTACTGATATAAAAAAAGTAAAAAGAAATTTCGAGCAATACTGTGACACTATCTACATGGTTTCGTTTGAAAATGACTCGGTAAAGTTGGCTGATTTAAAAAAACGCTATCGTGCTATATTTCGTACACAGGTAAATTGGAGTTAGCAGAAAAAATTAAAAGGTAAGCCTGAGTAAGCCGTAACTGCCAAATGTTTGGCCATGGGGAGAGAAATTGCCACATTTGGACTTTCTGTGCCATCTGCGCCGGTTTACATAAGACTGCTGAGTGTGACAATACTGCCCCACATAAATGCGCAAATTGCGGAGGATCTCACAAATCTACAGATCCAACATGTGGTATCAGAACTAAATATGTGGAGCTAAAAGAAAAATCCACGAAGCTTAAAAGCTTTTCATGCATCACGTGTTTCTGCACAACCCGCACCCACACTAGTCTCATTCGCGTCTATGACAGATTTTCCTGCACTCTCCCGGCGAAATAATGAAATCAGCAACAAAAGCGAAATTCAGGCTGAATACCAACGAACAAGTACGAGGGAAAGCTACGCGAGCGCATGCAAAAACATATACCGTGATCATACCGATATACCTAGCAACCTTCCCAGCAGCATCTGTGGCAACATTTTAGACAACAATTTCAATACATTGTTTACAGCAGAAGAGATAAATTCCCTTTCTATGGAGATGATAACGAAATTATCAGTATGCAAAAATAAAATTGACCAATTCAATGTTATCGCACATTTAGCGACTAAGTTTTTATACTCTAATGATAAATAATAAGTTAACTAGAAATCTAAGAATTATAAATTGGAATGCAAGAGGCATACGCGGGAAAATTGTCGAATTTATTATTTTTTTTTAAACAGTAGCAACATTGACATTGCCTTGGTCACTGAAACCATGTTACAAAATGATCTCAATCTATCCACACCTAACTATAAATGCTATCGATACGATAGAATAAATAGACGAGATGATGGTGTTGCCACTGTAGTGAGAACGCGCTACGTAGAAAACATTGGTATTGAAATAAATTTAAGTAACCAGCAGCAGTTAAAAGTATTTTGTGTATATTTCCCTGGCGGCCGCGTTTCTAATGACAAAAATGATTTTCGCAGGTTATTCACCTTGAACGGAAAAGTACTTTTTGGAGGAGATTTTAACTGCAGACATAGGGACTGGGGTTGTTCAAGAGCTAACTCCTGGGGAAATACTCTGTCTGATTTATGTCTTAACCTACCAGCTTCTGTAATGTTTCCCCCTAGTCCCACCTATTTCTCTTGTAGTTCCCGTGGCCGGCCATCCGTTCTAGACTTGTTCATTACTAATGTTCCTAGCTTAATATCACAGCCAACTGTTGTTAACGTCCTTAGTTCTGATCACACTCCTGTTTTTTTGCAAGGTTTATTGCACAGCGGTTAAACAAGTCAAGTTTACCCAAGATTTAAAAAATGCGTACTGGGCACGTTTCAGATCTGAGATCAATAATATTGGGTCTACAAGTAAGTTTCCAGCGTTTTTTTTCCAAAATTTGAAGTTTTATTATGAAAACAAAGTTACAATGCTTTATTCAAAGTATCGTCCATCGGAAGCCACAACTTTTCCCCATCTTTCTGGCAATTTATGAATTCTCGTCTTTCGAGCCCAAGAACGTATCGAGCCAATTTTTGATTTCCTCTAGTGAGCTGAAGCGTATTCCCGTAAGAGCGTTCTGCATCGAACGAAACAAGTGGTAGTCAAATGGTGCCAAGTCTGGACTGTAAGGCGGGTGAGGCGGAATTTCCCATCCACTATTTTCCAAGTAGTTTTTCACCGAAACCGCAACATGTGGCCGAGCGTTGTCGTGATGAAAAATGACGGACTCATGCCTGGTCTGATATTCTGGCCGTTTTTCTTTTAATGCCCGCTTCAAACGAATTAGTTGGGTTCGATATAATGGTCCTTTGATGATTTCACCACTCGGAAGCAGTTCGTAGTATACGACACCCTTTTGATTCCACCATATGCAGAGCATGACCTTATTCACGTGAATATTTCGTTTCGGCGTCGATTGGCAGGCTCGCCGGGCTTTGTATATGATTTTCTGCGTTTAGGATTATCATAATAAATCCATTTCTCATCACCAGTGACAATACGATGCAAAAATAATTTATTTTTATACCGCTGCAGTAACATTTCGGACATGCAAAATCGCCGTTCGACGTCTCTTGGCTTCAATTCGTACGGCACCCAGTTTCCAACCTTTTGCATGAATCAGAGTGCTTTTAGGCGCAGGGAAACGGCTTGTTGCGTGACGCCCAATGATGCAGCAAGTTCTTCTTGAATCTAACACGGATCCTCATCCAGTAAAGTGTCCAATTCCTCGTCTTCAAAACATTTCGGCTTTCCGGGGCGATCTTTGTCTTCAACTCCAAAATCACCACTTTTGAACCACTCGCGGCACGTCGATTCACCAATACATTCCGCCCCATACGTTTCCACAAGTAAACAATAGGCCTCAGCCGCACTTTTCTTCATATTAAAGAATAAAAGCAGCGCTTCCCGCAAATGACGTTTATTTGGCTGGAAACTTGCCATGATTTTGCTCGATGAAATGTACGACACCGATAGAACTGCTCAAATATAACGCTGCAAAGTTGTTGACAGATACAAAACCTACAAATAAAACACATGGGGTCTGACATTTCTGCCCGGGATCCACTGGTGGCGCCATCTCTGACAAACGCTGGAAACTTACTTGTAGACCCAATATATTACGAGACACAATTGACAACGTAGAAGCTATTTCCAGTAAAGAAAATGTCGATGCTATTTTAAAACCGTTTTCGGAAATTATACGAGTATTAAATGCTGCTGAAAATAGTATTCCAAAGAAATCTATAAGTGAAGTTAACATAAAACATAAATTAACATAAAAATATTTTAGATCTAATAAAAATAAGAAACGTTTACCGAAAAAACTGGCAGAGATATCGGGACGCTCTTTACAGAAATGCGGTATCAAATATCAATAAGATCATTGCCCTAGGAATATCACAGGATCGTAATAAAAAACTGGAAAAGAAAGCTGAACTCATTAGAAAAATATGCTAGACCTTTATGAAGGTAATAAAAAAATAGAAAAAGGCAGTTACCTTTTTTAAAAGATACGGTTAGCACCTATATTTCGGATGTGGACAAAGCAAATGCCCTTGCACTGAACTTTGCGAGAAACAAAAACATCTCCAAATTTATTGGTGATGCTAATACAGATAATATTGTGAACATCACAGTTCAAGAGTATTTCTTAAATAGAAGCGCACCAATATCTTCTGTAAATTTCGCATCAGAGAAAGATATTCAATTTATAGTCAATGATTTAAAAACAAGAAAAGCAGGAGGTATTGACTGCATACTTAATATCTATATAAAGCAGTTGCCCAAATCTGGAATAAAATATTTAACTTTCCTCATAAATGCCTGCCTGAAGATAGGGTATTTTCCAGAGGCTTGGAAATTAGCCAAAATTGTGCCGGTGCTTAAAGCTGGTAAGCCACCTGAAAGTGTAGAAAGTTATAGGCCAATAAGTTTGCTCTGTAGTCTAAACAAAATATTAGAAAAAGTAATTAAGGAAAAGTTACTAAAACATACTCGTATATGTGATAATAATATTTATCCTAAAGAACAATTTGGCTTCAGGCAACATCATAACACTTCACATCAAGTAGTTAGAATTTGCAACTTTGTGAAAACAAATCGCTCCGCAGGTAAATCAACTGGAATGCTTTTACTAGATATCGAGAAAGCATTTGATATTGTCTGGCACGATGGCCTTATTTACAAAATGATACAATTTAATTTTCCGTCCTATATTTGTAAGTTAGTTCAAAGTTTCTTATCTAGTCGTTGTTTTAAGGTCTATGTTAATAGTAGTGTCTCAAACTTAATAACTTTTGATTTTGGTGTTCATCAAGGTTCTGTGTTAGGCCCAATTTTGTATAATATTTACACGTCCGATTTTCCTGTTTTGCACGATTGCCATGTAGCCATTTTTGCTGATGATACTGCAGTATTTTCGTCACATGAGTTTGCTTTCAATATTGAAAGCAATCTCAATAATGCGATGGAAGTATTAAAAGAGTATTACACAAAATGGAAAATAAAATGGAATGAAGCGAAAATGCAAGCTATCTTTTTCACTAGAAAAAGAAAACATTGCTTTCTGCCTTCTAATCGGTTACAAATTAATGGAGTAAATATCCCTTGGGAGCCCTATGTCAGATATCTAGGTATCCAGCTAGATTCAAATTTGTTATTTAACGAACACATAACTAGAACGGTCAAGGAGGTAGGGGTGGCTATTAAAATGTTATACCCATTTATCAATAGAAAATCAGCGCTCTCACCAGAAAACAAGATCATAATTTTCAAAGTTATTTTTCAGGCTATTCTTTTGTATGGATTCCAAGTTTGGGGGGATTGCGCAAAATGCCACATACGAGTAAAAAACCTGCAGACATGTCAAAATAAAGTCCTAAAAATGATGTTCAGCTTACCCTGGCATCATTCAACAGTAGACCTACACAACAAAGCGAATGTTGAATTGATTTGTGAAAGAATCGCAAAAATTAAGTCAAATTTTGTAATAAGTAAGATGCGACTTTCCTGATTGATAGCTAAATGCGACTTTATTTGTTTATTTAATTGTCGTTAATTTATTTATTTATTTCTATCTACTTATTTATTTATTTATTTATTTATAGACTATTTATTTATTTATTTATTTATTTGTTAAATTATTTACTTGTTTACTTGTTTACGTATTTATTTATTTTTATTTTTTTATTTTTTTTTTTTATAGGAGGTTTTTGTCGTACTTTCCTTCTAATGATTCTTTCTTGTTAATAAATTTCTGTATTCATATGTTTCAACAACTATTTCAGTGGCAAGATACTTTGTATTATCAAATCCCTGTATTATTAAATGTGCGGTAACAAACCTTATGTAATTATTTATTTCTTATACAAAATAAAAATGAAATTTAATCTAAATCTAATCTGTACTAGTTTAGAAATTATAAGGTTACACCTCCAAATTGACCCACTTTGATGGGCTGTAACTTGAAATGGAGTGAGAATAGGCCCCCACCTGCCATATACTCGTAACTTCTAGTTCGGCGGAACTTCGGGAATATGCCCTTAAAGTGTGCTAAACTGGGACACACTGTATACTACAGGAAAAAAACGAATTGCAAAGAATTGTAAACATTAATTGAAGCCATATTTCTGCGGTTCTGTTGTGTGCCGTATCACAATTTGGCGTTATTGGCCCGTACTTCTTTGAAGAAGGAGGCGTGACCGTGACCGTGACCGTAAATTCCGGGCGATGTGTTTCAGTGTTACAAAATTTTCTACAGCCCCGACTGGAAGTGGTTGTTGAAGAAGAGTGATTAGGGGATGGTTTGTTCCAACAGGATGAGGCTACAGCCAACACAGTCCGAAATTCTCTAAATTTTAAGAAAAATATTTCCCGGACATCTAGTGTCTTTGCGAGGTGCCGTGAGGTGGGCTGCGCGGTCGCCGGATTTAAGCATATGCGACTTCTTTCTTTGGGGTTATCTTAAGGAAAAAGTGTTTAAACGACGTCTCCAAAACCTGCTAGAGCTAAGGTAGCGAAATGTGTCAACGGGCTGTTCAAAACTATAGAAATCGGCTCCACCAATGTATTGCAGCTAACGGCTGCCATCTTAAAGGCATTAAATTTAAAAACTAATGCGTATAAAATGGTAAGTTCTACGGATTTCAAAAATGAAAACATTTTTTCATATATGATATACCCTGTTTTTTTTTTTATAACTCTTCAAAACTGCTCAACTGGTTCTGCCGCAACCTGTACTATCGGTGTTTTCCAAATTTTTTGAAAAAATAATTGCTAATAGAATGGCAAGATTTTTGGGTTCAGGAAAAGGAAACGTACCGAGGATGCTATACAGTCATTTTCGGAAAATAGCAACTTTGGAATAGCTCTTCTTTTTCTTCGTTTGATTAAGGTATTTGATCTAATATATGTAGATAATCATAAATTGTTGTTGAAGATACTTCACAGATATGTGTTCAGAGATAATACAGTGAACTGGTTTTCACTCTATGTTATCTTTAAGTTTGCATCTACCAATTTTGTCGTACGTGCGAAACTTAGCACTATTTTAAAAGATCAGCACATAGACGATCGCAATAAATTTTAACCAATGCAATGCAATTCGGAATATGTTATCTGCGTTAATTCGTATAAATTAGTTTATCTCGATCGATGTTTTTGCTTGAAAATTATTCAAAAACTAATAGTCCGATTGTGATGCAGTTCTATTCATAGCGTGCTACTGAAAGCCATTAAATTTTCTATTTTATTTGTATCCGTGTTAATTCAAATTCGTAACAATATGAATGTATAAAATTTATTGTTGTCATTTACGAGTATGTCCGCATTCCTTTAGAAAAACACTGACCAACTTCACAGATACGGATTCAGAGATAACACACTGAACTGGTTTTCATCATATCTTTAAAACTGAACAAAGCCTTTTCGTGTAGATGAATGATTAGATTTCTTATTCAAATACAGGGGTTCCTCAAGGGTCTGTCCTAGGACTATTTCTTTTATTATTATTATTATTATTATTATTCTAGATGGTAGTCTAGGTGGGATATGAGCGTAAAAGGCAGGGTTACTTGCAACTTCCTTCAGGATGAGTCAACCATGAGGGGGCTACCTAAGCTGAGTTTTTTTTTATCTCAGTCTGGGCTTTTTACTTGCCGGGCATGGCACTTTAAAGGCATTTCTGCATAAGAGAGGCTTTAGTGAGGTGGCAGGTTGCTCCTGTGTGCAAGGGAGGGTAAGACCGATTGCAGTTTGGAGATAGCATGACTCAACATAGGTTTTAGTGTGCTACGGCCGGTATTCAACCATTTGTAGGCTATGTCAAAGTAACGATAGTTGGTGCGTTGAGCTCGGATCAGGAAGAGTGGGACAGATCTTAGATTACGGGGATTGGGAGTGAATGAAATATTTTGCGTTATTCTCGGACAGTCGATGTTTCCAGTCAGCAACTGGTGGATAAAAAGTACATCAGCGACTTCACGGCGTTTTTTTAGGGTATGCTTGCTAATTAGTTTTAGCCTGGGAGGTAATCCATATGGATCGGCCCAAGATACCCTACAAAGTGCAAAATGGACAATTTTTGTGGTGGCTGAGGCCCCCATTTATTGGCTTAATACAAGCTTAATCAAACTTAAAAGCTAACAGAAAGACTCAAGAGCTAAGGACCAAGGGAGTGATGGAGGAGATATTGTTTGAAACGAGGAGTGCTCAGGTGGATAGGTTTGAGTTGACCTTTCGGAGCATTTGGGAGATTAGTTCGTTGGAGCTATAAGAGGTGCGATGGACCGGTAGATGGAACAGACGAGGACAACGTAGATTGCGGGGGTTGGTATTGAAGGAAATGGAGTTCAAAATGGATGCTCACTTGATGGAACTTGAGAGAAGTCGATGAATGAAAAGAATGTCTGCAGTATTCCCACGTTCTTCTAACGAATTCATATTTAGAAGTTTGAGGCGGTCCTGATAGGGAGATAAGATTAAAGAGTCGTTCCACGGCAGACCACGGAGAGCAAATCGGAGGCATCGACGTTGAATACCCTCGATTTGGGAAACATGAACCCGGTGAAAGGGGGACCAAGCTTGACTGGTATACTCAAGCAGGGGGTGTAATTTGTATTCGATATAAGAGGGGTCCAAGATGTGAGAGAGAGTAGGCTCTGCAACTTGTTGAAAAATTGATCAAGGACTTCAATAACCAAGGTATTAATAACTACCTAGAAAACTTCACAGCGACAAAAGATACCAATTACTCTATATGGAGAGTCGTTAAAAGCCTTCGAAAGCCCCAAATACACGTGGCACCAATAGGAAGAAACCAGGATAACTGGGCGAAAGAAGTTAAAGAAAAAGTTAACGTTTTCGCCGAGCATTTTGCAGAAACGTTCAAACCATTCGACAGGGAAGTGCTTCCAGAAAATGTCAATACGCTAGACGTGACGACGAACCTTCCAATAGAAAAGGCTACACTTAGGGAACTTAGACAAGTTATAGACACGCTTAAGCCCAATAAAACTCCCGGATATGACTTTATTACGGGAGAGATACTTAAAGCGCTACCGAAAAATGGTTTGCTAAAGCTGCTCTATCTTATAAATGCTACCATATGATTAGAGTATGTACCACATCAGTGGAAAGTTGCCGAAGTTATTATGGTTCCGAAACCCGGTAAACCGCTGACTGAAGTCAAGTCATACAGACCAATATCGCTCCTGCCGATTATATCGAAGGTCTTCGAGCGAATCTTGTCTTAACATCGTCTTATTGACACAAATCGCCTCTTGCCCCATCATCAATTTAGCTTCAGAAGCCACGTGACCAAGTGCATCGAAAAACCGATAAAATTGAAGGAGCAATCGAGGGTAAGTTAGTCTGTTCAAGCGCATTCCTTGACTTTTCGCAAGCTTTTGATAAGGTATGGCATGAGGGCCTGAAATATAAACTTCGAAAAGTCCTACCCGAGCAATTGTTTCATATTTTAAGTTCATACCTAGATGACCGACTCTTCCGTGTCAGACACGGAAAAGAATATTGAAACTTTAAGACAATAAAGGCGGGGGTGCCGCAAGGAACTGTACTGTACTTAGCCCTCTGCTATATTTGCTTCTCACTCGCAACACACCGCAAACGGACGATACTGCGCTAGCCACATTTGCTGATGACACTGCCATTTTGGCAACAGCTAAAACTGTCGAAGAAGCAACTGCTAAGTTGCAACATGCCCTTACACCGATTAACAAATGGACAAAGACTTGGCGAATCGCGCTTAATGAAAACAAGTCTATCCATGTGAACTTCACTCTCAAGAAAACTGACAATCTACCTGTGTTTATCAACGTAGTACAAATTCCTTTCGCGAACGAGGCCAAATATCTTGATATGACACTCGACACTAAACTTAAATGGAGAGCACACTTTAAGAAAAAACGTGAAGAGCTTGAGATGTACTGGCTTCTTGGAAAGTATTCCAAGCTCAGTTTAGAAAACAAATTGCTGCTATATAAGCAAGTGCTAAAACCGGTCTGGACATATGGTATACAGTTTTGGGGTTATACCAAAATTAGTAACGTTAACGTCTCATAGACATTCCAAAACAAAGTTCTTCGAGGGTTTGTTAATGCACCGTGCTGCATTAGAAACGATGATATCCACAGAGACCTAGGAATCGAAAACACTCAGAACTAAATTGAAATGTTTGCGCGAAACACAAAAATCGACTACAAGGACATACGAATATTTCTGATCAACAGATCCTTGATGAGACAAATTTATTGCGCCGTCTGAAAAGGACTAAGCCTATCGATCTAGCGCGGTGATCAGCAGCGCTTAATTTTTAAAGTACGCAGGAATTTTCAATGGAAAATCGCCTGCAAAAAATTTATTAAAGCAAAATAAAACGTGCTTATTGATTGTGAACTCAGTCGCAGTCTGTATAAGGGAGGTGTTTTTTAGTGATTAAGAATGTCACATTGCTATAAGCCCAAAGCTTATAGTGTCAATGAAGATTTCTCACCAACCACAGAAAAAAAAAAAGTATGAAATATGTGGGCTACTTAAGCGGCTATATCAACAAGAAAAATTGCCATTATTCGAGCGTACACAATCCACAAGATTGACTGTTTAGCGCGGTTTATGTCGTGGCTGCATAATCGGACTTTATTTCTCTCGAAATGAGGAAGGAGACACCGTTACCGTCAATGTTAACCGGCTTTCTGTGGTCCGAGCTCGACAACATCGATATATCCGAGCTGTAGTTCCAACAAGATGGCGCTACATGCCATACAAGCAACGCAACGTTCAAAATTGTGAAGGAGGAATTTGGCAATTGGGTCATTTCACGGCGAGCGTTCATCAATTGGCCAACGCGATCATGCGATTTGACACAACTCGATTATTTTCTCTTCGGCTACGTGAAGTCCTTGGTCTACGCTAACAAGACAACCACCGCGCGCGTGTGCAAAAAAACAAAAACAACTATAGTGCAGTGCAGTGCAGTGCAGTTAAAAAAAACAAAAAAGAACAAAATATCACACAGTGCGGGTATCTCACCTCTCCCGCTCATGGTCTTACTACTGTTGCTTGCACTCGGTCACTGCCGTTACTGTTTTTATCATATAGGACGGGCAGTGACTGAGTGTATGTAACAACTGATGGATAGCGGGTTGTGAGTGAAAATTTTGTTGGTGCACTGTTTCATATTGTTGTAAGGGCATAACACCTACAGCAATTTGTTTCGGTAAACCAACATCAGAATTTTCACTTCGCAGCCTTGCTTAGTATCGTCGGTGTTTGTGTTTACTGTGTTTGTTTGTAATTATGACTAGGGAATTCAGGGTGGACGTAGCCAATATACGCGGGCTAAAAAGTAAACACTTTTCTGCGTACGTCCACGTCTGTAAGTACAGACTAGCTGTTTTGGCACTTAGTGAAACATAGGTAGATCTCCGCCCACACCTCTCAGATCACTGTGATCTGAAGCTACCTGGCTACGAACTAGTTCCACTACATATTCTTCCCTCATCGCGGTCTCACAATTTATGTGCCTGTGATGTAGCTTACCAAATTCTACCACAATGTAGTGGTGGTTAAAATTCCATCTCCGTAAGCAAATTATCGACTACTACTTTATTTACGGAAACCCCAAACTGGACAGCAACTCGACCTTTCACGAGTTTAATGCCCTGTCTGACTCCATGCACAGAATTGTATCCCTGCATCCTCATACTGAAATTGTGATTACGGGTGATTTCAAAATGCACAATTCTGGTTGACTTCGACATTCTGGACAGAAAACACCCGAAGGACGGTGTGTTGAGATCTTCGCTGCGGAAAATAATTTAACCCAGCTTGTAAATGAGCCTACACGAATTCTAGACGTTGATAGTCATACCGCCAACTCCCTGGACTTGTTTTTAACTTCGCACCCTGATAAGTACACCGTTCATGTGCTCTCCCCTCTAGGCTCGTCGGACCGTTGTGTCATATCAGGTTATTTCTCGTACACCGACCACACAGTTAGAGAAAAGATTCCTTAAAGAACCGTATGGCAATACGAGAAAGCCAATTAGAGTGGACTTAACAACTTCTTTAGGAATTTGAACTAGTCGTTATGTTTCCTCGATAACAACGTGGATGCCGCTGCTGACATGATCACAGAAACTATTTCCTTTGGAATGAGATGCTTTATTCCTCTTCGGATGAAGAGTGTCAAACCAAAAGAAGAGGCATGATACGACTCGAGTTGTAAAGAGGCTGTCAGGATTAGGAAAATGTTTTTTCGGTCCTACAAGACCAACTCGAGAGAGGAAAACCGAAAAAATTTAAACGAGCCAGAAATGACTGCAACGTCTTTCTCAAGCGTGTGAAATTCATATACGACCAAAAACTGAGGCAAAAAATACTGAAATGTCCCAAAGGTAGTAAAAATGTTTGGTCGTTCGTCAAAAATATTACAAATTCTGCCTCATCCTCCATCCCAACGCTCATTTACAATGACATTCCAGCTGTCAGCTCTTTGAAAAAGGCCAATCTGCTTGCTGCACACTTTGCGGCCAGTTCAACACTCCCAGATTGTGCTTTGTCTCCGCCTACACTTGAGTGCATCGAATTTTCCATGGGACGAATCCACTTTCGCATTAGTGTAGTAGCAAGAGTACTTAAAAATCTTAATATACATAAATCCGCTGGTCCAGATGTTATATCTCCCCTTCTACTCAAGATGTGTTCTTCCTCATTGGCAAAACCACTGCGTAAGCTTTTTTATCAATCCTACTCCTTAGGATGCTTTCCGAGCAGATGGAAAACAGCATTTGTCCAGCCCGTCCCTAAGAAAGGCGAATCTTCCTCTCTCTTTTCCTACAGACCCATTGCACTTATGACCGTTCTCACCAAGGTCATGGAAATGCTGATAAACCGTCAGGTCATGAAATATCTCGAAACACGGTAACATCTTAATGACCGGAAGTACGGTTTTCATAGCAACAGGTCCACTGGTGATTTGATGGCATGTCTCACCGAAAAGTGGAACCAAAGTCTACACCAAACTGGCGAAAGCAAGATAGTTGCACTTGATATTTCTAAGGCATTTGACAGAGTTTGGCATCA
The DNA here is from genome assembly GCA_963966105.1 of Volucella zonaria. Lineage (NCBI taxonomy): Eukaryota > Metazoa > Arthropoda > Insecta > Diptera > Syrphidae > Volucella > Volucella zonaria. Next base: position 58,222,155 of record OZ014534.1, read on the forward strand.
GGCTGTTATGTCGAAAATGTTTGTTTTTGGGATTGACGACTCTCTTCTTCAATTGATTCAATTGGTTCACAAAATAAATGGTGGTGCGCCCCAGGGCTCCGTTCTGTCTCCGACACCCTTTTTAATATTCATCAACGATCTCTTGTCTGCTATTTCTAATCTAATACATATATTCCTTTGCTGGCAACAGTACTCGCTGCTTTTCATATTCGTTCCCGAACTCATGCCGCTGCTCTTCGGCTGTAGAACAGGAATGGCAGCGTATGTTAAGCTCATTAAATTCCGATATTAACAACATAAGCAATTGGGAAACTATCAACTGAGTGGAATTTGATGCTTCCAAAACACAATGCTGTCTGCTGTCGTTAAAACGAAATTTAAACACCCAGCCATTATCCATGAATGGCACTTGCATTGTCGAAATCGATAAACTTTCCATTCTCGGTATGTGTGTCAATGACAACTTACGTTGGATTGATCACAAATTCGGTGTCGTCAAAAATGCTGCGAAATGTCTAGGTTTCCTCAAGCGAGGTAAGAAATACTTTACCCCCTCTGATCTGGTCTCAATATATAAAGCATTTATCTGCCTGAAGTTGGAATACAATGCCCAAACATCTCTGCACCTGCTAGATTGGATTCAAAACCGTGCAATAAAACTCATAGGTGATACTAATATCACTCAAACAATGGACACCTTCGAACACAGACGTAATGTCTCGTGTCTCACCCTGTTTTATCGCTGTTTCCACCACCAGTGCTCCATAGAAATCGATAGTAGCATTCAAGTAGCCCCTTCAAACTTTTAATCGTAACACCCGTCTCGCTATGAATGCTCATCAGTATACCATCAAGCCCACTTTCGGACGTATCGTGATTCGTTCCTAAGCCGTACAACCCGCTTATGGAATACCTAGTCATTACAACCTTCAAACATTTAAAACCAACGTTCACCGGTACCTCTCTTTCCATTCTCCCTGATTTTCCTTCGCCCGCGCGAAGGGAGCGCGCGCTCACTTTACATACATGGGGTTCATCTGCCTCCACTCCATTTTCCACCGCATCTGACTTGATACTCGTACATACAGTGGAATGCATTCCATTGACCGTGACAGTTCTTCCGCCTTCGGTGGGAATTTCTTCCCGACACGATATGTTCTTGCCCTAGATCGCATTCAATTTTAACCAATGCAATTCGTTACATATACGAAAATTAATTTATCTCGATCGACGTTTTTATTTGAAATTTATTTAAAAAAAAAACCTAATAGTCCGGCTGTGATGCGGTTCCATCCATAACGTGCCATTAAATTTTGTGTTTTATTTATATCCATTCCAATATTAAAATATAAAATTTATTGTGCCTATTTACGAGTATTTCCGCATTCCTTTAAAAAAAAAAAAAAAACAATCACCAACATATCGAAATTTGTATCCATTTAATGAATATGGATTCGAATTTTCAATGAATTAATCAATATTGCATAATTCCTTACCACGAATGGTCATAAATTTAAAATTTTAGCCAAACAATTCTGATGAAACTTTAAGCAGAAAGAATCCGAAGCAAACTACTGAGATAACCACGTTTGAAATACTTTTCACTATTTTGCTAATTAGAGGCCGTATTCAATCTCATATGTGATCTTCATTTGTCAGTTAATTATCACCTGGTTCCCGCAATCCAAATGTCTGCAAAATGTATCTGACCTTGATTTTTTTTTTTTTTTTTTTTTTTTTCATTTTTTTTTTTTGGTCAACGTTGTGCTTAAATTTGAATTTGCTAATATGACAGCAGTTGCGATGTGTGATACATCTTATGTGAAATATCTTCACTTGCTTTCACTTTTTTTTTATTTAATAAATTGATTTCGAGTGAATGAAATTAATGGAATCATGTCATTGACAAAATTTCACAAATCTGGGTGACGACAGAGAGGGATGGAACCAAAGTGGCCTCGAGGAGTTATAAGAAAAAAAACGCAAACGTATTTTTTTTTTTTTTTTAATCTTTTTTCTACCTTCAAAAGCAGGTAAATAATAAATTTGATGTTGTTTTATTTGTTGTTGTGTCTTTTTTTTTTGTATAAAAATGGGTTTATATGAAAATAGGATGGATCACTGAACAAACTTCTTATCCATGGATGGGAAGTTTTTCCTCTGGTTGTGGATGAGTTCTGATGTATTCAATTGCCCTAAGGATAGCCTCTGGGACTGGTGGTGGAGTTGGTAAATGTTCGCCACTTGGATGGTATCCATTTTCATCAGCACTGTAGACAAATTGAATTGGAACACCTTCGGGTGACACCCATTGTGCTCCTCCGCTTACACCAACAATGTTTCCACTTTCTTGAACAGAGATGCCATTGGTGGTATCGAAAGCGTAAGCGAAGTTGCCCTCAGCATCGGCAGGATCATTCTTGGAACTGCGTACTTCAGCATCCCTATCGATGTTATCAGCGACGGCTAATCCCAAAAGAACGGTAACGAGGACCTATTTTGAAAGAAATTAACAGTGAGTTCTGGTCTGGTATCCACAAGAATGATAGTGATGATTTTTTTTTTTTTTTTTTTCTAATCCTTTGAGATTCGAATACTTACGAGTTTGAACATTTCGAATGTTTTTATGTTATTTCTTGATGATATACCAAGGAGTACGAAGAGGAAACTGTTGTTCATCTGAAATTTTGGCAACGCTTTTATACCATAACTTTATCATGGTAATCGAAGCAGAAAACAATATGCACCAATTCCAAAAAAAAAATCGTCAGTTATAGTTAACGTTTTCTATAGATTGTATCATATCATAGATGGCATTTCATATTGTCTAAAAAGTGGTCTAAGACGACATGGCAATATTTCAGATTATGCGCTATATCAATTCATTTCTGATTAGCATATACTGAAATGCAAAGATTGGAGCTGTGATCCATACATGCTGGGAGGCCACCCATGACCGCAAAAAATGAATACGACAAACAAAATCTCTTAAATTACTTAATCCACTAAGTATCATCTAATTTACACATTTTTTGAGCAATTTAAATTCATTTACTCACATTAACTCTGGCTTAAAGGAAAGATAGACCCATTTAATCGAATTTATAACCTTGTCTCCAGATTTAATACGCTTCTGATTTGTTGCCCGACAGTCTGAGAATGAAGAACCTAGAACGGAACAAATATCTATAGTATGAGCACAGCTTTAATCTAGCTTAAGAAATGTACTCGTAAGTATTAAGTGAAATATGATGTCGATCATATGTATCCGTCGACACATGTTCAAATACTTTATTGAAGGTATTCCGGGCATGTTGTTATTTGGAATTGATTGCACTCTTAACTGAATTCGTGTGTATAATTTATTAATATGTTATTTTTATTTGAGATCGAGAACTTTAAATGTTAACGGTTTAGTTTGAACATTTATTTGCACAAGGTTCAAGAATTTTAGCAATTTGCATGCAAAGATATTCGTATTCTGCACGGGAAACCGGCGGGAACGGCTGATCATAGGAATTCGGCCTTGGTGCACATCTAACACTTGTTCTCTTTGTGAGTGGGATGATTTCACCCTTATGATATTTGAGATATCAGAGATATCAGACTGACATTAGCTTGCGTTAGATGGTTTTTTTTTTTTTTTTTTTTTTTTATTGAAATCAAATCCAAATGTATCTGTTTACTGATTTTGCACGATTTGAAAATGGTTTTGATTAGTGTACTCATACAATGAAACGTTGAATATCTTTATCTGATAATGAATGACTATGACGTAAGGTGGTAATACCTAGCAACTAAATATGGGTAGCTTAAACAAAGTGTGGGTGGTCATAAATTAGCAATAATACCCATACCTGGCTTATGTCATTGAAACGAGTTAAGACAATGGGTGTACCATATATGTATTTGGTTGATGCTCTTTTCCAAAGATCTTAAATAGAAGATACGGATCGATTTCCTTGGTATTCGGCTTATGCGAACTGGTTGGTACAGCATTCCTGATAGAAGTCCAATTTAGTTATGCAATTTGGCAAGTTTAGTGCAAGCGAAAAAGGATCCTGTAAAGAAACACTACAAAAAAAAACTTTGGAGGCAATAAACTTGCGATTACGTGGAAACGTTTTAGTGCAAAGGAAAGTGAAAACATTACTCGTTACTGAACAACAATAACAGCGGGTGTGAATTAACTATTTTTTCATTTTAACCATTGCGGTTACAATAAAATGTATCTTACCCGGCTTACAACAGAGACTAAGTATTTCAATTGTCGGCAGATTAACACATCAGGAGTTGGCTTTGGTGGTGTGCAAAATGTACGGCTGATGCCTAACCCGTTTTTTCCCGTTAACCCTTTGGCCACTCTAGGATTTTAAAAAAATCGATTTTGTTTTTTTTCTTTTTATTGCTTTCAATGGCCCATTAGGACCTCAAAAATGATATCCCAACAGATTATGGCCGGGAAATATCTCGAAGTACTTATTTTTCAAAGTATAGTTCAAGGGCGCAAGGTAGGCAGCGAGCTTAACTTAAAATTTTAAATGCGTTTATCTAAAAACGGCATTTTTCTAGTTCGCCGCACCCACAACTTAAACAATTCTCAACCAATTCATTCCAAATTTTAAATAGATCTTTAAAAATATATTGTCTACATAAATAAGTACGTAGGATTTTTTTTTATACGGTATAGTTCATTTGTTTCTCTACTGTGAGTATCGAACTTGTCGAGTTGTAGAGGCTAAGTAGGGTCAATGAATTCCGAGAAATTCTCCAGATGAGTCCTAAAACTAAATGATTCCCTCCCCCCACTTCTCCTTCCCAACCACTCCTTTTTCCCCTGGGTTGGATCAAGGTGCCACACGACCCGTGCCTAAGATCAACCTGGCTGAGGGCCCTGCATCCCCAAAAAATAGCTCCGTCGCGAACGGAGTATTCGGACTAGCGACTTCCGGATTAGCTAGCCGTATCTGTATACAGCGGATCTCTGTACAGATGGACCATCCTTCTCTCCGCTACTCGTGGGACCATATTACGGATAATATCTCAAAAAAAAAAAAAAACTCGAGGTCGGTACTCTTTTAATATCGGATGGTAAAACGGCGGCTGCACCGACTACCGGCAAGGTAAAACTGTGGCAGGCCATGGTGCACCATTCTCTAAAGTCTAAACTCCAAAGGCATGCGCAGCGAGTCTAAAAAGAAATCTTCAAGGAGTGTTAAGACTGTGGCAAGCCACAGTCCTATTACTTCCTCCACCCCTAGCAGCAGAAAGTTTGTGGCAGGCCACGAAGACAAAGCGACAATCCTGGAGGTCATTCTGTGACAAAATCACGCGACTAAGAAAAACTCTCTCTTCAAATCCTATGATGCCTGGCTGTTTGAAAAGAAGCGATGGCTCTTGGACAACCTCAAGTGATGATTCATTCAATCTGCTACTGGACACCCACTTTCCAGGTGGCTCCCAATTCGTGGCCAGTAGCAACCGAAACAGCAATACTGTTATCGTGACCAAAATTCATGGTCTGATTAAAAGAGACTAACTGCTCTGGGCGCTACATAGCTTCAAACCATACAAGTCTGCTACTCCGGACGGTATAATACCTACTAAGGTCCTCAGATATTATCCTACCTACGTTAGGGAATATCATGCGGGGCTGTGTAGAACTGGTCATGGAGAGAAGTCAATGTAGTTTTCATTCCCAAAGCCTCTATAGTTGTCTAACCCCTGAATGGATCCCAGGTCGTTGCCTATAATACTTAGTGTTATAATTGGCAAAAAAAAGAGGAGTTGGTCCGTTCTTGTAAATGTGCTGATTCAATAGAAAACATAAACGACATTAAAAAAGCAACACTGCCTTGGTGTGCTCTAATTTTAACTTTGAATTATCCGGTTGTAACCGCTGTCCATTTTATTTTTTAACATTTTGACGTCATCGCACATATCGCGAATCATTTTTGGTTTACGTCTAGAGTACATTTTGCGATTTTAGCGCCGTTTTCACGTAGGATCTCTGGGAACTCAGTCGGATGTTTTTTTCCAAATCGAGGGAGGCGATGCAGATCTTTCGAAGAGTTTCGATGTTTGTCCATCATTATATGGAAATATTGAATTGCGTCATTCTGCTTAGCTAGAATGAACTGGTTATCATTCATTGGCAGATATGGAACTTCTTCTTCACAGTCTAGTTCCATGGGTTCTTCCTGTTCCACTATCTGAAATACGTTTTCAAGTTGCTTGTCCCGCTTGCGATAGACATCCAAATAAGCATTTAACACATGGGCTGAAAAGTCCGTTTCTAAGAGAGGGCACCACTTGAATTAAATCCATACCTTCAAAAGATACGTATATAAATTTGACAGCTGTCGGACGATTAGTTCTCGAGATATAGCGTTGCGAGTGAAGCAACTTTTGTTATTGTGAAAAAAAATGGATTCAAAGCAATTTCGTGTGTTGATTTATCATTGCTTTTTGATGGGAAAAAATGCAGCCGGTGCAAAGAAATGGCTCGATAAGTGTTACCCGGACTCTGCACCAGCCGAACGAACCATTCGCAAGTGGATTGAAAAATTTAAAAGTGGTCATACAAGCACCGAAGATGATGCACGCAGTGGACGTCCAAAAGAGGCTGTTTCAGATGAAAACATCAAAAAAGTCCACAAAATGATTACGAATGAAGGGGCAGACTATCAACAGCGAATATTACATTGCGTTGTTGGAGCGTTTGAAGGACGAAATCGCAGAAAAACAGCCGCATTTGAAGAAAAAGAAAGTGCTGTTTCATCAAGACAATGCACCGTGTCACAAGTCGATGAAAACGATGGCAAAATTGAATGAATTCGGCTATGAATTGCTTCCCCACCCACCGTATTCACCAGATTTAGCCCCCAGCCACTATTTCCTGTTCGCAGACCTCAAAAGAATGCTCGCCGGAAAGAGATTTAAGACCGAATCGCCGAAACAGAGGATAAACCGAAATCGTACTACAAAACTGGTATCGAAAGATTGAAAAGTCGTTTCAATCAGTGTATCGCCCTCGAAGGTAACTATATTGATAAATAAAGTTGACTTTTGCAAAAATTTTGTGTTTTACTATAAAGCGGCAGCCCATGTGTTATTTCTCTTAACCTTTCTTCATTGGCAACAAATGCGCCTCTGGCACTGTTATATTCTGCCATCAGTTCACTCTCATTGCGATAGGGCATATACTGTAGTAGCAAACTATAATAATAAGACTCGGGATAAGGAGCTGCTATGAAGTTAGGAACCCGTATTACAGCTGGCGTGTTTCTAATAGTCATTTTTGTGTTGTTTGTTAGTGTAATAAAACGCTTTCTTACTCTTTGCCCACACGGTGCATAAGCATCTATATCAATGCTGTCTTCATTGATTGTTGGTGGTTTCGTGTAGTACGCTCAAACAACATCCCAAACTCCCGCCACTCAAATTCCCACCACTCAACCCTAACACACACGCCTTTCCCTAATTTCGACCTCAAAACTGGAGCTAAGTATCCCAATTTCATCAGTTCTCACATTTTAAACCCTATTTCAGAAAAACCAGCCGTTGCGACACCAAACTCATTAACCACTCTCTCTTCTACTGACCCCCTTTCGCCACCCACTGTTAAATTAACGCAGCAAACTAGCGATACCACCGAATGTCGCTATACGCTCTCTAGGCTTAGAGATAAAAAGATATATGAGAATATACGTCTATATCTCGCTTATCTGCACGATAAATCCGACTCGGTGTGCTACGAGGGTAAAACAAAAACAAGCGCCATGGTTTCTATCCAGCAGGAAGGCCTCCCTACAGAAGTTACCAGTCTCAGGAAACTGTATATAAAGTATCACGAGATTTTCAATACGCCCCCCCAAAAAGTTGCAAACGATCTTGCCGTTCTTCGCCACTATGTACACTCTAAAAGAGTCTCACACCTCCAACGCAGTCGCCATGACCCTAAAAAGTCATGCAAAAACCTCCCTCTCACCTTCTATTACCAGAACGTAAGAGGACTCCGTTCTAAAACCTACGCTGTCTTCCGCCAATCTCATGCTCTCCCATTTGATATCTATGCTCTGACCGAAACTAATTTTATCCTCAACATAAAAAACCAGGAGTTATTCCCTCCTTCTTTTAATGTTTTTCGGGATGATGATCGCGCACTCCCCTTGATTGAATCCCCTTGTCGAGGTGTCCTACTGGCTATTCACAACAGCTTGGACTCCTTTCTCGTTGCAACATCATCCTCTCCTAAGCTCGACTTTGTGTCGGTTAAAATAACCCTCACTCGCAGATGCTTGTACGTTATGTGTTGTTACATTCTTCCGGCGCAACCTATCAAATCCTACCAACTTGCTATTGCAGCAATTGACAATTTGATCGACTTATCAGAATCGCTTGATGATATCATTATCTTCGGCGATTTTAATCTGCCTCAGCTGAAGTGGACTCCATCTGAAGACCTATCTTTTTTCATCGCTTCCAATCCCATTTCTACCAAGGAATGCCTATTCTTAGATCGGCTTACAGACTCTAGTCTATGCCAAGTCAGTGGCGTTTCCAACTATATGGAAAGGCAATTAGACCTTATCTTCACAACTGATCCCATCAACTCCTCAGTATCGTGTTGTCCCCTATCTCTTTCAGCTATTGATAACTTTCATCCTCCACTTCTTCTCTCATTTTTCCACAACTCTCCCCTTCAGTCGCCTCCCCCCGCAGTTCTATTTTCTTACAATTTTCTAATTTTCTAAAGCTAATTTCCGTAAAATTAATACCTATCTAAGCAGTGCTTCTTTTGAGTTTACCAATCTATCTCTGGTTGATGCCCTCTCCATTTTTTTACAAAGAAATATTCAAATCCATCTCCCTTTATGTGCCTTACTCCCGCCATAAAACTTCTTCTACATCCCCTCCTTGGTATAATCGTAGACTTCGCTCTCTACGAAACAAAAGAAACAAGTTATGGGCGGTATTCCTTCGCACCCACTCTGCTTCCGACTATTCAAATTATCTAGGTACATATCTTCATTTCATTGAACTCTATAACTCTCTCTATCAGCACTACCTGAATAGTGCGCAAACCAATCTCATAAATGACCCCAAGTCCTTTTTTCAATTTGTCAATTGCAAAAGTAAGACTGATGGTTATCCTTCCTCCCTCGCTTTCGAAACCAAAACTTCATGTGATCCTCCTACCATCGCCAACTTTTTTGCTACATTTTTCAAGCAATCATTTGCCAACAACTCCTTCGTACCAGATCCCTCTTACTTCAATAATCTACCAAATTTCTCTATTGGTCCCTTTCTCACTCAAAATTTCGATCCTGCAGTTATTCAACAACAGTTACAAAATCTTAAGGATGAATTTGTACCTGGCCCAGACGGACTCCCCGCCATGTTTCTTAAGAAAATGCTCTTCCAACCTGTCTCTACCTCTTTCCTACTTTTTCGTCTATCGCTTACACAGGGTGAATTTCCCCAGATTTGGAAGACCTCTTTTATAATCCCAATATACAAAAAGGGATCGAAGCATGAAGTTACCAATTATCGTCCCATTGCCATATACCCAAACTCTTTGAAAGCATTTTATACGAAGCGTTAAGCATCAAATGCAAGCCTTTTATTTCACCCCGACAACATGGTTTCCTAAAAGGTAGATCAACTAGCACAAATCTAGTTGAATTCGTGTCTTTTGCACTCTCAGCCTTAGAAAATGGCAAAGAAATCGATGTTATCGCAACTGATTTCACTAAAGATATCTCATAAATTGATCCTTTGATAAGATATCTCATAAATTGATCCTTTTCAAATTGTCTGCTCTCGGCTTTGAGCCTCTCTTATTAAAATGGATTTCTTCTTACCTGGTAAACCGATGTTATAATGTTCGGTTTAGATCCGCCCTTTCTGTTCCATTCCTGGCCTCATCTGGAGTTCCACAAGGCAGTCATCTTGGCCCTCTTCTCTTCATTCTTACTATCAACGATGTTGAGAGTGTCATTAAGCACTGCTCCCTCTCCCTTTACGCTGACGACACAAAATTTTTTAAATCTATTTCCTCTCCCCAGGACTCTGCCCTTCTTCAAGAAGACCTTGATCGGTTTTCAATCTGGTGCCTCAAAAACTGCCTAGAACTTAATATAGCCAAATGTCAATTTATAACCTTCTCACGTAAATACAACCCGTCTCCCCCCCGACTTTATTTTCTCCATGGTCAACCAATTCCCCTGGTTCAGGCTTTTCAAGAACTTGGCATATTATTCGACTGTGAGCTTAATTTCCGTTCGCATATCGATAAGATGATCCTCGAAACCAACTCATCACTTGGCTTTATTAAATGGTGGTCCAAGGAATTTTCCAACCCGTATGTAACCAGATCTCTCTATGTTACCTTTGTTCGCCCCCTGCTTGAGTATGCCAGTTAAGCTTGGTCCGCCTTTCACCGGGTTCATGTTACCCGAATCGAGGGTATTCAACGTCGATTCCTCCGATTTGCCCTCCGTGGCCTGCCATGGAACGACACTTTAATCTTACCTCCCTATCAAGACCGCCTCAAACTTCTAAATATGGATTCGCTAGAAGAACGTAGGAATATTGCTGACGTTCTTTTCATTCATCGTCTTCTCTCAGGTTCCATCGACTGTGCATCCATTTTGAACTCCATTTCCTTCAATACCAACCCCCGCAATCTACGTTGTCCTCGTCTTTTCTATCTACCTGTCCGACGCATATCTTATAGCTCAAACGAACCTATCTCCCGAATGCTCCGAAAGGTCAACTCAAACCTCTCCCACCTGAGCACTCCTCGTCTCAAACAAGATCTCCTCCATCACTTCCTTGGTCACTAGCTCTTAAGTCTTTCTGTTAGTTTTTAAGTTAGATTAAGCTTGTATTAAGCCAATAAATGGGGGCCTCAGTCCCTACCAAAATTAAAAATTAAATTAAAGACGCATGTTGTTGAAATTAAAGTCGGGATGCTCAGTTGGTCGCTTTTCATATCGTTCAAATATATTGACGCAATAACCAACTGCTTGACCAGCTTCAGTAAACTTTAACACAGATTTTCTCGAGCTGTCACGCATATTTAAATGGCAAAGTCTGAATACGCATTCGCAAGCTGAAACTTCGAATTTGCGCTTTCAATATGCGCATGCATATTTTAAAAAGCTTACGCGAAACGACGGTTTCGTCTTTCCTAATTTGTTGAATAGCTTGAGTTACTTCACCATCCAGATGTAGGTCCTAATTTTGATACGTACTTGGCGATATAATAAGCAGTTGACTCGTTAGTACCACATGGTTTTATATCCATATTAGCTTTCCACATTTTAAAAAAAGCAGAACTGTAATTATTTATCCAACAATCTTCGCTGTTCTGAAATTCTATATTGAAATTCTATTCTCCACCAATGGCCTCTCACTTTACCGTCGAATATTTTAACATACTCGTATGTTTTAAGGAACTACATTAGCGTATTTACACGTACCATAAAGTGCCTACTCACAACAACGGGATACATCTCGATGATCCGTTGAGTTTCGTAGATATTTATATCATCTGGGTCAATGTGTTGTCTGCCATCAGTCATCGGAAGCACTTTTTCCATATCTTTCCAGTGAAGTAGTTGCAGCTCAATGTTACGTAATAGTTTGGAGATTCTAAACATCTTATTTGTGCTATTAGATCACTGAGAGTACTACGCCAATAGGCAGCGGAACTTCTAAGATTTTTCAAATCTGGGTGGCCGTGGCTCAAGTGGTAGTGTGTTGGCTTCCCAATCGGACGGTTCGGGGTTCAATACCAGCCGTGACCGAAAGACTTTTTTTCAGGCAACTAAAATCTTGTGAGATGAATGGTTGTCTAAATACAACATCAAGTCCAATTTACACTAATAATTTAGTCTCCCCATTAAATGTTGGATGCCACCCATGGAGCGAAATAACCACTGAGCCCAAAAATCTTTCTCTCTCTCTCTCTCTATCCAATTTTCCGAAAAACTTAACACGTGCTCCGGCATTTTAAGAGTAGTAATACCCTCTTGCGTGTTAAGTTCTTTTTAAAAAAAAAAAAAAAAAAAGTGTAGGTCCTCTACTCGATTGCCATTTTTACCTTCCACTCTTCTAGCACATGCTGCAATGGTTGACTTGACCCGATAGTACTCAAACACTGAAAGAGCGTAGAACAGGTAATTGTTGCGCTGAAAGCTAGTATCAACACCTAGAATACGAAATTGATAGTAATCCAAAGGACTTATATTTGTTCTTTCAAGCCATTTTTGCCATATGGGAATAATTGATACCACGCGAATTCTTCTGCCTTTATCTCATGACCTTCATTGACAATATTATCATTCGTCTTTCTTCTAATCTCGTTTACATTTTCAGACACCTCAAGCTCATCGTCAACATCGAGTTGGGCGCTATCAATAGGCAACATTACAGATGTTTGCATAGGAACAGTCGGGTTCGAGAGCTGTTGCTGTACTTGTACAGCTTGATGAGTAATGACGTCTTCACTGAAATTTACGTCTACGCGTGTTGGAGTGTAAGCGATATTACGCGACCCAAAGTCTTTACAGGTTGTCGCATTCTATAACGCAGGCTCTGTCACTTTTTGCCGTTTATTTGCCCTTAGGGCCAGAAGAATGGGAGTTAGCGAAATAGTCCTCACAGCGAAATACGCTGACAAATTTATTCGAAGCTGTCAATATTCCCGAAGTATGGCCGTCAAATAATTGAGTTAAAGCTGTGAGTAATGTAATACCAATATTGTTGGTATTGACAGCGTCTGGAAAACTTCCAAAAAGAAGAGTGTCTTCATCATATTCTATAGAAAATCGCTTGTCATACATTTGTACGTTTTCTTTGACGGCATGAAAATTTCGCATCTCTAAATATCCTGTTTCATCCAGTTCATTTAGCGGAAGTGGGACACGAATTTGGCAATATAAGGAGTCACCCTCTAATATGTTAGCGTTCAGAATATTGACGTCCCATAGATTAGGGTTGAGAATTGCGGCCCGCACGATATTTGCTTACGGCATAGCACTACATCGTATACCGGCATATCCCGATGTAAAAATGTTCCAGCAATGTCATTAATTGGAATGAACGCATCTAGAATTTCAATTCTTTCAGGTTCTCCGTCTTCAGATAAATCTGGCACAGTAAGTCGTATCAAGTCTTGTCCACTAATTTGAACATTTTCGTCAATACGTACATCTCTGTAAAGCGGGTTATTTCTGTAATTATCCATCTTAAAGCACTATAGACTTTTTCGTGGGGTATTGTGAATTCTTTTGTGATGTTTAAATTTTCCCATCGTTTTGTTACTACAACAATACCTACCTGGCTTGAAGATCTCGGAAACATATTAGGTAGCCTTTCACTGATCTCAAAGATATCTTGGGCAAACAAAACCGCTTGTCGGCGGAAACCGTACTGCCCATATAGCCCAATAAATTTTACGACTTTAATAAACGGGATGATTCAGCACAGTAAACGTTGCTCTGCCTGCGTTTTTTTTTTTTTTTTTTTTTATAATTTACGCGCGCCTAAGGGGTTTTGAATACCCTTATACTGTTGCCTGGGCGCGGGCGGAAAGATAGAAGGAGGAGAAAGGAAAGTTTGTGATGTAGTGGTTTGAAACTCAGGTGTGTTTGGTTTCGATATTGACTCTCCAGGGGTGGGAGTCCGAATAGGCCGGAGAGATTTTCTTCACTCGGAATGTGAGGTTGTGAATTTTAACGGTTGTTTTGTGCTTGAAACCCCTACAACAGCCAAATCTACATGTCAGTGTTATGCCTTCACATGTAGATTTTTCTGACTGAGTTACAATTACACAAATGAAAACTTGCCATGGCTAGGATTCGAACCTTGACCTTCCGGGTGAGAAGCGATAGCTAGTTTTCAGTTTAAATGCATTTTTATTTATTTTACTTAATTTACTCTTACATGCTAAACAAAAAAACGCTTAAAAATTAGCTTAAATAACTTACAAGTAATCTTATACTAACTTAATGGCCCCATGCGGGCACTCTAAGTTAAACCTAACACTTAAACTAAGTCTTTCGACGTACATTACATTATATTTAATTTTATATTAACGTTAAAACTAAAACTAAGAAAATAAATTTTAATCAAAAACTTAGTATCTGGACTTTTTTTTTAATTAAACTTACAGACTACCTAATGAATAAATCTTAATCTACTTAACCTACTTACATATAATACATTCATACACATATATACAATATACAACGCATATACACTTCATATATACATATATGCCTATAGATGAACATATACGTATATATTTATATTTTTTTTTTTATTTTTTTTTTCTTAAAATCTAACTTAAAACTACCTAAAATTATATAAGCCGGCCATGGCTAAAAAAACAAAAAATAGGCTGGCCCACTCTGCTTCACATGAAGCTACCTATCACTGGAGGAGTTCGACGACGAAGCATCCTCGCCTTCATCAAGCCACCAAAATTGCTGGTGCTGCTGAGCAACATACCTCCTGTCACGACTCCCTACCGCCCTACTGAACCGGAGACGCTCCGCACTGCCGTATGCGATGTCTCTGTCGTAGTTGAGTCGCCTGTCCGCAGCTGTTCGAGCGACATGGTCATTGCTCTTGCAACTTAATGACGAAATTGTCCACTCTTATTATGTTCGCCCTATTGTACAAGACCTCATTAGGATAGAATTTTATGTACTCAGACTCTGGTGTTCTGCATAAGCGAAGACAAGTCCTAAGACAAGCCCTCTCAAACACCCGAATGTTTTCCAATAAACTTGCTCTCACGTTGAACCACACGGGACACCCAAATACAAGTATGGGCCTGATCGAGTTGGCATCGAGTTGGCTGTTATAAAACAGTCTCTTTGTAAGGGCAAAAGCACCTCTGGCTCTGGCCAGAGCAACATCTACAAGTTTGTTAAAATACAGATATTGATCTAGCCAGATTCCAAGGTATCTGACTACATTTCGACAAGCAAGTGGCTGTCCATGTTGTCCGACGATAGAGAACTTTCGCCAATTCTTTCTGGTATCCCTAAACAGAATGGTTTCCGACTTCTGAAAGTTGATTTTCAGCTTCCAGTCGTCGCAAGATGAACTGTCTACTGGAAAGCATATCAAAAAGAATATACAGCAGTGGTTTACTAATGCCCATCCTGTCCAGCTTGAAAAAGAGTCCTTCTAACCATACGGTATTGAAGGCCTTTACCAAGTCAATCAGGCAGGCACCAGTGCACTGGTTCTTGCCTTTGTTCCATTGGATATCAGAAACCAGTTTCGACACAGCATGAATGATGTCATGCCCCGCCTTGAAACCGAATTGATTATCCGGAACTATATGTTTGTCCTCAACCCACTTAGTAAGGACTCTATTGATTACCTTCTCGAAAACCTTACTGATGTTTGGAAGAAGACTGATCGAGCGGAGATTCGCCGGATTGGAAGTATCTTTATCCTTTTTAGGTATGGGATGTACCACCGCTGGATAATGTGCATTATTCATTGCATTATTAAACAGGATGGTATAAATGTTCACCGCTTCTAGAGGGAGATGTCGAAGCACGATGTTCGGTATTTCATCGGTTCCCACTGATTTCTTACTTCTAAGTGATTCGAAGATCGTTTGGAGCTCCTCCTTCGAAATGAAAGGGGGTAGTACCCTATCGTTGGCGATGACGTTATTTGACCTATTCTCGTCACTAAACTGGGTGAAGCCCGAGTTCTCGAATCGCCAATTCTCTATTTCATTTCGAAGGTAGAAATTGTGTACAAGGACTCGATTCTCCAGGTCGTGGTTCGGGCCAATGATGTCATTCGCCTTGTACACTTCCTGGAAAGTCGCTCCTATAGCCTCTACCTTCTCCTGCGGATCCTCGACTACAAAGAAGTTGTCATCATCAACGGCCTCACTTGGATCAATGCCTGCTGCTACAAGTATTTGTTCGTTGTTCGTCGTTCGGGTGATTCTAAGACATGGAAGGTCGTTCTGATTATTTCTCCGAAATATTTTATTTATTTGCGGGAACATATTCGGGTTGCTGGTGTTTACAGCCCGAATTTTATTGTTCCAATACAAACTTACAGAATTTCTGTAATTTTCCTTTATTAATGTTTGGAGGTTTTTAATCGACGACTTCAATGTCATGATCTCCGGGTTATGTCTGTCAGTAAACTGTCTGTACAAGGTTTTTAGTCTTGACAGCAGTCTACTTTTTTGTCGGTGCAGTGCGTCACTAGTTGCGTTGCGGAATAAGTCTTCGTCGTCAGTGTGTTGATACCGAGGTATTGTTTTGTCCATTGTTCGTTTGATTGTATCGTCCATTAGTCTAAGATACCTGTCAATCTCCTCGTTTGACAGATTTCTGTTGGACGGTGGGTAGAGCGAATTCGAGGAGAGTGCTCTCGTCAGTGTTCTGGTGAAGTGTATCCAACGCACCCTACTATAATTGTAGGGATGCCTTTGAACAAACTCATCCAATTCCGCAATCTCGTTGGGGACAGTTATTTCGGTGCTGAGACCGCAATGGTCACTGTCATAC
Source organism: Volucella zonaria (assembly GCA_963966105.1). Taxonomy (NCBI): domain Eukaryota; kingdom Metazoa; phylum Arthropoda; class Insecta; order Diptera; family Syrphidae; genus Volucella; species Volucella zonaria. The sequence continues at coordinate 58,238,723 of OZ014534.1, forward strand.
ACGAAAGTGCGTAGACAGTTTGTAGTTTGTTGGTTAGTGCATGTCAGTTGTATTCGTGAGTCGAACAGCAGAAGATCAAAATAGGACCCGTGTCTGGGAAACGACGGACTATCCGTCGCCTTAAGCCCGAGTCGATACATTATGCTGTGTTGACCCCACCAATTGAATAGTAGGTTCCCTCTAGTATTTGGTGTATTATTTCCCCAATCACTATGTTTGGCGTTGAAATCTCTTCCGATAATGAAATAGTTATCTTCCAATTCCAGCCTCAGGAATCGAAAAAGTGTCTCGAGCTCTGAGATGAATAAGGTGGATTGAGTAGCCTTAGGTGCATAGACAGACACCATGTATAGCCGCTTTCCACTACGGAGGGGAATATACACGATGCATGCTTCCAGCACTTGGAACCTACGTACTACGCGACTGTATACTCTTTTAAAACGTATACCTTTTCTTACGAAAATCGCAACGCCACCTCCTTGAATGGAGTTGGGTCGGTTTCTCAGTACTATTTTGTATTTTCTGTGTCTCATTTTGTGTCTTTTGGTAAGCTTAGTTTCACTAACCAAAAGCACATCAGGGGCTTAGTCTTTAAGCTACTTGAATAGTGCGGCTCGTCGTTCGAACCTAATCAGTGAATTCACCTTCAGGGTCTGCTCCGCCACGTACGTGCCCATTACGACAAAAGGTGCGTTAGGCCAGGCAGCAGCGCGTAAACTTGATCCACCCGCGCGGTCTGTTCAGTTAAATGACGTTGTAGCTGAGCCATCTGTCCCTGGATAGAGAGCAAGATAGCTAGCATGTCAGGTACTGGTTCCGGTGCTCTAGGTGGACGTTTAACTTCCACCTTCTGCTGCCGAGCCAGATTTACTCTTTTTATGTATTGGAATTTGGGACAACCCCGATAATTTGCGGTGTGTCCCGTGTTCCTACATAAAACACACGACAGTTGGCTCTTTTCTGACGTACCGTCCTTACCCAGAACGCATTCCTCTGACTTGTGGTTCTTTCCACACTTCACGCATCGAGGCTGCATTTCGCAGTTCGACGCGGCGTGCCCGAAAGTTTGGCAGCGAACACATTGTAAAATGTTTTCGCTCCTCTTTAATTTCTCCCAGTGTACAACCTGGTAGTCCAGGACAAGCGATTGCTAGTACCACTACACCACGGCCACCACGCGTTAGTGCTTGAATTATGTCTGGTAAAGAACCTGGATCCAGATTATTCCAGAAAGCTTTTAGTGGTGCTATTGATTTATTACTGGTGACATGTGTTTGGCAGCGGGAACACAAAAGTAACGTTGTTTTCGAAGACAACTCTACAGGTAGATATCTTAATGCAACAGCGTTGTAACGTACTGTATGAACTTGATTAGGATAGCAACGTTTGGTAGAAATTTCACAAACATGTATGCACAATGTGTTAATAGCATTTTCGAACGCTTGTAGATGATTTTCAGCTCTGTGTTGCTGGGTACGCTCACGTTGCCCTATTAACCTGGCCTTATGTTGCTCAGGTGTTTCTAAAGTTACCAACTCCCTTTGTCTCTCACGATGCCTTATTAACCTGGCTTCATATTGCTCAAGTGGACGCTACCAGCCCCCTTTGTCTATCACGTTGCCCTATTCACCTAGACTCATGTTGCTTAGGTGTTTCCGATGCTAACCGTTCTCTTCGTTTCTGTAGTCGACTATGGGTCTCACTTTCACTCTCTTTTGCACGTTTTGCTCTATACTTTTCTTTCGCCTTTTCAAGACTTCTTTTTCGTTGTGCTGCAGTTTCTGTTTTATTTTTGTTTATTTTTGTTTAATGGACAGTATAACGGTGTTTCGATTAGATGCCTAGATTTCAATTTTAATGTAAGTATAGACTGCCTCAACTCTATGATCCGCCATGCACTGTGTTCTACTTGTAAAGCCCTTTCATTTGATACCCGTGTTGAGGAGGTTGTAAAAAATATAGAATCCGCCATTTTGTAGAAGCGGCCATCTTGGATTTACAATGATACTGATTATATTAAATTGTATTGTCATCAGAACTAAAGGTGTGTACCAAATTCATATCAATCTGTCAACAGAAAGGGGGTTAAATTTCAACTACTAAATTTGACCCAAAAAAACAAACAAACAGAGCAAGCTAAATAAAACCGTTTAAAAATGTGTTTATTTCTCAATGTAGTCTCATTTTAGTTCTATACACTTATCACAGCGATGTACAATAGTTTCGGTACCCAGTTTATTGTGAGAATCGTCGAGCTCCTTAAAATAGCCACAAACCGCAGACTCCACCTCTTTACTGTTGGCAAATCTTTTACCACCGAGCCATTTTTTTCACATTCGGAAATAGAAAATAATCCGACCGGGGGCTCCATCTGGCGAATAGGGTGCATGAGGAGGCAACTCGAACTTTAACTCATTGATTTTGGCCCTCGCTATGATGGATGAGTGAACTGGTACATTGTCTTGATGAAACAAAACTTTTTTCTTCTTCAAATGCGGCCGATTTTTCTTGATTTTATCTTTCAAAAGCTGCAATGAGTTCAATGAAAATAATCCAACGCGTATGCTAAAAAACTGACGCAATGACCTTGCCTGCAGATGGAACTGTCTTCGCCTTCTTTGGAGCCGATTCTCCCCTTTGAGTCCACTGTTTTGACTGTTCCTGCGTCTCGGATGTGAAGTGATGGACCCACGTTGCATCCATAGTTATGAATCGGCCTAAAAATTCGGCTTTATTGCTATAAAACTTCGCCAAACACTCGGTTGAAACCTCCTCACGGCGATGTTTTTGTTCCATTGTAAGTAATTGCGCACAGTTTTCTCAGGTCCAATTTTTGAAATGGCTACCATATCTGCTAGTTCACGCACTTTCAATCGACGGTCATCTAATACCATTTTGTGGATTTTTCTCAACATTTCTGGTGAACTCGCTTCATTTGGTCGACCACTGCTATGCTCGTCTTGGCAACTCGTACGGGCTCGCTTAAACTCTGCCACCCAATATTTTATTGTTGTAAACGAAGGAGCCGATTCCCCCAGAATAGAATCCAGTTCCGTTTTGATGTTGGTTGCATTGAGACCTTTCAAATGAAAATACAAAACGATGACCAATTTTTTCCATATTTAAAAATTCATTGAGAGCGTTCACTATTGATGGCTGACGACGAAATACTAAACAACATAGCGTTGTCAAACTTCAAATTTAAGCTTTATAAGGTTGGTACTTTCTACAATTGTCATTCTGTTTAAACAACAACTATATGTCAGCCATCTATACGTCAGGTCCGGTACTTCTGAGACTACCCTCGCACCTTTCCTAATTCGTGATACAATGCGTCTAATATTATCGGAAGTTCTCTGGCTACCGTTTTTCTCGTATTTTATTTTTTGCAACGTTCATAGTCTAACTCAAGAAACTGGAGCCAAGAGGAGGAAAAAAAATATCGTAGATGGAATATGGTCCTTGCGTTTGTGCAACAGTTTCTATGCTTCCGATTGCACGGGCTTAGCTTTTTTGTTATAATTTGCACGCGCTCAAGGGAGCTTGCACACAGCGCGGTCGAAGAAAAATCAGGGAGGATAGAAAGAGAGGTACCGGTGAACGTTGGTTTTAAATGTTTGAAAATGTAATGACTAGGAAACAAAGAGCTAGGCAGAGCATTCCATAAGCGAGTTGTACGGCTTAGAAACGAATCACGATACTTTAGAGTACGTCCGAAAGTCGTCGTAGAGGTGTGATCTTGCTGCAGCTCTTTCTTCACTACAAAAAAAGATACCGGAATAAGAATAAGATTATATGAAAATTAGTACACGATCTAAAGTGATGCTGTAGGTGTTTGAAACATCTGAGTAAACCCTCCCGTTGTAAGTATGACCAGCAACATGACTAATCCCATTCCACCCTACAGTAAAGTAGTGGGGAAAGTCCCTTGTGCGAGACTTAAGCAATCCACTCTACCGTTTTGACTGTTATTAAGACAACTAATTTTTTTTACTTAGCAATTAATAGAGATTTTATATTTCATTTTATGAACTATTTATTATATCTTTGATTTATTTTAACTGTAAGATACTTTTAAAAGGTCTTCCAATACGGACTTCCGAAATTTGACAGTTAATAGCGGCCATATTGTTGAAGCTACATCTGCCAAATTTGCTGTCGTTTATTAGGTCTATTTTGCCAAATCACCATAGACAGTCATTGCGTTCAACAACACGTGCAAATGATAAAATTGTTTTATCAAACTGGGTGTTCTGTTCCGGCAACGTTCCGCGCGCTTCGCCTACGGTAGCCACAATCGCCCTACCGAGAGGACTATTCGCAGTTTGCTGGATAAATTTGAGTCCACTGGTTCAGTAAACGCTAAACCAACACCCGTACATTGACGAAACGCAAGATCTGCCGAAAACATCGCCGCTGTCCGTGAGAGTGTGCAGAAGAATCCGAGGCAGTCGATTTCGCGTTGCTCACAAGAACTCGGCCTTACGCAGACCACAACTTGGCGAGTTTAGCATCGTGATTTGGGCCTGCACAAAATTCAACTGATCCAGAAGCTGAAAGTAAACTACCATAGACAACGATCTGTGTTCGCTGAATGGGCTTTGATGCAGTTGGAAATTGACCCTAATTTTCATCGAAAAATCATCCTCAGCGATGAGGCCAAACAAAATTGTCGTATTTGGGACGATACCAATCCACATGAGATCCAAGAGCGTTCAATGCATCCTGAAAAAGTAGCTGTTTGGTGTAGATTTTGGGCTAGCGGAGTCATCGGTTCATATTTCGTTGAGAACGACGTTGATCAGGCCATCACCGTCAACGGCCAATTTCTTTTGGCCTGAATTGGATGATGTGGACACCAACGAGATGTGGTTTCAACAGGATGACGCTATATGCCACACAGCGAGATCGTGCGATTTGACCCCGTTAGACGTTTTCTTGTATGGTTTTCTGAAGTCGCAGGTCTATGCGAATAAGCCACAAACCACAGCGGCCCTCAAAGCCAACATAATCCATGCCATCGGTCAAATTCAGCCTGATTTATGTGCCAGAGTCATGGAAAATTGGACATTTCGGATGGGCTCCGCTCAGAAAAGCCGCAGCGGACATTTAAACAATGTTATATTCCATACATAATGGTATCGATAGGCCTTTCAAACGAATAAAAAATTTCGATGATATTTCACACAAACTTTGTTTTATTTAAATTTAAAGATAGGAAGCGCTGAATGAAAGACCCTATCTACATACGTAATCATAGCTACTTTATGTTTACGTATTTATGTACAGTACTGTGCAAAACCTAAACACCCATATGGAGTCAGCATTTTATAGTAAATCTTTTCAGCTTTCTACTCCACCAAATAAAAATAAATTGGATATATGTATAATGATGTGTAAATGTAACTTTTTATAAAAGTGATAATACTCCAGATTAAAAAAAAACGCAAAAACCAACAAAGTAGCCAAATTGAGATATGCAAAACCTAAGCAACTTTTTTAATATTTTGTGTACCAGGTGGAGTGAAAAGTAACCTACTTGACTGCCAGAATGCACTACTACTGCAAAGAAGGTTATGGTGCCTTGAAGTCCGTTCCTATTTAGGCAGACATGCCAAATTGCAGTGCAATACTGTCTTTAGTTTTGTTTTGAGCTCTGATTGTTGTTGACGTGTTTGGCATCATGTTGAGTATGCACAAATACGATTTTCGTTCAAAAGAAAAGTTGGATAAATATTATGGGGCTAATGCTCCGTCAGATTACACCGTCAAATATTGGTTTCGAGAGTTTCGTGGTGGCCGTAACTCCACTACTTATCAAGTCCGCAGCGGCAGGCCCTCCGATGCGGCTACAGAAGACAATGTCAAAAAAATACACAAAATGGTGTTGGCTGACCGGAAAGTGAAGGTGCGTCAGCTAGCAGATACCACAAAGATTAGTACTGAGTGCACACGCCATATTTTGGGCAACATTCTGCATATGAAAAAGTTATCCTGCCGCTGGGTGCCGCGCATGCTCACTCCTGACCAAAAACACGAACGCGAGAGCACTTCGAAAGAGTGTTTGGACTTGCTGATGCTGAATCGGGCGGACTTTTGGCGTCGATTGGTAACTGGATTTGGATCCCTCTATTATCTCTTCCCAAACCTCAAAAGATGGCTCATCAATAAAAAATTCAGCTCACGCGAGGAAATCATCGACGCCACGGAGGAGTATTTTGCAGACCTTCCGAAAAATTACTTTTCGGACGGGATCAAGAAGTTGGAAAATCGCTGGAATAAGTGTATCAAACTAAAAGAGACTATATTGAATAATATAAAAAAAACATTTCAAAAAAAAAAATTGTTTAATTCCCAAGGAGGTTACTTTTCACTCCAGCTAGTAATATCCTTTATTTTGAATAATAGAGGCGCAATGACGAGGCATAGAAGTAATTAGCTTTGAAAGTGTATCCTGGGATATATTTTCCCACTCAACTTTCAAAGCATTGAATTCGTGAGACCTGTTGGAAAAGTGTTGTCCAGCGACACGGTTTTTAGGGATGCCAAACAGGTTTTCAATGGGATTCAAGTCGGCTGATTGGGCCGGCCATTCAAGGACTTGAATCCCACTATCCGCTAACTACTCCTTTACCTTTATCTATTTCGTAGGATGGACCTACACCTCCTGCCGAGAAATAGGTCCACACCATCACACTATCGCACTACTTCCACCATGCTTTACAGTGTGTGTGCAGAATCTAGGATTGAGTCGCTGCCCTTTACGACGTCTCACATGACATATCCCGTCAGAATTAATTCAGTTAAATTTTGACTCGTCGCTGAAAAGAACTGTTTTCCATTTTTCCGGAGACCAGTGTTGGTATTTTCTTGCAAAATTTAGCCTATAATGAAAAACGATGTTAGTTTGAATTTTGTTTAAAGAATTTAATTGCACTACCTGTTCCTAAAATGTCTTTTTGTGAGCATCGGTTTTTTGCACGGCCTGTAACATCGCAGATTATTTTCAATTGCACGTCTTCGCACCGTGCTAGCATCAATGCTTAAATCAAGTAATTTTACGACTTCATTTGAACTTTGTTTTTTAATTACACCACAAATCTTTGCATCCGTTCGACATGCTGTCTTACGCGGCCTAGCACCGACATTTTGATTTTCAACGACTCCTGTTGCATTATGTTTTTTTATTAAACGTGAAATAATCGATTTATTAATATTATACCGTTTAGCTAATGTTGCCTGAGTACCTCCAGACTTAAATTCATCAATAATCTTTAGTTTAATTATTAAAAAATTGATATTAAAAAATATCAATTATGCGGCTAACTTAAAAGAAAACTGATCAAAGACTATCACTCAAGATCAAAGACAAAGAGCTTACAACATTTCCTGTGTAACCGGACTGGAAAAGTACTGTTAGCTATTTTTTTTTTACAGTGGGTTACAAAGTTGCTTAGGTTTTGCACAGCTCAATTTGGCTACTTTGTTGGTTTTTGGTTTTTTTTTTTTTAAATCTGAAGTATTATTACTTTTATAAAAAGTTGTGAATTTTAAAATACACTCTACGAGTATTACACATCATTATATATCCATTTCTTTTTATTTGGTGGAGTAGAAAGTTGAAAAGATTTACTATGAAGTACTGACTCCTGATGGTTGGTTAGGTTTTGCACAGTACTGTATCTAGAAAAAAGAAAAGTTCGTTTTTAACTTCTAATTTGGAGACGAATAAAATAGAATCTTCAGGCATAATTATATAAGAGGATAGTATCCATTGTACCTATGAGAAGTATAAAGTGACCATAGGGCAGAGTTGGGCATTGCTCGAGTGAATGGGTAAAGATTAAAAGTTGATAAATCTTAGATGGTGAGTGAGGATTGATGATTAAATTAATCATTAATCACAGAGTCAAGAGTGATGAGTGATTACTTTTCAATCTTACTCAACACTCTTTACGCTTGCTTGCGAGCTGCTTTTGCCATAGATCGTGCATTTTAAGCAATTGCAATGATTGTTTGAATAATTGCAAAGCATTATTAAAGAATAAATAATTCTTTTGCACTGTATACCTTTCTTTACCGTAACCATAAATACTGCGCATTGACGCGGTATTGGCGCTAAAACAAATCTTCTTCGTATGAAATGATTTATCAGGATTCAGGTAGGATTGATGAGGGACTAAGGACCGAAATGTGAATAGGAGTTATGTGCTAAGAAAAAAACTGCAATAATTATGATATTTCAAAACGGATAAAATAATAATAATTTCTGGTTTAAACATAAAAATAAAAAAAAAAAACACGGAAACATTTTTAATGTGAATTAGCAAAAAGGTTTTTCTAGTAGTGAAATATTTGCCTTAAGTATGACTGTTTTTTCAAATAAATTACCGGACAGCTTATTAGCTTTTGGTAGATTGGTCATGACAAATGTTATGAATGAACACAATACAGCCTCGGATACCCACGGACCCTCTTATTGAAGACAACACGGCGCGAAGAAGAACTACGATTTGAGAATGTGCTCCTGGAATGCAAGAACGCTTTACACCCCAGGAGCAACTCAAAAACTGTAAAATATCCTCAAGCAGTATGGGGCGGATATTAGAGCAATCCAGGAAGTACGCTGAATAGGATCAGATGTGATAAAATGTTTATCTTTGCCACACTTATTACAGCTGTCACAAATGGTTATACATATTGAGATGCGAATTAGTCATGGGAAAGCGACTCAAATCGAAGATCATCGATTTTAAGTCCATCAGTGATCGCCAGGCGGTGATCCGCATCAATGCAAGATTCTATAACATCAGCTTCATATGTGGTCCCACCACTAAGAACGAGGCTGAAGAACCCATCAAGAAGGAATTTTTTGACCTCCTGGACGGACCCTAGCAACGCTGTCTGAAGTACAATGTGTTGAAATTGTATTTGAGGATTTCAATGCCAAAATCGATAAGGAGAACATCTTTGGTGAAGCGGCCGGAAAATACAGCCTCCATGACACGACAACAGATCACGTATTCCGACTCGCAGATTTTTCGACAGGTAGTAATACAGTGATATCTAGCAAGAGGTTCTCTCACAAAATAATCCACAAAGCAACCTCTTCACTCTTCAAATATTCTGGATGTTGAAATATTCAGAGGGGCAAACGTCGACTCTAACCATTACCTGGTAGCAGCCCGATTCAGAGTTCGACTGTCAAATGAAAGAAAGCTGCAACAATATCCAAAAATGAGGTTCAACATTGGGCACCTACGCACAGAGAATACAGAGAGCGCCTGGACAAAAAAGGACCAAATATGCCATTGCCTACAAAAAACCTCTACAACATGTGGTCATATTGCTGCTCTTCCATCAAGGAGATGGCCGAAAACGCCTTAGGCTGCCAACCACTCCAGAAAAGAAATCAGTGGTATGATGATGAATTTGTGCAAAAAACGAAGGCAACAAATGTGCCATACAGGAAAACGCTGCAACGCGTCCCCAGAGCATCGTGGGATGAGTATAGGTTCAGAAGAAGGGAAGAGAAAGACTACTGCGGAAAAAGAAAAGAGCATTTGCAGTCTTCCAGCTCATGGATATCGAAGATAGCTGGAGAAGGAGCTTTTTTAAAAAGGCCAAAAACCTAACCAGTGGCTTTAAAACGGGTCTCCAAGCACTTCGAAATTGCGAAGGTTATCTCGTCACTGACCAACAGGGAATTTTGGAGGTAATTAAGCGACACTTCCAGCAGCAGTTTAATGGACATGACCAAGAGAGAGTGATAGGGCAAGGAGAGAACACATCTTCAGTCGAAGAATTAGTTCTCCCGCCCAGTTTAGAAGAAGTCGGCGCAGCTAAACAAAAACTGAAGAACAATAAAGCCGCTGGCTTGGATGGCCTGCCATCTTAGCTCTTCAAACCCGGACGCAATGTTTTGACAAGGAGCATGAACGTGATCATTTGCAAAGCATGGGAGGACGAAAGCATGCCCGATGACTGGAATATCAGCTCTATCTGCCCTATCTACAAGAAGGGCGATCCTATGTCTCCTATACATAAGATCCTATCCAGTGTACTGTGGGAACGTCTGAAATCGTACTGCACCGCACAAATCGACCAATACCAGTGCAGCTTCCGGCCCGACAAATCGACATCAAACAGAATTTTCACCTTAAGACCAACAAGTCGACACACTCCACCGGAAAAGTTATCACCCAATGTTTTTTGATGTCTTCAATTTTTTTCCATTAAGTCGAGAAAATGAAGCCGCCAGAATTGATGACCGTTCGGGCTCGATTTGTGGCATTTTCCATCACTGTTGCCAGAACTTCTGGCGATAGGTCCCCGTATTCTTGTAGAATGTCAACAAGAGTCTGAGGCTTGTTGGCATAAATCCGTGACTTAAAAAAACCCCACAAAAAGAAGTCTGGAATGGTTAAATCAGGCGATCTTGTCGGCAAGTGCAAATCGCCAAAACGAGAGATGAGGCGACCCGGAAACGCAGCCCTAAGAATTTGGATTGTGGCTCGTGCAGTATGCGCCGTTGCTCCATCGTATTGGAACCACATGTTCTAAAGTCCCAATTCATCCAATTGATGAAGGAGATAGTCATTGAGCATGGCTCTGGAGCGGCGCCGTCCACAGTAGTCGTTTTTCCCGCGGCGTTTTCGAAGAAATAAGTTCCGATTACGCCTCCAGTGTAAACAGGACACCATGCAGCAACTTTGAGCAAGTGTAATGGCTCTTCGTACATTATACGTGGATTTTCGGTGCCCCTGAAGCGATAATTTTGCTTATTCATATGTCCACAGAGATGGAAATGGTCCTCGTCGCTCACGATGGTTTTCGATGAAAAGTTGTCTCCCTCGTGGCCGAGATTCAGAATGGTTTGAACATAGATTACACGTCCTTGGCGGTCAACAGCTAATAGCTGATGCACTGTCTGCACTTTGTAACGGAGCATTTTACAGTTTTTCACCAACATTCTCTGTAAAGACCACTAATTGCATGGCACGTCGTCTGATCGATACTCCAGGGTCCTTTGCGGCATATTCAACCACAGCCGCGATATTCTCAGTAGAACGGCTGTTCCAGGACCGGCCAGGTCTGGTAGCTGGGACATCTCGTGTTGTCCCATATTCTTCTAAGCGAGCGGCTAAATGTCGTAGTGTTTGCCCAGTTGATGTCGGACGACCGGGAAATCTGCGCCGAAATTCACGCTGCGCCAACACCACCGACGAGTTATTCCGAAAAAAATGGTAACAATTATTCCGCGTTCTTTAGGAGTATAGCTATTCATGTCTTATTGACGTGTATTGTGTGTCTGTTTACTTCACAAATGTCAAAGTAGAATTGACATTTACAAAAATTATTGTAGCTTCCGGTAGGGTGATGACTTTTGTAGGGTGTCGCACAACACTGAAAAACTCGCGATGCCCCGTGCAGTATGGTAGTAGAATCTCCGAATTATTCCAAACCTGGCAAATAGGATTTCGGCAAGGAGACAAGTGACTTCTTCAATTTAGTACTTGAGCAGATAATACGACGGGCAAAAGTCAACGCGGAAGGTACTACTTTCTCCAAGTCCGTCCAGCTTCTGGGATACGCGGATGATATTGATATAATTGGACGTTCCCAGCGTGCCGTAATTGAAGCCCCTTTACGTCAATTGAAGAGGCTAAAGGAGTTGGTTTTAAAGTGGATGAGAAAAAAACGAAATATATGTTGTCGACTAAAAACCGTTCCGTCGCACATCACCTGGGACAAAATGTCACTATCGGCAACTAAAACTTTGATGTAGTCAAGGAGTAACTCCACAAATGACATCATGGTGGAGATTCGCCGAAGAGTTGGGTCAAAAATCCTAACGCAAAGCGTCAATCTTGCCAGTCCTGCTTTACGGAGCCGAAAGTCGGATGATTAGTAAGACAGTGGAACATGTTTTAGTCCGTTTTGAAAAGAGAAATCCTTTGTCGAATATTGTGTCCTCTCTGTGAGGAGATCGTATGGAGAAGAAGACATAACCGCAAACTCTATGAGCTGTACAAAGATGTGGACATACTACAGAACGCAAAAATCCGTCGAATTCATTGGTTTGGCTACATCGAGCGGATAGATGATAAGAGGCTCTTCGAATCCAAGCCAGTAGGTTCGGGAACAAAAGGAAGACCGAACCTTAGGTTTAAAGATCAGGCGATCAAGCAGTGTTCGGCGCGGTAAGTACGTAGATGGGGGGTGGCCACATGGGAATTCGGTACTCCTCGTGCTGTTGACAAAAAACGCCACATGGCGTTAAATCCCGGACCTTACAAACTAATTTGTATCGTTCCCTTGATAATAAATAAATAAATAAATAAGATCAGGCGAACGCGTTTATAAGACAGCTGGTCTTTCCAACTGGAATCAGCACGCCCACGACCGTAATGGATGGGGGGCTACAGTCTTTCAGGCTTTGAACCTCTAAGGGTTGCAAGCCGGAGAAGTAAGTAAGTAAGCATAAAGTGAACATAAGCAATTAAATAATAATGGAAATTTAAAAAAGAAAAAGCTTTACTAAAATCCACAAGCAGCTAAAGAAAAACACGAAAATAAGAATAAGTACTCACGTTTAATAGTTTTTGAAGTCTTGACCTGAAAATTGTGCACGTTATGTATTCACTGTGGTTGACTTTACATGAAATTCGAATGTCTCACAGGTATTACGTATAAATTCATACATATATATCTATCTCTGCAATTATTTATAAATACAAGGTGTCCCAGTTTAGTTCCGCCGAACAAGAAATTGTATGGCAGGGGGGTCTATTCTCACTCCATTTCAAGTTACAGCCCATCAAAGTGGGTAAATTTAGAGGTGTAACCACTTTAAACGCTATAATTTCTAAACTAGTACAGGTACAAAAATAGTTTTGGAAAATTTAGTAGTGCAAACAAATCTTAAATGCTTTGGGTATATCTGCCCAGCGACAAAAAAGTTATGGCTCATTAAACTCAAAATTATGAAAATTTACTGTTCCATTTTTTTACTTAAAATGCATTTTTCTTAAAATTTTGCAGAATTTCCTAAAAATTATGTTTAGAAACTTTTCAAAACATTTTTCTTCAAACAAAAATGCAGACATCACTCTTGACAGGTGTAAAGTCGAACGACGTTACGTTCTGTAATATTTTACATATATAAGAGGGTTGTCTGAAAAGTTTCCGATCGCAACGTAAAGATAGCGGCACTCGTCAATACAAGCTAGTGAATGCTAGTTGTGCATCTTGTGACAGTTACTTACCGAAGTTTTAGTCATTTTGGACGCGCAGTTTTTAGTTGACAGTCGTTTGAGTGAGTCGATGTGAGCGTTTTTTGTGAAAATGGAAAAAATTGAGTACCGAGCTGTTATTAAATTCTGTAGGCAACATGCTTACGCAAATCAAAAATAAGTTGGACTCTATGTATGGGCACTCTGCACCATCATTTACCACAGTGAAATTTTGGGCAGCTGAATTTAAACGTGGCCGTAAGAGCTTGGGAGATGATGAACTTTCGGGATGTCTAAAAACTGCAACCGCTGACGATAACATTGCTAAAGTTCACCAAATGGTGTTAGACGACCGCCGAAGTGAGGGAGATAGTAGAGGTTATGCAAATGTCCAAAGAACGTGTTTGTTTGTTATTAAATCAAGATTTAGGCATGAGAAAGCTGTCCGCGCGTTGGGTGCCGCGTTCGCTTACGTTAGACCAAAAACGTGTTCGAATGAACATTTCCAACGCTGTGTTGCCTCAGTTTAGGCGTAATAAATACAAGTTTTGGCGCCGATTAATTACTGTAGATGAAACTTGGATACACCATTATACGACCGAAACAAAAATTCAGTCAAAACAGTGGACTGCAAAGGGCGAGCCGGCTCCAAAAAAAGCAAAAACTGTTTTTTGGGATAATAAAGGAGTTATCTTAATCGATTATCTTCAAAAAGGAAAAACCATTACAGGAGCATACTACGCATCATTACTTACCAAGCTGAAGGCAGAAATTGCAGAAAAATGGCCACATTTGCAGAAAAAGAAAATCCTGTTTCACCAAGACAACGCGCCGTCTCACAACTCAGTGGTTGCCATGGCGAAATTGGCGACCATGAATTACGGTTTGAACTGCTTGACCATCCGCCTTATTCACCAGATCTAGCCCCAAGCGACTTCTTTTTGTTCCCTCATCTAAAAACTGCGCTCGGAGGACAGAGATTTTCGTCAAATGAGGAGGCAATCACCTTCGTGAACAATTATTTTGCAGAGAAAAACGCCAAGTACTATTTGAGCGGGTTAGAGAGATGGGAGCATCGCTGGGAGAAGTGTATAGAGTTACAAGGAGACTATGTAGAAAAGTAAAAAAAAAATTTGAAAAAAAATTTCTTATATCATTGTTCGATCGGAAACTTTTCAGACAACCCTGGTACACACCAAGTTGCTGTCTAGAATAGACTTCACAGTATTCGAGAGACTCAGGGAAATGCCATTTACTCTGGGGTGATACATGTCATATCGATTCTTCTTGTTCAAAGGATAAGCTCTGTTTTCACTATATCAAATCTAAGACCTTAGCTGTATTGAAAAGGTGAGTACTCATATGGCGTATTGTAGAATATAAGAGGCTGACTGTGGATCTTTGCACGACACATGAATAAAACCGTCGCCACAGTGTGACGAATCGCTGATTTAGTGGAATTAAATTAATAGTGCTCACAAATAAATGTTTTTGTTCAGATTTTTTGTTTTTTTTTTTTTTAATTGAAATTGTTCACAGAATAGAATATAACAAAAATTTTTAACATATGACTACAAATTTCAAGACAAAACAATACATAAAAACCAGATTATTTTAATTTTTTTAATTATTTGGTGCATCTAAAAGTTGCAATACTTCAAGTTCCATGACACTTTTCTTTGTTCTCAGAAAGCATCTTAGACTTGCTAAGAATGGATCTGAGGTTATAAGCAATCGATTTAAGAGGTCAGTATTTCTATTTACACGTGATATTTTTCTAGTAAACAGTTCCCTGAACCTTCTATATATTTTCCTTGTTTCTTGCCTCTTGCGCTTCTTCTGAAAGTTGTCTGACTGGAAGTACGAGGGGCGTTCAAACTATTCTCAGTATCGGGGTGAAGTTGTGGTTGTATATATAAATTGATTTATTTATCAAGTAATACTATTTTAGTGCATTCATGTAAAATTTCATATAAATGTGATTATTAATTCGCGTTTTATATCTAGTTAAACAGAATCATAATGGCAACTGAGACGATGATGGTGAAAATTGAGCATCGCGCTGTAATTAAATTTCTCACTAAGCAAGGAAAAAGTCAAAAAACTATTCATGAAGAGATGGTGGCTGTTTACCAGGGTTCCGCACCTTCATTATCAACTGTGCAAAAGTGGTCAATTGAGTTCAAGAGAGGCAGAGAGAGCATTGAAGACGACCCCCGCTCCGGCGCCCCGGCTACTGCTTTTACGGGAGAAAGCATCAAAGAAGTCGAAAAACTTGTTCTTGAGGATGCCCGAATAAAGGTGAAAATGATGGCAGAGATCACCAAGCTTTCAATTGGTACCATTCACACCAGTGCAAGGTGGGTGCCACGAATGCTCACAGTGCCTCAGAAAAAAGTGAGAATCGCATGCTGTAGAGAGCTTTTGGAGATGTGTAGTGAGAACGCGGACGGTGTTATGAATCGAATTGTTACTGGGGACGAAACATGGGTCCACCACTATGACCCTGAAAGCAAACAAGAGTCCATGCAGTGGCATAAAAAAGGAACAGACCCCCCGAAGAAGTTCAAAGTCACTCCGTCTGCCGGGAAGCTCATGGCCACAGTTCATCTTGCTCATTGAGTACAAAAAAAAAGGTGACACCATCAACGCCACATCCTACGCTTCCACTTTGCATAATTTGCGGGAGGAAATTAAAAAGAAAAGACGGGGTAAACTCACAGCGGGTGTGTTGCTTCTTCATGACAACGCTCCTGTTCACACGGCGCGAGTTTCCAAGGCTGCTGCGCGAGATTGTGGTTTCGAAGAAATCCAACACCCACCCTATAGTCCAGACCTTGCCCCTAGTGATTATTTCCTGTTTCCGGATTTGAAAAAATGTCTTCGTGGAAAAAGGTTTTCGGATGATGAAGAACTCAAGTCGGCAATAAATGGAGGAGGAGGAAATTTATTTCTTTGAGGGTTTAAAAAAGCTTATCTCAAGATGTAACAAATGCATTGATGTTAGGGGAGATTATATTGAAAAATAAAAATAATTTAAATTGAATTCGCATTTTTCTTCATATCGATACCGAGAATATATTGAACGCCCCACGTATATAAGTAGAAATTATTTATGCACACTTACTGGCATAAAATACCAGGCATAATTTTTAAGATATAGTTCTCTTGTTTCCTTTGCATATTTCTCAAAAGCATCTGCATCTATTGGGAACCCAGACCCAAGAGCTTCTACGATGATATGAAACTTTTTGATAATTTCTTTATCTATCCCTGTAATTTGGGCAGTCTTTTCCTCATCTCTAAAAAATCTTCTAGCCATGTTTTCTGGCTTTGACTTTTTCTTTACTGCATTGGTCTCTTACCTGCCACAACTTGACATCTAATCTATACGCTATGTGAAGGATGCATTCCATAAATCGTATCCATGAGTGAAGGTGGCTTAATCCAAAGGACATTGCTTCTTGGTTCACATGCCTAGTTGAGAGATTAGTTAAATTATTCATTTCAGAGGATTTGGCATCGCAAATGTAACACGTTTGTGATGAAGATGTTATAGATGATAAAGCAGTATAAATTTTTCCGTCAATCATAGTTAACAAAAAGACCGGTTTAATTATGATATGCAAACTGCCAATGTTAAATTCCATAGGAAGTAGGGTTTTAATTTGATCTTGAATTGATTCTACCTCTGACTTGATCAGTTCTGTGGTTTCCTTAGCAAAATTTTTATTTTATTGGTCGACAATACGAGTATCGGGTTGATGATGGGGCAGAGTTTTGCCAAAGTACTTGCTGAACTTCATCCTTAAAGAAATACATCTGAATGGGAACCATTGAGATACAAAAAAGATTTTCATCCGAATTATCACCAGCAGAAAATTTTTGTTTGTATGATTCCTGTTGAGCACCATCACAGCCTCATTTTATTACCAAGGATAGTATTTTTAGGACAGCAACGGAACTTAAAATGTCTTTTTGAGCTAAACATAAACGCTCAACGCTGTGATTTACTAAACTTTGCAATCCACATTCTGCAAAAGTTTCGCTCTCAATTTTATCATTTGGATAGCATTTCGTCTTAGCTTCTTTAATTTTGTAGTATGAAGGTAATAAATTGGGAACTTTATGGTTAATTTTTAGGCGTAGTATTTCGTACTGTTGAGTTGAAAGCTAAATGTCCGTGATTAATGCTCGTGCATCATCTGCAGTAATTGGTAAAAATCCAGTAGCAGGTGTTTTTAGCGTTTTCCTCACAATAGAACCTTAATAACAAAATTTAACCTACAAAAATATTAAAAAACAAAACAATCAAACCTCGGTTCGAAGAACTTTCAGATAATTTTTTCACTGCAATAGCAGTATTTCTTTTTCCATCTTGTCTAAGCCTTTTTTCATGAGCCATTGAAATTTCTTCAGCGCTAAAAGAATCTAAAATGATTTTAACTTTTCTCTTCTTGCTTTTCTCACAGCACTCATCAAAGCTTTTTCTCGGTCTTCATACTCTAGATGAAGAAGGTATTTCATCTAAGATATGTTGTAGTAATGTTAGATTTTCATTTAGCCACCGAGAATTTGAATTTTCGAAGCGCAATCTATGCCGACCATTTTTGGCCCATCTCTCGTCAAATCTTAAACATAAAGTTTTTAAGGTTAATTTGATTCACTTTGTTGCAGCCTCAGAAAATAGTATACCAAATGGTTAATGTAACCCATAACAAAAGCAAAAACACCATCTAAGCGCTTAATTTTGACTTTAGAAATCCAAACATCAAAAATTAGCTTTTTTGTGATTTCGATGGGCATCCTAAAATACGAAAAATTTAGTATGAGTGTCGCACCTGTGCGCAAGAAGTTGAAATACATTTTAGCAGTGCATATGCAAGGCTTTAGAACAAATACGGTCTCCAACTTGAACAACACTGAACAACTATACTTTACGTCTAATGAATACAAAAAACACATATTTTATCTATAAATTTTACTTTCATTTACCTCTTATATAGTATTAAACTAAATGTCTAATTATTTAAGAAAAACTTACTTTTATATCAATTTGGTGTTTATTTATTGAAAAAAAAAAACAAAAAAAAACTATAAAATGTACGCGAACCAATTAAAAACGATATAAACACTTGCTCTTCAAATTGACCTTCTTATAAAAAAAATTATACACAATTTGAAGTTTGAGATGGTTTTTTTTTTTTGTTGCACTAAGCTACAACAAAAAAATTGCACCGTCAGTACGTAGGAGGTTTACTCTCTGAGAGAAACCGGTTTTTGTTTAATTTTGTACATGTCATTTTCTTAATTACATCAAGCTAAATCAGCGATTCGTCACACTGTGTCGCCCGCTACACGCTCCTTCCAGGGTTGATTCGATAATTCTGCGAGGTCGTCCGAAGTATATTACGTTTTTTTGACGCAAGTTACTCGTATTTATTATTTAAGTGAACCG
The DNA here is from genome assembly GCA_963966105.1 of Volucella zonaria. Lineage (NCBI taxonomy): Eukaryota > Metazoa > Arthropoda > Insecta > Diptera > Syrphidae > Volucella > Volucella zonaria. The sequence goes on from OZ014534.1 coordinate 58,257,416, forward strand.
AAATTCAATATTCTTTGGTACCCCTCTGAGAATCCACTGGGAATGCCTAGCCGGTTTAGTTAGAATATTTAACTAAACTGTAAGTGGCTACCTTTCTACCTTGTGGTTTCCTCTTGGGTGCGTCATTTAAGCCAAGTTCTTCCTTTACGGGATTAACTTTCGGTGACGAAACGCTAGCGGTTATTCACTAAGTATGTCCTTCCCCTTGAAATATGATAAATGCTTTCCTTCTAACAAGGCCTATGTCCCTTTATACTCCATACATTCTTCGTTGTATCCCTACAGTTCTGTCATTATTTGACTTTCCATCGGAGCGCACATAGACAACCCACCTCAAAACTGTAATTTCCTGTTGTAACTTGTGGTCCAAATCATTGGTGTTGGGAATGCTTTCTTGTCAGCAGCATACACCTATTTTCGCCTCTTCCGTTTAATTTTAATGTCGATGTTGACAACGTATACGAGATTTTTGAAAAATTGTCTCTGATATTCTGATGTCAGGGTCAGAATTTCGTAAAATCAGTTCAAGTATGATATTGAATAATAACATGACGCCGCATCGCCCTGTTAAAATCCTTTCTTGACATCAAATGTATCACTGTTGCCAATACCGCCGAGAACAATATTATTGACTTCGCATGAGCGTCAAAACTAAAGGTGGCTGTTTATATAGGGTGACCAGATACTCGTAGCAATGATAGTTTTTCCAATTGTTATGTTTCAGTAGCTGTCAAAGTTACAAATGACATCCAGCTGTCAAAATATTCAGTAAGGCTTACAACTTCAACATGCATCGTTTTACACTTGGCGAACGTGTTTAAATTATTAAAAATTTTATCGAAATTTCGGCTCAGTTGTAAATATGCAACGTGAATTTTGTCGTGAGGTAGGTCGTAATCATGGCTTCAGTGTGCAGGCAATACGTTGCACCGTGGAAAATTTTGAGCGTGAGTACACTCTTTTGGATCTTAAGCTTAAGAGATTGGTGCGAAATGAAGAAAACATAGCCGCAGGAGCGGCCAGTAACGAAGAAGACCCAGAAATGTCTATTTGGTGCCGATCAGCTGAATTGGGCATCGCCAGAGAGTAAACCCGGCTTATTTTACGGTTGTATTTGGGCCTACATCCATATAAGATTGTGCTGACGCAAGAATTGATGCCAGATAACCATAGACAACGCCGTGAGGTCACTAATTGGGCGCTGGAAATGTTGGCCTGAGATCAAGAGGATTTTGGCCAAAAAATAATCTTCTCGGATGAGGCCTATTTTTAGCTCAGCGGCTATGTCAACAAGCAAAATTGCCGTTATTTGAGCGAACGCAATCCACAATGGGCCAAACATCAATGCATCCACAAAAAATTTACTGTTTGGTGTGGCTTATGACATAGCGGCATCATCGGATCTTATTTCTTTCGAAATGAGGACGGAGACACCGTTACTGCCAATGGTCTCAGGTATAGAGCAATTTTAACCGACTTTCTGTGGTCAGAGCTCGACAACATCGATATATCCGAGCTGTGGTTCCAATAAGACGGTGCTGTATGCCATACAAGCGACACAACACTGGAAGTTGTTCGAGCGAGCGTTCATCGATTGGCCGCTGCGATCATGCGATTTGACACCTCTCGATTATTTTCTCTGGGGCTACGTCAAGTTCTTAGTCTACGCTAACAAGCTAACCACTTTGGATGAGCTTGAGGTCAACATTCGACAAGCTATTGCCGACTACCAGGTAAGCCGAGGCGACCATTTGAATGTTGTGCTATTGTGCTTATTGTTCTTATCTGGTCACCCTATAGTTTATCTTTATAAATGCGGCTTAAAATCAATAAGCAGGTTTTGTAGATATCGATTTGAAGGTTCTGGACTTAAACGATTCCATGAGCTGCCGTAAGCTTATTATATGTTTGATAATTGACTTACCACTGGGAATGGCCCATCAGAATACTTCATATAGGGTTTCAAGCGGTAGTTTGAATCTTGTACGCGATATTTAAGGATCGATTCCTCTATAGTTCACACTCTATAAATAATTTGGGAAAAAGTTCACGCAGCTTTTGAGGTTGCATAAATTTTCGGATCTTAGTAAAAGTTATTCACTAGATGTTTTTTTTTTTTTTTTTCAACTAACTCATACCGTTGTCGATAATTCTGTTCCAGATTGTCTATGGAAGGATTCAAAAAAATCAATCTTCGGCCGTTAAACAACGCCCTGATAAACAAACAATAGGGGGTATAGTAAGGAAAAACACTATAACCGGCTTATTAACTCCATAATGTTGTCGTGCCAGTGAGAGACCGAAATGCCAGTGCAGAAAATATTGCAGCTGTACGCGAGTCAGTAAATCAAGACCGCAATCAATAGATTCCACGCTGCTTTCAAGCGTCCTTGTGCCATATTTTCCGAAAAGACTTGTCTACACCCTGCCTGACTCGAACTGCAACCAACTTCAGACTGCTATAATTTCCAAACCGTTCATGACAGTGAGCTCAAATTTTGACACATGACAGAGAATTTTATCATTTATAAGCCTTTTAAACGATTTGCGTCTCAGTTGTGTTGAAAAATTTTTATCCGCGATGGAATTCAAACGTGATAGTGTGATTGCATTATATTTGGCTGGAAAACCACAAGTAGCTATCGTTAGAGCCCTCCAGGACCTCAACATGAATAAATCATTTGTGTCTCGAACCACAGCTCGTTACCGTGATACTGACAGCGTTGCAAAACGCCATGGAGGTGGTCATAAAAAAACAGCAACATCGGCAGAAATGGTTCGGAAAGTGAAAGCTCGAATTGAGCGAAATCCGCATCAAAGTGGAAGAAAAATGGCTCATGAGCTCAATATGTCATTGGAACGGATGCAACACATACTGAAAAATGAGCTTGGGCTCAAGCCATTGATCTTCCAAAAAGCACACGATCTTACACCGCAACAGAAAAAAGTTAGAGTCGAAAAAGCGAAGGAGTTGCTACGCTTGCACGAAAGTGGTGAGTTGCCGAATTTGGTTTTTTCCGATGAGTCGCCATTTGTTATCAAGCAATATGCCAAAAAACAAAATGACCGAGTTTACTTGCCAGAGAGGTCCTTCGAAAATTTACACCTTCGGACGGCCACCAGAAAGCAGGCAGCAGCGATGGTGATGGTTTGGGCCGCCATAACCGCCGATGGTCGCTCTCCGCTCGTATTTTTGGACCGTGGCGTCAAAATTAATGCGATCGTATACCGTGAAACTGTCTTAGAGGCAGTATTAAAGCCTTGGGCAAACAATCATTTCATTTGGAGACCGTGGACATTTGAACAAGACTCGGCACCGTCTCACAAAGCGCGCGTCAACCAAGATTGGTTAAAAAACAATGTTCCAAACTTCATTTTTTCGACACAATGGATTGCAAATTCTCCGGATGCAAATCCGTTAGATTTATCTGTCTGGGGTATTTTGAAGGCGAAGGTTGGCACTAAAAAATACCAAAGTTTGGACCACCTCAAACAAGCACTTCACCGGGAATTCAGCAGAGCCACTTGCGTGCAGCGTACGATGCTTTCTTCGGCCGTCTCAAGGCCATTATTCACGCCAAAGGTGGACATATTGAAAGCTACTGATACAATTTGAAAATTGATGTATTTTCCAACATTTATTGCTTTGGCACAATGACTCTAAATTTATCAAAAACTAAAAAAATTATAGCATTTTAAAAAGTTGGAGTTCGAGTCATTCACCCTGTATTTAAGTACGTTCGTATAAGATCGATGCAGGAGCTAAGGCGAAATAACCATTATGCACGTGGAACTTTCGCTGATTGGGCTCTATTGATGATGTAAGACGATCCGAATTTTCTCCAAAAAATTGTCCTCGGTGGCAGGACACAACTTAGGTCAAATGGCTTTTTTAATAAGAAAAATTACCGCATTTGGTCACGCAAACCGCCGGAGGTACTCGTATTCCAACAGCAGCATAAAAGAATTGACTGCTTGGTGTGGTTTTCATGCTGGAGGTGTCGTTGGGCTGTTCCTCTTATTTTTTTTCTAAATTGAAGACTTGGAGGATATGTGGCTACATTATGTGTGTGATGGATTCCAACAAGCCAGAAACCTAAGGCCACTTGGGGGGCAAACATTCGACTTGAAATTGCTGGAATATCTGCCGAATAATGTGAAAAGTCGTGGAAAATGAAAACGCACCCACTTATGCAAGCGGCTCCATAGCGGGCATTTGAATATAATATTTCAGAACTAATGGCATCAATTATATTTATATTCAAAATTAAAAATTCGCACACGTTTTTTTATTTATATTATTTATTTTTATTTTTTAAACACGGACCGCTCTGTTTTTCCTAAACATGTTAGCGAGATCAGAAGATGCTGATGTTTTCCTTTGAGTAATTCAATTATGTTTCTTCCGGCACCATCTTCGAGAACCAGTTGGAACATGATCCTATATTGCTTCTTTGGGCCGGATTTTCCAATGACCTTCATTGAACACAACAAAATCAGCAGATTTGTTCAGCCTGAAGTCATCGACTTCTTATTAGATCACCTTTTGCCACACCCATTTTAATTTGTGACATCACTCTTCAAGGTGGTCCAAGCTCAGGTCTTTTCCAATTGAAGGCCAGGAACATGGTAAAACTTTCTAATGTTATTCTTGAAGGACCAATGAATGGGGACAAGATATTTAGTCGCCGCTATCGACGAGGAACACAAAGGAGACTCTATGCATGTAAAGTCCTAATCATCCCACGACAGCATGGACATTGTGGAAAGCAGATGAAAATATTCTTTGTCGTTTTGAAAGCACGTTTCTTTAATTAACAGGCTTTGCAGGAAAATATTCAAGAAACAACTTTACGAGCTGTAATGCGACATTGACGTGGACATGTAAAGCGAATAGATATCAACCTCATTCATCTTGGAGTGCGCAACTGGAGGTTAAAACAAAACACTAAGCTATTCGTTATCCTATAACAATAGGCAATTTGGCTTTTTTATTACTTTTTTTTTTTTAAATAAAAGAAGAAAAAACATTGAAAAGAGGTCAGTGAACGAACTTCTTATCCGCGGTAGGGATTTTGAGTTGGGTAGCTATTGGTACGAGATTGAATGGGACGAGATTGAACTGGCCGAGATTGAACTGGACGAGATTGAACTGTACGAGATTGAACGGGACGAGATTGAAGATTTTGAACAGATTGGATCACTTTGACTTCTTTTGGTGGATGAGTCCTGATATATTCTAAAGCTCTGAGAATAGCATCTGGGATTGGTGGTGGAGTTGGCAAAATATCACCGCTTGGATGGTATCCATTTTCATCAGCAGTGTAAGTGAATTGAACTGGAATTCCTTCGGGTGATACCCATTGAGCACCACCACTGCTGCCGGCTATGTTTCCACTTTGCTGCACAGAAATTCCATTGGTGGTATCGAAAGCGTAGGCATAATTGCCTTCAGCATCAGCAGGGTCGTTTCTGTAGCTTTGTACTTCAGCATCCTTATTGATGTGATCGGCAACGGCTAATCCCACAAGGACGGTGACAAGGATCTGTTTGAGATGATGTTTTATGTCAGCATTTTGTATAGTATGTCACTTTAGGTTTAATCCAATGTGATACTTACGAGTTTGAACATTGTGATTTTTTTTCAGTTAAATGATATCCCAAGAGAATCGAGGATGAAACTGTTAGTCATCTACACTTTGATCATGGCTTTTATAGCAAAATGACAACGATGGTGATTAACACAACAGGCAAGTAGTAATAGCCATATGCCAGCCTGTCATTGGAGCAGCCAATGATGGCTTTTTATGATGCCCAAAAGTGGTCTAACCCAACAATTCCACCAAAAATTAATTTGACCAAACGATTTTTTTCGCCCGAAGTTCGATTGTGGGTGTTACCTGGTATGCCGTCTTAATTGATTTTTGTTTCAGCTTGAGTCAGTGCTGACGTATTTAACCTCTACATCAACATACTCGTAGATACTCTTGTAGACAGTGATTATACAATAAAGAATTTAAACACCGTTAGCATTAAATGTTGCGCTCTATTTTGTCTAATATGACTCCCGGATTTGTTATTTTAATAAACTACTCCAGATTTTTCCTTCCAACTTGTTCTGCCATAAACAATCAGTTGCTGTAGTTTGATACAAGATAAATTAGTGTTATAATTTATTTAACACTTATTAGCTGTGAAAAAAAGTGTTAGCCCACAAGGCAATCATTTATTTAGGAATTTTAGTTTCAATGCTATTTAGAAATTTAAAATTTCCATTGGCCATGGTATTTCTTTGCGACTGTTTGTCTTTTTTTCTTTTTAATTTCGACTTTGGGGATTGTAATTCTTTTCGACAAGGCCAAGTGAATGTTGTCACATTAATTTTTGATCAAAGTCAATATCAAAGCTAAAAACCCTGCTGACTTTCGCTTTTACTTTGCTCCTGCTGCCATCTCCATAAAAGGATAGTGTAAGGATCACCAACCAAGCAACCACACCAGTTTGCTCGATTCCTAGCTAGTTACCTTCTTTTCCACAGACTTCTTTACGTCTTTTTTTTTTTAAGAAACTTAACATTCAAGTTGCCTCAGTGGTTATTTCGCTACGTGGCTGGCATCCAACACTTAATGGGGAGACTAAATTATAAGAGTAAATTTACTTGTTGTTGAATTTTTGGCAACCATTCATCTCAAGGGATTTGTAGTTGCCTGAAAAAAGGGACGTCTTTCGGGCATGACTGGTATTGAACCCCCACTTGAGCCACGGTCACCCACAATTGAGTTGGCAGAGGTCTATTCCAAACTGAGTACAATAATTTAGGAGTCTTCTTCCTCTGCTGCATCAGCGAAATACATCAAACCATCAACATACCTACTTTTAAGTCCACCAATCTTTTCTCTGGTATTTCGCACCATTCTTTGAACATGTCCAAACTCATGGCTGTATTGAATCTATATACTTTCACTCCGCTGCACAACGAGTCAACTTGAACACCTGTCAGGAGGACTTAAATTCAAGGGATGCCCATACATCCATGGGAGAAAGGATACGCCTTGCCATCGCCTGCCGCCTTCCTGAGTACCAATTCGGAACTGTATTGGAAGCACAAGTTCCACCCTTGGTATGAGTCGAGGCCGATCTAAAACCTCTTGTTGATCTTTGGTTCATAGCACTCAGTATGTATTTCCAACTCTACAATGGGATTAGGACCCTTCCCGCGATTTGAGTTTAAACCACAGCCAGCATGACCCTCCCACAAGGGGGCCTACCTCAACATGTCAGGCCCGGACCGACAAAATGCTGCTGAATGTCTAGGTTTCCCCAAGCGATGTAAGAAATACTTCACTCCCTCTGATCTGGCCTCAATATATGTATAAGGCGTTTATCCGCCCGAAATTGGAGTACAATGCTGACATCTGGTCAGGTGCGCGTTAAACATAGCTACGTCTGCTAGACCGGATTGACAACCGTGGGATAAAACTCATAGCTGGTACCAATATCACTCAGTTAAAGGACACCCTCGAACACCGACAAAATGTCTCGTGTCTCACTTTGTTTTATCGCTATTTCCACCACCAGTGCTCCATACAAATCGCCAGTAGCATTCCGCTCCTTCAAACCTTTAATCGTAACAACCGTCTCAAACATTTCAAGGGTACTTAAATCCCTTTAACGAGTGCAGATTATAAAAAAAAAAAAAAGTTCCGGGGGGCTCCTGACTCCCATGGTACCAAGATTTAAGTCCTGGTAGGGACAACCGGCGGTCCTGCCGTCGACAAGATCTTTGACCGGCCACTTGTAACTGGTCAAATCGCTGCATCCTTCGGCGGCGTCATATCAAAACCCTTATAATAAGACCTTCGCTCTGCCCCCGCTTTTTATTAGACAGCGTCATCGATGGGCGAAGCCTTAATATTTTGGGCGGGAGCCCAGTAGATAGGGACTTCGCTGCACAGCAAGAATGTACTTGATAATGAACCGGTTGTAGTATTGTAGTGCTGCAATAGTAATTGATTTCGAAGGGTACAGGTGTACAGACAAACATCGGTTCATGGGCTCGTTTTGATAATTGAGTTCTTTGCAGTATTAAGGACCCATTAAATCACCCGTAGATGATCCGCTGATTTTCCGTTTTAAAAGAAATTGTCTATGTTACAACACGCACTGGATTTTGATGATCTTATCTTTTGACGCTAGGCTTATGGGCATGCCGTCTGATGAACTGACACCAGGACTTCTGTTGCTGGAAAAATAAGAAATCGGCTTTCTCTATCACCAAAAATGTTTTCGGCCAGAAACTGAGCCAGGAAAAGAATGTAGTCCGGTTTTCACGGATGACCCCAAAATCTATTGAGGATGCGGTGCTGATGTCTTTCTGGAGAATAAAAACCTTAGATTTCACTCCTCGGTGGGAAAATTTACATCTGTCTTCCAAGTGGAATTAGCTGCGATCCTAACGGCAAAGAAATACATACATGTTCAGTTTAAGGCCCTTTTGAACTCTCCACAATTTTCAAGCTAATTCGAGAATACAAGGCTTCTCGGAACGCAGCCAAAAGGCTGAATTTACTCACTCTTGCTTGGGTCCAAGACCACAATGGGATAACGAGAAGTGGGATCGCAAATGAATTGCTTAGAGGAGTTTCTCAGGATTCGACTCATCGACGGGTCACGGAATCTTCTGTAGATTTTTCGAATTGGAAACCGTTTTTTTTTAAATTGGTTTGAATGGTAATTTTATTCATGATGATTTCTAAAAATGAACTTATTCGACTGGTTCCCGACTCGTGAAGAGTTTCTATTTGAGACACGGGAGTCTTCCACACTCTTCCATACCGGGCATACTATTTTCAGTCATCCAGATTAAGCGCTCTGGCACCCGCAACAGCTTGATACTTAAAACGGAAGTTCGGTCTTCCTTGTTGCCTCGAACCTGGGGACTGTGTGGACGGTGTCCATTCTCCTGATATGGCCGACCCAATATAGTCGTTGTGTTTTGGCTTTCTGAACAACATTGACATCTTAATACAACTCTTAGAGTTCTCAATTGTATGTTCTCCTCCATTTACCCTCCTCGCATATTGGACCAAAAATTCGGCGACGAATAGTGTTCAATGTCTGCTCCGCTTTCCTGCTTTTCGTTCAACACTCAATTCCGAGTAAGGAGCACTGAGCCCATTTGTTTCGGCAAACCGTAGTACGAGCGGGTAATTCTTCGCCTAATCTCCACTAAGGTGTCATTCGTAGAGCTGATATTTACCCCGAAGTAGGCAAACTCCTTAACCACTTAAAAGTTTTGTCCTAGACGGCTGGCCGGTTCTTCTTTATCTTTATCTATGACAACATACATATTCTTGGTTTTCTCATCATTTATTTTCATGGCGGCGCATAGAGAGTGATCGATGATGTCAATGTCGTCAAAATGGACAGATTTGCTATATTAGCTTCCGTGTTAACACTTGCACTATGATCTGTCTGCTCCGGTACTGGATTAAAGAAATCACATGACAGTGCATCGCGTTGCCGAAGTCTTGCACACATTTGTGGAGGAAGTGTTTCCACTGAGTGTTTTCCAGCTTCCCGCAGCACAGCTGAATCAATTTTGCTGATAACACGCCTTTTGAAGATCAATATGATGAATACTAACTTTGAAATCGATGAAGAGATAGTGAGTCTCGACTAAAAATTTGTCGGCTTTTGCCAGGATTTTCTTTAGTGTGAAAGTTTGGTCAGTCATCGATCCGGCAAGTCGGAACCCGCACTGGTACATGCGTTCACACAATACGTTGAATAAGATCTATCGTATATGGGGCATTAAACAGGGATATGCGTCAATGCTTCTTATACCAAACCTACCAAATCATTATTGAAACCGACAGCCTTATTATATAACCCATTCTAGACAGGGAAGGGGGACGTCTTGTGGCTGGAAGCGGGTTCTCTTCTTGCCCTATCACGCTCCTTACCCGATGCCCATTAAGAAGTGTTTCGAAGAGCCTGCATTCTTTAAGATAGGCTACGATTGTCTTGGCTACCTGGTTGTTGGCGTTTACGGTGGATGAATGCATAACGGTGAGTATCTCTCTCTGTTGGCTCTGACTACCCCAGTCCTGCTAAGTAATTCATCGTTGAATTTGTTTTTTCTGATGTTTTGCACCGTTTGCTCCTTGGATAGGCGAGCTTTGAATTTAGCTGCAACAAGCAACAAGAGTCGACGTATGTAGCCGTGCCTCGCATCTATTAGCGTGAGATTGATGTATGGGCTCCTTGTCTTGGAAATTTAGTGCTGCTTACCGATTAGCGGGAAGTCATTATCTGTTGCCTTGTCGTAGAGGCTGTGCCTTCCGATTAATCCGCCGATGATGGTTTTCTTACCGATTTTGGCATTGAAGTCGCCGTCTAGCAAGTAATAGAGTCTTCAGCTTTGTCGTTAACGACGTGTATATATGTTATATGTATTATGCTGGCATTTTGAAATGTTATCCTGATGCGAATCACAGCCAGGCGATCGCTTATCTAAGATAGATATGCAGTATTTTGTAACAGCTGTAATAAATTGGAAATTATTGAAAATTACTACCGAGGTTCTGAGTCGGTGGTCCCAACTTTAAGAGCGCTTACTCCAATGTTCGGTCACAATAATCATTCCACCAGACAGCCTATGCGTGCTACAGTGGATAAACTCGAGACAACATATTCACTATTGAATGTTCTTGTTCCAGTGAGACAAAGCACACTGATCGAAGCACTGAAAATATCGCAGGCGTAACTGCTTCAGTTCAAAATTAGCCAAAATCAGTCGATTCCACGCCAATCACAGGAATTGGGAATCTCTCAGTCCACGTAGGGTAAAGATCTTAACCTATACCCTTACATGAACTGAAGCCTCTTGATCATTTGAAGCTCCGAAACTCCTCCGATTGGACTCTGCAAATCCTGAAATTCGTCGGAAAATCATCTTCAGCGATGAAGCTCATTTTTGGATTAATAGCTTTGTCAATAAGCAAAATATGCTTTATTGGACGGCGACAAACCCATAAGAGCCTCCATAGAAAGACTCCATGGCATCCACAAAAAGTGACCGCGTATCGTGGATTTCATGCCGGAGCTGTGATTGGACCGTATTTTTTCGTCGATGAAAAAGATCGCCATGGAGTTCGCTATCGTGTCATGTCGGAAGACTATTTTTGACCAGAATTGGATGGACTTGACATCAGTGATATGTGGTTCTAACAAAATGGTTCCGCATACTCCACAGCTTGTCAAACAGTTGATCTATTGAAAGGAAACTTCGGTAATCATGTAATCTCGGAAAATGATCCCGTCGAATAGCCACCTCGCTCATACGATTTAACGCCGTTGGATTTCTTTTTGTGGGGTTACGTTAAGTCTTTGGTTTATACCAATAAGCCAACAACGTTAGAGAAGCTCAGGAACAATATCGAACGCGAAATTGCCTCCGAAGTGTGGTGGAAAATTGTCTCCAAAGAATTGATCGCAGGAAACGTGCTCGCGGTGATCATATGAACGAAATCGAATGCCATGCTTAAATTTAATATGTGTACTACGCCTGGAATGAATTTCAGCACGATATCTCAATTATTCTGTGTTTTATTTAAATAAATACAAAGTTGTTATGCCCGTATTGAAAACCCCAATCCATTGCAAGGAAACTACCTCAACGGTACGACCCTTAATCAGGAGGACCAGCTCCATTGCAGAAACGGTTAGAACGAGGGACTAGTTATACCGGTGTAAGTAACCCATTAAGGGCTTATCCACCACCATCTCTTTTCCAAAGATCTGGCTTATTCTTAAAAATTCGCTTCCGAGTATGTAGAAGTACTCGTAGCCCAGATAAGTTACACTTTCTGCTTTTGCTTGAAGCCCTGACGCCACTATTGACCCCATCAAGGAGATTTGTCCGCTGTCGTTCGCATATAAGTTCGGCTAGTCAAGTCTGCATGAAAACCAATTTGTAGTAACCATTACAGAACTGGCCATCGCCAGGATGACGTCAATCAGTGTCTACTCTATTCCTCATCCAACCATAGATTTGTCTGACATAAATGCTAGGTAGCTGTCAAAAATGACGCCACGATTAGAATGACCTGTCAGTGAAAATATATTACACCATTTGGGTCATTCCTATCTCACAGTCAGGCGCAGCAAATTGGTTTTATTGGTAACATATATATCAGTGTGTGAAGCAGAAGTAACAACTTTCGCCAAGGCATCCTTTAACATGTCCTGTACCTTTGGTGGTTTCAGCTCTGCTTGTTTCACTTCCCCCACCAATGCTATCAATATTCAGAGTCAATATCAGAATCTTAATCACCATCCTCGTCGCTTTCTTTACTCGTCGAACCATCAGAGAAATCTTTATTACTCTCATTGTGGTGTTCAATACGAAAATCACTGTTCGAAGAACTCTTTCTCAGATCAAAGTCTCGCAATGTTTGAGTAGTCATCTTTGGTACTCGAGACTTTGTCCGATTATTTGGTGAGGCTTTTTTTTGTATAGGAAGTATCTTCAAAAAGGTATTAAAATGTTTTGCTTAATAAAACAATATACGACTAGTTTTAATTTACATTTTGTCAAAGTATAGTAGATACTTTGTGCCAGATTGAAAGATGTCACATGTGATTTGTATAGGAGAAAACCCCCATCTCCCCCGCTTTATCTTACGGACTGTGTGATTTCGTTTCGTAGCTCCATTTGAATTTATTTAGCAATTGCCTTGAACTTCACATGACTCAAATCCTATGTTAGGTCAAGGGTGCTATAGTAACCAATCAGAGCCAAACTCAAAGGGTCTTATTTTGTATTAGCGCTTCAATCCAATTCACTTTTTCGGCCTAATGCTTTACAGATATTACAACAACAAAATCAGCTTTGATTAGCAATGATTTATTAACATGGAAACGATCTATCCGGTAAAAGGCCGATTTACATAATGTTCCTATAATTCGTCTATGTAAAGCCGTCATCGATAACGTTTTGCCGTCTACATCGTATGCGTTTCACTCCAACGCATTTGGAACACTTTTGATTATTTCGCTAATAAATTTATAATTTACATTTTAAAGTCAGCTTTAGGTAACCATTTCTTGACCTTTAAATTAAAACGGCCGCTGGACCCGTTTTACCCAATTAGTTGTGCGTGAATGGCCAAATGAAGAGCTGATTTCAATTTAGCTTTTAGCCGTTGTAAGGTCAGGGCAAAACACACAAAATATAAAATTATGGTGGGTGTTAGTTTATTGGAATTTTATTTAATTTTTACATTTCAATCTTGGGATTGTGTTATAAGATAGCTATTTGGGTACTAAGAAATGACTAAGGCTGACTGTTGGGTATAAATATTTAAGGAACGCATATAAAATATTGGATTTATGGAGACAAAAATAAATATACATATTGCATCATCGGAATTTTACGAGCTCATTGAAAGAATGTGTATCGTGCAATAGGTAGAGGCAATAAAAGGCACCCAATGCTAAAAACCAATTAAAATCATTCGAAAAGAATTTGGCATTAAAAAATGAAATGATTCAAAGCAATACAGCAGCGGTTATTCAAGGCTCTGAAGAACAATGAAATGACTGTCTAATTTAACATAGACTTATGTCATTACTACGAGTATTTCGTTGCAATGCGCAGAACTCTTGCCTAAAATGGCCTTTTAACCACGCCGTCAACCAGATAAAGACTCAATTTTATTAATTTTTTGGATTAGTTCAATTAAAACAGTTCTTATTATAGCAATTTAGGCTACAAACGAGTATCTCTCTGCACATGGTTTTAATGCATCCGTTTCTTTGTATACGCACATTTAATGCAGTTCTAACGCTTGTTCTGATACGATTTTTGTACTAAAAACCCCCAAATCAACAATTTCCCCTTCAGATGATAAATTGTTTCCTTTAGTTGGGGATCGTGTTCTCCCCCTGTCTATCGGATGTTTAAGACGCTTAGAATATGTAAGGCGAATTGGCATCAACTTACAGACTTTTCGGTACCAATGCAGCGGATAACATAACGTAACGTTTACACTCTCTCTACATCTAGACTTCAAAAAGCTGATTACTTGTTCTATCGCTATTTTCACCACTATTGCCCCCCTGAAATTGCCAATTGTCTCGCTATGGATGCTCATCAGTTTACCCTCAAGCCCACTTTCTGACGTACATTGAAATATCGTACGCTTATGGAAGAATTCCCTGCCGACCTCTTTTTTCCCCTAGTCATTGTAATCTGCAGACATTCAAAACCGACGTGCGTTGATGTCTTTCTTTCTTTCGTCCGTGTGTAATTACAAAAAAAAAAATTGTGTGTTCTCCATCGTCTTCCTGTATAGTCGAATAAGCTTAGCAGGGATACCAAAACTAGAAATGAGCAAATGGGATTTTTCAAAATGTGCCGTGATGGCATGTACGAATATGTGATGATTTAAACCACACTCATCCGGTCAGACTTTTTGCGAAGAGCCTTTGACGTTCACATAATACGGCAGACAGGACTTTATAATCGATATTGAGGAGGCTTATTGGGATCTCTCTTCTCTAGGATTGGACAAAAATTACGAGTATATGTGAAGGGTGATTTTTAAACTGGCAACACTGTTTCTACAGTTGTCAATTTGACAGTTGAAAGTTGATTTGTGGTTAGTACGTTTTGCCATTTTACGATGAATACAGGGTGAATGACTTGAACTCCAACTTTTTAAAATGCTATAATTTTTTTATTTTTTGATAAATTTTATTGTGCCAAAGCAAAAAATGTTGGAAAATACATCAATTTTCAAATTGTATCAGTAGCTTTCAATATGTCCACCTTTGGCGCGGATAATGGGCTTGAGACGGCCGAAGAAAGCATAGCACGCTGCACGCGTGCCTCTGCTTTATTTTGGTATTTTGGCCAATTCCCGGTGAAGTGCTTGTTTGAGGTTGTCCAAACTTTGGTATTTTTTAGTGCCAACCTTCGCCTTCAAAATACCCCAGACAGATAAATCCAACGGATTTGCATCCGGAGAATTTGCAATCCATTGTGTCGAAGAAATGAAGTGTGGAACATTGTTTTTTAACCAATCTTGGTTGACGCGCGCTTTGTGACACGGTGCCGAGTCTTGTTGAAATGTCCACGGTCTCCAAACGAAATAATTGTTTGCCCAAGGCTTCAATACTGCCTCTAAGACAGTTTTACGGTATACGATCGCATTAATTTTGACTCCAGGTCCAAAAATACGAGCGGAGAGCGACTATCGGCGGTTATGGCGGCCCAAACCATCACCATCAGTGCTACCTTCTTTCTGGTGGCCGTTCCAACGATATGTTGAGCTCACGAGCCATTTTTCTTCCACTTCGACGCGGATTTCGCTCAATTCGAGTCTTCACTTTCCGAACATTTCTGCCGATGTTGCTGTTTTTTTATGACCACCTCCATGGAGTTTTGCAACGCTACCAGTATCACGGTAAAGAGCTATGGTTCGAGACACAAATGATTTATTCACGTTGAGGTGCTGGAGGGCTCTAACGATAGCTACTTGTGGCCTTCTAGCCAAATATAAAGCAATCACACTATCACGTTTGAATTCCATCGCGGATAAAAATTTTTCAGCACAACTGAGACGCAAATCGTTTGAAAATAATAAAATTATCTGTCATATGTCAAAATTTGAGCTCACTGTCATGAGCGGTTTGGAAATTATAGCAGTCTGAAGTCGGTTGCAGTTCGAGTCAGTCAAATCAGTTGGATTTGTTTATAAACGGTGTTATTTTAGGGGTTCTATTTTTAAACTGGCAACACTGTTTCTACAGATTGTCAATTTCACAGTTGAAAGTTGATTTGTGGTTAGTACATTTTGCCATTTCACGACGAATAGATTAACGCTAGAACAACACGTGCAAATTGTGCAAACTTATTTTGAAAACCATGAGTCGGTTCGCTAAACTTATCCTGCACAAGGTCCATTTTTCAGTCGACATAATCGTCCATCTGAGCTAGTTATTCGGAACATGATGAATCGTTTTCGTACCACGTACATGCTAGTGGATAATACGCATCCCAAAAAATGACAAATAGTGCGAACAGGAGAAGCTATTGCCGTTGTGGGGCGCAGTGTTGAGGAGAGGCCGAATGAGTCGATTCGCCATGGTGCACAGCAATTGCAGCAATGCCCATCCACTTTGTGAACGATTTTACGGAAAGAACTGGGCTTAAAAGCTTATAGGATCCAGCTTGTACAAGAGTTGAAGCCGCGTGCCCATTATACGTGTCGTAGGTTCGGTGAATGGGCCGAAAACATGATTCAGCTTAATCCTCATTTTCAAGGCAAAATGTTGTTCTCCAATGAGGCCCATTTTTGGTTAATTGGGTATGTAAACAAGCAAAATTGCCGAATTTGGAATGGAGAAAACCCAGAAGCCTTTGTCGAGACGCCCTTACCACCATTAAAACTCATTGTTTGGTGTCCTGTATGGGCTGGTGGAATCATCGGCCCATATTTCTTTAAGGGCAATGCCGGCCAGAATGTTACCGTCAATGGAGAGCGCTATAGAAACATGATTTCTGACTTCTTCGTTCCTCAGTTGAATTGCATTGACGTGACAGAGCTTTGGTTGCAAAAAGATGGCGCAACAAGTCACACGGCGCGCGACACCATCAATTTATCAACAAGATAGATGCAAGCTATCACTCTGTTGAATTCCGGGACACCTGGGCGTCCCAGGGAAATAGTCGCTGTTGAACTGGACATACTCGGATCCATACGAACAAATAGTAAGGTAGGCCAAACATACCAGACATACTTAAGCCCTCTCTAAGTATGGTTGGTTGCACTTATCGATCAACTGAAATATCTCGAGTAGCGTGCATTTTTCCTATTTCCACAGTCCGCACAATGAGATGAGTTTAGCACGAAACACACTGCTTTGCGAAGCAAATAAACAGCTTTTGAATCGATAAAAAGGTTATGTGTATCGATCTGAGAATTGTGGGTTTTCTCCAAGCTCCGTCGCTGTTTCAAAATTGCCCGGACTAATAAACCAACATTGAAACAAACCAATGCACACAATACGTAATTAGCGCAGTTTAAAGAGTTTGCTTTCTTGAGAACCGGGGGAACAATGTTGATGTTATTGACCATCATTGGGAATATTTCGAGCGATCATATTTTCCATGCTCTTTATAGAACCAGACAAGTCTATTGGACTTAAGTTTAGATATGGCTATGGACTAGCAATGCGGAATTGTGATCATCATCAATGTTATACAGTCTGTTAAAATGAGCTTTGACATGTTCTTCTCACACTTCGGTAACATTTTCTAACCTCATTCTGGGGTGGCCGTGGTGTAGTGGTACTAGCAATCGCTTCTCTTGGTCTAAGGAGTATAAAAGTCCTAGACTACCATATTGTACAGGGGGAAAAATTAAAGAGGAGCGAAAACATTTTACAATGTGTTCTCTGCCAAAGGTTCGGGCACGCCGCGTCGAACTGCGAAATGCAGCCTCGATGCGTGAAGTGTGGAAAGGACCACAAGTCAGAGGAATGCGCTCTAGGTAAGGACGGAGCGTCGGAAAAAAGCCAACTCTCTTGTGCCTTATGTAGGAACACGGGGCATACCGCAAATTATCGGGGTTGTCCTAAATTCCAATACATGAAAAGAGTAAATCTGGCTCGGCAGCAGAAGGTGGAAGTTAAACGTCCACCCGTGCATATACAAACACCAACCGTTACTCCCAAGGTTACCTACGCCCAAATGGCAACAGGTAGGGGAAATACGGTACAGCAAGCAAAGGTAGCTTCTCAGGCTCCAGCGCCTAGAGCACCGGAACCTGTACCTGACATGCTGGCTATCTTGCTCTCTATTCAGGGGCAGATGGCTCAGCTTCAGCGTCAAATACAGGAACAGGCTACGCGGGTAGATCAAATATACGCGCTGCTGCCGGGCCTAACGCACCTCCAGTCGTAATGGGTACGTACATGGCGGAGCAAACCCTGAAGGTCCTTGCTGTGAATGTTAATTCACTGATTAGGTTCGAACGAAGAGCCGCACTGTTTAAGTTGCTTAAAGACCACGCCCCTGATGTGCTTTTGGTTAGTGAAACTAAGCTTACCAAAAGACACAAAATGAGGCACAGAAGATATGAAATATTACGAAGAAACCGACCCAATTCCATTCAAGGAGGAGATGTTGCGATTTTTGTAAGAAAAGTACTGCGTTTCAAAAGAATATACAGTCGTTTTGGGTGCTGAAAGCATGCGTCATGTACATCCCTCTCCGTAGTGGAAAGCGGTTGTACATGGTGTCTGCACCTAAGGCTACCCAATCCACCTTATTCATCTCAGAGCTCGAGACACTTTTTCGATTCCTGAGGCTGGAATTGGAAGACAACTATTTTCTTCTATTTTCTTAGTGATTGGGGATAATAATATATCAAATACTAGAGGGAACCTACTTTTCAATTGGTGTTGTCAGCACAGTGTGATGTATCGGCTCGGCCTCAAAGAAGCGACGGATAGTCTGTCGTTTCCCAGACACGGGAACTATTTGGATCTCCTGCTGTTCGACTCATGAATACAACTGACGTGCACTAACCAACAAACTACAAACTGTCTACGAACTTTCGCGTATGACAGTGACCATTGCGGTCTCAGCACCGAAATAATTGTTCCCAAAGAAACTGCGGAATTGGAAGAGTTTGTTCAAAGGTATTCCTACAATTATAGTAGAGTGCGTTGGACACACTTCTCAAGAATACTGACGAGAGCACTCTCCTCGAATTCGCTCTACCCACCGTCCAATAGAAATCTGTCAAACGAGGAGATTGGCGGGTATCTAAAACTAATGGACGAGACAATTAAATGAACTATGGACAAAATGATACCTCGGTAACAACACACTGATAACGAAGACTTATTCCGCAACGCAACTATTGACCCACTGCACCGACATAAAAGTAGACTGCTGTCAAGACTAAAAACCTTGTACAGACAGTTTACCGACTGACATAACCCGGAGATCATGACACTGAAGTCGTCGATTAAAAACCTCCAGACATTAATAAAGGAAAATTACAGAAATTCTGTAAGTTTGTATTGGAACAATAAAATTCGGGCTGTAAACACCAGCAACCCGAATATGTTCCCGCAAATAAATAAAATATTTCGGAGAAATAATCAGAACGACCTTCCATGTCTTAGAATCGCCCGAACGACGAACAACGAACAAATACTTGTAGCAGCAGGCATTGATCCAAATGAGGCCGTTGATGATGACAACTTCTTTGTGATCGAGGATCCGCAGGAGCAGGTAGAAGCTATAGGAGCGACTTTCCAGGAAGTGTACAAGGCGAATGTTATCATTGGCCCAAACCACGACCTGGAGAATCGAGTCCTTGTACACAATTTCTACCTTCGAAATGAAATAGAGAATTGGCGATTCGAGAGCTCGGGTTTCACCCAGTTCAGTGACGAGAATAGGTCAAATAACGTCATCACCAACGAAAGGGTATTACCACCGTTCATTTCGAAGGAAGAGCTCCAAACGATCTTCGAATCACTTAGAAGTAAGAAATCAGTGGGAACCGATGAAATACCGAACATTGTGCTTCGACATCTCCCACTAGAAGCGGTGGACATTTATACCACCCTGTTTAATAATGCAATGAATAATGCACATTATCCAGCGCATTGGAAAACTGCGGTGGTACATCCCATCCCCAAAAGGGATAAAGATACTTCCAATCCGGCGAATCTCCGCTCGATCAGTCTTCTTCCAAACATCAGTAAGGTTTTCGAGATGGTGATCAATAGAGTCCTTACTAAGTGGGTTGAGGATAAACATATAGTTCCGGATAATCAATTCGGTTTCAAGGCGGGGCGTGATATCATTCATGCCGCGTCTAAACTGGTTTCTGATATCTAATGGAACAAAGACAAGAACCAGTGCACTGGTGCCTGCCTGATTGACTTGGAAAAATCCTTCGATACCGTATGGTTAGAAGGACTCTTTTTCAAGCTGGACAGGATGGGCATTAGTAAACCACTGCTGTATATTCTTTTTGATATGCTCTCCAGTAGACAGTTCATCGTGAAAAATGGCGATGTGACTTCTGCTGGAACATTTAACATTAAAAACGGTCTGCAACAAGGTGCGGTAAATTCGCCGATCCTATTCAACATTTACACAAGTGATCTGATAGGTTCATTTCACCATGCCATAGCGTACGAAGACGACTTAATCGCGTACAGATCAGGTCCAAAGATTGAGGTCATTAACATACTTTTGCAGCGTGACTTCGATAAAATTAAGCGATATTGCGATGACTGCAAGTTGAAAATCAACTTTCAGAAGTCAGAAACCATTTTGTTTAGGACGCCTTTGTCTGGGGCCTCTAGGGATACCAGAAAGAATTGGCGGAAGTTTTCGATCGTGGGACAGCACGGGCAGCCACTTGCTTGTCGAAATGTAGTCAGATACCTTGGGATCTGGCTAGATCAATATCTGTATTTTAACAAACATATAGATGTTGCTCTGGCCAGAGCCAGAGGTGCTTTTGCCCTTACAAAGAGACTGTTTTATAACAGTCAACTCGATGCGAGGTTGAAGGTGATCTGCTGCATGGCCCTTATCCGGCCTATGCTTGTATTTGGTTGTCCCGTGTGGTTCAACGTGAAAGCAAGCTTATTGGAAAAGATTCGGGTGGATGGACCTACTTGACCGCTAGAATGCGCTGCTACTGCAAAAAAGGTTATGGTGCCTTGAAGTCCGTTCATATTTAGGCAGACATGCCAAATTTCAGTGCTATACTGTCTTGCTTTGTTTTGACAGCTGATTGTTGTTGACGTGTTTGGCATCATGTTGAGTATGGACAAAAACGATTTTCGTTCTCTCATAAAACATTATTTTTTGAGAGGCAAAATGGCGAAGGAAACAAAAGAAAAGTTGGATAAACATTATGGGGCTAATGCTCCGTCAGATTACACCGTCAAAATTGGTTTCGAGAGTTTAGTGGTGGCCGCAATTCCACTACCGATCAAGTCCACAGCGGCAGGCCCTCCAATGCGGTTACAGAGGACAATGTCAAAAAAATACATGAAATGGTGTTAGCTGACCGGAAAGTGAAGGTGCGCGAGCTAGCGATACCACAAAGATTACGAGTAGTACTGTGCGCACACGCCATATTATGGGCAATATTCTGCATATGAAAAAGTTATCCTGCCGCTGGGTGCCGCAAATGACCAAAAACACGAACGCGACAGCACTTCAAAAGAGTGTTTGGACTTGCTGATACGGAATCGGGCGGACTTTTGGCGTCGATTGGTAACTGGATTTGGATCCCTCGGACTATTATTTCTTCCCAAATCTCAAAAGATGGCTCATCAATAAAAAATTCAGCTCACGCGAGGAAATCATCGACGCCACGGAGGAGTATTTTGAAGACCTTCCGGAAAATTACTTTTCGGACGGGATCAAGAAGTTGGAAAATCGCTGGAATAAGTGTATCAAACTCAAAGGGGACTACATTGAATAAAATAAAAAAACATTTAAAAAAAAAAATGTTTAATTCCCAAGGAGGTCACTTTTCAGTCTATCTAGTATCTTCGACCGCGTGATTCTTATGAGCCTCCTTTTTTCTTCTGAGAAGCGTGGGTCATCCCGTCTTTTCTGTTCATAGAGCTCACAAATAACTCTGGTTTTTCAATGTAGTCCCGCTCTGTAGCTTCTTGTTTCAATACATGTCGTCGCGTGGCAATCATAGGATTCTAAGAATCATTTTTTTGTAAAATGAGATATGGGTATCAATGGATTTTCAAGCACTTTCGAATGAACCTATGCATATCCACTTTTAATTTTAATTAATTGTGGTGGGAGCAAAGGCCCCATTTATTCGGCTTAATACAAGCTATAACTTAAAATTAAACTTAAACTTAAACTTAAACTTAAAACTAAAGTTGGTTGGAGTGGTGAAGGAGAACGGATTTGAGGCGTAGATTTCGAGGGTTAGTGTTGAGGAAAATAGAGTTGTGAACGGATGCGCATTCAACGTGACCTAAAAGGAGTCGATGAATGAAGAGAAAGTCGGCTGCATCTCTGCGTTCCTCAAGGGTGTTTAAGTTCATAAGGTTTTGACGGTTTTGATAGGGGGGCAGAATAAAAATATCGTTCCAGGGCATACCTCGAAGAAACCGGAGCTGGATGCTTTCGATTCTCGAGATATGAACACGATGATATGGGGAGAACACTTGATTAGCGTACTCTAGGGCGAACAAAGGTAATATAGAGGGACCTGGTGGTCACGTATGATTTGGTGAATTCTTTGGGACACTGTTTTACAAAACCAAGCACAGAGTTGGCTTTAACGATTATCCCATCCATATGTGAACGTAAGCTGAGCTCCCTATCACAACAAAATGCCGAGGTCGCGATAAGATTGAACGGCGGAGATAGGTTGGTTGTAGAGAAGGTAGAATCGGGGAGGAGGTTAGTGCCGCTTATGTGCATAGGTTATGGATTGGCATTTGGATATATTAAATTCCAAACAATTTTTGAGACACCAGATCGAAGGAGGAAGGAGTCATGGCGTGGGAAATGGTTTTGAAAAATTTGGTATCGTCGGCGTAAAGAGAGACAGATGAGTGTTTGATGATCCTATCGAGATCATTTATGGTTAATATAAAAAGAAGGGGACCGAGATGGCTCTCTTGTGGAACTCCAAAGATGGCCAAAAATGGAGCGGAGTGGGCTGACCTAAAACGAATACTGTAAAAACGGTTTTCCAGGTAAAAGGATATCCATTTTAACAGTATGGGTTCAAAGCCGAGAGCAGACATTTTGAAGAGTATTAATCGATGAGAGATTTTATCGAAGGCCTTGCTAAAATCGATTGCAACTACATCGACTTCGTTGCCACTCTCTAGGGCAGAGAGGGCAAAGGATCCGAATTCAACGACATTTGTAGTTGTTACCCCACCATTGAGGAAGCCATGTTGTCTAGGGGATATAAGTGACTTGCATTGGAAACTTAGAGCTTCATACAAAATACTTTGCAAGGGTTTGGGTATGTGGGTGAATTTAACAATGGGACGGTAGTTGGTTATTTCATTCGTTGATGCTTTTTTGTACATCGGGGTTAAGGTTTTCCAAGCCTGAGGAAATTCGCCTTGTGAAAGAGATATACGAAAGTGATTAGAAGGGGCAGGGGAAAGAGAGGAAGTACATTTTTTAAGGAATATGGCAGGGAGGCCATCTGGGCCGGGTGTGAATTTGTCATTAAGTTGGTGCAACTTATATTCGATATAAGATGAGTCCAAGGTGTTAGAGAGTAGTGGGCCATTGGAGAAATTCAGTAGGTAATTAAAATAGGATGAATCCCGTACAAAGGAGTCGATGGTGAGGAATTGTTTGAGGTGGCAACCGAGTGGATCGGTTGATGACTTGTTGTTGAAAGAGAGGGAAGGAGGGTATCATCGGACTTTCTTTTGTAGTTAACAATTTGGAAAAAGGACTTAGAGTCGTTTATAAGGTTGACTTGCGCATTGTCAAGTTAGCGCTGGTAAAGGGAATTGTAAAGTTCGGTGAAAGTTGAAATAGTCCGAAAAGGATCTGGTGCGAAAGAAAACAGCCCATAACTTGTTTCTCTTATTTCGTAAGGAACGCGGCTTGCGATTATACCAGGGAGGACAAGTAGATGATGTTTTAAGGCGGGAAAACGGAACGTAAAGGCTAAAAGAATTAAATATTTCTTTATAAAAAATGGATAAGGCATCATTTACACTTAGGTTGTGAAAGTTAAAGGGGGATCTTCTAAGATAGTCACTGATTTTGTGAAAGTTTGCTTTATGAAAGTCGTAGGATGAGAGAGTTGTGGGAGGAGTGGACTGGAAAGAAGAGATGAAAAAACGATAGAAGAAGGGTAGGGTGGTAGGTATCGATTGTTAAGAGAGATAGGGGACAAAGTGAGACTGAGGAGTTAATTGAATCTGTTGTGAAAATAAGGTCTAATTGCCTGCCCATGTAGTTGGATATACCGCAGACTTGGCATTGACTTGAGTCTGTAAGGCGATCTAAAAAGAGACATTCCGTAGCTGGGTTGGCATTTGAAGCTATGAAAAACGATTGATCATCTGATGGAGTCCACTGTAGCTGAGGAAGATTAAAGTCGCCGGGAATAAGGATATCATCAATAGAGTCAAACAGGTCAATTAAATGGTCGATCACATCGATAGCAAATTTGCAGGATTTAATAGGTTGAGCTGGTAGGATGTAGCAACATTTAACGTAAAGGGATTTGAAGGGGATTGATATTTTTATTGCGATAAAGTCGACTTTAGAGGATGAAGAGATGGTAATGGGAGAAGAGTTAGGACTGATGTGGATCGCCAGTAGGATGCCTCGAGATGGGGAACTACCATTTGGCCGTGTAGGATTGTCGTCGCGAACAACATTAAAAGTAGGGGGGAACAATTCCTGATTCTTTATGTCGGGAATCAAATTGGTTTCAGTCAGGGCGTAAATATCATAGGGAAGAGCATACGATTGGCGTAGAACAGCACTGGTTTTAGAGCGAAGACTTTTTACATTCTGGTAGTAAAAAGTAAGAGGGGTGTTGTGGGGTGGAGGTGTGGAGGTGTGGAGGTGTAAGACGGAATAGTTTAAGTGCTGGCAAGGGAGGCAAGTTATGGACAAAAAAATGTATCGTGGTCCTCTCGGCTTCGATGTGAGACTCGCTTAGAGTGGATGTAGTGGCCGAATGCAGCGAGGTCGTCTGCCACTTTCTGAGGGGACATGCTAAAAATCTCGTGGTACCTAACATATAGGCTCCTGGGACTGATACGGTCGGTAGGCAAGCCTTTCTGGTGGATGGAAACCAACGGCCTCGCCACACTAAAAGCATCGATTCCCGCTAGATCACCGAAATCAAGCAGTGTTGGGCGCGGTAAGTACTCGTACTTAGATGGAGATCAGAAGAGAGGAGTGGAGAGAATATTGCGTTGGAGGAGGGATGAGATGTAGGTTTTAGGGTATGGGAGTTAATAAAATTATGGTACTTAGCTCCAGTTTTAAGTTCAAAGTTAGGAAATGAGTTGCCAGCTGTGTTTGGTGGCGTAGAAGGTTGAAAAGGGATAAGATAAGAGAAGGTTAATTTGAAAAAGACGCGTTGGTTCGGCGGCTTTGGTGGAACGGTGAAAATTAGTGGATTAGAGGATTGATGTGAAAGGAATTTATGTCGGATAAGTGAGGAGGGAGGTCTAAAATTGGGTAATATGTTTGTTTTGAAGCTCCAGTTAGGATCGGGATTAGAGCTTCGTTTTTTGTTAGGATACTTCTTTGTTACTTTTGGAAGGGAGTTGGGAAGCTTTATATCATAAATCGCATGAAAACAAGGATTTATCATTCAAAATATAGTTCAAATTGAGTATTATAAGGTTCTATGCAGCAAAGTTATTCTACTACCGAATATAAAATATGTCCCTTAATTTTGAACATAGAACTTTATAATTATTATGAGAAAAAACACATCAAAGTTCTACATCCATCAATTTATTTGTTTTTCTTTTATTGTTTATTTCTTTTATAGAAAATACTTGTGCACTTTAATAAAATAATGGACGTAAGTACAGATAGCGATGAATGCCAACAATATGTTTCGCAGAACTTTTATGAATTTATCGGAGAGTGTCCAATTACTGGAAATAAGTAATGATAAGGAGGATGCTATACTATGGATTGAAAATTCTGCCAATGAACTCGAAACAGTAGTAGTTGAGATGGATCAAGGCGACATTGTAGTTCAGCCAAAACAGATTACGAGAAAAAGTCGGAGAATGCTCAGAACTGGAAAGCAAATCTAAGAAAGAATCTACGTGCAAAGTTAAAACGTATTTGTCAAGTCGTGATAAAGTGGTCCCTGCTAAAAGTATTCGCGCAAAAAAAGATTGTTCAAATGGCTGCAGATTTAGCTGTAAAAATGAAAGAAAACCCAATTTTGAAAGATTTTGCAAGTTCGAGGCAAAAAACATTTTTTGTTAAAAACAATTCAGAAACTTATATTCCGGCCAGCCAACAATCAACTACAGCAAGAAAGAAAATACCAAAAATACCACCACCTTGATCAAAAAGGTATTTATTCAGAAAATTGAAATTACAATTTTATTCATCAAAATCTATATTGTTCCCTTCAAAGTAATCCTCATCGACTGCAACACACTTATGCTAGCGCTTGATCCAATCCTCGAAACATTTTTTATATTCGGTTTTCGATATGTCCATCAGTGCATCCTGCGATTTTTCAATTACTTCCTCTCGGCTGCTGAAACGCGTTCCCCGTACTGGTTTTTTAACTCGATTGAACAGAAAGAAGTCACAGGGAGCCAAATCAGGTGAATTCGGTGGCTGTTGGATGGTACTCGTATTTGTTGCATTTTCCTCAAAAAATTACGAATAATGATGGCACTGTGCGACAGTGCATTATCATGGGGCAAAATCCACGAGTTTTCTGCACACAATTCTGGTCTATTTCGGCGAAATGCTTCACGCAAACGTCTCATAACGCCCAAATAATAGTCTTTGTTTACTGTCTGGCCTTCTGGCAAAAATTCATGATGCACTACACCGTTGTAATCCATGAAA
Organism: Volucella zonaria; assembly: GCA_963966105.1. Classification (NCBI taxonomy): domain Eukaryota; kingdom Metazoa; phylum Arthropoda; class Insecta; order Diptera; family Syrphidae; genus Volucella; species Volucella zonaria. Next base: position 58,284,054 of record OZ014534.1, read on the forward strand.
ACCGTGAGCATTGCCTTCTTTTTTGACTGAAAACGACGTGGTTTTTTTGGTAATGGCTCATTTGGTGAACGCCATTCACTTGCCTGATGTCTGGATTGCGTGTCGTACTCATAAGCCCACGTCTCGTCTCCAGTAATAATCCTTTTGACGAATGTGGGATCGGATTCAGTCTCACAAATCATTTCTTTTGCGACGTCAACACGGTCTCTTTTTTGCATGAAATTGAGGTCTTTTGGCACGAACTTTGCTGCTACACGACGGAAACCCAAATCATTAACCAAAATGTCTTGGACGGATCCATAGGCAATGTTCAAGTCCTCCGCTATCTCTCTGATGGTTAATTTGCGGTTATTGACCAACATTTCTTTTACTTCATCAATGGTTTCTTCGGTTTTCGATATCGATGGTCTGCCACTGCTTTCATCAACTTCGACTGACTCACGACCGCTTTTGAACCGCTCGTGCCACTGGTAAACAACCGTTTTCTTTAGAGAATCGTTGCCGAAACACTTTTCCAACATTTTCAACGTTCGCGCACTATTAAATCCGTTTTTTACGCAAAATTTGTTGCAAATTTGAATCCATTTCTAAAATTTTAAAAAATCGCCAACACACGCAGAGATAGATGTACTCTTGGCTACGTAACTTTTGCAAATGTCAGGCTATGATGCTAAGATTGAGAGGGAATGTCCGCAACAGATTTACCAACTTAACAAAAAAAGCAGAACTCAAATCGGAACAATGGGAGCGCCGCACTTTGGGTGTGGTCGGGAACTTTTTGATCAAGGTGGGATTACGACGTTGGGGAAACTAAAATTCAAGTTTGCAAAGTTTATTATCTTGGAACATTGAATATAAAACAAAAGAGAACATACACTTGCGGTCATAAAAACCGCACCACGCCGACGGCTACGATAGATAGGTTTACATGGAAGACGACCAGCGAAAAAACCTCTCCTAACCACAAAAATGAAAAAAGCTCGCTTGACGTGGGCAAAAAAGTACGAAGATTGGACGCAGGATGATTGGCGATATGTGATATGGTCCGATGAAAGTAAATTTAATTTGTTGTGTGCCGATAATTTGCCATACGTACGACGGTCAGCAGGTGAAAGGTTCAAGGACGAGTGCATAGTCAAAACAGTGAAGTTTCCTCAAAGCCAGATGGTCTGGGGATGTTTTTCTTTTTACGTTTTGGGCCCTTTGCACTTTGTTAATGGAACTATGAACGCTCAAAAGTATGGAGAAGTAGTAAGGGAGTTTTTGGTACAAGCAATTGAACAGCATCATTCGTATACTGACAAGTGATGTGCACTTTATAAATAATAAACAGACAAGTAACTAGAGTCTTTCAATAATTTTCAGCTCAAGACAACGTTTGATGACCTCGGAATTACCAGACTAGACTGGCCAGCTAATTCGGCCGATTTAAACCCAATCGAACACTTGTGGCATGTAATGAAACGTAAGGTGGCTGAACATAAACCAGAGAGTAAAAAAAAGCTAAATGAAGTTCTTGAACATGTATGGAATACTGAAATTTCAAGGGATATTACTGAACTTCTAGTATACTCGATGTCCGCAATTTCAGTTTGGATGTTACGAGTATGTTTGAGATCCTGAATTGTCGCTGAATTATTGGCATAGACCTTGCTCTTTAAATAACCCCACGGGAAGAAGTCTAAAGGTGTCAAATCGCATGACCTTGGAGGCCAATCAACTTCGCCTCTAACCGAAATAATGCGATCTTCAAATCAATAAATTGATTGGTTGATGGCTTGTGTAGGCGGTACCACCATTATGTTAAAACCAGAGATCGTCCAGACCACATTCATTCAATTTTGGAAAAAAAATATCAGGTCAACATTCTCCATTCACTGTAACAGTCTCCCCAGTCTTATATTCGAAAAAGTACGGGCCCATGATGCCGCCAACACATAATCCCCAACATACAGTGACTTTTGTGGGATGCATTGGTTTTTTTCGTGAATATCGTGTGGATTTTATTTCATCCCCAGAAACGACAAGTTTGTTTATTTACGTGTCCATCCACCCAAAAACCATCATCCATCATCGGAAAAGATCAAATTCGATGACAAATTGTCCTGGCGATCCAGCATCCAGTTAACAAATCGGCGACGTCGTAGATGGTCCAAAGGCTCCAATTGTTGTGCAATTTGGATTTTACAGGCGTTCAAATGAAGATCAACTTTTAAAATTCGCCGTAAAGTGCCACAAGTGAGACCCAATTGTTGACTTCGGCGGCAAATTGAGGTGCCTGGCTGGTTTTGAACACTTCCGCTTACAGTGGTGATGTTTTGGCGTATAAATGCTAGCCGACCATGCTGATATGGAGTTTAACTCGATACCGAACCAGTTTCTTTAAAAAGCTTCACCATTGCACGAACTCCAGACTCACTATGACGATTATGTTGACCGAAAAATTCACGAATTTTACGAAATATTACTTCTACAGATCGCCTCTTTTTGTAATAAGATTGAATAACAAAAATGCGTTGTTGCGTGGTAAACGACCCCATGACTAATGACGTTTTCGTTTGGGCTTTTGTTCGTGCTCCGGATCACAAAAGTGACATTTCTCCTCATTTTTTTAGAAAAAAAATTTTGCTTCTCGTTTTCATTTCAGAATCAAAATTTCTCTCCTGGATTTTATGTCAAAATGTACTAACCCATATAAATATATATAAATGCCAAATATGTGCATAGTATAGTGTGTCAAACTAGATTTCTGTTTGCGTGCAATCGGCTGTGGTTGGCCAATTTATTATTCTCAATGTTCAAATTGATTCGCAAGCAAATATATTTAGAATATAAAAGTCCCAAAAATTTTTTAGTGTTCCATTTAAATTGAAAAACCGGAGTACACAAAAAAAAGCCTACTACAGCCTAAACGAAAACGCCATGAAATTGCCAAAGATTGTCTGACATCTGTCAAAAAGATCAACCACCTTGAATTTAGCACAGATAATAAATCTACTGCTGTTGTGGGATGAAAGCCGAAGAACAGGAAACGACATTGCCAGATTCGATCGCGTCTCCCTTAATCTCTTAAGAGGTCCTATGCCTCCAGCATCAAGTATCGAAAACCAGTGGCAACATTGCCAAGATCCATCAGAGATGCCGCCTCTGATGTGTTGGGTTTCGCTCAGCCACCAGAACGAAACCCCTGGTTTGACGACCAGTGCCGGCAAGCACATGCAGCTAAGCAAGATGCATACAAAGCGGATAGACAGCTTCTCAGGAGGAAAAAGAAGTAGCATGAGAAGCGCGCGGTTGAGGAAATTGAGAGATGCTACTCCAGGAATGAGATTCGGAAGTTTTACCAAAAAATAAAAAAAAAAATGCCGGGGATACAAACCCATAACCGAACAGCATTTCTGTAGACTGTATAACGGCGATGACGAATCAAAAACCGCTGTCAGGCTGAATGAACTTTTCAACCTGGACGATGTTGTTGGTTGGTCTACAATTCCGTCCACCTGAACTGGATGAAGTGAAGATAGCCATATCTGAGATTAAGTCCAATAAAGCTGCCGAGCTCTTCAAAGCGGCAGGCATACACCAACTCATATGTTACATATGGTCGGACGAAAGTAGGCCCAATGAATGAAACCTCAGCATTGTTTGTGCGATCCACTACACAGTCATCAGTCTTCTTAACATCACCTATAAGATCACCAATACGGCAGTTGTGTGAACGCCTGAAACCGTTCGTCAACAACCTGATTGGTCCATATTAGTGTGGCTTCAGGGCAAGAAAGTCCACCATCGACCAAATATTCACGCTACGGCAGATCTTGGAAAAAACCCATGAGCTCCACATCGATACACACCAGCTATTCATCGATTTTAAATCCGCGTATGATAGCATCTATAGAAACGAGCTATACAGAGCCATGTCTAGTTTTGGCGTCCCTGCCAAACTCGTCCGCTTGTGCGGGATGACGACGGAGAAAGCTCGCTGCTGCATCAAGGTCGGTAACGACCTAACCGGGACCTTCGATGTCAAAAAGGGATTTAGGCAAACCGAGGCGCTGTCATGTGACTTCTTCAACATCAACTTGAAAGAATTGTGCAAAGCTCACAGGCCAACACACGAGGTACGATCTTTCAAAAGTCTGTTCAATTGCTTGCATACGCCGATGGTATTGACATTATTGGTAGAAACAGCGAGCTGTCACTGGTGCGTTTGCGAGTACAAGAACAGAAGCGTCAAAAATAAGTCTAGCGGTAAACAAAGGCAAAACAAAGTATATACTGTCAACAAGAAGGGACACCCAACATCGACGAATTGGCCAGAATGTCACAATCGACAGTTATATCTTTGAGGTAGTAAGGGAGTTTGTCTACCTCGGCTCTGTTATCACATCGGAAAACGGCATCTCTTCAGAAATCAAACGAAGAATAACGCTTGCCAATCGCTGTTTCTTTGGGCTTAGAAGGCTACTATGTAGGAAGGTCCTCTCTCGAACAATCAAGGAAACTCTGTATAAAACCCTAATAATCCCAGTCCGAAGCATGGACGCTTTTTGTTCCCGTATGCGTTGACGGGTTCTGGAGGAGACGATGAGTTCTACGAGCTGCACAGCGACATCGACCTGGTCAAAAAACAGGGCATTGTGCGTTTGAGATGGCTAGGACATATAGAGCGAATGAACACCAACGCTCCAGCTAGCAGAATCTTTGACTTTAATCCGGGGGGACAAGGCAGTAGAGGAAGGCCTCGCCTTAGGTGGCTCGAGCAATTGGAAGAAATTACCTTTCGGAACGGTCAATCCAAGATACTGGTGTGCCCGAGAGCTCCTGTGCTTTTTTCATTGCCATAAATGACTTTTTGCCTTTTTTGAATGCGAATTTGTTGATAGAGGGAAACTTATGTAAGAAGTCTTTAGTTTCCGGCATGTTAACGACGGCCTCGTAACAACCCATTTTAAGGCTAAATTTGCCTTAGGTATATGCGCTCACGTCAGCACATAGAAGAAAGATGACAATATCATAGATAGCTTGTATGAGTTCTTAAAGAAGACTTACGAGCAGTGCTCTAGCTATGACATTGAAATTTTGCTCGGCGACTTTAATGCAAAGTTAGGAAGAGAGGGCATCTTTGGTAGTACTGTCGGAAAGTATAGCTTTCACGATACCACCTCCGATAATGGATTCAGGTTGATCGACTTTGCGGCGGGGTGAAATATTGTCGTAGCCAGAACGCGGTTCCCGCATCCCGATATCCCTAAGGAGACTTCATCAACCTTCAATCAGATTGACCACATTCGACAAAAAGCACTGTTTCAGTGTTATGGATGTCCGAAGTTCCGAGGGCCAATATCAACTCGGACCTTTATTTTGTTGTAGTCAAGTTACGGTTGCGGATATCCCAAGCATCGCAAAGGCAAGCTACTCGTAATACAGGGAGAAAGTTTGACGTCGGACGGCTACAATCGCAAGAGATCGCCAAATCATTTTCCGATCGATTCTCCCTCAATCTCTTAAGATGTCCTATGTCGCCAGCATCTAGTGTGTAAGACTGATAGTGGGGTTTCACTCGGCCACCACAACAAAACCCCTGGTTAGAGGAAGAGCGCCGGCAAGCACATGCAGCTAAGCAGGATTCATGCAAAGCGGCGCTGCATAGAATGACTAAAGCTGCTCACGAACCCTACGAGCAGAAGATGAAAGCCTGTAGAGACGAGCAAGGGAACATAGTATTAGAAAGATCATATCTGACTAACCAAATACCGCTGTCAGACAGAATGAAACCTTCAACCACCCGACCTGGATGAAGTGAAGATAGCAATATCTAAGTCCAACAAAGCTGCTGGAGCGGACGGCTTGACTGCTGAGTTTTTCAGTGACTTGGTAAGGAGCATACACCAACTCGTATCTAGGAATGACACTAGATGTAAAACTAAAATGGAAGTCGCATGTTAAGAAGAAACGTGATGAACTTGAAAATAAATCCAGACAAATGTACTGGCTACTAGGAAAACATTCCAAGTTAAGCATACATAACAAACTGCTCATCTATAAGCAAGTGCTTAAACCTGTTTGGACGTACGGTATACAACTTTGGAGCTGTACTAAACCAAGCAACCGAAATATTCTCCAAAGCTATCAAAACAAAGCTCTAAGACAAATCGTGACCGCCCCATGGTATATCAGAAACAGTGATATCCACAGAGACTTAGGAATAGTTACCGTCGAGGACGAAATAAAGAACTTTGCTCGCAAACTCCGTATTCGTCTTCATGGTCATTGTAATAATAAAATACTCCAAATTCTGGACGAGACAAATTTAGTGGGTCGATTACAAAGAATGAGACCATTCGATCTGGGGCGATAAGGACTATCCGCATATAATAGCGGTACTAGCAGGTGCTTTTGCTGGAAAGCTACCTGCCCCACGCGAACGTTATTTGAAACGGAAACTACTTGATAAGGTAACTTAGTTGTAGTCGATAAGAAGGGAGGCGTGTTTTTAGTGAGTAAGAATCTCACACTACTATCAGCAACGGGTTCATAGTGTCTATGACGATTTTCACACCTACCCACCGAAGAAAAAAAAAAAAAAAAAAACCAACTCGTTTGTAAAATATGGTTTGTCTGATCATCAAAAAAGGAGACCCTCTGAGTTGGGTCAACTACAGAGACATCAGTCTTCTTAACATTGTTTACAAGGTCCTATCTGCCGTATTGTGTGAACGCCTGAAGCCGTTCGTCAACAATCTGATTAGTTCATATCGTCCGTTTGTGCAGAATGACGATGGAGAATGCACGCTGCTCCATCAACGGAGGTAAAGAATTCGCCGAAACTTTTGATATCATTCCTGAAAGAATAGTGCAAACACAAGTGCCACAATCTTTCAAAAGTTCGTCCAATTACTCGCATGCGCCGATTATATTGACATAATTATTGTAGAAGAAACCAGCGTGATGTCAGTGGCAAGACCAAGCATATATATGCTGTCAACAAGAAAGGGCGCCCAACTTCGATGTCTCAGATAGAATGTCATCCTCGACAGATATAACTTTGAGGTAGTTAAGGGCTTTGTCTGTTTAGGCTCTGCTATCAATTCAGATCAGTTGAGGTCAAACCAAGAATAACTCTTGCCAATCGCTGCTTCTTTGGGCTAAGAAGGCAATCGACTAGCAAAACCCTCTCTCGAACAACAAAAGTGACCCAATGCAAGACCTTAATAATTCCAGTCCTGCTCTATGGCGCAGAATCATGGACTTTATCAAAAATGGATGAGGGTTCTCCTGACTGATAGAGAGGAAAATTCTTCAGGTGACTTTCGGTCCCATCTGCATAGAAGATGAGTAGAGAAATAGATACAAAGATGCACTCTACGGGCTGTATAGCGACATCGACTTAGGCCGGAAGAGTGAAGGTCCAACGACTGAAGTGACTGGATCATGTAGAGTGAATGAACATCAATGATTCGGCCTGAAAAGTCTTCGAATCTGCCCACGAGATACAGCGCAGGAGAGAAAGACCACGACTCAAGTGGCACACGCAAGTGGAAGGGGACCTCAACCAACTTAGCGTGCGAAACTGGATGCAACTAGCTAAAGATCGAGCTGGCTGGAGACGCTTGTTGGTTGGGGGCCCAGGTCCACCCCAGATTGTAGCGCCACCTTAACTAAGTATAATGCGAAAAAAAAATTCAAGTTACAATTAGATGAAATTAATTTTTAAATTAAATATTATTAACAATAATCTACGTATACTTTAAAAATACAAAAACCGGGGATCGGAAATTTAAAGGTTGAATTTCTTAAAACATGGGTCGGTCCGCGTCGAAACCTGTAATGGCTTTTTGGCAGCGCTGGCACTGGTTTTTAGCTACAAGCATGCTGATGATAACGGTCTTCTTGAAAGAGTAAATGACTTACAATCAGCAAAGGCTCTGGAGATCTCTTGTAGTTGTTGCCATCCGACCTCCAAACTTTTTGAGATTTTTGGGTTATCCTTAACCGCACCCTGGTTACAACAAGATAGTTACTAACTAATTTGTGCCCTTCAGAAGGTTAATATATGTACATACACCGTATTGGAGCAGTGCTGTGCTCAATCGCAATGAGATCAATATGCATATGGGAAACGCGTTTATAATCTTGCACAGATTATCAGAGGTGATGTCGTCCCGATTATACATCCTGATAGTTTAAAGACGCAGTCCGTTTCTAGCCATGTGTTGAAATCGTCTAGGACAATTTTAGCATCGTGCTTAGAGCACTAGCAGTACTTTTTGTCCAGGAACTCGTAAAAACTGTCTTAGTTGTTGTCGTCTCCTCCCTTGTCTACGGCTTCCAGTTATTGTTGGACTGTACGAAGGGTATAAAAAGATCTAATATACCTGGTGAAAATCAAAGAAGTTCACAGTCAATGTTTTGACGTGAATCCATCCTTACCCGAGTCTTTTGATTGCGGCGCAAGTGTGATTTTTATATGGTTAGCTGGATTATCATTCGCACCACCCCAACCTAGATGGCCAAGGCTTTTCTTTAAACCCTCGGACGAAAGGAGTCCGTTTTTCCGAAATAACCCTATCAATTTCAGGTACATAAGACCATCCATTTGCCGTCATACGCAATTTCTATTTCAGCACCTTGACTAATTCTGAAAAATCCTTATTGACCTCAGATCATTTGCACGCTGCCTCATAGGCTCAATCATCTCCGACAGGATATTGTAATTTTCCTGTTTTTCTTGCTTAATATACGGGCTAGTAAGTTCAGCAAGTTGAGTCCTGTTGTAAGAGACCAATATCTGTGAAGGTTTGAAATATATAATTGTGATCAGTTACAGTGCTAGGCATTGACAAGTTGACAGCGCTCACTGTCTACCCTGATTGCATAACACCGAATCATAATATTTGCACAGATCATAAGCGAAGATTTCTATAGAATCGTCTCTAGCTGTGGCATAAGTGGCGTCTCCCGAGATTTATCTTAAGCTACTTAACCCATAACATTCTGACTGGCTGTTTGGACAACTTCTTTCTAATAACCAGCGTACTCAGAAACCGCCGGTATCTAGTGTTTGTTTTTTCATTCAGATTTTCCAAATTCCATCAAACCTATCCGCCGCTTACCACGCGACGATTGATAAAATACTTATTCGGCTTTATCGCTGGCTGAGACGACGGGAGGTGCATTCGTTTGGTCTGCCAGCAATTTGGACAGCCATGACATTTACAGTTATGGTGATTTGAGCCCCAACAGTAAATAGACCAAATAATCAAAGACGCAGGAAGTCCTAAAGCGAGAGTGGATCCTGAAAACTTCCAGAAAGCCGACAGCGTCTTGGAGGTTCTCGACGTAGCATGTTTAATCAAAAGAAATTCGTTATTCAGGATGACAGGATGGTGATGCATGAGTCAGACCAGCCAGCTTCCTCCTTCCTCAGTTTTAACATTTTTGACTAAAAGCCCATTTCGGATCCACCAATCGTCAACTACATCTGCGGACGCCTGCATTTTAGAACATAGTCCAACAGACAATGATGTTCTATCATCTACATACATATGCCTGAACGAAGACGTTAGAACCATTAACAGGGTAAAGCAGTGAGTCGACCCAAATGTATTTCTTAGAGCAAAACAAAATGTTTCAACCAAAATTAAGATTATATTTAAATTAAGAGCTTCAATAAATTAAAAGATAATAAATTAATTTAGCCTAATAGCTTTCAAAAAGCTTTTCAGAAGAGGTTCTGCAAAATGGACAATGTCCTTTCTCCAGCACCTGTAGCTCAAAATCTTCTGCATAGAACAGCTGAAAACATCAGAAAATAAATAGGAAAAATATTAGTCAAATAAATAAAAAATATACCAGTAAACATTCTGGGCAAAATGTAACTTGTAAATCGGGGAGAATATTTCGGTAAAAAATATTTTTTATCTTTTTTTCGCGTCTCTTCACTATCAGAATGTGATTAGGGTCTATTGCACGCAGTGCATTGCGATCCAAACTTAGCGGTAAGGCACCAGCAACATCCTTCAAAAAACAAAAGTCAAATCTATTATATGTACGTATATCTTGTGAAAGGTATTTTAAACTGACCTCTGAAAAAGGATCGTTTTCTTCAACTGACTTCGGTGGAGCCATAAGAAGTCTCTCAGTCTCTGCGTCATTGATATCTATCTCTGGATGAAACTCAACGACCGGCAGAATTTCTAATCGTAGAGAACAATAGTTAGTTAGTTAGTTAGTTAAGTAGACTCTTTATTTTCTTACAAAAAATAAGGCTTTACAATAATAGTCTATATGGTTTGGCTGAAGGCCGTCTACCAGATTGACAATGACATAATTTACAGAAATATTTACTTAAGAGCAAAAAGTAAAAATTAAAATAAGAAAGAAAAAAATAAATAAAAAGTGGAAAATAAAAAGGAGCATTTATATTGGTTTGTATAGAAGGTCGCATCCTTGGTCACCATTAAGGATGTCCAGTGTTTGCTCCATCTCCAGTGTATATGGTACATCTCGGCCACATCTTCCCGTTTCCTCAGGTTGCAAAGGCCGCAGAAAATTGGGAGCTCCGGTCGGTGGAGTATATAATTGAGGGATAATATTGTAGTTCACCCCTTAATTTAAAAATTGTACTTATTAGGTGCGAGCGGTTCTAGTTCATAAAATATGTCCTTTTGTGCAGGTTGTACTGGAGTTGGCTATACTGCTGCCTGTATTGTGATGAACGTGCTTCACTCTCGGAACCGTGGTACATTTTATATCCCTTTTGTGTTAACAAAACCTTGAAATTTTCCTTTAGAGAGGCAGGTTCTTCATTGGACGTGATAGTTAAATTGAGGTTGCAGTCTGACGCTATTTTTCCCTTTCTTGCACACAATTACCCCTAGTAGTCAGAATGTGCTTCGGCTGTGTTTCACTTTCCAAATCTATAACTCTTACTATGTAGTCAAAGTGGAGTTTTAGAGTATCAAAGAACATGGGCGCTACGCCGGTTTCTAGGTGCAACATGTAGTTTGAAGATGTACCTGGTAAAATGCAGACCCTCTTGATAAAAAAAAAACGAAGAAATTTTTCTACTGCACCATACGAACGATATCCCCACACCTGAGCTCCGTATAGGACGATCGACTATGCAATTGCTTGAAAAATAAAATTTTAAGCTTCGAACTGTGGTTTACATGCATATTATTAAGACAAGCACTCCAGACTGACTACACTGCGTGTTTCGCTTCGGCTAATTTACTTTGAAGGTGTTTGTCCATATTGAGGTTTGACATTATCAGTACCCGCAGATATTTATATTCTCGCACGATTTCAATGGAATTCCCGCTAAACGTCCACCTCTCATTACGAGCATGCCTTCCACTTCCACTTGTTAATATCATTATTTTAGATTTGCCTAGGTTAACTGACAAGTTCCTTCAAGTCGGTTTATCATGAGCTGTAAGGACTTCACCATTTCAGTTAGGAGGACGATCTGCAAATAATAGTGCTGGAACACTCACACTACTCAATTTAATTCCGCCTTTCACCGCATGAATAATAAAGTGCTCAGAATTCATCCTTATTTTACTCCAAATGACGTTAAAAATTCTTCCGACAAAAATTGACCGTCTCATACGCACGCTACATTGTAGATACATTGCCCTTAAAATGTTTATAATGTTCGTCGATATCCCATAGTTTTGTAGTTTATAAAAGAGTTTCTCACGCGAAATAGTGCCAAAAGCTGCACGGAAATCAACGAAGAAGGCGTACAACTTTTTGCTCCTTTTTTTGTAAATTCCAGCAATGTTGTAAAGCGTAAATATTTGGTCTACGGTTGAGTATCTTTGACGGAAGCCGGCTTGATACACATGCAAGATTTTTCTGTTTTTAGCCCACTCGGTAAGCCTTCTAAAAATAACTGCACAAAACAATTTGGTCGCTGTGTTCAAAAATGAGATTCCACAATAGTTTGCTGGATCGTTGTAAGCTCCTTTCTTGTGCAGTCGAAATATAACTGCTTTTTGAAAACTTTCCAGAACGTTCCCTGTCTCGAATATTCGGTTAACTTCAAACGTAAGCGGTAATAGAAATTCAGGCGTACAATTTTTATAAAATTCGTAGGGTATGCGATCATTGCCTGGTGCTTTGTTATATTTGAAATTATCATTGGCCGTTTGGACCTCCTCCACCGTTATCCGTGCATCTAAGTAGTCATCAAAAATCAAAGGGCTGGCATATTGGAACATCGGTAAGGTTTGCGCTGTGTTAAGGAGATTTTCAAAGTGATCCTTAAGTTGGTAGGCTTCTAAACCTGGAGCAATTGAGTTGCCTCTTCCGTTTACTATCCTTACAGCTTTCCAGAAATCTGCTGGATAAATGATAGTTTTTTCGCTCGGCAAAGGTTTTTGAAACTACTGCTTGCTAATGCATAATAATGTCTGAAGGCACTTGTGTTGTAGCTTCTTAGTAGTCTCAGAAACCCAAACGAAATATCTCTAGCTTTTATACGCTCTTTGTCAAACCATTTATGTTTTCCAATTCTGACGTTGTTCGTGGCTGACGCGTTTTTAGGAGCGGCGTTTTTAACACATCGGCTGAAAAGTCCGTGCCGTTTCTTAGAGAGGGCACCACTGGAATTAAATCCATACCATTTTCAGTTAGTACCAACCTTCAAAAGATACGTGTATAAATTTGACAGCTGTCGGACGATTAGTTCTCGAGATATACCGTTGTGAATGACGCAACTTTTGTTATTGTGAAAAAAAAAGGATTCAAAGCAATTTCGTGTATTGATTTATCATTGCTTTTTGATGGGAAAAAATGCAGCCGATGCAAAGAAATGGCTTGATAAGTGTTACCCGGACTCTGCACCAGCCGAACGAACCATTCGCAAGTGGATTGAAAAATTTAAAAGTGGTCATACAAACACCGAAGATGATGCACGCAGTGGACGTCCAAAAGAGGCTGTTTCAGAGGAAAACATCAAAAAAGTTCACAAAATGATTACGAATGACCGTAAAGTGAAGTTGATCGAGATAGCTGAGGCTCTGAAGATATCAAAAGAGTGTGTTGGATATATCATACACGAATATTTGGACATGCGAAAGCTCTGTTCAAAGTGGGTGCCGCGTTTGCTCACAGTCGACCAAAAACAACAACGTGTTGATGATTCAGGGGAGTGTTTAAAGCTGTTCAGCCGCAATAAATCCGAATGGATGAAACTTGGCTCCATCATTTCACACCAGAGTCAAGTCGGCGGTCAGCCTCGTCCAAAACGACCAAAAACTCAACAGTCGACTGGCAAGGTTATAGCATCCGTATTTTGGGATGCACATGGAATAATTTTCATCGACTATCTCCAAAAGGGGCAGACTATCAACAGCGACTATTACATTGCGTTGTTGGAGCGTTTGAAGGACGAAATCGCAGAAAAACGGCAGCATTTGAAGAAAAAGAAAGTGCTGTTTCATCAAGACAATGCACCGTGTCACAAGTCGATGAAAACGATGGCAAAATTGAAAGAATTCGGCTACGAATTGCTTCCTGTTCGCAGACCTCAAAAGAATGCTCGCCGGAAAGAGATTTAAGACCGAATCGCCGAAACAGAGGCCTATTTTGAGGCTAAACCGAAATCGTACTACAAAACTGGTATCGAAAGATTGAAAAATCGTTTCAATCAGTGTATCGCACTCGAAGGCAACTATATTGATAAAGTTAAATTTTACAAAAATTTTGTGTTTTACTATAAAACGGCGCGGACTTTTCAGTCGATGTGTTAATCATCTCCATTAGGTCACCGATATTAGGTTGAGTGTCAAGTGCTGTGCATACTTCGAGCTCTTCGTTAAGTGTACGCTGATAGATCTCCCTAAATCAATCATTCCATTTCAGCTTTGGCAGAAGCTGTAGACCTGCTGTATTAGAATATTCCAAACCAGTGATCTGAAATGTAACTTCTAATGGCATGTGATCAGAGTAAGATAATTCCAATTCCCGGCCAAGAAACAGTAATTGATGTCTGAACATGATGTCCTGCGCACGAAAGTGTATTCGACCAGAGGGTCCCCATTACAACTTCCGTTGAGGATAAAACAGTCGAGTCCATCGGTTAACTCAATAATTTTCGCACCTTTAGTATCATTAACTTCGTCCTTTGAGCTGCGAGACGGGAACAAAAAAGATGGAAAGGAGCGACTCACAAAATTGTTATTTGCCTGGCCTGTCCTTGCATTAAAATCCCCAATCAGTAGAATATGTGATGATCCCAAAGTATTTAGGACATCTCTTAGTTTGTTGAAGTCTCGCGTCCAGTGACTGCAGTTTAAATAAGTAGGGACTATGTGATACATTGTGCTGCACAATTTTAATTCTAGAACAAAGGCTTCATCTATCCTCCTATAGTCCAGAGCCGAGCCTTCAAATTCTTTACGGAAACCAAAAAGCTATCCTCCACTTCGCCTTCCTTACAAGCTTGATTTAACTGCGGGAATGCATTTTAGCTCCAGTGAATAATAGTTTATTTTTTAATCCTGCAGCGTTGTAACTTAGGATTTTTAGTTTATGCAGATTAGCATTTATCGGATAGACGGCTGCACTTCAATTGTCCCCAACATTTGGGATTCCTCTTGCGTGTCCATTGAAATTGCATATACCGGCTGTCTTGTTGCTTGCGACACCTTTACTTGACTGACGGGAGTTCGAGTTGTCAACTCCAGATGACATCGTTGACATGTGTTCTTGGCAATTGTTTTGATTTTGCAATTTTTTCAATTAAATTTGTGAAAAGTGACGGAATATCACCAAGGAACTCCTTTAGCATGCTTATACCATTTTGAGTTTCATATTTAAGATCTTCCATTAAATACCATGAGAATAATTTGTCATTTACGAACAATTTGTCATCTCTCAATGATGCGTTCAATTCGGATTTATTTAGCGAAGAAGTTTCATCACTGAATAAAGCTTGTTCCTTTTTTGCCTGATGTTGTGCGGGGTGTCTTTGTGGATGCGTATGTTCGTTCCTCTAAGTTTGCCTGCGTTGCGTAGCACCTTAATCGCGGAGTCGCGGGATTTTAATTTAATTATGATTGTTGCGGACTTAGAGTCACGCCCGAGTACTCTGTATGCAGATTCGATATCGGTGTTGGTGCTGCTGTCCGCTAGTCCGTCGCAAACGGACTTCGCTTTTTCCAGAGGGTCGACATCGGGTACGACGAGATTTGCCTCTGTGCATTTTTGCATTAATTTATCAAGTTGCGCTTCTAAGAGTTTATTTTTCATTTCCAAGTGTTCGACTTTCGCTGTTAGCATGATTTGCGTTGATCTCAACCCAGACAACTCTGAGTAGAGCAACTGGAAGTCGGACTTGGAACCCAACTCTATAGCTTTTCGATGGTGATTCCGGTTATTGTTTCCATTTCCAAATCACTCAAATTTTCACTGAGGCAGAGCTTCTCGCAGTTGTATTGATCCGGTGAAGATTCGTGCAATCCTCTTTTGCTTATTAAGTCAGGTTAGTTTAAAGTGGGTTTTGCATCCAAGATATAGACGACTTAAATGCTAAGACTTACTTGAAATTTATTTTCCATCGGTAGATTGCAGTCTTAGTTAACATTCGTGACCAAAATTGCTGGGATATTTCACAGTTTTCTTATACAATAAAAAAATTACTTTTCTTTTAGAGCTCTTAAAAAAACACAGGCACTTTGACAGATGTCGAAACGTCAACAGATAACAATATGAACAAATAGATTTACACATTTGATTTATACTCCATACTTACCAAAGGATACAAAAGAAAAGATATAGTCCTGCTTGCATGTGGGACAACTATTCCCATTCAAATGTGCACTATAATTTGAGCACTTATAACAAAGCGGCAGCAATTCTTCGGGATCGTTAAACCCACCTTTGCAGGCTTTACTATTCAGGTAATTGATCTGAAATGAAACCTCACATTAATGCGTCTATTTACTGTGTGCAATTAATGATGACCTACATCAATTTGTTCCTGAACTCCACTGGGAGGCTTTAGAGTTTGCAGCTTTTTATTAACCTGCAGACACAACTTGTTAGCTTCGAGAATTTTTGCTTGTTTTGAGAGCGTGTAGTAAATTGCACTAACGGATAAAAGTTATAAAATGTTTATGGCAAATGTGTCAGTACCTACAACATGCTAACACCTTTCGGCGGTCCTTTATGCTCTATTTCATTTGCAATATATCGGCTTGCATTGAATAAGCTCACTGGAGAATAACTCGTGAACGGTTCTTTCAGGTAGCTGTGTATTATACTATACGCATAGTAAACTTTTGCAATACGCATATGATTTTTGTACTCTTTGAGGTGATGATCTATCGGAGATTGTTCTCTTAAAAAGAAAAGAAATGGAAATGGAAAAAGGATTATAATACGAAGAGGTCTGATTGATTAATAAAAACGAATAGAAGGAATTTTACTGAAAAGTAAGTTTCTATAAAAAAGAAGGCTGGTAAACAATGATAACATTATTTTAAAGAAACAGATTTAAGTATTCAATCTCCAATTTCGATATTAAAAATAGGATTCCAGCAGAACAAGATAGGGTACAATACACCATCATCATTTGGATATGGGCGGTCATAGATGTTACACCTGTCGAGAGCATCGAGCAGGGACTCGACCAAGAGTCTTATTGCCTAATTGCGAACAACTTTAATTTATCACCACATATGGAACGGTTCAAAATTATCCACAACCAAAATTATGTTCAGTTACATTAGTTCAATCCTCTAACGTTATTAAAGGCACCTTTGCTGCGTCAACATGCGCGCGACTATAGGCAGAGAATAATAACAGTTTTCGGCACATGAATCTAGACCATTCTGATATTGCTCATCAATAGAAGGAAAGTCAGACAGATGGGTGTGAAACTTTTAGCGGGCACGAAGTCATATTTTCCGATTCTGTGCTGAAATGTTACTCTCAGTGCCTCTGATATGTGTACCAATAAAAAGTTAGCAATATACAGATTCTATTCAGAGTTGACAGCAGCTGGTCTATCCTTTTTTGTGGCAAAACTGTACCAAGTAACTTGAGTCCATCAAAGATACAGTAGCGTGCGTGATGTGCGTGATTGTCTTGCCAGTTACCACAATCGACAAATACCAACTATCGAGGAATTTAATTACTTCACTCTTTTCCATTTCCATTGATCGGTACTGGCTGTTGACCGGCTGTGCTCTGGTAACCTAAACTCGGCGTGTGATCTTAGAATTGTTCAACTCGCTTTTTGAATTCAAAACGAAAAACCTATTTAAGTGGCATATCACTGTAAAATGGGCACTAACAACCTCTCCAATAACAGCATTACAAACTATAATTCACTTTCTGCCGGTATGTTAGATATCTTCGCAAAATAACTGACAAGTAATTAACCATTACTGCTTATAGTCTCCCAACAAAGAAGAGATGAAGGCATAAAGTAGTTAAAATGTATCTACCCAGGCTTTCTATCTAGAGGAATTGGATTCAATGTATGCTTTTAAGACTCATTGCTAAACTGATTCAAGCGGATGCATCGCAATGAACTGTACAACGGACCCAGGAAGAAGTTCGCACAAGATTGTTCACGGGAGACATAGTATCTCTCTTCAGCATTTTAAGCACTTAAATCGTCGGATGAAAGCACAGATTTTTGGCGCAACGCCGATTGGGTGGCGTTATGCGCTGTGTCGCAAAATCCTTTACAAAAGACTGACGTAATAAGTAGTCTTTA
This sequence comes from Volucella zonaria, assembly GCA_963966105.1. Classification (NCBI taxonomy): domain Eukaryota; kingdom Metazoa; phylum Arthropoda; class Insecta; order Diptera; family Syrphidae; genus Volucella; species Volucella zonaria. Next base: position 58,301,794 of record OZ014534.1, read on the forward strand.
CTAAGAACCAGAGTATTGGTTTTAACAAAGGCTCTTCCGGTTAAAACAGTTTAGACTTAACCGGGATCAGTATTATTTGATAAACAGCTTACCCACACCGCTACGCTGAAAAAAGGCAAACCTTTGATGAAAACAGCTTAGTCTAAGCAGTTCCGCATGGCTAAGATGTGTATATCTGGACCTAAAAGATTCAATAGAATAAAAAATAATAAAACATAAAAGAGGAACCCTCTCATCAATAACATGACATCGTTCGAAAAGTTTGTATAGTCAAACGATGAAGGTTCTCTTCAATTTCTGCACGAACTTCAAAAACTAGAAACGAAAGATGCATGCAATGAAACCCTGAGATACATTAACATGTGACTCCTTCATTCTAGTGTTGAAGAAGATGCCTAGGGCACTAATTAACTCAGAAGACGAAATGGATACTCTACAAGACACTTCAAGCCACGTCTGCGTCGTATATTTGGTCACGTATGCAAGGAAGGCGAATGGAATAGAAGTTAAAACCGAAGTCTATCAATATACGGATGCATACCTGAAACCCAAAACATTACAAATGCTTCAACTAGGAATAACCTCGAATCTCATAATCTCAAGTTGAAGACAATTTGGTCTGGAAAACTCGAACTAACGTGCACGGATTCAAAGAGAATCTCATGCCAGGAGCTAAATAGCAACTACAATAATATTTACGTCTGTTTGGTTTTTCATTGCGGTACGATGATCTGGAAATTCGTAATCACATTGGAAGAAAAATAAAACTTTAGCTACACAACCAGAGATTAAAAAAGACTATTTCTTAAGTACCAAGGCAAACAGCCGACTACAGGAAAAGAATGTTGGATCTGTTTTGAGACAGATGAATCTACAAACGTTTCTGTAATCAAAAACAAGACGTTTTTCTATCGAATAAAAACCAAGCGCAGAGTTACGACTGCAAAAACGACGAGCGTTATAATACCATGGAAAAACACGACAGTTTCAACACCTCCCAGAGTGTAACCTAATGACACCTTAAGAGTAATGCTTTGATAAATTCCTCTTGTCGTCATAATAGCTTAGGACGATTGTTCAGTAGTAGCATATTCAAGTCATGGAAATTTTCTATGCCAACAAATTCCCCTCTAAACCTTAAAGCAATATTAGTGCCTACTCTTTAGCCGTGTAAACTTCCAAAAACTGCTTTGCCAACAGCCAATAAAAATAGCTTGTGTCTAGAAAACGTTCTTCAGCAATCGCTGAAGAACTAAGACTTTTCAGCAGACGATTAGCATCCTTGCTTCGGCCGGCCTTAAGGTAGGCTAGAATGAGATTTTATTTAGAAATTATATCGACAAGAGTATCTTGAAATACCAACCTTCATGGGCTTCAATAAATTTATCCGATTCAGCCAACCATTGCGCATGTTGAAAATGCACCGAAGGCAACATATCAGGTACGTTTTCCGCCAGTCGAAAAGCTTCATACCAATCTCTTGCCTCTACATGCAACTGTATGACTTGTGATTCATCGCCCAATTTCTTATATACCTCGGCAGCTAGTGGTAGAGCTTTAAGGCGCTTCAAATGGGATGCAACCAATTCTAAAGAAATCCTCTCATTCAAACTCAACCGTCGACCAATGTCATAGAGACTGAAAAAAAACAACACAATATGGTCTCATATGAAGAGAAAATCACTATACGACTTACACATCAGCCCAACCTTGTTCCGAGACTATCTCAATTGCTTTTTCATTCTCTCCAGCTGATAAAAGCAGCTCAGCTGCAGCTCTTGGCTCATGCACAGAACAAGCCCAATCAGCTCGTTTCCTTATCAATGTTCTTTTCTCATCCTCATCGCCATCTCGTAGAAATTCTTGAGCCAAATCAAACATTCTCAGGTCACTGTACATGGTTAGTGCACGATCGTTATGTCCACACTTCTGATATAGTCGCGCAGCTTCTTTAAACTTTCCAGCAAATGCAAAATTTTCAGCTTGTAATACTTCTTTGGGTACTTCTGAACGTTTTTGCTTATCCATTAGACTGTGAATCAATTGCAACCATGGAAGGTTTCGAACTTTAACGTAGGCATCTCTTGCAATGTTAAGATGAAGAGATTCAAGAGCCGCCTGTGCAAGGCCTTCCCAATCAGCTGTCGTCACACCAAGGCACGACACTTGATAGGCTTCCCTAAGAAACAAAAATAATAAAAATAGGAAGACCATAAAAAAAAGGTGGTTTTGCTCAATTTACTCGAAAAATCCCGCTTCAATGAATTGCCACATTGTTGCACCCAAAGCCAACGGAATGTTATGCATAACATTACCGCGCAAACAAAAGGCTGTGGCTCCACACAAGCCCACTACAACACCGATCATGTTCTGCGGACTTCGAGGTGGTAAATTACCAACTCGGACGCTAAGACCACCTGTGGTATGGGTGTAGCAAAGCATTGTATCGAGGTGAGTATTCCACGACACTGAATTCACTCCAGAGTCCTAAAAACAAATAAACAATTAATCTCTCTAGAATTTGATAAGTAAACTTGCTCGTTACCTGATACAGCATTGTATCGTTTACCACATCCCTCACCACTAGTCTCCCAGCATCATCGACAACAGCTATTCGACTTCGCCCAGCGTTTAAATCCAAGCAACGCACCGCAGACATAACTGTGGTTATCAAAATGGGTAATGCATTGTCCAAAAAAATTCGAAAGACCTGCGAATGTTGACTAACTTACAAAATCACTTTTACTTACATATGCTTCTCACATGTGTACCTGCCCACTTTTTAGACCTATCATTAGACCCTCTCGACCTGCAGGTCCACCAGTTACTTTGATATACCGAATAAAGCTGTCCATAATCCATTCCCTTTGTAGATTGCCTTTGAAATCTAAACTTTGCAAGCGTTTTTCCTGACAAAGCACAATGTGTTGAGCACATACCACCAACAAACTGCATTCGAACTTTTTTGTTATTTTCTCCTTTACTTTATAATGCATCGGTTGATCCTCAGCTGAGCTAAGTTCGTATAGAACCACACGCTCAGGTAATTGAACAGCCAAACGATTTCGATATATCGCAATTTTCAGTACCAGATCTCGACATTTGATGCGCACTTTTTGTCCCGAAATCAAATGCTGGATAATTACGTCACACATATTCTCTCGAAAGGCATATCTCTCGCGATACAAAGCATGAACTGTACTCGAAGCAATTGTATAGCAGGCCAAAGTTCCATCTTGACAACCAACCACGTAGGTATACCCATTTGGATGCAAAGCAACTGACCAAACCCATGATTCAAAGCTTTCACCCAAAATCCCAAGGCGAACACCCTCTTTGGTGAATATTTGCAGAGATCGGCAACATCCGCTGACTATTAAAAATTCGCCATTTGGAAAATATGTAAGGCAAAGTGGATCGAATCCTAAGGCACGTTCCTTGCCAATCATTTGACCACCAAGAGTGTGAAATGATAGCGTTTGACCCCAATCAACTACGGCGATTGTGTCCGTGTTTGTTGTACTAACCGCAGGACTACATTGTACCCCAAATACTGCACTATTGGGACCTCCAATGCGTTCAATGCGACCTTTTTCTTCACCTGACTAGAAATCAAACAAATCCTTTAGAAATATGTAAATTATCAGGACGATATGTGTCTAAGGGTAACCTTATTCCTAATTGAGATCGTTCCATTAACCAGTCCAAGCACCAAGTACTGTCCATCGTTGGTCCATGCGCAGGAATTTATTCGAGAAGATATTTTGTACTTTTGCACAGCCTTTTGCTCTGAAGACCAATAAGCAAAATCCGAGGAGGAACACGAGGCCAAATGATGAGATACAGGGTTGAACGATAGGCACTGAATGGTGTCTCCATGTCTAAAATGAAAATTAGTGAATGTTGCAAAGAAAATATTTTTGCATAAGCGTTAACTAAAAAATGTAATTCTTCCTGTTTCGATTAACGGTTTAACGTGGTCGTAGAATCGATAAGCTTTAGTTCAATATATATTGTATATTCCTCAGTGTATTCAACAAATAAAAACAAACCTCTCATTCGAAAAGGAATGACAGTAAACGCATATAGCAAAACAACTACCAAATAAAACATCGTGTTTAACAAAGACAATTGTGGCTCGTGAATTATAGGAGTAAAACTGTGTGCCACAACTGACGACTTATGATAGCTTGGAATTTCAGATTGACATTTATCTCATTTTTTTATCCAATTCAAGGTCGCTTATTATCACCATGTCCATCGAAAACGTATTTACAAAGAATTATGTATCTTGCAGCTTATTATTCTTTAAATAATTTTGGAAGACTCACTGTCTTACAAATGTTGCTTACGCCCTTACTCTAAAAACATTTGTGAACATTATTCTATTGTAGAAAAATAGAAAATCTATGAATTGATATTGTTTCGGGCAATACAAGTTTGCAGATTGAGTTAGGTGGTGCTATAAACTGTGGCTTTTACCAAAAAACTTCTCCAGTTAGCCCGCTTCTTAATAGACTAAGTTGCTTGAGATCTCTGATACAATTTGTAATGATTTTTTTTTTTTATCTTCCGAAGAATCTTTCTCTCGAAACGACCATTGATATATTCGCCAAGAGTCTGCTGATGTTTTTGCGTTTGACTGTTCAAATTATTTTTCTTCCTCCTTTTCGAATCTCAGGTGGAACTTGAGCCTCTACTGTTTTATAGGCCCGGTTTTCTTACGAACTTCGTTGAACATGGCGAAACCAGCCGAATTGCTCAGACCTCCGCGGATCCGCATACTTATTTAATCATGTTTTTTTAGGAGCCACTGACATTCGTAACATTTCATTTCCGTCGCAGTCATTTTTCCTTTGTACTTCTCGTACATTATGTTAAAAGCGAATGTATGACTGCCGCGCATAACAAACCCTTAAGTCACAATCTGCGCCATTTAAACCACTCACACTGACTCTACGTGCGATATTCCTTGGCGGTTAACGGCAGAGCCTAAGTAATTTTTCTCGCACTTTGGTATAATTACTCCTTCTAAATAAATATCAGGAGTTGTGTTTGCGGTTTCGGAAATTAGACTTAATATGGCTATTCGTAATCTTTTATCTTTAATCACATTTATCCAATTACTGAAAATTACCTGAATGCTGTAACAAGGTTGGATATGATAGCGCCGTCATTGGGGAAATGAATAGAAACAGTTCTGGATTCGTTAACGTGCTATGTCAATGCTACTTCGGTTATTCCCGCTGTGCATTTAACTTTCATTTTTCGTCATAGTACTTATCGCATATCATTTTTATATACGTCTCGCCTCAATTTTAACATATTAGCACTGTTTAAATGAGGGCTTCCATAGCACACCTGGCTCCGCACTAGACGGATTGATGAATATCCTTATTTAAAAAGAAGAGGTCTTTGGTATACCAAACGTTGAGCGCCGGCTGTCTTTTGACTGTGGTCTTATGGACATGCCAACTGACGCAATGATACCAGAACTCCTGTTGCCGAAAAATTACGAAATCTAATTTCCCTGTGCTGGTAGTGTATTTGGCTTCCCAATCGGACGGATCGGGGTTCAACACCAGCCGTGCCCGAAAGACTTTTTTTCAGGCAACTAAAATTTCGTGAGATGAATGATTGCCTAAATATAACACCAAGTCAATTTACACTAAAAATTTAGTCTCCCCGTTAAATGTTGGACGAAATAACCACTGAGTCCAAACATCTTTCTCTCTCTCTCTATCCAATTTTCCGAAAGACTTAACACGTGCTCCGGCATTTTATGAGTGGTCACAGCCTCTTTAAACAAAAAAAAACCCAGAACTTCTGCTGCCGGAAAAATAAGAAACCGACTTCCCCTATGCACAAGACTAGCTTCGGCCAGAATCTGAGGCAGAAACGAATACAATCGGATCTTCACGGATGGCTCTTCTAAGATGCGGCGCTGGTGTCTTTCTGGTGGACGACAACGTTAGATTTCACTCCTCGTTAGGGAAACTTACGTCTGTATTCCAAGCGTTGATATACGCAATACGGATGGCAACGAACTATATTGTGAACAACCCGTGGAAGGAGCGAAGCATTTGCATCGACAGTCAAACTGCGCTTAGAGCCTTGCGGAACCCTCGTACGACTTCCAAGCTAGTTCGAAAATGCAAGCCATCACTGAAGGCAGTAGGAAGGCCGAATGCATTGAGTTTTGCCTGGTACCCAGGTCACAATGCAATCAAAGGAAATGAAATCGCTGATGAACTTGCTAGGCAAGGATCAGCGGAAAGATTTTAAGGACCCGAACATACGTTAGGTATGCCTGCGTCCTCGGTTAAGGCTTCTATTGACAACTGGGTTTCATATTTGAACAACAGCAGATGTAATGACTTACCGTATTGAAGGCAGACGAATCGAAAACTTCCCGATGTCTCTAACAAGTCGGCGGCCTTCCTGCTCTGTTCCGACAGAAAAAAAAAATAATCAATTGTAAGTGGTTCGACCCAACTGTACATAGTTTACGCTTGAAAGGCTTACCTGTTGTTACTTATAGTCATTTTCATGTTATCGTTCCACCACCACCTTTCTTTATTTGTGTGGAGCGGGCCTTTTGCAACACCGAGTAAAACACTTTTTTTTTCTACGAAGTTATTTCACACGAAAGGATGCACGCTTCAACAACGCATTTAAATTGATAAAATTCAATACAAAAATGGTGAAAATTTCGCTGAAACAATTCGAAAAATTGAAAGTTTTCTTGGACGACGTGAAGAACCTTTTCTCCGAGAAGTTTGAGCTATTGGAACAAGTTGGTAACGTGACGAACCGATATTAGGCTCAACGCGCAAAAACAGCTAGGCTTACTTTTGTATTGGAGTTCAAAGTGTGCCCGAAACTCAGGTTTGTCGATTTCATCTCGCTCTCAGAAACTCGCATTTAACAATTAAGACTCCACCAAATTCTGCATAATGTGTTAAGTCTGAAGCCTATTAAGTTCATTTGGCACAAGAACTAGGCACTAGCTTCGTAACTTTGCCTAGAAAATCCAAGAATAATTATCTAAAAGCCTTTCTATCGACAACTTGCTACTGTTTGATACGGTTTCTGAGCAGGACGCATTATCGGACTCTATTTTTTCGAAAATGAAGCGGGTGTGGCTGCTCCCATGAATAGAATGCGCTTTTGAACCATAATCAATGAAGATATAGGCCCTTATTGCGAGTGTCGTATGTCGATCGAATCGACAATTGTCAATTGCGTCGATTGAATTTGTATTTGGTATTGTGTAACTCAATCGGCAAAAAAATCAATTATTTGTTACTTGTTATGCCTTGAAATTGCGTTATTTTATTTTTCATCTGTACTATATTATATTTTTATTAAAAAACTTACATTTTCTGATGAAAAATCCCTTTTTATTTTTTTGAAATACAAACGACCTCAAATTTCTAATCGATTACGAATGGCTGTCAAATCGACAATTGTCGACCACAATCACAGTACACAATACCAAAATTCACAATTGACAATCGACTGTCGACAAGTGTCGATTATCAATCGACTATCGACACTCACAATTTATTTCCAAAAAAAAACACTACATGTCACAAAATGGGGAAACCATTCAACTTTGCGAGAAAGGATTCTTTGCTGAGTCATTTTTCGAAATAGAACTAGCCGCAAAGATCATGCGAATCAGCAACATGCAAATTCTTTCGTTAGGCTATGTGAAAGAAAAGGTTAAAGCCTTCCTCTTGTCTGTTAAACACACTAGAAAAGCTGATTAATCTGCGCCAGATTGAACCATACTCAACATCCGTCAAATTACTCAAAACAGTTTTAGAGTGAAACACCATAGTGGCTTTTCATGACAATGAAGGCTACGAGGAACGCATTTGCTCAAGGAGATGATTAATCAATTATTGAAATATAGCCAAGCACTACATCAATTAGAAAACTTTGCAGTTATAAAATATTACAAGGTGGGTTTTGTCACCTCTTTCCTCTGGAATCTAATACAATAGTATGTCTTGAAAGGAAAGAATGCCAAGCGATTGGCTATGCCGATTACATTAATCAGACCAACAGTCAGACACACGAGCTCTTCCGTTAGGTTGCCGCCTTGTCGAGGTGGGAGGATTAAGACCACCCATGAATGCATATAGTCGCTCAATTGTCGCTAGAACGAAACTAAGAGCAACCCAACCTTTTAAATTAAGGTGCCGAGCGTAAGCCCAATTCGAAATCACACTTTTAAACCAAAATGTTGAGGCACCCGTGCTGACCGCTGCAGGCTCGGTTGTATCAGTGCCTTGTCCTGGTAAGACGGCTCTGACAGGTTGGACCTCCACTTCCGTTCTCACTCGTGGGAACAAAATTAGAAAACTAAAATATGGATAGAAACAAAATATAACGAATGAACAGCTGAGGCTGCCAGAGGTTGGCTCCTCATCAGAGGATGAATTGCTGGCCTCCAATTAGGAGACAATTGTCTGTCCACCAAGCGATGAGAGTGTTAAAGCTAGCACCACGGCCATTGACCAGCCAGAAAAAAACAAAAACAGCAAAAACATAAGCCCACAGGGAATGCTATGAAGAGCAACTACCAGATGGCCTTCTACATTTTAGGCCGTGGCCTTGGTTCAAGTGATAATGGACTGCCTCGCCCGAAAGACATATAAATCCATTTTTTTCAGTTAACGAAAATCAAGTAAGACGAGTAGTTGACTAGGAATCAACATCAAGCCAACTTCCACCAAGAATTTAATCTCCCCATTAAATCTTGGATGCCACCCATGGAGCGAAATAACCACTATGCCCAAACATCTTTCTTTCTCTCTCTATCCCATTTTCCAAAAAAACTTAACATATGCTGAGGCATTGAAGCGGTCGCAAAGGTACACGGAAGGGACCAAGCGGACCAGGTAAAATAGCAGGTAATCGTTGACGAGTACACGATTACCTGAGGAATAAGCTAAAAGAGGCAGTGAAGTGCAACAGGTCCCTAGACGAGACTCTCCAACGCCCAGCCCCGAAGAAAATCAATCGTACCATAGGTACGGATGTCAAAACCACAACGAACCCAACCACATAATCTGCCAGTGGTATTCAAAAGCGACCCTTCGCCGAGGTGGTCAGAGATCATCTCCAGGTCGCACTAGGGAAAGCCATAACCAAGGCGTGCGGAAGCATTGGGGCCAAGCTTTCCGACATGGTGATGGATCCTCATCAACAACCAAGGGGGACCTCTGCTTAGCTTTGACACCCCCGAGACTTTTGGAGATATCGAGTGATCAAAAGCGAGCTTAAATTCTCCAAGGATTTCCTTAGTGAATGTTTGAATCTCAAGCTTATCCTACCAAATTACACCCCAAGGAGATCCAGGGCCCACATTTGGTTGCCCAATATGAAGATAGATGGCTGAATGCTTCTCCAATGTCTTACACTCAACAACCCGACGGTTCCAATAGATAACTGGACTGTTATTAAAGGGAACGAACCGCATAAGAACACTATGTCCTTCCTACTCCTCATTAATAACGAGAGCACTCGGCTACAGACTAATCTGCAAGACTCTAGGTATGCCTCCGACAATCTGCTAGTTTTCCTATGGGAGGAAAATATTGACATCGCCATTATCGACCTGCTCTACAAACAACGGGCCCAGGATATGCATACTCACTAAGGAACATATTAAAGCTTTGGCTCAAACGATTTAACAGTTGTTAAACTGAAGTGTGCGAACCAATCAACATACCTCTCATCAGCACACATGGCACCTATTGATGGGCTGCGACGCCAACGCGAGGCATACAGTATGGGGAAGCACGAAAGATAATGAAAGACGTGGGTCACTTTTTGATTTTCTTTTAACTACTAATCTATCTGCAATAAAGCCACGACCCCAACCTTTATCTTTCCTAGTACGGAAACTTTCAGGGGTAGGAAGAGGTGCTAGATATTACACTCAAAACAAACAATGACAACTTTAGGGTCGAAAATTGGAGAGTTTTTAATCAGGAGTTATTCTCAAACCACATATGGATCCCATACGATTTGAGTCTTAAGGCTGAGACCACCAAACGGTTTAGAAACCGTAAGAGAGTTAATTGGACCAAGCTTGGTCAAGTTCTTAGGATAAAACTCAAAACACCATAGCAATCGAAGAACTGGAGACAAAGTTAAAGGCTTTCTATAATGCAATGGACGTTGCATACAAAGTCTTGTGTCCAGTTAAACGCAGAAAGCTCTGCGGAGACCCTGAACTCCGGGCGTAGGTAAACCACTGCTATACATTCTTTTTGACATGCTCTCCGTGGAGAATGACGATGTAATTTCTGCTGGAATATTTTACATTAAAACCAATTTGCAACAAGGTGGTGTCAATTCGCCGATCCCCTGCAACATCTACACAAGCGATATTGTGAGCTCGCTTCACCATGCCATAGCGTACGCAGAAGACTTGAACGCGTAAATAGCAGAGACAAAGATCGAGGTCATTAATGCTCAACTTTCAGAAGTCGGAGACCAGTCTTTTTAGGACGCCTTTATCTGGGGTCTCGGCGGGTACCAGAAGGAACTGGCGAACGTTTTCGATCATGGGACAACACGGGCAGCCACTTGCTTACCGAAATGTAGTCAGATACCTTGAGATTTGGATAGATCAATATCTGCATTTTAATAAACACATATATGTTGCTCTGGCCAGAGCAAAAGATGCTTTTGCCCTTACAAAGAGTGTTTTATAGCAGCCAAATCGATGCGAGGGTGAAGGCAATCTGCTACATGGCCCTCATCCGCCCTATGCTTGTATCTGGATGTCCCGTATGGTTCAACGTGAGAGCAAGTTTAATGGAAAATATTCGGCCTGTTTTAGGACTTGGCTTTGCTTGTACAGAACACCAGAATCGGAGTACATAAAATATTATCCTAACGAGGTCTTGTACAACAGGGCGTACTTAATGAGAGTGTATAATTTCGTCATTAAGCTGACCCCAAGGCACATTGCTAGCGCCTTGCCTCAACGAACAAGCTGATCTCCGGGGCCTAATTATCTATATCACGAGAGTGTGCGCTTTAACGACTTCATTCCGCCAAAGATGTTTCTCTCTTTTGATAATACAGAGCTGATCCAGGAAAAATTAGCTAAGACAGAGTCTCCGGTTTAGTAGGGCGGTAGGGAGTGATTTGAGGAATGTTGCCCAAAAGCAGCATGAGTTTTTTTGTTTAGCTTGTAAGAATCAATAAAAACCCGGAAGGTCTCGGTAAGTACAATCTGCATCCCATAGCAAGATCAATTCAATCATCTCCGAGGGAAAGATTTCCTGGGCTATTAATAATTTCTCCTCGTTCAAGTCTCCGAGCCCTGACGACGAAGGTAGGTAGACTCGGGTATGAGTCCTCGAAGAATTTCAGCCCAATTAGTTTAACCTCCTTTGTACTTAAAACCTTAGAGCGGGTGTTAGACATCCACATGCGAAATATACCAGAAGAATCATCGCTATCCAAATCACAGCACGGCTCCCTCAAGGGAAGAAGGACTGTCCACGAGGCAGTGCGAGCAATCGAAAAATCCATACACTACAAATATGTAATATACCCTAGCCTTCTTTCTAGATGTAAAGGTAGCCTTTAATAATGTACACAATAAAGCAACAAAACATAGAGAAATTCATTAATCAATGGAATCAAATTCGCCCATAGAGGGACACCAGAGGGTAGCGTTATTTCTCCTATACCCTGGCTAATGGTTATTAAAAAAATGCTTGTAATACTAGACAGAGAAGGGGTCAAAGTGGTTGCGTATGCAGATGACGTGGTGATACTAGTATCATCAGAGTTTCCCTTCGTGATAAGTGAAGGAGGCTGCTCTAGACAAGGTAAAGAACTGTTCGTGGCCTTGCTGTCAACCCAAGTAAAACTGCACTGATGCTATTTACTACAGAAACAAGAATATCTGATTTTAGCCTTACAGTATCCTCCAGCGCTATGTATCTGGGTATCATGTTTGACCCAATGGAGGGGTTTAACCAGCTGCGCCATATCAAGGATGATATGGCCGACCTACGATAAAAATAGAACAAAAGACATACAAAACCGAACTCGTTCAGAAGTCGCCAGAATCACGGCGATAATCACGGCGATAATCACGGGGCATTGGCCAATTGGAGACCAAGCGGCTAAACTAGGAATCCCATATAAGTGCAAAATACTTGCCTTATTTTGAATTGGAAAATATACTGAAAAAGGCGTGAGGAAAATTCAACTATAGTACCGTAGTAGTATGGCGTGGGGTTTTGCTGATCGGCTCTGAAAGGCCCTAGGATCTGAGAGAAGGGTTAATAGGCGACTTTATTAAGTTTAATACAAACTGAACTTAAACTAAATCTAAATGACGGGGAAGTTCAAGCTCCTGAAGCAATGGAAATCGAACTCGTGATGAATTATATTAGCTGCACGTAGCATATGACACAATGGTGCATGCTGTTAGGTGATTATTGGGTAGAGCGAGAGGCAGACCTTAAATTGGGTATCAACGATGCACTAAGTAATACTCCATTATCTTTGCTCGCAGTGAATTCTATAATTCTGTTGATTTGGATGAAAATTAAGTTCAGTTCAGATACGACTTGAAGATCAAAAGTGGAAACATTTGTGGTTTATTCTCAGAATACTAATTTCTTTCCTCAAAGGCCGCTTGTTTCTCATAGCGATAATGGAGCATTTCATTAGGTTTTGGATAAGGAGCTCGTCAGAAATGTTACTAACTTAGGAACACATATATTGAAGTCGTATCTTTCGCTTCATGTAGAATATACACTTATTAAAGCCGTACAGAGTCAAGCACATATGGAAAAATAACCAAAATATCGTGTGTCGAAAGAGATTTGACTTATAAATCTGTTATAGTTATGGTTTTGGTTAATCGGTGATACGTAAAAGATATCTTACTGTACAATTCGTGATAGGGCAACATATTAAAACCCCAGAACTCTTACTTGATAATTTTTGCAAGAGTTTAAGAGATGAGGTTGAAACAATTCTGCACCTCCTATTCGATTGTCGACTGCTTCATAAGTTCGTTGTTGTTTTGTTCGACAACGAACTGATGTTCCCACACGTCGCAAGCGTATTTTAATTTATAAAAAGGTTTAGCTTATCTGCGGGTGCTCGTAGATTCATGGTAACGCAATGGGCCTCTTCTGGTCGTACAGACCCTACCCTATCCCAATCTGATTAGTAGCAACAAAACCTAGCAGTAACTACAGTATACAAATAGGTACGAATATCTAATTCAATCACAAAAACTTACGAATATTTTAAAAGGCCCTCCAATTTGTTAGTCCATATTATCACCGACTTGTCGGCACCTCCAGTGGCAAACTTCTTTCCATCTTTGGCATATGCAGCACAGTGCACCGTGTCCTTGTGAGCCTTTAACGTATTGAGCACAGTCCCATCGGTTGAGTCGTATACAAAGACGCGATCGCCAGCTGCCACAATCAAATGTTGACCATCTGGGTGATAGCATACCGCATGAACACTTTAACAAAACAATCGTTATGAAGTCGATACCTCCTTCTTCCGAAACAAACAACAACCTACCTCACATCCTCTTCCTTGGTGTTGGGAATATTAATTTTTTCCACCCACTTTAGGACTCCTCTCATATTAGAGATTTCTTTTATTTGCAGACAACAAATTAGACAAGTTTATTCATTTTTTTTTTAAAGAAAATAGTAAACCGGTCACTGGTGACAGATAATTTTTTATCTATTACTTCTATCGATGCCGTCTTTTGTTATGCTGCTCATTTCTTGTTCTCTTCATTATTTGTTTACAATTTATCACGTCTGTCATGTTGCCCAGGTAACTTGCAACAACACTTTCATGCAACAGCAACACGCAATTTTGTGAGAAAAGAAGAAACAAACTTTTTACAAGAAAAAAAAAATCCCCATCTTAAACATTAGAAGAGCAAGATGGAGACGACAGTTGCTTGACTTGATTTGGAGGGGAAATTTCCCTCTAAAGCAACCAATCGACTACGGTAAGTGGATGCAAAGTTGTACACAACTCTGTTGTTTTAGGTGAATTTTAGCATATTTTAGTAGATTTTTGCATGGCAACATATTTTCAGATGTCAATAGTTTAATTCGTCACAAACGTTGCATTTTTATTGATTCTTATCAGCTACAGGCGCATATCCTTTTTAAAAAAAAGTCAAGAAGTGAATATTTCTAACTTTCCTCTCGAATTTGTAAATATTTGTGTCGCAATAAATTCAAGACTTCTTAAGACTTCGCGTCAACTGACCTCCTTATCATAAGCGGCCGGTAATGTTTTCGGGCTGTTCAAGTGAAGGTGGTAAAATAATGGTAGCTGTGTGGTCTACACGGCGTAGTTAATAAAAAGTCTATATGTATATAGTAATATCCGAAAAGTAGCAGATGTGCTTGAAGTATGTGTGTGCCAGGGAGAAGCCTTTTAAAATTATCGGGCGTAGTGCGATAAAGTCGTAGTTAGGCTTTTAGGTGGCATCCATAAGGCGGACGATTTCAGATTTGGCAATACCATCAAAGAGCAGGTCATTGCCGGGAACAAGGGTAATATCAGAGTTTCCGCAGGCATAGAACCTGGATGGAGCCACTAATTGTAATCCTGCAAAAAATTAAAATTAGTTTTTAAATCCTTATCGGAAAATATATAGCTAAAAGTCTCTTGAAATAGGGGATTCGTAGCGTGGCTCCATATTTGCAATGATGACATCAGACTACAAGCTTGTGTGTAAGACATGAAGCCTTATTAACCTATACAACCATATATTAACATTTTACATAAAGGGTGACCAGATAAGGACGATAGGAAAAAAAATTTAAATAGAACAACAACGGTGTGAGGTATAAAATTCATTTCGGCTTTATTTTAAAGCTACGTTCATGCCAATATGTGTGGAATAGCACATAATTCAAATGGCCGCCTCGGCTTCGCTGGCAGTGCTTCAAGCGGTCGGTTCAATTTTTGATGACTCGGTCCAATATGTGCGGCGTTATTCCCGTAATAGCGTATCGAATGTTGGTCTCGAGCTTGTCCAAAGTGATTGGCTTTTTAGTATTGACTAAGAACTTGATACCCGCAGAGAAAACAATTGAGTGGTGTCAAATCGCATGATTGTGATGGCCAATTGATTAACGCTCGCCGTGAGATGACCCAGTCGCCAAATTTCCCCTTCACAACTTCGAGCGTGCATCGCTTGTATAGTATTGTAACGCCATCTTGCTGGAACCACAGCTCGGATGCATGGATGTCGTCGAGCTCTGACCACAGAAAGTCGGTGAACATCGCTCTATACCTGAGATCATTGACGGTAACGGTGTCTCCTTCCTCATTCCGAAAGAATTAAGATCCGATGATACCGCCATACCATAAACCGCACCAAACAATCAATCTTTGTAGATGCATTGATGCTTGGCCGAACAAATTGGGTTTCGTCCGAGAAGATCATGTTTTGGCCAAAATCCGGATCTCCGGCCAACATTTCCAATGCAAAATTAGCGAACTCACAGCGCTGTTCATGGTCGTCCGGCTTCAATTCTTGCGTCAGCACAATCTTATGCGGATCTAGGCCCAAATCCAACCGCAAAATAAGACGGGTCGATTCTCTGGCGATGCCCACTTCAAGTGATCGGCGCCGAATTGATATTCCTAGGTCTTCTTCGGTACTGGCCGCTATGGCGACTATGTTTTCTTCATTTCGCATCAATCTCTGTCTGGTTGGTGGCTTCAAATCCAAAAAAACTTATTCACGCTCAAACTTTCCCACGGTGCGTGGGAAATGGGGTATTTCGCCTAATATTTATTCAATTGGCACAATTTTTCAGGTTCCGATGATTGTTTGGCTGCACGTTTCAAGTCCGAATATTCCTTGTGCCGTTCTAGACCCCGTTATCATTTTTTTTCGTCTCATCAGTAATAAATCTATCCTTACACGTAGTCCCCACACAAAACCCTCGACCTTGAGTGCCAGGCAATCCCTTGGACTAGAAGGGCTGGATTTGCCTTCATTTCTATTTCATCAGCCTGACTAGTCCTGAAATATTCTTATTGACCTCACCTTCAAATACCTTTTATACAATTCGAATAACTCGTACAAAAATGAAATGCCACTATCGTTCATTCTCCGGCATACAAATGTTCGGGTGGCTATCTGGTTGAATTTAAGAAGGCCTTCGACCCCGTATGGTTGGGGGGTCTTTTCTACAAGCTGACCAGTATGAGCATGCCTAAGGCTCTGCTTTATATGACTTATAATATGCTTATGCATTTTATAAAGCAAAGTCCATGACAATGAAAGCAGCTCGCACCAGGGTGCAGTGCTTTCTCAGGTACCGTTCAGTATTTACGCTAGTGATAGTTGATAGGTCCACTCAATCAAGCTTTACCGTACGTAGACGGTGGTTTAGTGGTGCCCATATCAAGTCCAAATGTCCTGGTCATCAACATTCGTTTGCAGTTTCGATCATATTAATGGTATTGTAAAAATTGAAAATTACAAATCAATTTACAAAAGTAAAAATTTTGTTTAGAACTCCATTGAGGGCGGTTTCCAAGGATACCGGAAAGAAATGTCGAAATTTGACTAACATTGGACAGCATGGACTACCACTGACGGATACCTTGTTGTCTTTCGGAATCAGTATATATATAGTATTGTGCTGGTGCCATGAAAGCTTTAGCCACTACAAGAAAACTGATTCAGAGGAGTCAACTTGGCTCCAAGATGAAGGTCACATGCTTGATTGCCTGATTAGGTCAATCATTGCTTATGGTTGTACCGATTGTGTCAATATAGCACTGTACTGCATCCAGAACACGAGAGTGCGAGTGTTTTTTATCCCAACAAGGACCTTTATGGATTAAAACGAAGCGCAATAGCCAACGATAATAGTCTGATTTTTGGGATGGTACATAAGTATTCCAATAATATACCATCAGTATGTTTTTAATGTTCCCAGGTCGGTGCGTTACATGATAACATAGTCTCTTTAAGGCACCGACGCTAGGAATACGTTCGTTGCTCTGTCGTTTTTAATTGACAGCTTCGTATGGATGGTGGCCCAAAACCAAAGTAGGTTTACTATCTACTTTTTCAATCCGTTGATCTGTTGACAATTCACATATTCACGCATTGAAGTTTACACATTCACAAATTGGGAGTAAGCAGATTCATTGATGGAAACACTGGGAGAATGTAGCGAAACTGTAATCGTTTGAAGAGAAAACACTTTCAGCAATAACAAAATGTCATCAGATGTCATCTATCAACGTAGGTATGCGACGAATTATAATGGAATAGTTCTTTTCGGGAATACTTTAACGGAACAACAGATCGACGAATTCTATAGGTTGAGCCCTTTAGCCATAACATGGGGATTTCCATGGAAAAACTGGATCGAAAGTTAAACTTTAAACCGTGGTTTCATAAACCTTTTTTATATAATCTGAGAAAGTAGCCACTTTCATAAGGAATGTCTGGTTGGAGCCCTTATTCGAATTTTAAACCGCAACTAGTGTTACCAAATGGGTTGATGTCCTGTGTACCACTTGGCGAAGAAAGTTTTAGATCGTGTACAGTTTTCGCCTTGAAGCGACAGTATAATCTAAAGAAGCGATGCGTAAGCTTTTCAAATTACACGTTTGTTGAGTCGGTAACCGAATGAAGGGTACTATTGTACATCATCAGCTTTCTTAAGAGCTTTCTTTAAGAGCTTTGCCTTTTATTTTTCCTATTTTTAAACGCTGCAAAATATCACAATTCTGTCTCTCTACTTTTCTTCTTAGTACCAGCAGTGCTTTTACAAACTTTAATTTCCTTATAACGACTATAGTAATCTACTATAACGAAAAGGAACTCGTTATTTGAAGGTGGTCCCATTAAATCAATTGCCATGTCCACGCACCGGAGGATGTGGCATGGCAACCATTGTACAGCCTCTGCATATTTTAATAAATATACAAACTTCTTTGTATATTTCCGGCCACCACACTTTCATTCTAAACCGGCCTTTCAACAATTCCCCTGGGTGACCATCATGTGCTGCGTCCAATACCTTTTCCTCAGTTTCTCAGGGATAACTATTTTATTAGCCACTTTTAAGGGGTAATATTATTATTATAAAAACATAGTTCATTCTCAAAAATTTTATATATTTTCACAGAATCATCCCAATAATTATTATACTCGTAAATACCTCTTTTAGTCTTGTTAATTTCAGGATCTGTTTCGGAAACATTGCATATGCCTTGGATTGATGTAGAAACACTTCTTGACTGCATGTTGTGTGCTGGAATATCCACACAAACATGATAACGGGCTAAAAACCCATCTCTCAATTCTCTTCCAAAATATTCTACTGCCCGGACTAAAGCAAGAGCTTCTTTCTCCGTTTAGCTTTGGCTATATCTACGTTCGCAGTTTGTTACCGTTCTCTTTCCGAAGGCTATTATTTTGGGGGCTATTGAGCTAATTCGTATCAAAGCTGCCCCAAGTCCCACTGGACTTGCATTTGCTATCACCTGCGTCTTATAATCTACATCATTGTATCCCAATGATTTCACGTTTCTTAAAGATGCTTTCAGGGTCTTAAACGCTAATTTCTGCTCTGTTAACGAGAATTCGCCTAACTTCGCCTAACGTGTTTCCCAAATCCTTTCCTTAACAATCTTTTCAACGGCTCTGTTGTTGTTGCCAGATTAGGGATCCATTTACCGATAAAATTACCATTCCCAAAAAACTTTGTAGTCCCTCGATTGTTGCGGAGGATCTGAAATCAGTGATACTGCCCATATATTTTTGTAAAGGTTTGATACCTTAAGGTTATAGCTCGTGCCCCAAAAATGCGATGTGCTGAACCTTAAGGATGCATTTTTCGTAGTTTAGGAAGACATTACTTTCCTTTAGAGTCGTTAGCAATAATTCTTGTCGCTTATCATATTGTTCTGTTGTGCTTGCAAAAACTAAAATGTCTTCTATAAAGTTGACGACCCCCTCACATTGAATAATCATTTTCTGTATTACTCGTATTTTCTGGAAATTTTCTGGGGCGCATGTTACACCAAGCATTAATCTTTTATATTGGTATAGTTCTTTTGGTGGAAAGCGGTTTTTATGTCAAATTTTGAGAAATTTTGGCAAGATTTGGTCCATTGTAGTCAGTGGCTGGTTGCACGCCTCATATCGACACATAGTCGTATTTCCTTTCAAAATAGGAACTATGGGCGATACCTATTTCGGGCATATGTGCACCACGACTAGCTCGAATGAAGCGCAATCGTAATGTCCAATTTACAACAACTTTATCAAGAAACTGCGGCCGTCTATCAGTAATAACACGGCGAATGTTGACTTCGAAAGACTTCCAAATCATCTGTCCAATGTCTCTGGTTTATCGGCATAGACTAGTGACTTCACATACTCCAAAAGAAAGTAATCTAAAGGTGTGAGATCACATGATCGTGGAGGCCAGTTCACAGGTCCATTACGCGAAATTATGCGCTCAGCAAATGTTTCCCGCAATAAATTGATGGTGTCGTGCGCCGTGTGACATGTTGCGCCATTTTGTTGAAACCAAAGCTCTGTCACGTCAATGCCATTCAATTGAGGAACGGAGAAGTCAGAAATCATGTTTTTATAGCATCGCCCATAAAGCACAGCAAACAGTGAGTTTTAATGGTAGTAAGGGCGTCTCGACAAAGGCTTCTGGGTTTTCTCCATTCCAACTTCGGCAATTTTGCTTGTTTACATATCCATTTAACCAAAAATGGGCCTCATTGGAGAACAACATTTTGCGTTGAAAATGAGGATTAAGCTGAATCATGTTTTCGGCCCATTCACCGAACCTACGACACGTATAATCTTATAAGTTTTTAAGCCAAGTTCTTTCCGTAAAATCGTTCACAAAGTGGATGAGCATTGCTGCAATTGCTGTGCACCATGGCGAATCGACTCATTCGGACTCTCCTCAACACTGAGCCCCACAACGGCAATAGCTTCTCCTGTTCGGACTATTTGTCGTTTTTGGGGACGTGTATTATTCACTAGGGTGTACGTTTTGCGAAAACGATTCATCGTGTTCCGAATAACTTGCTCAGATGGACGATTATGTCCACCGTAAAATGAACCTAGCGCACGATAAGTTTGGCGGATCATGGTTTTCAAAATAAGTTTGCACAATTTGCACGTGTTGTTCTGGCGTTAATCTATTCGTCGTAAAATGGCAAAACGTATTAACCACAAATCAACTTTCAACTATCAAATTGACAATCTGTGGAAACAGTGTTGCCAGTTTAAAAACCAAACCTCTAAAAAAAAAACACCCTTTATAACTGTATTCTCTGATATGCATTTTTCAATTTAATGAATGACGGTACATTTGCACCATTTTCTGTTCCTGTGTCTTCCTATTATACAATATGTACATATACATTTCTTTAAATGTAACTGAACTTATTCATTTAATTATTATTTCCAATTTCTTTGTTTTTCTTTTTTGTTTTACTAGAATGAGATCCTTTATCCCTCATCGGTTGAAAAGTATCAAACGAAAAGAAAGGGTATGGTACGACTTGAGCTGTAAAGAGGCTGTCAGGGTTACAAAAATATTTTTTCGGTCTTTCAAGACCAATTCGACAGAGGAAAACCGAAAAAAATCAAATGAGCCACGTCTTTCTTAAGCGTGTGAAATTTCAATACGGCGAAAAACTGAGGCAAAAAATACTGCAATGTCCAAAATGCAGAAAAACTGTGGGTCGTTCATCAAACACATTGGAAATTCTGCCTCATCCTCCATCCCAACGCTCATTTCCAATGAAATTCCAGCTGTCAGCTCTTTGGACAAGACCAATCTGCTTGCTACACACTTTGCGGCCAGCTCAACACTTGAAGATTATGCTTTGTCTCCGCCTAGACTTGAGTGTGTCGAATCTACAATGGGACGAATCTACTTTCGCACTCGTGTAGTAGCAAGAGTACTTAGAGATCTCAACATGCATAAATCCACTGGTCCAGATGGTATATCTCCCCTTCTTCTGAAGAGGTGTTCTTCCACGCTGGCAAAACCACTGCGTAAGCTTTTTCATCAGTCCTACTCTTTAGAACTCTTTCCGAGCAGATGGAAAACAGCATTTGTCCAGCCCGTCCCTTAAAAATGCGAATCTTCTTCTCTCTCCTCCTACAGACCCATTGCACTTACGTCCCTTCTTCCCAAGGTCATGGAAACGCTGTTAAACCGTCAGCTCATGAAATACCGCGAAACCCGAAAGCTTCTCAATGACCGGCAATGTGGTCTTCGTAGCAACAGGTCCACTGGTGATTAGATTGAATGTTTCACCAAAAGCGTACATCAATCTGGCGAAAGCAAGATAGTTGCACTTGATATTTCTAAGGCATTTGACAGTTTGGGATCGATGACTGTCTTCTCCATTGAGGATTAGAAATTACCTTTCAGGACATTCAATTCCAAATAAATGCTGGTGTGCCTCAGGGCTCCGTTCTGTCTCCGACACTCTTTTTAATTTTTATCAACGATCTCTTATCTGCCACATCTAATCGAATATATTCCTTTGCTTTTCATATTCGTTTCCGGACTCACGCCCCTGCTCTTCGGCTGTAGAACGAGAACGGCAGCGTATGTTAAGCTCATGAAATTCCGATATTAACAGCATAACCAATTGGGGAACTATCAACAGAGTGGAATTTAATGCTTGCAAAATTCAATGCCAGCCATTATCCATGAATAGCACTTATGTTACATCGTCGAAACCGAAAAACTTTCCATTCTCGGTATGTCTGTCAATGACAACTTACGCTGAAATAACCACATATTCGATGTCGCCAAAAATGCTGTGTCTCACTTTGTTTTATCGCTATTCGTGTCTCACTTTGTTTTATCGCTATTTCGAACACCAGTGCCCCATCGAAATCGCCAGTAGCATTCCGCCCCATCAAACCTTTAACCGTAACACCCGTCTCGCTATGATTGCTCAAGAGTACATTATCAAATCAACTTTTGGACGTACTCTGAAATATTGTGATTCGTTCCTAAGCCGAACAACTCGCTTGTGAAATGACCTACCGAGCTCTCTATTTCCTAGTCATTATAACATTCAGACATTTAAAACCAACGTACATCGGTACCTATCTTTCTTTCCTCCATAAATTTCCTTCGCCCGCGCTGTGTGCAAACATTTTAAGGGTATCTTAACCCCTTAAGAGCGCGCTACTTTATAAAAAAAAAAAAACTAGTTTCTATTGTACTTACCAATGAATTTCACTTTCACTTTTTTTCAAAACTACCGTACTTATTTTATTTATTTATTATCTTTACTTTTTTTACATTTGTACATCAAAATCTATGCCGCTATTTTAACTTTAGTCCTCGTCGGCAAAATGTAAAGTCGGCTCGACAATGCACGCCATGATAATCAGATCAAGACTGCTTATCGTATATGCACACGAGACAATCCGCCCGCATTCTACTTCTGTGTAGGTTCTTACTATCTGCTGCGTGAGTGTCAATCATTGAGCGCTTACAATCTCGATGAGTGATACGTCGATATATTGTACTACAACGTTGTTACACGTTCTATTTATACCTTTGATTCTTATGAATGGGATCAAACTCCATTCACCCCTTTTCTAATCGCCAAAATTTTTGTACGGCTTTTCTGCGCCAGTTTACATGCGGACCACCCCATATTCGCCTTGTTCTGTAAATTGTCGAGATGCGACTGGATCCACTGCCATTTTCTTTATTGTTTAATCACGTCTACACGTTTCTCATCCTGTCTTTCATTAGGTAGTTAGTTGGAGATACATTTTGGCCAGAACATTTGGAATATATTTTCCAGACAGCAATTTATAAAAGTTTGCAGCTTATTTGTAAAATTGGTTAGTTTTCATTCTAACCGAGTTTGTTTTGGCTACCGAACAGCGAGTCCTTTTGGGGCAGTGCGATAGGAGACAAATATCATCAGGTACAAGTTGTTGTAAATCTCCAGTGAATTCCTTAACTTTTTTTTGTAAAGAGTCATAACGAATTCCCACAAAAGAACAGTGAAGATATTATGCAACCTTCCCACTTTGGATCTTTGCATCTTTGCTTGCACCTTTATAGAGAGCTTTGTTAAAAGCGACTAATTCACTTGAAATCCTTTCCCCGCGTAAGACGACGTGCAAAATCTGCTTACACCCTCGACAGCATTTCCAAAAATGAACAACAGGTGAAATAAAGATCTACATATGCGTACAAGTACTTCAACGCATGATTCAACTATTTTTCGTAAGGCGTTAATGTGGTTAACGCAGAGTGATCTACAATCTACAGATTTCATAAACCCAAAGCGGTTTACGGGACCCGGAATATTCTTTTGTCTAGTGAGTTCTGGGAAGGGCCTTGTCTCTCCAACGGGCTCACTGTTGATAACACTGCAACAGGCCCAAAATTTCATTCAAACAACTAGCGGAGCATTTAGACTCAAGACAGATATCACTGTCATCCAAGAAGTGCGGTAAGATTGACCGGACAAAAGTTGGATGGAAAACTATGGCATATAATAGAGTGACTGCTAAAGAGAACAAAATCACAATCTATCTGCTATTAGCGGCAGACTAAAGCAAGCAGTTTTGAACTTTCGGCACGTAAGGGCACGCATTGTAACATTTCGCTTAATTCACCTTAATTAGTCTGATATGAGTTCCACAGAAATGCACGAAGCTACCAAAGAATGTTCCTCCTCTGCTAAACCTACGAGCAATGTTCTAAGAGTAAGACGTTAAATACATTTTAGTTGATTTTAACCCAAAAGAACACTTTTGCTAGTGAAGTCAGGAAGCATACCCTATCAGGATCATGCCTGAAAATGGATTAAGGCAAAGTGCCTTTAATGTCAGGAGGAACATTATTAAGGTTTACAGACGGTTTCCCCAACCCAATATTAATAAAGCAACATGATGGTCATATGCTTATGGCACTTTATAGAATCATTAATCAAATATGTTATGTAACGATTGATATAACACACTCCTCAAAATTGTAGTCCAAGGATATTTCAGATTTCATAACAACAGAAAAATATTGTGAGGATATTTGACAACTTCCTAAGATGGCTTATGCACCCTCTTCGTTTGCCCAATGTACAAGAAATCGAACCCTCTTAACTCTTCGACAACAAGGTCTTCTATACGTGATCCGACCTCTTCCTGATTGATCCCTGTCGGTACCAGTTAAGCCAGTATCCATATTATAGCAATTCCAAGAAGTCATTTATGTTACTGTACTACAATACACTATATGGTAGTCAGCATATGACTACATCTACAGAAACTTTTGATGTCAAATAAGGTAATGCGCTGTCATGTGACATTTTTAATATCATACTTGAGAGCCAAAGTTAGTCCTCGCAACTACTCGTATGCATACGCATACGACATGGATATAATTTGTAAAACGCAACGAATTGGAAGTTGTGCGTTTGCAAGTATTGAAACTGTGTGAATGAGGGAAAACCAAGTACACGTTGTCAACTAAAAGCAACGTACGACATCGACGAATCGGGCGAAAGGCACAATAGACAGGCTCAACTTTGAGAAAGTTAGGGATTTTGGACACCCCGGGCCCGCTAGTAACACCGATACCAATATCTCATCAGAAATGAAGGATCTTTCCAAAGCTGTTTGTTGTTATACGGCCATGCCAAAAAACCAAAAGGACACCCTAAATATCCTAGCCTTGCTTTATGGATAGAGATGAATGTGTGATTTTTGCATTATGTGATTTTCTATTGGGTTTAAATGGAGTACATACATTAACAAAATCTACGAACTGCACAACAATGTTATCCTGGCGTATATGTATGTCAGATGAGATGGTATGGCGAATGAATACCAACGCTTCGGCCTGAGGCATCATCGATTGTTAAATAGAGGGACAACGCAGTAGAAGACTTTGCGTCAGGTGGAGCGCACAAGTTGAACTAAGTCTCAATAATTTTGACGTACGCCGACGGCCAACGATCCCGATAGCTGAGCAGATTTACTGATTGATGCCCAGATTTACCCCGGACTGTACAGCCCCACGCTTATCAACACATTCCCACATAAGACAGACGAAAATGAGTCAAAATGCCGTTCGTGTGCAAGTGCCTTTATTTGATAACCCATTGTTAGAAAACATTTCGCTTCCCCTCAGTAATTGTACATTTATTCCCCTTAAATTCCAAATCTACCGATCTCACTCTTTCATAAACATGACGCACATCCAAGTACAGGAAGTACCACGTCGTTGTCTCGCTGAGAGTACTTCTCATTCTTGTTCGGCATTTTTAAATTTAATTTCAAGCTACAGACAAGCTGTGTGAATCGTTTCAGTAAATTAAATTCGAAAAATTTTGTTTGCTCTCGTAATTAATCGGCATTTGGAAATTGTAAGCTTTGAAGTGAAAGTTTTCGGGCGACTAGCATTCGAGAATCGCCAAGAAAAAATCTCGTGAAAGGCCATTTTTGAGTTCTCCATTTCCAAAGTGCTTGCACGCAACCCTGTTATCGCAATTACAACGATAAAAGAAGAAGACAAATCGTCGCACCCCTTATAAGGGGAAAGTGATTCTCTTCTCATTCCACACCATCTGTTAGTATATCTCTTTTCCGCAATAGTGCCTTACCTAACTAACTCACAAATGAGACAGAAAGTTTAAGTTCCAAACGTAAGAACAAAACTGCACGAAGCAAGCAAAGGCAAACACACGACAAGGAATACGACGGCGAGATGCCGCCATTTTCATTTATCCCACATTCTTTCGTCGATTGTTCTCTTTCAGTTACGTTTCGTCGGTGAGACTCGCGAGTGTTGTTGAGTTGAGTGTTTTTTTTTTTTTTTTTTGTAAAGAAAAAAGTTATTTTTTTTCGATGCGCGTTAAATCGCTGCTGTGTTTTGCCCCCGCAGTCTCTGTGTGAACAAAAGAAAGTCATAATTGGAGCGCGAAATCAGCCACATAAATAAAATAAATAAATTATAACGGTTGCGGCGAATTTGAGTTTTTTTTTTGCCTTCCTCTTTGCACTAATTATTTGGCGCCGCTGCGAACGCAGTCACTAGGTTTTGTTCAATTTTTTTTTCGTTTTCTACTTTTTTTTTTCTTTTGCCTTTGGTCAAGAATGATGAAGAAAATTGGTCAGACGACTACGACGACGGCAAATAATCGTAAGGTAATTCGAATAGTAATTCTCTTGTTTCTCTCTTCGTTTTTCCCTTGACTTTCTTTGAATTGTACATTTTTTTTTTTACTTTTTTTTTTTTTTGCTATATTTTGCTCTGTTACGGGCTCGACACCGTGGTGGCTGGTGCTACGAATACCAGTGCTGCCGCCGCCATTGCATATTCGAGAGAACAAAAAGTAAAGCAAAGGAAAAAAAAAGATTTTTTTTTTGTTTGAATTTCTCGCCCAACAACGTCAAAAATAAAGCAGCAAAAATAGTGTGTGAATTATTTTGGCGCGGCTGTGGCTAATATCTCCATGCAATTGAGATAAATGTGGGAAAGGAGTATTTTTGTTGTGTAATAGTGTTGCCAGAGTGGTGCAATATGAATGAAGTGAGCGTTTATCATTCGAAAATCGTCTACACTTTATGGTTTTCCCATGAGTTAGCTTTGAAACAGTTCCATGGTAAAATGTTTGGTGGTGTTCATCGGAATTACTAGGTCTGCGCTGCTATTCAACTTTAGCTCTTTAATGATTTATGCATGTTGTACGTGAATCCGATTTATTGGTTGGAAATGTATACAAGTGTGGCGACATTTAAATTAAGCTGCGCCAATAAGTCCCATGTAGGTTGTTTTTGGGTTTTTTTTTTTTTTTTTCCAAAAAGAGCAACAGCTTTTCGAAATACGTTAACTTCGCTCTAAGAACTTGTGACGCATAGGAGCATTTTAAATCCTAACCTCAAATGAAAATAAGTCTGATTGATAACAAAATTTGGCAGATAAGGGCTCAGCATACAATTGCTTACCGAGCTAAATGCCCAAAGAAAATCTGTGGTACAGCTATTAGAGATGACACGTCACTGTTAGTGCGATTCGATGTTTACTTTCCTAATAGAATACACTACGCGACAATTGATTAATACAACCGCTTAGATTTGTGAATTTTGTATGATTATATTGAAAACGGTGGACATATGGCTTCGGAAATGGTTAGAAAAGTTTGACCGATTTTCAACGGAATACAAATCACGGTCAAATGTCGAGGGATTTCCATTTTTTTTTAATTTAGTGGCCACGACACCGGTTGAAACAATTTTGTTTAATGTTTTAGCGTAGTTTAGAGAAAATATAGGTATTCACAAAATTGTAATTGTTATTAGATCTTGAAAATTATTTCGCAATGAGTTTGATTTCGGCGCAGTTATGAGCTTAGGTATATAATATTACAAAATGCTTCAAAAATATTATTCTTTCTTGTTTTTTATTTTTTACTTTTAGAAGTTTTTTTTTTTTGCTGATATTTAAATTTAGTTTGTTTGAGAGTGGTTGGGGAATTTAATTCAAATTAAATATCTTCGGGACACTATGTTTTAGTTGCCTTCATCCGTCTTTTTGTGTCGGGTTGATATTGTATTGGCATCTTGGTTGTCGTCAAGATATTCAAATTTTAAAAATGTGATTCATTATTAATATTTAAAGCTATCGTCTTTCGGGACTCTGGTTGGAATTCTGCTGCTTAATTTTATCAATATCGGGTCCTGGAATTTCGGCAGCTTGTCACCTTACCTTGCATACCTTAACTTCGATTCAATTAAAGCATGGTGCACCTGCTTCTCTACATGTAGTGTCCAATAGTAACCCATGTAGGCAATACCAAAACCCCCCCTTTTTTTTAGGTAGGAGCGAAGTTTTTCAATGTGTAGGTTCCACATGGGTTGGGTATCACTTGATGGGATACGAATGTGCATAAGCACTCTTTTATACGAGTCTATATACCTACATAGTTCTGGCTTGTAAGCCAAACATTGTCATTTTAAAAATTGTTAATGTTAATTCTTATGTTTAATACATTAAAACGCAAAACAACTGCCACCTGAAAATGAACACCAGCTGAACAGAACCCTTTTTACCGATGACCCTTGGCTTACGGACTCGGTAATGGTATTTTTATACGCTCTTAGCGGCAGAACGTGTTACAACAAACTCTCCGAACCCCACTACACCAGTTCCGTTTGTTTTGGGTAACCCCTCGTACCTTTATCAATTATGCAATTTTTGCAGAATAACCTGGAACACATTCCAATGCTTCCAAATCATCGCAAACGTCATGCATGCCACCCTTCCGTTTATATAAAATAAGTCAAACGCTGAAACCAACCCTGTAATAAGTTTAAGGTGTGCGAAATTGCTCCGTTCGAAGTTTTTCCCAACACCTTGTTGACTTTTTCTGGCTCTACCTCACGAATGGCTCAGATGAAGGGCACCCCACAAAAAAAGTCGAGAACGGAAAAGAGTGTCAGAGTCAAAATAACATATGATTAAAAAAAAGAAGGGACCGCCCTGTACTTTCTGTTGGGAGGGACATCACTTTTTACCTCTACACGATCATTCTGATGATTGAAGCTTCGTTCAAAGCCAAACAGTTTTTCATCGGGAAAAACAAGGAGCAAATGGTTTGTGCTTATTTGTTTGTACAGTTTATCTTTAGAAGTGGCCGCCAATCCTTGAAACTTACTATTTTGGAAAAGTTATAATTTAAAGTCATTAACAACAAACGGAGGCGTTCACGATTAACGTTGAGTTGTTTTGCGAACTTTCTGCACAGTTGAGCCAAGTTTCTTCTGATTCGTTATCGAATAACATTCTTTGCGTCTTTTTTCGTTCACTTCTCACTCGATCCTTGGCTTTGAGCCGCGTAAATCTTGGTCAGTAATACTACAATGTTCCTTCATCGTGAATTTGAGTATGTTTTTAGTACCCTTAAAATTTTAGCACACAGCGCGGGTAAAGGAAAGAAAGAGAGAAACCGATGCACGTTGGTTTTGAATGTTTGCAAATTACATTGACTAGGAAATAAAGAGCTCGGCTGGACATTCCATAAGCGAGTTATACAGCTTAGCACAGAATCACAATATTTCCTGTACGTTCGAAAGTGGGCTTGAGGGTAAACTGATGAGGATTCACATCGAAACGGGTGTTACGGTTAAAGGTTTGAGGGGGCGGAAAGCTACTGGCAGTTTCAATGGAGCGCTGGTGGTGAAAATAGCGATAAAACGAGATGAGACAGGAGACTTTTCGTCGGTGTTCGGGGTTGTCAGTTTACTGGGTGATATTAGCATCACCTATGTGTCTTATCGAACGGTTTTGAATCCCATCTAGCAGGTGCAAAAGGGTTTTTGTAGCACCTGACCAGATGTTACCCCAATATTGGGCGGATATATGACGTATATATCGAAGCCAGATCAGAGGGTTTGTCCAAAGTTTCTCCAATTTGTGATCAGTCCCAAATAGTAAGTTTTATCGAGCCTCTCGGACGATGATTCCATAGTTGAACCCAAATCTCTTTCAGCGAAGTTAGGTTTGAAAACAGCTAATAATCACTGGCGGCTAAATCCTAGGAATATGGCAGAAGAGGGAGCAATTTCGTAACCGAATTTATGAAATTTTGTCATGGCAACTACACATGTGTGCACCAGTGTAAGAGCAGAACCTTCTTAGCCAAATGTTGTCGAAGAAAACTTCAACTCGCCTTTGAACTGTTCCAATAAGTGGGCATAATACATATTTGCCATTGTTTCTTTGAATTTTGATGATAATCGATGTTGATTATGCGACGTGCATCTCAAAAAAAAAATTTCACCACCACCTTGTTGGACGAGAGACCCACCGATTCGCTGGACGAAGCCACTGTTTCAAGTGCGCTGTCAAGAATAAACTTACATCGATTGTACATATATTTTCAACCTCAAGACTCCGTGCTCATAGAACTTCTGACCATTATTCGCACAAAACTAGACCAAGTGCGATTTTAGGTCATCATTATTGGTGAAAGTTTTAACATTCTAACAGTTTTGCAAACTTCCAAACAAATATGTACAAATCTTGTTGTGCACGGTCGAATCTGTATAGTGGATGTGAAATCATTTCACAACCAAGATTGCACAATTTATCACAAGATACCAAAAATGCGTGTTGTCTTGCGTTGTCGTGGTGGAACACGTTTTCCTTTACTTCCCTCATGATTTGCCAATTCTGGCCGTTGAATACTCGCTCCTTCTAGTTTTACTATTTGTCGACAGTAAACATTTGTTATATTTGGTTCCTTGGAAATGCAGCTAAAAATACACGACACTTTTATAATCCCACCAAACTAACAAGATAATATGTATTCTTTTGATGCCGCTTTCGATGTGGTTTGTCCTGGTTACAGACTCAAAAGAAAGCATTTCCTATGCGAATATTTGGTCTGTGATTAAGTAATTTCTTTGAAAATCAGCTTGATGTTTCATTAATATTGTATGTTCTTGCTTTCTATGAATAAAGTAATTCCCTTCATCAAATTAGGGAACAAAATTTTCGGAAGTATTCAAAGACGATAGTCCCCTGTAATTTCCTGATTCACCTTAGTTTGGTCAATTTTAATGATATCTTCAATTTCTGCGATGATGAGTTAAAAGATTTACTTTCGGCTAAAAGAGCTGGATACTTTAAGCACGGGGATATAAAATCCTTTCGATAGAAAAGATCGTATTCTTTGGACTCTAATCCTTGCACCTTGTTTCCAAGAATTCGAGAATATTGGGCTAAAGCCACCAGAGCATCAAGAGCATCAGATCCAAAGTTGCTGCTTTACAGTGGTGCAAGTTAATTCGCACCACTTGCAGCTTCTTTGACACTTTTGCCATCATAGGGTAGTTTTGCCTTGGTTTTGTATGGCGACCAGTTTCACGATGTTAGCTAATCCGTGAGTTTCAGGATGAGGGAACCATACTTTGATATGATGGAGAAGTGGAAGGTCGGTTTTGAGAACAATTATCATGAGAATCCCTTCAAGAGTTCTCCAGCTGTGGAGATGGTCTTGTTGAGGAGCTTCAGGGATAGTTCATTCACGCGACCAACCACTTTAACCTCGTTTTGCCAGCCCGCTCACCCCGGGCACCTGGTTTCAACGTTGTCCATCAGCTTCTTCAGTATGTGGTCCTCAAGTTTCCACCAGTCCTTCTATTTAATTCTTCCATTGAGGTTTTGAAGGTGGACGATGGTTACCTACAGCTCCACGGAAGTGCTCTCGAAGCTATTCGAGGGCTTTTTCCGCTTTGAACTGCCCCTTTGATATCATCTCCTGACCTCTGCCGTTTCGTTGATAGTCCACGGGAGGTTCAGCTTAGCTGACTTGTATCAAGTTGTGGAATTTTAGGCGCTACCAGACGTTCATACGCCTTTACAGTCTTGGTATGTCTTCGGATCAGTTCACGGTCTCGTTTGTTTTGAGTGCTGGGATCCTTTTTCATCATTTTACCTTTGGGAAGTTTTGTAATTTCTTTTGCGTCTAGCAAGTGTTAATTTAATTCTGGGTTAATTTTTCCACTATAGTCACGTTCGACCCGAGTTTTTTGCTCGAAACTTATCTTTTCGGTTGCCTGAGAGGTGTTGCCAAGTGTCAGGTTGATCTTCAGAAGTAGCGCTAGCGACTCGCTTCCGGTTGTTGGCTTGGTAAAAGAGTCTGAGAATGTATCTTGTTCCAAGTTCTGGTCAGGTCGTTTTTGTATGGGTGAACTGCTTTTGTCGTTTTTGTTATTAATACCTGTATTTTTGTTATTTTTGTCCTTTTTACTTTTTGTTCATCGTCATTATTTGGTTCCACGAATAATACGGAAGGGATGTTCGCCCCGCAGAACCGATACAGTTAGAATACAACAGACCTTGTCTGTGCATCTCAAGGAGCTCGTTCATGACTGGTTTAAACCCAGCCTTGCATTCTTGGACACAGTTTTATACATTAAATGTGCTCATACCACCACTGAAGTCAGGTACTTCGTCCGATGGTCTGGTTTCTGAATTAATTTCTCACTATAGTGAGGTCCGAGTCCAGCAGTTCTTTTTCAGTCTCGGAATCTACCTTGTCAGTTGCCCGTGAGGCATAGGTATCCTTGGTATCGCCAAGTGTCAGATTGTAGACCTTGAGAGGTTGCGCTAGCGACTCGCCTCCGGTTGTTGACTTGACTTAGTTTTGCTTACTGTGTGCAACTTCGACAGTGTATTCAACAGATGAACCTTTAGAGTTCACACCCCTATGTTCGAGTCCATTACAATTGGTGGTGTGTTAGGCTTGCAAGCACCACGTAGAATACAACAACTATATCAAAATCAATTGGAACCCTTTTCCTGCGTGTCAGATGACACACATATCCCTTGCTGGATTTGTTATTAAACATGCGGGCATCTTCAATATTCAATTGCCATTTAACCATTCTCGGTGTTACATTTCAGATCTTTCGGTGGATCCCATTTAATGATCATTTTCCTAATTATTGGATATTTGTGTCGGAGAGATCTCATCAGTGGTATCAAATAAACTCGCCTCTGCTGAATATTGAGTGGAAAATCTTTCTGTTCGCTTATTATTGTGCATTGTTCTTAGTTCTCCTTTTTTTTAAAACGCTATTGGTAGTTTCCTGCGATTTCATTTTCACATTAGCTGCGATGTTCTGCGTCTCCACAATGGTATTATCTGCCTCTCCATTGTCAATTAATTCAGTTCCATTTGAGCTCGCTTTTTCGGACAATATCAGCAATTTATGCTCGCTGCAAAAATATGAACTATAAAGCGTACGCTTTTAACTCCATCGTTATTAAAAATTGCTCTCCCTCGGAAAGGAATTTAATTCTTACAATATTTTACTATGTCTGTACTTACCAAGGCACCTTTGCGGCAAGCTCTCCACCAACTTTTGAGTTACTATTGTACTGTACTTACTTAATTCCCGCTCAAAATTCATTTGCATTTTTGGAATATTTGTTTGCCTAATTTATTATGTGCCGGCCAACGCAGAATATTTATTCTCTTTTCCAAAAACCATTCCTTGATTTCCTTGGCTGCAAGTTTTGGGCATTATTATGCATGAAAATCCTATTGACAGGCAGAATGAAACCTGAATGACTTCCGCGTGTTCTTTAGAATTCAAAACCGCAGAAACTTATCCACTTCCATTTATTCTAACCAATGGGTCCACTCCACACATGCCATGAAGCCGCGCTCCAGACCATGACGCCGTGATTTGCGTGCCTAATTGGAGTTGGATGACTAGCTCTTATTTGCATGAGCCTTGTTAAACGTCAACCTAAGCTCTCAGCTAGCATTTGTTGAGAAAGTAAGACACCAAGGAAACGACTTTTCGCTATCATCTCAGAATTGGATGCGGCGTTTCGGCTTTGTTGAAGAGGAAGAATATGCGAAAAATCAACTGGACACGCTTTAAGGAGGAGCTCGCAAGACTTGCAACAGTTAAGAATATGACGTTGTTTGTTCATTCCATGGTGGAGCACAGATTTGCAGCTGCGTAGTCCCAGCAAGTCATTTAAGATTGATTTGGAGAAAGACTGGAATTTAAACAGATCGAAGCAAACAAGAATATAACAAACTGTACTCGTAATCTGATGGCACCAATCACTTACCAGGTAACCTGAACAGAACCATCTTACAATCAGCTCATCGAAGCTGCAACACGCCGTAGTTTGCATCTGTCATCAGTTAAGATGATGATGCTGTTGCTTCCTTATGTGGCTTTAAATTGCCTGGCACCTATTTACCCTGTTTTGCTACAAAAAGATGTGGACCCGCTGCTGGCAGCAAAGAAGATATTTAGCGGAAGATCCAGCACGGCGTACCCCCACTGGGCGATTTCATCTTCATTGATGGTGCTTTCGATAACACAACTTTTGAGGACATGTGCAACTGGGCCGCACAACACGCCGTAGACAAATCAATACTTTTGTAGAAAGAGCAATGCTGTTAAATAGGACCGTGATTGGGGATGCTGACTGCGGGGGATTATGTGATGGCGGTAGAAACAGGAGTTGTTCGTAACTTTTCCATTGCTATGGTGCATATTTATCGAATCACATCTTAACGCACTCGATAGTTCTAACATCGACGCTCAGTTGATCATGCCTAGCAACTGTGCTCTAAAGAGAGTCCTAAATGTGATCGACGATTGGAGCACTAGAAGTAGGCTTTCACTCAACCCTCTGAAAACTAAAGTTATTCTCTACGAGGAGGATTAAGATCGCTATTTGTTTTTTCAACGGTGCAAAGTATTATTTAGTTTGCGCGCCTGGCTCAGCCTTGGACGCACTGATGGATGATGGTGGATTTCACTCTTCGTTATGAAAACTTGTGTATGTCTTTCAAGCGAAGGTGTAGGTAATCTTGATGACTCAAGACCTTTCTGAACTCTCTCAAAACTTCCAAACTATTGGGTCTACAAGTAAGTTTCCAGCGTTTTTTTTTTCAAAATTTGAAGTTATATTATGAAAACATAGTTACAATGCTTTACTCAAAGTATCGTCCATCGGGGAAGCTACAACTTTCCCCCATCTTTCTTGCAATTTATGAATTCCGGACCAAAAAAATTTCTCGTCTTTCGAGCCCAAGAACGTATCGAGCCAATTTTTAATTTCCTCTACTGAGCTGAAGCGTGTTCCCGTAAGTGCGTTCTGCATCGAACGAAACAAGTGGTAGTCAGATGGTGCCAAGTCTGGACTGTAAGGCGGGTGAGGCAGAATTTCACATCCACTATTTTCCAAATAGTTTTTCACCGAAACCGGAACATGTGGCCGAGCGTTGTCGTGATGAAAAATGACGGACTCATGCCTGGTCTCATATTCTGGCCGTTTTTCTTTTAATGTCCGCTTCAAACGAATTAGTTGGGTTCGATATAATGGTCCTTTGATGTTTTCACCACTCGGAAGCAGTTCGTAGTATACGACACCCTTTTGATCCCACCATATGCAGAGCATGACCTTATTCACGTGAATATTTCGTTTCGGCGTCGATTGGGCGGGTTCGACGGACTTTGTATACAATTTTCTGCGTTTAGGATTATCATAATAAATCCATTTCTCATCACCAGTGACAATACGATGCAAAAATGATTTATTTTTATACCGCTGCAGTAACATTTCGGACATGCAAAATCACCGTTCGACGTCTCTTGGCCTCAATTCGTACGGCACCCAGTTTCCAACCTTTTGAATGAATCCCAGTGCTTTTAAGCGCAGGGAAACGGCTTGTTGCGTGACGTCCAATGATGCAGCAAATTCTTCTTGAATCTGACACGAATCCTCATCCAGTAAAGCGTATAATTCCTCGTCTTCAAAACTTTTCGGCTTTCCGGGGCGATCTTTGTCTTCAACTCCAAAATCACCACTTTTGAACCGTTTGAACCACTCGCGGCACGTCGATTCACCAATACATTCCGCCCCATAAGTTTCCGAAAGCAAACGATAGGCCTCAGCCGCACTTTTCTTCATATTAAAGAATAAAAGCAGCGCTTCCCGCAAATGACGTTTATTTGGCTGGAAACTTGCCATGATTTTGCTCGATAAAATGTACGACACCGATAGAACTGCTCAAATATAACGCTGCAAAGTTGTTGACGGATACAAAACCTACAAATAAAACACATGGGGTCTGACACTTCTGCCCGGGATCCACTGGTGGCGCCATCTCTGACAAACGCTGGAAACTTACTTGTAGACCCAATATATAGAGAATGCAAGGAACATTGCATTGACAGAGTTTTGTTTGGTTCCTACGTCAAAATGGGATGACGGGTAATGAGGTCGTCGATGAACTTGCTATGCAACGGCTCAGAGGAGAGTTTCTCCGGAATCGAACCTGCGTTAGGACTGCCTGCATCCTAAGTATTGTCAGGGCTTATAT
This sequence comes from Volucella zonaria, assembly GCA_963966105.1. NCBI lineage: Eukaryota > Metazoa > Arthropoda > Insecta > Diptera > Syrphidae > Volucella > Volucella zonaria. The sequence continues at coordinate 58,337,764 of OZ014534.1, forward strand.
TGGCAGTTGGGTTTCATGTGAACATAACTCCAGATCGCATTGGGAAACCAAACGAATGCTTCCCGATATCTCTAAGAGGTCAGCGACTTTCCTGCTGGCGTCGTCACGTTGGCACCACGCTTTTGCAAAGCGCCTAAATGTGCTAGGCATAAGCGACCTGACATCCTGTAAGGCTTGTTCCCATCAATCACTCGCCGCTGATGTGGTGTTGCTTGCGCTGTCTTATTTGGTATTATGGAGCAGCATCTTCTCATTTCCCAATTCATTTGCGTTAAACATTGTAATCATATGCTTCAATAGTCCCTAGGGTGCTAGTAATAGCCATGTACGTACGTTTCATCATTTATAAAGCCTATGATCTCGAAGTCCTACTAAAGTTTAACTATATAAGATGATAAATGATGAGTTTGAGTTTTTGCTGGTCAGATACTTGATGTAGACAGTTTTTTTTTTTTTTTGCAGCACCTCCAAAGAAACTGTTTTGATTCCCTTCAACGTTTTGTCAATCTTACTTGTGGCTCAGATTTTAAGCCTCCAAATAGACAAAGAATCTTTATATCGATTCATAATAACATTTACTGCAGAACTATTTATGTTTAACTTCTTTTACACTTTTTATAATGGAATAGATCTTTGTTAAGAATTTCAATTCCGAAATCCAAAAACACTTTTTTCAAAGAATATTTCCCTATCACTATCACAATTCGGATGTGCACGGTATTGATAAATTGAATTGTGTTCCATCATGACAACGCAAGGCGCCACTCTTCATTGGTGACCCGACAAAAATTGCTGGAGCTTGGCTGGAATGTTGTGCCAACTCGCCTTAATGTATTGATATTGTTTCATCAGATTATCATCTATTCCGGTCGCTGCAGAATTTTTTGTCTGCGAAAGAGATTCCGTTAGACGATAGTATAAGAATGTTCTTTTAAAATTTCTGGGAAAAAAAGAAAAGAATGACTTCGCCTGAAAAATGATTCATTTATTTATTACAAGGTGTCCCAAAAGAAAGTTTGTTTTTAATGTGGTGATATAAATATCGGGTTATTCAATAAGGACATAACGTTTTTGTATTTAAATAAAATACAGAATAATTAAGATATAGGGCCGAAATTTATTCCGGGTGTAGTACACATGTTAAATTTAAGTATGGAATTCGATCTCGTGAGCAATTGGAGCGATTGATTCTTTGGAGCCAATTTTCCACCGCTCTTCGCGTTCGATATTGTACCTAAGCTCCGCTAACCGCATAAAAAGAAATCCAACGGCGTTAAATCGCATGAGGGAAGTGGCTATTCGACCGGACCATTTCTCGAGATTATTCGATTACCGAACTTCCCCTTCAGTGGATCAATTGTTTCACCAGCTGTGTGGCATGGAGCGTCATCTTGTTGGAACCACATATTACTGATGTCTGGTTCATCCAATTCTGGTTAAAAATAATTTTCCAATATGCCGAACTCCATTGATCGTAACATGACGATCATTTTCATCGACGAATAAATACACACCACACGATCCCTTTTGGTGGATGCAATGTCTCTTGAAGCACATGTGGGTTTGTTGCTGTCCAATAACGCATATTTTAGTTATTGACAAAGCCAAAAATGAGCTTCGTCGCTGAATATGATTTTTCGATGAAATTGAGGATTTTCTTCAAACTTTTGCAGAGCCTAATCGCAGAAGTTTCGGCGCATGATCGAGAGACTTCAGTTCTTGAGTTAATTTGACCTTGTAAGGGTATTCCTGTGATCGGCGTGGAACCGACTGATATTTTCGATATTTTCGGTAACTCGACCAGTGCTTTGTTTCACTGAAACAGGAACATTCAATAGTGAATATGTTGACTTGAATTTATCCACTATTAGTACGCACAGCTTCTCTGGTGAGACGATTATTGCGACCGACAATTGGAGTAAGCGCTCTGAAAGTTGCTACCACCGATTCAGAATTTCGGTAGTAGTTTTTAATATTTTCCAAATGTTGCTCGTTCGTGAACTTCATCATGATAAAAACGTAAACCTCGATTAACGTTTTCACATTGACAGATCATAAAAAAAAAATAAGGGTGCGCTTGTATTAAAATACAAAATTGTTATGTCTCTATTGAAAAACCCTTTATAAGGGAGCCGTCTATTGAAATTCATCGTACGTGCAACATCTTCATATAGCGCTCTGAATTGATTATAACGGCGCGCCCCCTTCCATCTTGAAAAAGTATGGCGGATTATTTCCCGCCAGTACACATACATAGGTGAATATAAGGGTTTCTAAGGCTTGCGTTTCGGGCTTATTGAATGTTGATAAACGCTCGGTTATGTGGTTAACGTATTGAAGCATCTGACTAGGATGTTGGACCTTTCATTCCTGCTCCAACTTAATTTTGTAGGACTCCAGTTTGAAATCTTTGCGCAAAATGCGGTGTAATGTTGATCTGAGTTCATTTAAAGCACTTGCTCATTTACGAACTAATAGGACCGGATTATCATGAATGGACTTCGAACTTATGAACCCATTTCCTGATGAGGCGAACATTGGCGCATCATTTATGCTATGCAACCCACGATGACAGCAGAATTTTCTTTACGCAACAGTCGCCTAAAAATGGACTGACATGCCCCCAACAGATTTGTTGTATTCACCCAGTGAACCAATCAAATATGTAGAAACTTTACATTTGAAAATAATAAACAGTTTTTATCATTTAAATTACAGTAGAATCCGCATAAGACGCTTTTCAAGGGACCGGCTGGAAAAAGTGTCTTAGACGGAAAAGCGTATTATGCGGGAAAACAAGTAGAAATAAGTTCAGAAAAAAGATAAACATGTATTTTTTGAATTATATTTTATTTAAAGAAACTTTCCTATGTATGTTTGTCATACATGTGTATGTATTTACATTTACTTTAGATAATTTTAATGGATAACAAAGTTATCTAGATTTGATTGTTTAAACTTCTTCGATGATTCATTAAATAAAAAATGTTCGATTTTGTTTATGTAGGTAATATAGACTTTGTTCTCTATTTAAAATGCTTGAAATCAACGTTTGCAGAAGTTTGACAGATTGTAGACCATTGGCCACTGAAGGTATCGGTGTCGGTTCTTCCTCATCGCTTTCGTCTTCTGATTCAACCGTTGAAGCGCTGTCACTAATAAATTCTTCTAAATTACGAGGGCCGGTCGTAATGAGGTCATCATCTAGAGAAGCATAATTAGGAAACTCCTGTAGTTCTTCAATATTCTCTGTTACGATTTCAGAAACATCTGGGTCAGGGACGTCTGGATCAGCGAAACCGGCTTTATGAAAACAGTTTTTGATCACTCCTGGCCTAATTTCCTCCCATGATGTTGATATGTAATGAATGGAGTCCAACACATTTATCTTGGTCGACGATATTCTACTTTGCATTTCGGTTAGGTACCGTTGAACTAACTTTTTACGATATTTTTGTGTGACAACCTTGATGATCCCCTGATCGAGTGGCTGCAGCTTACTCGTAGCAAAGTACGAGTTTAATGCTCTCAAGGGGAATACCCTTAGGGTGAGCAGGGCAATTGTCAGCAAACAAAATCACTTTTATATTTTTCTTTCTGAAAAATTGATCAAACTGCTTGACCCAGCTAATGAATAAGTCACCGGTCATCCATGCACGTTTCTGAGAGCTGTAATCGCATGGAAAAGTTCGGATAATTTTGAAATAACGTGGTGATTTGCTCTTCCCAATCACTAAAAGCTTAAGTTTGTGCGGGCCGGATGCATTTGCGCAGGCTAAAACAGTCAGACGTTCTTTACTCAATTTGCCACCATGGCATTTTTCTGTTTTATAGGCTAACGACTTATCTGGCATTAATTTATAAAAGAGGCCAAATTCATCTGAATTGTAAATATCGTCGGAAGAGTAGTCTTTCAATAAAGCATGCTTTCTGTCCAGGTAGCAATATCTGCATCATTTACAGCTTCAGCTGCTCCGCAGATTTTCCGATAAACAATGCTATTGCTAGTTTTGAATCGATCCAGCCAGCCACTGGATCCCGTAAATCCGTCAATGTTGAGATGTACAGCAATCTCGAGAGCCTTTTCTGTGACGATGCTTTCATTCACAGGCAAATTCAAACTACGGGTTTGTTGAAACCACTTCAATAATATCTTTTCCAGCTCGTCATACTTTCCGGCCTTGATTTTCTGCCGCTTGCATCCACCCCCTATTGAATTTTGTTCAATTTGTTCCCGGTCTTTTACAATTGTTCTGAGTGTGGAAACAGGAACACTAACTTCAACTGCAATGTCCTGCTGTTTTCTTACACCTCGTTTCTAATAGAAAGAGCCTTTCTTTTACTAGCCATCGTAACTTACGCAACTCATTCCTACCACACTACCCACGTAAAGTAAAACGAGTCAAAAGAAAACATCGGAAAGTGACAACCAAAAACCGTTAATTCACAGTAATCGAAGCAAGCGCTGTGTTCTGTTTATCGTGTCCATGTGTGACTGTATTTTTCATAAGAATTCTATTCAAAATGAAGGACTGCATAAGCGCCGTGTTCCGTGTCGTTGTGTGACTTGTGAGCGTATTGAGCGGGAAATAAAAGGATTTATCCGGGGTTTTCCACAATAATTGTAGTCAGAATAAAGGGACTGGAGAAAAAAGGCGTTAAAAGCGGAAAAGCGTCTTGAGCGTGAGCGTCTTAAGCGGATTCTACTGCAATATGTTTTTAAATTCATAGGAAGCAAATAAAAAATATGTGCACTCTTGCTGGACATTGTTGGTTTGGTTAAATGGTATACCTTAAAAAATTCACTTACTATTGTTCTAAGCTTAATTCGCCTCCGAATAGAGTTCTTATCAAATCCAAATATATCATCCGTAATAGTTGCTTATCAGTAAAATAATCGCATTTCTTTTGTTCAACAAATTTGTCATCTTATTTTTTACCTTGGCGTGAGCTACGAGCGCAAGATAAGGTTTTTCATGTTCACTTTTACAATTTGATATCTCAAATTGAACTCAGAATCACTTAATTTGTATAAAAAATATAATTTCCACTGAAATCACCTGAAATTACTGTCCTCCGTTTGTTGCCCTAGGTCAGTTCTTTTTTTTAATACAATATAACGCGCTTTTGTCAGTGTGAGTGGACCATAATAAATTAATAAGGATGGCTGTATACTGTTAAACGAGGAGTCAACACATCAAATAATCGAGATGTGTCAAATCGCATAATCGCGATTTTTCTTTCACAACTTCGAGCGTTACGTCGCTTGTATGGCATGTAACGCCGTCTGGTTGGAACCACAGCTCGGATATATCGATGTTGTCGAAAGTCGGTTAACATCGCTCTATACCAAAAACAGCAGCAACAGTTAATTTTTGTGCATTGATGCTTGGCCAAACACTTGTGGATTGTGTTCGCTCCAATAACGACAATTTTGCTTGTCAACATACCCTCTGAGCCAAAAATGGACCTCGTCCGAGAAGATGATTTTTTGGCCAAAATTCGGATCGCCGGCCAACATTTCCAGCGCCCAGGTAGCGGACTCACGGCGTTGTCTATGGTCGTATGACTTCAATTCATACGTCAGCAGAATCTTATACGGATATAGGCCAAAATCCAACCACAAAATAAGCCGGGTTGATTCTCTGGCGATGCCCAATTCAGCTGATCGGCGCCGAATCGATATTTCTGGATCTTCTTCCATACTGGGCGCTACGGCTATGTTTTCTTCATTTCGCATCAATCTCTGTCTGATTGGTGGCTTAAGATCCAAAAGAGTGTACTCATGCTCAAACTTTTCCACATGGCAAACTTTACTGAATATTTTCACAGTTAGATGTCGTTGGTAACTTTGACAGCTGCCGAAACATAACAATTGGAAAAACTATCATTGCTAACTGGTCACCCTTTAGTTGTTGCAATTACTTTATATTTTCGAACGCAGCATTTCTGATTGCAGCTCCTATTATTTGCTTTGTTCTAAAGCCTAAACCTACCTAAATAATGCATTAGGTAGGTAGGTACAGTCAAACAATGGTAGAAAAAATCTTAGAAACTTATTTGACAATATATAAATATATCTATTAACTCGATCTATTGCAATGTTTGTGACGATAAGTAAGACTGGCCTATTGTAGTTTTCTTCAAGATCAGTGGTACAAGTAGTTTCTCGATATTGCTATCCCAACTTCAATCATATTCCTCATTATCTTCCACGTTGATTGCCACTGAACAGTCCGTGAAAGTTAATCTTCTAAATCCTAAGCATAGATCCAAACTATGTATATTACACATGTTTATTGTTATCTCTGCAGGTTTCAGTTTAGGGGCGTTCTTCGTGTATTTTTGTCTTACCTTCTAATAAAATATTCGAACATTATTCCTCCAGAGTAACCTATTCATGGCTTCGATAGGATGGTTATCTAACCTAACTCTTTTGTTTCTACGAGGGCGGGTCAATAAGTCCGTGACTTTTGGATTAAAACAAATTTTTTGATAAAAAAATAATTTTATTTTTCAACGTAGTCTCCCTTGAGCTCTATACACTTTGTCCAACGCTTCTCCAATTTTTTTATCCCTTCCAAAAAAAATGATTTGTCGAGGTCCTCAAAATGACGAGATGACTTCATCATTGGAGTCAAATCTTTTTCCACCAAGCCATTTCTTCAGGTTTGGGAACAAGAAGTAGTCGCTCGGAGCCAAATCTGGAGAATAGGGTGGATGAGGGAGAAATTCATAGCCCAATTCATGGATTTTTGCCATGGCAACTGCACGTGTGTGCACCCTTGCATTGTCTTGGTGGAAAAGAACTTTTTTCTTGGCCAAATGAGGTCGTTTTTTTTTCAAATCGTCATTGAATCGGTCCAATAAGTTGGCATAATATTCCCCATTGATTGTTCTTCCCTTTTGAAGGTAGTCAATGTGGATTATCCCGCGTGCATCCCAAAAAACAGTCGCCATAACTTTATTGGCTGACAAACCCACCTTGGCCTTCTTTGGCGCCGATTCACCCTTAGAAACCCACTGTTTTGACTGTTGTTTGTTCTCTGGTGTGTTGTGATGGATCCATGTTTCGTCAACGGTTACAAAACGGCGCAAAAACTCCTCCATATTGCGATTAAACAACGCCAAACCTTCCTGTGAAGTTGTTACACGATTGCGTTTGTGGTCGACTGTGAGCAAACGCGGCACCCATCTTGCGGAAAGCTTTCTCATGCCCAAGTGATCATTCAAAATTTAAACCACTGAACCATGCGAGATCCCTACGGCTTCCACAATCTCTCGCACTTTCAATCTTCGGTCGGCCAACACCATATCGTGAATTTTTTCGATTGTTTCGGGTGTAGAGACCTCAACTGGGCGTTCAGGAGGTTCGGCATCTTCAGTGCTTGTACGGCCACAACGAAATTCAGTAAACCACTTTTTTACCATTGAAATCGATGGTGCAGAGTCCCCATAGTATTTATCAAGCTTAGCCTTGGTCTCGGTAATGGTTTTTTTTCGCAAGAAATAATGCTTAATAAGCACACGAAATTCACTTTTTTCCATTTTCTCCTCAAATTAGTGAGTAGTCTGATAAAAATAGCTGTCAAACACAAACTAACTGACGTAGCAAGTTTAAATTTTGACAGGAGTCAACTGACAGATGCCTGTTGACAGGAGCAGTGTTGCTGTTTCAGTAAAGAGGTCAGAAATTCAAAAATGCACGGAATTATTGACCCGCCCTCGTATCAACCCGGGAGTAGTCCGGAATACAGTGCTTCCTATCTTTAAATTTAAATAAAACAAAGTGTGTGGAGATATCATCGAAATTTTTTATTCTTTTAAAAGGCCTATCGATACCATTGACACCCGGTAAAGTGCTATCAGCGCCCCTTGGTGGGATTTTTTTTTTACCTACACTCCTATACTGATTTTTGACAGCTCGTTGCCGGGAGCAAAATTCATATGTAAATTTTAATTTCGGTGTGGAACAAAATAAATAAATTTGGTAAAGTATTTATTTTTATCGGATAAATATAAAGTTAAAATATCAAGAAAAAATGTGTGAGTTTCGAAATAAGTGCTTGTGAGTGTTTAGATAGCTTAGTTTAAATAGAAACTCGCTTTAAAAAATGTAAACAAAGCACTTGTGAAACGCGGAGAAATTGTTGTTTTGTAATTTTTACAATAAATAAAATAAATTATATGGTTAAACAAATCAATAGAGATGGTGAAATGCGATTGAAAACTCGCATAGATGGAATCCGACACATATATATATATAAGTACATGTATATACACCTAGCAGAATATTTCAAAGGACTATTTCGCTTGGTGGAAGTGAAAGAATGCTGAGAGCTGGTTGCAAATATTATCTTGTACTTGATCCTACTTCAGTTAAAACTTAAGAACCAAGCCAATTTCCACCAACTTTTCACTTTCACCAACTGAAATATTCCCGTTGAAATAATATTGCTATAATATTAATAAGATTCGTTTCGATACGAATTTGTTCCAGCCAACGAACTGTTAGAAATTAATATAGGAATTCAGATACATTAAATATCCGCCAGAATTATCGTACCGAGTCTCAATAGCGCTCACCGTTGACGATGATGGCCTAGCCAACGTCGTTCTCAAACCCAGCAGTGACTTTTTGGAGATGCATTGGTCGACAATTTTGTTTGTTGACGTACCCATTCATCCAAAAATGGGCCTCATCGCTGAAGATGATTTTTCGATGAAAATTAGGATCACTTTCCACCTGCTCCAGAGCCCATTCAGCGAACAAACGTCGTTGTCTATAGTCGTTTACTTACAGCTCATTGGTCAGTTGAATTTTGTACGGCTGCAGGCCCAAGTCACGAAGCATAATTCGCCAAGTTGTGGTCTGCGAAAGGCCGAGTTCTCGTGAGCGACGCGAAATCGACTGCCGCGGATTCTCCTGCACACTCTTACGGAGAGCGGCGATGTTTTAGCCAGATCTTGCGTTTCGTCGACGTACGGATGTTGGTTTATCGTTTACTGAAACACTGGGCTCAAATTTATCCACCACACTGTCAATAGTCCACTGGTAGGACGATTATGGCAATCGTAAAATGGGCGAAGCGCGCGAAAATTTGAAAGAACAGAACACCCATTTTGATAAAACGATTTTATCATTTGCACTTGTTGAACGCTATGTCTGATTTGGCAAAACAGACTAAATAAATGACAGCCAATTTGACAGATGTAGCTTCAACAGTATGGCCGCTATCAACTGTCAAACATCGGAAGACCCTTTATAATTCGCCAGCTATTCTCGTTCTTCTTTGCAACGTCGCCTTTAACGCCTCCTGCTACGCTATTTGTCGGCGTTTATTAACAACCTGTTGTGGATACAACAATGTGACGTTCCTGATTATTTGCCGGCCATACCTTCTGCGTTTGATGCGGGTAGTATTTATTTTGCATGATTTGACCAGATGAGATGCTAACAATCTCCTGCGGTAGAAGACGTTCATCGTCAACAAGCTACAACAAGGTAAAGATCCGACCCCATTTTAGTTCCTCAGAACGTTCGAAACCTCAGAATTTTGAATCATACCTTACGTCTGATCACAATGTGAACAACTTGGTTGCCGGTTTTTTGACCAGGTGTCTATGCATATGTCAGCCGCAAAGGTGATAAGACAGAGTTAATTAGGAAAGTTATGTTGTGCAAGCTATGTTTTGTAAATGTTACACCATCCTCCTCTAAATTTGGCATTAAGATCGAAAATAAATAATAATAAAAAAAATCATCAACAAGTTTGCAAAAAAAAAACCCATAGATTTTATGTTACTTGGGAAAACCAGCAACAGGTAAAAAAAGGAATTTATGATTTTTTGCTTACGTTTCTAATAACAGTTGAGTGGTTTTAAAGCGTCATTTCCTTACCCTATTTCTTAAAAGTCCTCAAAACGAGTTAGGTATGAAGGCCTATTTGGAAAATTTACCAAACAAAAATGGTATAAAAGATTAGAAAAAAGAATTAATTCATCAGTTTATTTTTTTTAAGCCACAGTTGCTTAGAAACGCTAACAGAAATATCTGCATTTACAAACCAAGAATACGCACACATTATTTACGTTTATGGGCTGTGCAATCGAAGTTAAATTAGAGTGCGACAAAGATGCCATGAACCTTATCCTAACCGACGGCTTCCTACTGAAGGAATATTTGGAAATACGTATCGAAGGTCACGAGAAACGGAATCCGTTTTAAATATGCGACATAACGCGGAAGCTCCACAAGTAAGAAGGATTTCGGCTGATTAAAGAATACTGGAAGCTGTTACAATTGATGCATTTATCAGCATTCAGACGCTGAGCTTTGACATAAAATGTCTAATGTACTGCATAGAGGCACCAGCCCATCATGAGGTTAAGAATTGGCTAGATGGAGAGTATGGTAATCGTTGGATAGGATAACACCGACCAGTTTACTGTCCTGCAAGATCTCCTGACCTTACAGTATCTATGGATTTTTTTTGTATTGTGGAAGAATGAAAGAACTTGTTTATTCAACCGAAATAGCAACTTTAAGTGAATTGGAAGAGCGTATTCTCGAAGCGTCATCAAAAGTGAGGCAGCAGTTAGTAGCAATAAAAATTCACAGTGAAATCCAAAAACGGGCTCCAGCAAGCATGCAAAACCCAGGAGGACACTTTGAGCACCTGTTATAATTGTTTTAGTACACTCATAACATAAAAATTATGCAAAACCACACAAAATCGTCTTTTATGCATAGCCTTTTTCGCTTAAAGCAAAAAAAAGCTTTTTTTTTCTCCAAGGATTGGTTTTTCTGCAAACTTGTTAATTATAATTTTTTTTATTATTGTTGTGCTCGTTGCTTTTTGTGCACTATTGTTATGAATTTCGAGTACAAAAAATAGGAAGAAACTCAAAAGCTGTTGTAAAAAATAGCGAAAAAAATTATGATCATGAATTCTGTTCATCTGTACATTTTTTAAAGTTAAATGTAAAATACATAACTTGATTTTTATTGTCTACGTTGTAAAATATACAAATAAAGAAAATTTGAATTCACACAAGCGACTCCCATATGAAGAACGGCTTTTGTTTTTTTGCTTAAGTTTGCTCAGTCATGTGTTTAAGTTTATTTTAGAAAACATGTTTTTGAGCAATGTTTTATAGGAGCGGGTCTGTATTGAAGCCGAAAAATAAATAATACAAATTCCTAAGAAAGACTGTGTAACTCGAGGAATAAAATTCTAAAAATAATGCTCTCCACTTTTATAAAAAAAAAAAAAAAAAAAAAGACAAGAGAGAAACATTAGAATCACTTCGATTCGACTAGCTAGCTGCTCATACGTGAATGTCAGAGAATCTGGTTTCTTCTATAAACATTTGTTGAATTAGGTGGGCAGGGAGCCCAGCTTGCTTTCGCGAACAAGAACATTCAACGAAAAAATTTAAAAAAACTCAGAAATGTGTTGTAGTCGAACGAAAAAAGTGCTAAGTTCGAGTATGAATACAAGGTACAATACTTACCTTCAAATATAGCAGTACAAATCCACAGTACTGCTTTAACTCCAAAAATTGGTTTGAGCACTCTTGTAGTGATTACCATGCTTAGTGTACAGACTGGGATGCCGTCGGTCGTTCTCTGTACTCGTATTTGTGCTCCCCCTTATACTCGAATACGAGTTTGAGCTAAAAATCGATATTTGGGGGTTAATTAGTACTTTAAGGCTACGAACGACTACTTTTACCCACTCATGTTCGTACTCAAAATTCGTGTTATTAAATTTTACTCATTTTTTCCCAGTCCCACACTATTAGAAGTCTAAAAAATTGGTTTTGGACTGCAAAATATTTGTAAAAACACCAAAGGATTCCGGATTCGATCATAGATTTACCAAAGAGACAGAACGTACCTGGATTTTTAACGTAAACCACCTGTCATGTAGACTTAATGTTTACGAGGTGCCCATACACCCATAGGGAGCAAGGATACGCCTTGCCATCGCTAATCACACGCTTGTATTATTTTTAATAGTTCGCTTTTGTATTATACCAATTCGGAACTGTGTTGGAGGCACAAGTTCCACCCTTGGTATGAGTCGAGGCCTACCCAAAACCTCTTGCTGCTCTTAGGGTCGCAGCACCCAGCACTTCATTTGCTACTCCACAATGGGCTAAACCAAAAGGAAACCCGTACCCGCGATTTGGGTTTAAACCACAGCCACCATGACGCTCCCACAAGGGGGCCTACCTCTAACAAGTCAGGCCCGGACCGAAATCCGGGGGGCTCCTGACTCCCATGGTACCGTGATTTAAGTCCTGGTATGGACTACCGGTGGTCAAGCCTACCAACAAGACCTATGACCGGCAACTTGTAACTGGTCAAATCGTATCATCCAGTCATGCAATAAAATCTGGATGTTTACGATAAGACCAGTTTAGAATAATCTACCCCCGCTTTTTATTAGACAACGTCATTGATGGGCGAAGCCTTGATAATTGGGCGGGGGCCCTACCAAAGAGACAGTCAAACACGTTCTATTTCATCTCGCATTTGACCCTTTTTTTTTTTTTGATAAAAAACAAAATATATGCTTTGGACCATGTTCGCTGGCATCTGCCCAGAAAAAAATCTGCTTTTAAATTAGAAAATTAAGTTTATGTGCGATAACGACCCCAAGCATTCTTCAAAAGTAACTAAGGCTTCACAATTCCCGGGTCTAGAACTTATAGAACATCTTTCAGCGACTCTATAAGGGAAATCAGCTCTAAAAAATAGAGATGCACATGTATAAAATCAAGCACTAAAGAAATATGATCTTATTGTCAAAAATTCAACAATTGATGAAAAGAAGTTGAAACTTTTCATTGTTTTTACCAAATCAACACCATGAAAATGGCTTTGTTATCTTCCGTTTGTTAGTAATAAACAAATCTTATGATACGTTTTCTATTCAATAAATTGATCGTGACGCGATGGGTACTTTGTGCCCGACTATGACGCAGGAAAGTCCGGCTTCAAAACGCGGGCTGCACTATAAAATTGCCGAAGTGAAATCATTTGCTCGGAGTTCGGAGTCTGCAAAAAAAATTGTAGGTTCCTTCTCTCTGTTCACAAAATGTTAAGGCGAAGACCACAGTGGCTGGGAGGAGCTAGGCCTTGATTCATCTCGGACTGCCGCGTCAACAGTTTATATTGCAGTATAAATATAAATAAATATAGTCCTACTCTGCAGTAAATGGGATCTATTTCTTATTTACTCTTGCTATGCAAGCAATTGAAAACACAATATTTATTTTTTTACAGAGTTTAGGTTCTAAATTTAACAAAATAATAATTATTTTAGTAGATTTGATTGTTGATCGAATTATTTGGTATTTTTAGCAAACTGGAGATGTCTGCTGATTGCGTTTTCGGGCGATTCATTAAAATTTTAGGCAGAGGGCAGAACAACTACAAAAATAATTTTTTGATTCCTCTTTATCCCTGAAATCCATCCTCCTCAAAAATAGCTTGTACCACATTTGTCTGGTTAGATTCCAATTCGGATAATTTGGCCACCTGCTGGCGGTTTTGTCGAACTGACGTGATTATGAATTCGGGTGTAGCGAATGACATTCGCATGCCCTATATAAATGTATGGATTTTAAGGATCGTGCCACTCCTAGCACGTTTATCAGCTTCCAAGAAAACGAGAATATCTCGGGGTGTTAGAGATGCGAGGATAAGCATCTGCTTACCACAGACCTCTTAAGTGTAAAAGGTGAAATAATATATCTAGTGCAGTGGTGTGAGAGGATCTCAAAGCACCGCTGATACGTGCTTATAACATAACTGATCATTGCACCGTTCGTAGGGACATGCAGTTAATCAGTTTGCTACATCATACATCTATCCACTGAAGTGTAACGCCAATTTGTAGTTATTTCATGTTTTGATCGAATTTTTGCTCTTACATGTGAATAAGCCCAGGAATAGGCTTTATTCCCCGCTGCTTGATATTTGGTTTGATTGGTTTGTTCTTCCTTTTCCGATTAGGTTAGTACGTAAGAGCACGAGAGCGTTTATATCCGTTTTGCCTTGCATTATGCATGATGAGCAGCATAATGATCTCTGACGAAGATGAGTACATATGTTATGTAAACGTGATAGAAGAAATGATGACGAGCTAATATGCCTTAAGTCATTGAAATAAAGACAGGAGCTTCTGTTTGAACTCCGGTCATAAGCTGGGTATATGGGTCAAATCAACAGAAATTATAAATAGGCTCCAAATTGTAATTTTTTTTTTTTTGCTTACAACACACCAAAATTATTTACTCCCCAAAATCTAATTCTACTCATTATTCTTGAATCTACCCCCCACTGGTCGAGAAAGAGTACCTGCTTTAGTCATAAAAACTGGCTGGCTTTTGCATGTTACATTAAAAATTCGTTTGACTCCACAATCATGCAATGGCAGGAAATCGAAAATCGTGTTCTTATTTTTATAACATGGAAAAATTGAAATCGTTCAGATTTAGAAATCACTAGTAAATTTGTTCAAGGATAAAACACGACGCCGTCACCTCCAAAAATCCGATCGCTCGCGCACTGCAAGGACACCGACTGGTATCAAAGCTGTGCAATCCTGAATCAGGCAAATACGGCTGCGAAAACAGAAAATCCTCTCACAGTAGATCAAAGTTTTGGGACAATTTATTTCTAGCAATAATTAAAAAAGATTTGACACTTTGAAACTATGCTAACCGACAAATTCTCTTAACTAGCGAGAAAATCTCCTAGTTTACAGAATGTTTCTATAAACCAAACAGTCGGGGGTATATGGTCGGTCATCGGAGGCACCATCCTGCATCAAGTAATTCCTTTGGAGGACGTTGAGAAGCTGCTCCACCAGTTAATCGTTTTCCAGCAATCCGTGAACATTCCAATAATTCTTCTACTCCATTGCTTGCTTGCAAAGCGAAAACCTACTGTGGCTTGAAAATAACGTTCCGGACTTCATATCATCGGATGATTGGCTAGCTCGCAGTCCAGACCTCAACCCGTTTAATTACTACGTAAATTCATGTCAACGGCCCTGCTCTATTCGATCCCATGCATGTGATGCGTGCCGCGATTATAAGTTCTACGATTTGAGTGAGATAAATTTCAATTGATAAGTATCAATTCGTTCTCGTTCGGGTGTCAAAATTCCTTGTCCCATATTTATGACTAGAAGGAATATTAAGACAAAAAAAAAATAATTGTTTCTATTATGTTTTCCAACACTGTACATTAATAGTATACATATTTACACGTGCTGGCAATTGGTTTTCTCTTTTACCTGCAAGCTGACTTCCTCCTCACTCTTTTAAGTTAATCACTATCACCTTAAGCACGTTGCTCCGAGTGCATTCATATGTATGTATATTAATTGAATCGTGCTTTCTAGATAGTTCGTCAGGGAGGGGTAAAGGTTTTATTGAAATTAAGGCTACGCACAGTAAAATTGATTGTATGTCAATTAGTAGGTATCTACTCTCCTGTGAGTGAACAGGAAGGCATCCTTTACGTCTAACAACATTTTTGTCGGACAGCCCCATCGAATAGGTAATTAAGTTTAAGTCTTTCATTACATTAAAGCAAATGCCATCCCTGGAATCTTGACTTCTTTGCGCTTTCAAATCATTGACAGCAACAACAATTATTGTAGTTGCTTGTTTTTTTTTGTAAACACATTTTTTAAAAACATTTGTGAGAAAAAAAAACTGGCAATACTGGTAAACGCTGCACTAATTTAGGAGAAGCAAAAAACAAAGAAGAAAAAAGAAAAGAGAAGGACAATGTTCGTTGAGTTTTTTTTCTGTTTTTTTTTTTTCTTACCCCAAGCAGAGCAAACCTATCGCGCATATGTTGTATTGTGTTGTGTTGTGTAGTTTATTTTGAATGGCATTTCCCCTTTGCTCAACATAACGAAAGGGAAATATTTTTCACAATTCATTTTGCCCCTTATGTCTCGTCTTTGGTGTGGTGTTCGACAGTGCTGAACGAAAGAAAGACGCGGCTTTCCGCGTTGCAAGTGTCAATAGTCTTAAAAAATAAAAATTCATACCTTTTATCATTTCCCAAGTTTAGGGAAACTTTAAACTACTATTCCTCCGAAGAGTGGAAACAAACAATTTCACAATTTTCGTAAAAGATTACAGTTTCTTTGCTTTCTTGTTCTAACTTTTTGTGTAGTTCCAAGCTATCGAATTGAAAAAGTTAAAATTAATCAACTATAAACATTGAATTGGAGTGTACTTATGAAATTTACTTACAGGTGTACGGTTCAACATCACAACAAACAGTGAACTCCACAGACATGAATCCCATGAACAGTGCAGTACGGAAAATCCACAATTTATTGTCGAGTGGAGCTGTCACAGTCACTGGACCTAATCAGCCGCGTATTCTTAAGCAAAAAGTTGGCACCACCATTGTGTCGTCGACAACCAATTCAAATAATGTACAGAATAGCAGTAGCAGTGGTAATAGTATGATGGGCAGATGCTACATTTGTGATGATGCAACAAATGGAACTCAAAACCAGATGCTCACTGATATGGTCACCTCACATACTAGCACCAAGTTTCCCAATAAAATTGGTCAATTGGTCGGTGATGCTTTTATGGTGATAGTTAGCGTAGAAGATGTTGTATGCCCGAGGTGTAACAATTTGATAAACTATTTGGATCGACTGGAGAACGATGTGGAACGAGTTCGCAATAATATTATGAATTTACTGCATAAAAAGTATGGACTTAATGATGAATCGTCATCGGGAGCCAGCACCGGATCAGCGACAACAACCACTTTGTCCAGCGGTGCTGGGGGCGGTGGAGTCGGCAGCGGCGGCGGTGGTGGTGGTAATGTTGTGAGTCAGACCTCAGCTTCACCGCCCATTAAAATGCAAAAGCTAAATAGTGGAAATCCAGTTAATCGCGTTGTTAACATAAACGATGACGGATCCGATGCAAGGGCCAGAAAAGGTGAGTAGCTAGCATCTATTGTATACTTTAAAATTTGTTACTTAGTCCAACAATTAGATACAATGTGTGAGGGTTTATCATGATTTTAATTCAACGGGAAGCTCAAATGTTTGCCATCATTGCATACTGTTTACTTGTGTTTGTTGTATCTTTAGCTTACTGCATTTATATGGTTGTATCGATGTTGTATAAGTACATATTATCTTTACAGTCTGTATTTATCAGGAATTAGTTTGCACGAATGGCATCAGATAACCGATAATGTTGGCCTGCTGTTGAAATTTGAAATATTTTTCGGCTTAATTAATAGAAATTGTATTTTCAGAACGGGGAGAAGTGGGCGGTTGAAAAAGGCACAAGCCTAGTCAAATGTAATGCTACATGGCAAAATTATTTAATTGAATTAATTACAGAGAGCGACATTGCTGTTATTCAAATCAAAACAAAGCAAAAGAAGCTTTTCCCTTTCGTTTTATTGTTTTCAGTGAATGCCTTTTTTGTTTCAAATTTTGGGATTAGCTTACATTTTGAGAGTTCGAGAATCTCACTGTCCCTTTCCAGTTAATGGTACGGTGTCCGTTTACTTTCTTACTTAAATGGATTGGGCTACAACCAATGAACCTCTTCAGTTCACGCGGTCTTGAGCCAACTGACCTCAGCAATGAACTCCCAAGGTGGCTGGTCCCCTTCAACTTGTGTGCACACCTTAGGGCGAAGTCTTCTTCTACCGCGTCGTCCTTTCGCATAGGAATCCTGCCTTCGGGCAGCAGGATTTACACTAATTCTATCTAAATGTTCCAGCGATCTCAGAGAACTAATTCGCAATATATTAATCAGGTCTATTATACAGTTGCGAACATTAAAATAGCAGTGCCAAACCAAGTCAAGAAAATAATTTTTCTTTTGGTAACAATATACAAGGTGACTTACTCGAACTATAACTTTTTAAAATGCTATAATTTTTTTTATTTTTTGATAAATTTTATTGTGCCAAAGCAAAAAATGTTGGAAAATACATCAATTTTCAAATTGTATCAGTAGTTTTCAATATGTCCACCTTTGGCGCGAATAATGGCCTTGACGGCTGAAGAAAGCATCGCATGCTGCACGCAAGTGGCTCTGCGGTATTTTGGCCCATTCCTGGCGAAGTGCTTGTTTGAGGTGGTCCAAACTTTGGTATTTTTTAGTGCCAACCTTCCTCCTCAAAATACCTCAGACAGAGAAATCCAACGGATTTGCATCCGGAGAATTTGCAATCCATTGTGTCGAAGAAATGAAGCGTGGAACGTGGTTAACGCGCGCTTTGTGAGACGGTGCCGAGTCTTGTTGAAATGTCCACGGTCTCCGACCGAAATGATTGTTTGCCCAAGGCTTTAATACTACCTCTAAGACAGTTTCACGGTATACGATCGCATTAATTTTGATGCCACGGCCACGGTCCAAAAATACGAGCTGAGAGCGACCATCGGCGGTTATGGCGGCCCAAACCACCATCGGTGCTGCCTGCTTTCTGGTGGCCGTCCGAAGGTGTAAATTTTCCAAGGACCTCTGGCAAGTAAACTTGGTCATTTTGTTTGTTGACATATTGCTCGATAACAAATGGCGACTCATCGGAAAAAACCAAATTCGGCAACTCACCACTTTTGTGCAAGCGTAGCAACTCCTTCGCTCTTTCGACCCTAAGTTTTTTCTGTTGCGGTGTAAGATCATCTGCTTTTTGGAACTTCAATAGCTTGAGCTCAAGCTCGTTTTTCAGTATGTGTTGCATCCGTTCTAACGATATGTTGAGCTCACGAGCCATTTTTCTTCCACTTCGACGCGGATTTCGCTCAATTCGAGCCTTCACTTTCCGAACCATTTCTGCCGATGTTGCGTTTTTTTATGACTACCTCCATGGTGTTTTCCAACGCTGCCAGTATCACGGTAACGAGCTATGATTCGAGACACAAATGATTTATTCACGTTGAGGTGCTGGAGGGCTCTAACGATAGCTACTTGTGGTTTTTGAGCCAAATATAAAGCAATCACGCTATCACGTTTGAATTCCATCGTGGATAAAAATTTTTCAATACAACTGAGACGCAAATCGTTTAAAAGGCCTGTAAATAATAAAATTATCTGTCATGTGTCAAAATTTGAGCTCACTGTCATGAACGGTTTGGAAATTATAGCAGTCTGAAATTGGTTGCAGTTCAAGTCATTCAGGGTGTATTAATTAATACGAGGGTAGTCGGAGAAGTACCCGACCTAACAAACAAAACACAAAAAATTTAGGAAAAAATATCTTTATTTCTCTATGTAGTGCTCAATACACAGGGTTGTAAAGGAAGGAGTAAACTTCCCCAGAGGAGAATCCAGTTCCGTTTTGATGTTGGGCCTTTCAAAAAGCGTCGTCAAACTTCAAATTTAAGCTTTACAAGGTTGTTATTTTCTACAATTGTTACTCTTCTGTGGGATGAAATTTACCATGATGACTTTTAAATAAAACGCTATGATGTCACTTTAAAAACACGATTAGGTTTATTATATTTTAAAAAAGTAAGGACACACGTTGTCTGTGCATAGTTGAAAAATATAACAAAGAAATAAAAAAAGGAGTAGATCAAAAGAACATCTGATGAGATGCCAAGATGACAACTAGAGGCGCTAGTGTCGAACAGCTACACTACTATAGTACTCCTACCCAAGTGATAGCTGACTTATCAAATGAAAAAAAAAAAAAACTAAATTTTGTTGTCAAATCGAAAATTTCACTTTTTTCTTTCCGGGATAAGTTCTTGCTGCTGGAGACTTCTGATGGCCTTGTTGCTGTTGTGAAGATGACTGGTGCTGTGTTTTTATTGTTGACGATTGTGGAGATTTTCTCAATGGAACAAGATCTTGGGTTTCTGCTGCTGGCAAGTACGCTGATTTAAGCCGCTCGATGTTTACATTCGTTGTTTTGCCGTTGATGTCGATAGCAAAAAATCTGTCGATGACTCTCTGTGGGCCCGAGTATGGCTGGTCCAGTCCCTGCTTTGGAGCATCGCGGCGTAAAAATATGTGGGTACATGAACACAAATCTTTAAAACAGAATATATTTCTATTGTAGTGATGCGTGGCTGGTATTGGTTTTAGGTTTCGCATATGCACACGGAACTCTTCCAAAAAGATATTGGGATTGCTTGGAGGATCTTCATGTGAGAAAAACTCACCTGGGATCCAGAGTGCTGTTCCGTACATATATTCTGCTACGAATGCTGTCTTCTTTGTAGCAGGAACAGATACCGAGGAGAATCACCGGGGTTTCGGTCCAGTTACGAAATTGTGCGAACTCATTTGCTTCCGATCATTTGGGTCATCGCTTTGAAAAGAGCGGATTCGAACTGTGATCCCTGATCAGTTGAAATTGTTTTTGGGCAACCGAAACGTGCGATCCAATTGACGAAGAATTCTTTGGCTACGGTTTCAGCAGTCCAATTGCTTCCGGCCATCTGGAAAATCGGTCGATCATCTTTAGACAGGTATCTGTATCTATTTGATTCCGGCAACGGTCCAACGATGTCCAGATGGATGTGGTCAAATCGCTGATCAGCTTCATTAAATCTTAAAGGCTGCAAATGTACGTGTCGCCCAATCTTAGACCGTTGACAAGGGTATACATTGACGAACCCATTGAGTGATAATCTTCTTCATTGACGGCCAGACATAGCATGTGCAGATCAATTTACAGGTACCTTTGCTTCCAGGATGAGATAAATTGTGAACATTTAGAAAAACTGTTTGTCTAAATGTTTTGGGTACGGATGGTCGAATGTTGTGTTGTGACACATCCCAGTAAACTTCCTTAAGATTCGGACCCATGGACAATTTTTGAATTTTTAGGGCAGTTGTTTTGTTTTTGTTAGCATTCGCTAACGCTTCTAAGTCGATGGTGTCGAATTTGTGTACGCTTGCTGAGGCATTGACTCTGGACAGGGTGTCTGTAACAACATTGTCGAGCCGCTTAATTGATACAATTGTTCTTGTGAATTGAGTTATCAAGTCAATGTGCCCGAGGCGAGGCGTTTTCAGAACGCTGTTGGAAAGCATGTGTTAGTGGCTTGTGGTCTGTTCTAACATTCAGATTATATCCTTCTACTCAAGGTCTGAAAAACTTGACGGCATGATAAATTGCTGCTAATTCCTTGTCGTA
Organism: Volucella zonaria; assembly: GCA_963966105.1. Taxonomy (NCBI): domain Eukaryota; kingdom Metazoa; phylum Arthropoda; class Insecta; order Diptera; family Syrphidae; genus Volucella; species Volucella zonaria. The sequence goes on from OZ014534.1 coordinate 58,358,942, forward strand.
GACACTGTAGTTAATCTCTGTTTTGGTTAATTTTTTCGAAAAGTAGCCAACTGGTTCCCAGATGTTACCATTACGTTGCTCTAGCACAGCTCCAACGGCTTTCCCGGATGCGGGACAGGATGAGCTAACAGGGCTGCGTTGATAAGTCTATTTTGCACTTCTTGGGTCGTTTGTACGTCAAAATGGCTTGAATTGTATCTGGAAGTGGCTGGGTACCGTCGGCTGAAATGAGATGACCAAGGAATTCTGTTTTATCCGCAAAGAAGTCGCGGTTGATGGACAACCCAAAGTCTCGGAGGCGCATGAAGATTTTAGTTAGATGTTCTGTATGTTCTTCTGTACTTGTTGAAGAGGCTACGAGAAGGTCGTCCAAATAGGCGTATACAAATTCAAGGCCATCAAAGACTTGTCTAATGAACCGCTGAAACATCTGGCCGGCATAGCAGAGGCCGAAGGGCATCACCAAAAATTCATATATGGTATTTAATGATAAGCACGCTCGAGATCAATTTTCGAAAAAAAAACTGTTTTTTTTTGTGCAAAATTGAGGCGTAATCACTGACGTGAGCAATAGTGTGGCGATTGGAAACTGTTTGCACATTAAGGCGTCGATAATCGCAACATGGGCGCCAGTCACCTGTTTTTTTTAGGTGTCACATGCAACGGACTTGCCCAAGGGCTTTTTGACGGTCGACAATAGCCTTGTTCAACCATGTAGTTGATTCTTGCTTGGTTCCGGTGAAAGCCTTCTTGCCCTCTCGTAGACTGGTTCTCTTGTTGTTTCGATATGATGAACGACGTTGTGTTTGACAGTTGTTATGCCGACTAGAGCAGCGGTGCCGAGAGAACAATTTGCTTTGTTCCCAGTTTGTCCATCCGAAACGCGACAATCAGCTGCTGGTAGTTATGTAGTAAATCCACGCCAACAATGCTGTAGGGGATATCTGCTACTTGAAAAATCCATCGGATAGGACGTCGTAAGCCAAACTTCAACTTAGGTCCTTTTGTCCGTAAGTAGCGATGTGAATTCCGTCGGCTGCATGTAGTTTAAGTATTAATGTTCTAGATCTCTCGATACGTGTTGGACGGATGATAGAAAGATCTGCTCCAGTGCGGACGAGAAAACGTCCAGTGCCTAGGTCGCATAGAAAGAGTCGGCGGGCTTTTTCAGCATCACCAGTAACTGCCATTGCTACTGGTGAGGAAATTAGTTTTCCTGTTTGTAGATGCGTGGTTGGATACAACGATTCGCTTCTTTGCCGAATTTCTCGCAATTCCTTCCACATCCTTTTCATTAATGGGCTATGCGTTGCGATTGTCGATGAGGCTGTTTGTTCGGTGGACTTATGTACAGCCATTATTTTAGTTTCGGTGTTACGTGTGATATCCCACACGTTGTCCGCAAGCTTAGCTAGTGCTTCGTTGGAAAGGCAATCCCCAGCAGCAATGGCGATCTTCAATTGATCCGGGAATTGATCATACCATAGTGTCCACACGAAGCGTGCGTCTAGTTTTCACTCGTTTAAAGCTTCCCTTCCGGCGAGAAGGAAAGAAGGTTTTCTGCCGGAAGCTAATTTTCTGAATTTTTGTTCTTAGGTTTGGCAAAATCTATTGAGAAGAGCAGCGTGTTTTATGGTTTCATACTTTTGATTCTTTGGAGGGTGTAAAACATGTTCTTTGATGAGCGACAAAAGGTCTGGTTCCAATTTGGATATGACGGCGTTGAATTTTGATTGTATCCGATTTATCTAGAACTGGACTTCGGTGGAAGGAAACCACAGCTCTGGTTCCTTTATCCAGAACGGAGGAGCCATGCCTTTCTCGAGGGTATTTATGTCCGAAGCAAAGTTGGTTACAGATAAATGCTGGTTAGATGATGGGACTATGTTACCTGGATTAGAAACACCATTCTGCTCTGAAGAGATTGCAGTTTCCAACAATATGGATGGTTCTCTCACCGTTAGCTCGTGTCCCGGCATTGGAATAATGATAATATTTTCTTTTTTCGGGGTCGCCAAATTGTGGGATGAAATTTACAACAATGACTTTCAAATAAAACTATGATATCGCTTTAAAAACAAGTTTAGGTTTATTATATTTTAAAAAAGTAAGGAAACACGTTGTCTGCAAAGTTGAAAAATATATGAAAGAAATAAAAAAGGAGTAGATCAAAAGAACATCTGATGAGATGCCAAGATGACAACTAGAGGCGCTACACTGGTACACTTCTTATTAAACTACAACCGTCATCTATACGTCAGGTCGCGTACTTCTGGGAATACCCTCGTAGATATTTCAGTGTATCTCATTACACAATTTAATAACATTAATAAAAAGTGTGTTGTCGAAATTTCATAAAAATGGAATGCTTTATGCGAGAGTGTTTTAGTCCCAAAATACGTTATTGTGGCGAACATGAAAATAGCAGTGATATTGCCTATTGATATGTAATGGTGGTAAATACCTTTTGGGTTGTTGTGTTACTCAAATTTTGAATGATATAGAGTTAGTTCACGGCATAGTGTCCGTCAACTGCTGACATCGCTGATCTGATATAGCTGTCCCCGCACTTTGAACCACTTGCTAAAGTTGGGTGCCATTGGATGGTTTCGCGTTATAAACGGCTCTATTTACATCTGCCCATAAATTTTCAATAAGATTCAGGTCAGGAGACTGAGCTGGATGGTCCATTAGCTGAATTTCATTGACACGAAACCATTCGATTGCCTTCTTCGTTATTTTGTTGGAAGACCCATTTAAGTAGCATTTCCTCACTACAGTAGGGGAACATTATTTTTTCCAGAATGTTCACATAAATATGTTGGTCCACCTACACCGTAGTACGAAAAGCAGCTTCATACCATAACTTTAGCACAATCATGTTTAACGGTCTTTGTTGTATACTGCGGTTGGGTATTCCGTATTTGGTAGACAACGGACATATTGACGAGAACCAATACCGCCATTTAACACAATTTTAGACTCGTCCGTCCACAAAGTATTCCGCCAGTTGTGAACGGCCCGCTCGATATAATTTTTTGTTAAGTGGATGCGTCTTTCCTTAAGCTGTTTTGTAAGTAGTGGCTTTTTCATGGGGCTGAACGCTGCTAAATGGTTTTCCAAAAATCTCCGCCATATCGTCCTCTATCACTTACAGCCAAGTTCATTTGCTTTCAAATTTGTACCACAGACTTTAATGGATGCTGTTTGGCGATTCGGACAATTTTGCGATCATCTTGAGGCGTTGTTTTACGTTTTCCGCCCCCCTCTTCCGTTTTTCCACAAACTTGACAGCATTTGACACCATTTTTGCAGAACAGAACTTCTAATTTAATGTTCGCAGCTGCATATCATCTTCCTCAGTCCGTCAACTCAAGTGAAACCGAAAATCATTAGAGAAATCTTGCATTCGAAACCACCGAAGATTTATTTCCTCATTAGCATTCCTTTTAGTGTGCAGAACTATGGCTTTTTTGTTTGTGATCACCTTGTGAAACTGCGAGGCGTCGTTTCTGACGGCCTTCATTGCCCCTGGTCCTCAACACTTGGTGTTGTTGAAGAGCAATTATGAGAGGTGGACGGAGAAGCTATCGGAAAAAGTTTTAGTGATCTCTTGCGATTGTAACCGTCCGACGTTAAAGCTCCCAATACTATTTTCCTAGCGGTGAGGTTGCACTATCATCCACATTTGTACTTCGTATTCTACTAGGTAGTGGTCCGATTCAATGTTCGCACCTTGAATTATGCGTACCTCCAGTTTATTGGATGGGTGTCTTCCGTTTACCACAATATGATCAATCTGACTTATCGTATTTCCAACAAAAGATCGTCATACGCCTTAGTGGATCCTAGGTTGAGGGGAACGTGTGCTTGCTACGACGATTTTTCGCCCCTCTTCAAATCCATCAATCTAAAAACGAGAGAATTCTGACGTTTAAACCTCAGTTCAATTTCATATTGACAGCTGCCAGTTTATACACAGTCGAATGTGAAGTTACATAAATTTACAACGAAATTACTTGACATGACGGAGCAATAATGTACAGAAATGAGTTCACTATGTTGAACTGAACTTCACTGTGAAACTCGACGAGATGATTTTAAATTTAAACTCAAGTTCAGGTTTAGCTGAACTCAAGTTTAAACTTCCACAGTGAAACTTGGCATAAGTCCGTTTCATGATGTGCTATGCAGGCTGTGTATGCCCACGGAGCTACCAAATGGCGATTATATCAACCTTATCAGATGTTCAGTAGCACCTGGTCCATTAGGAGTCCTTATATAACAGGTACATACATACCCGAAAGTCGTTGTTCTTGTTACGTTTCCTTAGATCGTCAACAGTTAAGTCGCTCTTATTTAACGCTTGCGAAGTCTTAAGCGACGCATATATTGGTAGTGGATCAATATGGACGTTTATTGTTCACGGTTCGCCCTATTATTTTTCACAAAGAGCTTTTTGTTAAGGCTGCTGAGAGGCATATTACAGTCGACCACATCAGTGTCTTATACACAACGGTACAAATACGGACGGTTTCTTTTTTGGGTCAAATCAATTTAAATTGGTTGCATACAACTGCGAAATACATCTCAGAACCGAAACAAAGGTGATCCCCATCCGCAAAGAGCGGACAACTCTGTAAGGTTGTAAATGTAAATGCGTTTAAACTGTCTGTTTGTTGATTCTCAATACGATTATGCTGTTATTTGACTTGGCTCTGCCCACAAAGTGTTCTGCGTGAAATCTATATTCGGGAAAGTGAAACGAGTTCGTTTCTTCATTTTGCTAATATTGCTCCAATTTGAGGCTTGCTTTGCCTTCCTTTTCTGGTAACATTTTTAGCTTAGGTGGAGAGAGCCTATTTCGAGGCATACCAATGTTCTTTGGCGTTAAGAGTGCTTAAGATTGCTTTCATTCCTTTCACGAAATATTCACTTTTGGTTGACCGAAGTTTTTTTTTAGCTCTATTCCTTTATTCCTCTTCGTCGCAATCTCAACAAAATATCCGGCAACGAAATTTTTCAGGAAAATGTTATGCTTAGCTACAATGGTAACTAAGAGAGTGAATGAGTGAGTGAGTTTTTCAAAGTTTTCGCTTTTATTAGTCTTGGAAAGTGGTCCTATGGTTTTTCGCTGTTTTTTTTTTTTATAATTAGCTCGCGCTCAACGGATTTGTGTACCCTTGAAATGTTTGTACACAGCGCGGGCGAAGGAAACTAGGGAGGAAGAAAAGAGCGGAGCACATTGGTCTTAAATGTTTGCAAGTTATAGTCTATCTAGTAGGTGCAGATAGATATGTTTTAGGTGCACCTGACCAGGTGTGGTCATTGTACTCCAGTTTTGGAGGGATGAATGCCTTATATATTGAGGCTGGGTATTTAAATTTCGCTTTAACGACGGCCGATACCATTGTATCGAACCATTAAATTCCACTCTTTTGACAGTTTCCTAATTAGTTATGCTGTTAAGTGTTGATATCGGAATTGAATGAGCTTAACATACGCTGCCGTTCCCGTTCTATATCCGAAGAGCAGGGACGTGAACGAATATGAAAATCAGCGAGTACTGTCATCAGCAAAGGAATATATTGGATTAGAAGTAGCAGACAAGAGATCGTTGATGAAAATTAAAAGTATTGTCGGAGACAGAACGGAGCCCTGGGGCACACCAGCATTAATTTTGTGAATATCAGACTTGAAACCGTCCAAGACAACTTGAATTGAACGTTCCGAAAGGTAATTTCTAATCCATTGAAGAACGAGTCATCGATCCCAAAAGCACATTTTCGACAAAAGAGCCTGATGCCAAACTCTGTCAAATACCTCAAGTGCAACTATCTTGCTTTCGCCAGGTTGATCTGCGCTTTGGTTACACTTTTCGGTGAGACATGCCATCAAATCACCAGTAGACCTTTTGCTACGAAAACCATACTGCCGGTCATTAAGAAGTTTTCGCGTTTCGAGATATTTCATGATCTGACGGTTTGTCGGCGTTTCCATGACCTTGGAAGGAAGGGACGTAAGTGCAATAGGTCTATAGAAGGAAGAAGATTAGCCTTTTTTAGAGACGAGCTGGAAAAATTCTGTTTTCATTCTGCTGGGAAAGAGCCTTAAAGAGTAGGAACGATGGAAAAGCTTACGCCGTTGTTTTGCCAGCGAAGAAGAACACCGCTTCAGAAGAAGGGCCTAGCGAATTTATGCATATTGTAGCAAGCCATAGGAGAGAAACTGATAAGAATATAAGAAATATAAAGTGGCAACACTAACTAGTGATTGTAAAGTGGCCACACTAGGAAAAGAATCTACCGGTAGGTAGGAGATCAGTCGTAAATCAAACACTGTAGAATACAGACGCCTATAAGCAACCAAATAAAGAGCGTAAATTATTTTTTTTTTAAAGGATTGTGTTTGTTTTATTCGCGATAAGACTAACGGCTAAAATATTGAGATCTTTAAGTACTCTTGCTACTACACGCGTGCGAAAGTGGATTCGTCCCATTGAAGATTCGACGCACTCAAGCGTAGGCGGAGACAAAGCACAATCTAGAAGAGTTGAGTTGGTCGCAAAGCAGCAAACAGATTGGCCTTGTCCAAACAGCTGACAGCTGGAATGTTATTGTAAATGAGAGTTGGGATGGAGGGTGAGATAGAATTTCTAAGGTCTTTGACGAACGACCAACAATTGTTACTATCTTTTTTTGGTCCGATTGAAATTTTACACGCTTAAGTAAGGCGTTACAGTCATCCTTGGCTCGTTTGAACTTTTTTCGGTTTTCTTCTGTCGGGTTGGTCTTGACCGAACAAACATTTCTCTAACCGTGACAGCCTCTTTACAGCTCGAGTCGTACCATGCCTTTTCTTTTGGTTTGATACTCATCATCCGATGAGGGATAAAGTTTATCATTCCAAAGAGAATGGTGTCTGTGATCATATCAGCATCGACATTGACGTCGTTGTCGAGGAAATATAACGACCAGTTAAAATTCCTAAAGAAGTTGTTAAGTCCGCTCCAATTGGCTTTCTCGTATTGCCATACGGTTCTTTTAGGAATCTTTTCTCCAACTGCGTGGTGGGTGTACGAGAAATTGGCTGATATGACACAATGGTCCGACGAGCCTAGAGGGGAGAGCACATCAACGGAGTACTTATCAGGGTGAGAAGTTAAAAGCAAGTCCAGGGTGTTGGCGGTATGGCTATCAACTTCTGGTATTCATGTGGGCTCATTTACAAGCTGGGTCAAGTTATTTTCCACAGAGAAGATCTCAACACACCATAGTTCGGGTGTTGTCTGTCCAGAATGTCAAAGCCACCCAGAATTGTGTATATTGAATTCGCCCGTAATAACGATTTCAATATGAGGATACAGGGATACAATTCTTTGAATAGAGTCAGATAGCGCATCAAACTCATTAAAGGTCGAATTGCTATCCAATTTGAGGCTTCTGTAAAAAAAGCAGTAGTGGATAATTTGCTTACGGAGATGGAATTTTAACCAAATGAAGCTGAATTCCATATTGGAACATGGATCATACTATGGTGGAGTTTGGTAAGCTACATCACTACTCATGTATATAGCGAGATCGCGCTGAGAAAGGAATAATGGCACTATTTCGTAGTCAAGTAGCATTAGATCAGAGTGATCTGATTTCACTAAGTGCTAAAATTGCTGACAGACGTGGACGTATACAGAAAAGTGATTACTTTTTAGCCCGCGTATATTTAGTACATCCAACCTGAATTAAATAGCCATCGTCACAAACAAACACAAACACCAGCGATGCTAAGCAAGGCTGCGAAGTGAGGATTTGGATGTTGGTTTAACGCTGTAGGCGTTATGCCCTTACAATAGTATGAAACACTGCACCAACAAAATTCAGACTCACAACCGGCTATCCATCGGTTGTTACATACACTCAGTCACTGCCCGTGCCCTATGATAAATACAGTAACGGCAGTGACCGGGTGCAAGCAACAGAACTTCGACCAGTGCGGGAATACCCGCACTGTGGTATTTTTTGTTTTCTGTCTCCCCTATATGCACTATTTTTTTTTTCACACTCGCGCGGTGGTTTTGTTTTTTTCTCTGCGCGGTTTATTTTTTATTTTTAATTTCTTTTTTTTTTTTGCACAGCACACGAGAATTTACGAGTGCACTGGATAACGTGTGCACTCGTCGGTGGTCGACTCGGTACGACTGTCCTTATTTATTTCGGGACAATCTCGTATTACTCTTTAAATTCCGTTCAAACTTATATCACAGCACACTGCGAGCGACTATCCTCGCCGATCCAAGCGTTTTTGGGTTTTCCTTATTCCTCCAAAAACTTCAGGCAAACAAACGGTGGTATACCATTCCGAATTGATCGTTCTACGTTACTCTAATAGCACGGTGGCGACATGTCCGGTTTTTCCGAAAAAAAAGCAAGTGACCATTTACTTCGAATTGCTTCATGTGCAAACAACTTTTATTCGATTTGGCCCATCTTGAACGACCCATACATATATGTAGATCTATAATTCGTGGCTTGTGAAGATCTTATTGACGTCTTTTGAAGCGCCGCCATAGAATTTTTTTCTACATGTTTGTGCAGTATTAAATGTATCCGAGTGGAACTAAAGTCCAAACACGCTCAAATTTCACGATCTTGCAATATCAATTTCCGCACAGTATCGATGTTTTCTGTCACAACAACCGATTTTGGACGACTGCCACGACTGAATTCGGCAACACGGTGCCCCGGTCGGTGTATTGTCACCAAAAGTCGAAGCGAGTTGATCGGTACACTGTTGTTCAGTTTAGCTGAGATGAGTTTTCCAAGTTTCTATAAAAAACACAAATAGTACTCGTATGACAAAACGTTCTGATTACGTGTACCATTAAAAACGTCAAAACTTTACGATTCTGATATCAAATTTGACGTATCTACTCCGCGATATTGCCATATCACAAAACTTAAGTAACGTAACTGATCCGGATTAAACAATAATTTAAATTACGAGGGCGGGTCAATAAGTCCGTGACTTTTGTATTAAAACCGATTTTTTGATAAAAAAATAATTTTATTTTTCAACGTAGTCTCCCTTTAGCTCTATACACTTTGTCCAACGCTTCTCCAATTTTTTTATCCCTTCCAAAAAAAATGATTTGTCGAGGTCCTCAAAATAGGCCTTTGTTTGCGAGATGACTTCATCATTGGAGTCAAATCTTTTTCCACCAAGCCATTTCTTCAGGTTTGAGAACAAGAAGTAGTCGCTCGGAGCCAAATCTGGAGAATAGGGTGGATGAGGGTCAATTCATAGCCCAATTCATGGATTTTTGCCATGGTAACTGCACATGTGTGCACCCTTGCATTGTCTTGGTGGAAAAGAACTTTTTTCTTGGCCAAATGAGGTCGTTTTTTTTTCAAATCGTCATTGAATCGGTCCAATAAGTTGGCATAATATTCCCCATTGATTGTTCTTCCCTTTTGAAGGTAGTCAATGTGGATTATCCCGCGTGCATCCCAAAAAACAGTCGCCATAACTTTATTGGCTGACAAACCCACCTTGGCCTTCTTTGGCGCCGATTCACCCTTAGAAACCCACTGTTTTGACTGTTGTTTGTTCTCTGGTGTGTTGTGATGGATCCATGTTTCGTCCACGGTTACAAAACGGCGCAAAAACTCCTCCATATTGCGATTAAACAACGCCAAACCTTCCTGTGAAGTTGTTACACGATTGCGTTTGTGGTCGACTGTGAGCAAACGCGGCACCCATCTTGCGGAAAGCTTTCTCATGCCCAAGTGATCATTCAAAATTGAAACCACTGAGCCATGCGAGATCCCTACGGCTTCCACAATCTCTCGCACTTTCAATCTTCGGTCGGTCAACAGCATATCGTGAATTTTTTCGATTGTTTCGAGTGTAGAGACCTCAACTGGGCGTCCAGGACGTTCGGCATCTTCAGTGCTTGTACGGCCACAACGAAATTCAGTAAACCACTTTTTTACCATTGAAATCGATGGTGCAGAGTCCCCATAGTATTTATCAAGCTTAGCCTTGGTCTCGGTAATGGTTTTTTTTCGCAAGAAATAATGCTTAATAAGCACACGAAATTCACTTTTTTCCATTTTCTACTCAAATTAGTGAGTAGTCTGATAAAAATAGCTGTCAAACACAAACTAACTGACGCAGCAAGTTTAAATTTTGACAGGAGTCAACTGACAGATGCCTGTTGACAGGAGCAGTGTTGCTGTTTCAGTAAAGAGGTCAGAAATTCAAAAATTCACGGACTTATTGACCCGCCCTCGTATCTTCCGAATGGTGTTGAACGGAGGCCTTTTTATATAGCAATGTTATTTGGTGTGTACAATGACAAGTCAACTAATAAGACAAGAAAAAAATTGTGCACAATGTCGGTAAACGAGGGACTCCGGACAGTATCCCGGCTTACTTTATATTCCCCCAGTATCATTCTTGGAACAAACGGCACTTCTTTAGACCTTAACATCGTCCTTATAGCAATTCTTGGAGCATCTTTCGAAGAAAGATAGGTAAGCGTCTGATATTGGTAGAATTTTCTTGGACAAAATTGCATAGACCATCATGACATGGTTATATTACACTGTCAAGATAGTTAAGCAATTGTGTCTCTCGGTTTCCTATTATCATTTTGTTGAATGAAGTCGGGAGCCCTTTAAAATTAACTAAGGGTTGGTGTGGAACTTAATCTGATTGTGCATGGAGCTGATATATTTCTTTCACCGCTTATTCCACTCCATTATCTTGCAAACATTTAAAAATATTGAAAATACACCCTGACTGACTAGAACTGCAACCAACTTCAGACTGCTATAATTTCCAAACCGCTCATGACAGTGAGCTCAAATTTTGACACATGACAGATCATTTTATTATTTACAAGCCTTTTAAACGATTTGCGTCTCAGTTGTGTTGAAAAATTTTTATCCGCGATGGAATTCAAACGTGATAGTGTGATTGCTTTATATTTGTCTGAAAAACCACAAGTAGCTATCGTTAGAGCCCTCCAGCACCTCGACGTGAATAAATCATTTGTGTCTCGAACCATAGCTCGTTACCGTGATACTGGCAGCGTTGGAAAACGCCATGAAGGTGGTCATAAAAAAACAGCAACATCGGCAGAAATGGTTCGGAAAGTGAAGGCTCGAATTGAACGAAATCCGCGTCGAAGTGGAAGAAAAATGACTCGTGAGCTCAACATATCGTTGGAAAGGATGCAACACATACTGAAAAATGGGCTTGGGCTGAAGCCATTGCAGTTCCAAAAAGAACACGATCTTACACCGCAACAGAAAAAACTTAGAGTCGAAAGAGCGAAGGAGTTGCTACGCTTGCACAAAGTGGTGAGTTGCCGAATTTGATTTTTTCCGATGAGTTGCCATTTGTTATCGAGCAATATGTCAACAAACAAAATGATCGAGTTTACTTGCCAGAGAGGTCCTTCGAAAATGTGCACCTTCGGACGGCCACCGTGGCGTCAAAATTAATGCGATCGTATACCATGGAACTGTCTTAGAGGTAGTATTGAAGCCTTGAGCAAACAATCATTTCGCTTGGAGACCGTGGACATTTGAGCAAGACTCAGCACCGTCTTACAAAGCGCGCGTCAACCAAGATTGGTTAAAAAACAATGTTCCACACTTCATTTCTTCGACACAATGGATTGCAAATCCTTTGGATTTCTGGGGTATTTTGAAGGCGAAGGTTGGCACTAAAAAATACCAAAGTTTGGACCACCTCAAATAAGCACTTCGCCGGGAATGAGCCAAAATACCGCAGAGCCACTTGCATGCAGCGTGCGATGCTTTCTTCGGCCGTCTCAAGGCCATTATTTGCGCCAAAGGTGGACATATTGAAAACTACTGATACAATTTGAAAATTGATGTATTTTCCAACATTTTTTGCTTTGACACAATAAAATTTATCAAAAATTATAGCATTTTAAAAAGTTGGAGTTCGAGTCATTCACCCTGTAGTTATACATTTGCTTATAACACTCGCCGATAAATAAATTTAAAATGTTACACTATGATCTTTCAAAAATTGTTGAGAGTGGTAATACAAGCCCTTACTCACTGCATCCAAGTATCTTCAAAATGTTTTTCACGTAATCTACCTAGAAAAAGAAGTGTGATCCATTCATTTATTGAGGTCGACACACCGAACCTTTTTAAATGTGTCAACGTTGTATGTTCTCGTATCAAAACATTATACATACGACTTGACGGTGGAGACCATACAATTTCACGTGTACTATATGTATGCCAACTATTTCGATAGACAAATAAAGTTTTTAAAACGTTGCAAAACTATTGTGATTTGTTTACAAGGGGTAACAACCAAAATTTTCGCATGTGAATGCTTTCTAAATACTTTTGTCCACAGTATTTAGAAAATTAGGCTTTCCTCATGATAGCTTTCCAATACAATATGTTATACAACCATGCGCAACACTGTAATCTGGAAAGTTACAATTAACATCTTACTGTGACTACACTTATCAGATTTATTCTTAGAGATTAAACCAAAATCTGTGATGTGCGTGATAGCATGCACTCGAAAATGGCCAAAAAAAATAATATTTTTTTTTTTTTACATTCTGGACAACTTCCCTGTTGCTTCCATCTGCGTAGAACAGATCAAATATTTGTTAGGTAATTCATAAGACCATAGTCAGCTCTGTTTCTTGTCTATCGTCCATTATTTGTGTTCATTATGCAGGGCTGGCAATAATAGTGTTTATGAGATCATGATTTACATCCCCAAGTAAATTTAAATTGCTCAGAAATCTGTCTTACGAGTAATAAAACTATTTTATCAATTGTGTACAGCTGTATTGCACATATCCACATATTTTTGGAAATCACCAAAGTACTGCAATACAAGTGATGAACTCCAATAACAAATTATGTGGTCACTGCTGTTAACTTTTATTAAAAACAAAAATCCGTCCATTGTCGTTTTGTAATTGAATGATCTATTGTACTTAACCAATATTTCCCATTAATTCAGTTACCATTTGCTTGGATCGTGTCCTCAAACGACTTTTCAGCGTTGTTTTCCTCACATCTCCTTCGTGCGAGAGGGCGATTTCTCGGTACTCATCACTGCCGTGCGTTTGCCTTGAGTCCGCTGCATACATGGAATGTCCTCAAAAACATATCGATGGTCTCGTTGCTCCTGTTGGATGTTTTGCTGCTTCTCTCAGGCGCACTTCCGCAACGTTCGGAGTATCACCCTTTCCTAAAACCAAAAACATTTTGTTATCCAATATGTCCTATCCCTCGGAATATATGTATCATATATGAAGAGAAACTCATGTGAACTTTCTCTAGTGTCCACTAAACTGTTTTTATCCAGACTGCCCAGTCCTGCAGATTGCACGCATTTTAGTGCCAATAAACATCATTCGGTTGCAGCACTTCCCTTGATTATTTGCCCCGTGGGTGCGTACCGCAGTTTTGATATGTTGTACTCCATGGTCCTCATAGTATTGTTCGAATACATCCATTGTGTGAATGGAGCAAGACGGTCTGTGACTATCTGCCTGGCATATCTGGAAAACCCATCTATCCCGCTTAGCACTTCCCTTGTGTTCGCTCACTGGACTGCCATAATGATAACGTAATTTATAAAGCTATCCATCAAAACAAGAACGTACAAGTCGCTCCGTTTCCTCGCCTGAAAAATGCGAGATGCTTCAGCGTCGAAAGTCAAAGGTATCAGATCTGTGTTGCGTATAATACTTCTTCCTTCTTTTTTTTTTTTTGAATATGCGCTCACTGATGAAATCTCGCATCTTTGGGAAGCAGAATGTCTCCTTTATCCTTTATCCGAGCCATACATAGTCTTCTCCTCGACTTCATAATCTCCGCGTCGACTGACTGCGTTTGCATTTTTCATCGGCTGTTGAATTATCTCGAACGAGAGGCCTTGGAGCTTCACCACCACCTTCCAACTTGAGAGATGATCTATTTTTACTTGCCACGATTGCCTTAGAGTCCTTTCGGCTAAAATAAAGTTCCGTTCTCAAAAGCGAATCATCCTTGGAACGGAATTCCAGCGATCCCGACGGACTGCAGAGGGTTTTCTCGAGCTGCCGCAATGCTTCTTCTTGAGATTGTTTTACGTAAAAACCCGTGGTCTATCTTCAACAGTTCCCTCAGGGGTACGGTGGAATGCGAGTAAGGCTCGGGGGATTTTTGGAAGTTGAAAGCCTTAGTTCTTAATAAGCTTTTCACTATCTTATAAGATATTGTATCTTAAAGTGTATAAGCATTACAAACAAATAAATAAATGAATGTTTTTAGACCATTGTCCGACGTGGGTGTGTCGTCCAAAGACATGATTCTACATCGCTCAGCAACGGCACCTTATTAACTGAGTTTATGCACGATTGGTAGAATGACCTTGTGCTCTTTCGACTTCCACTTTGAATTTGAAATTTGTCTTGTATTGTACGAGGGTAAACCCAGAAGTGCCAGACCTGACTTATAAATTTCGGTTGTTGTTTAAAAAGAATGACAATTGTAGAAAGGACCAACCTTATAAAGCTTAAATTTGAAGTTTGACGACGTTATGTTGTTTAGTATTTGTTCGGCAGCAATCAATAGTGAACTCTCTCAATGAATTTTCAAATATGGAAAAAATTGGTCATCGTTATGTGATACAATACTTTCATTTGAAAGGTCTCAATCCAACCAACATCAAAACGGAATTCGATTCCACTCTGGGGGAGTCCGCTCCTTCGTTTACAACAATAAAATATTGGGTGGCAGAGTTAAGCGAGACCGTACGAGTTGCCAAGACGAACGTCGCAGTGGTCGACCAAATGAGGTGAGTTCACCAGAAATGTTGAAAAAAATCCACAAAATAGTATTGGGTGACCGTCGATTGAAAGTGCGTGAACTAGGAAAGAAATATGGTAGTCATTGCAAAAACCGTTGTACTCGTACCTCACCATGTTGACTGAAAAATTGGACATTAGAAAGCTGTGCGCAAGATGGGTGCCGCGATTACTTACAATGGAACAAAAACAGCGTTGTGAAGATGTTTCAATCGAGTGTTTGGCGAAGTTTCACAGCAATAAAGCCGAGTTTTTGCGTCGATTCATAACCATGGGTCCATCACTACACACCCGAGATGAATGGGGTGGACTCAAAGGGGAGCATCGGCTCCAAAGAAGGCGAAGACAGTTCCATCTGCAAGCAAGTTCATAGCGCGTGGGATTGATTATCTTCAGAAAGGGAAACCAATCAACGGCGTGTATTATGCGAACTTATTGCAGCGTTTGAAAGATGAAATCAGGAAAAACCGGCCGCATTTGGCGAAGAAAAGAGTTTTGTTTCATCAAGACAATGCACCAGTTTCACTCATCCCTCATCGCGATGGCCAAAATCAATGAGTTAAAGTTCGAATTGTTTCCTCATTCATCATATTCCCCAGATGTAGCCACCAGGGATTATTTTCTATTTCCGAATTTAAAACAATGTCTCGGTGGTAAAAGATTTGCCAAAAGTAAAGAGGTTGTGTCTGCGGTTGATGGTTATTTTAATAAGCTATGCGATTCTTATTATAAACAGGGTATCGAAGCTTTTGAACATCGCTGGGAAAAGTGTATTGAACTAAAAGGAGACTACGTAGAGAAATAAACATAATTTTCCCCAATTTGTTTGTGTTTTCTTTGTGAAGTCGGGTACTTCTGGGACTACCCTCGTGGGTGTCACAAATTAACTCGTTCATCATCTCTAGTAGACGGTTTTTTAGAATACTATATTCACATAAGAAGTCTCCAGTTCCTGAAATTTAGTCTAGTCATATTTTTTAACAGAACACTATTCGAAGTGGCCAACAAATGCCTTTCAGATCAACCTGAGACGAATTGTCCAGTCATCGATCGCAGCACGCTTCCACATGCATGAGAAATTTCGCTGTTAGGAAAAGTGCTCCATTAAAAGACTCGGTGTCGAAACCAACAAGGTGAGGTCTAGACTGCCAGCTACCCAATCATTCGATCATATCATGTCCGGGACGTAGTTTTTGAGTGGTGAATATTTTTCGCTTCGTGAGTTAAACCAGATTTTTTTTTTTTGAATGTCCAAAATTTCCAAAAGATGTTCGTAATAAATTTTCACCTACGTCTACACGTATTTGTTGCTCAATCTGACGCTTCTCTTGATGATGGAGCGTACACTCGATTGTTCTGTTTGTTGAAAGATTCTTGAACGCTGGTAGACGGCAGGATCTTTGGAACAATTTCGACAAGTCATTATAATATAAACTATTTACTCAGTCCCTTATTCTACATAATAATAATGCAATGACGGAAAAAACGACCACTTTGAGGGGGCCTTTTCTTGAATATATCTGCACTAAAAAATAAGCAAGTTATATTGTGATAAATTTTTGGACAACATTTTAATGTGATTTGCTTTATGAATGAAGGAACATATCTTTTAAGAAGATTAACAAAGCATTTGTAAGGTATTTGCTTTAAATTTTCTGGTCTTTTTAACTTTTAACTCTTTAACAGCAGTGGTAATCCTTTTTAACACAAACTCTTGATGAGTTCTTGCCAAAGCATTCTACCCTGTTACAATTGTCGTTCATAGCAGTATATGCAACACTTTTTAACATAAAATTTATGACAAACTCTTCTTTAACATCAATTTATTTCATTACAGTGAGTGCAGTACAACAAATCAAAATCACACCACCACAAATCCAGCAGCATCAACAGCAACTTCAAAAGAAGACCACAACAAAAATCTACAAATGCTTGTCCTGCGACTTCAAAACATCCGATTTGAAGCTATTCAATCCACATTACGAAACATGTAAGCAACAGAATTTCCATTGCAAAATCTGCAAAAAGATCTTTGCCAATTTGGCCGCAATGAAGCAGCATATGACAGAGAAACATGGTGCCACATCTACAAATCTAACAGGCAACACAACCGGCACGAATACAATTCAATCAAATGATTTGCATACCTGTCAGCTCTGTCAAGTCAACTTCACCAATGAGCTGGCTCTCAAGAAACACATGGAAGTCAATCACAATGAATACAAACAAGGTGAAACCACTCAACTCTACACATGTAATCAATGTCAGTTTAAATCAACTGACAAGACTATTTTTGATGAACACATGCGAAAGCATGTTAAACCGAAACCGTTTAAATGTCGCCTTTGTTCGACTAGGTTCGAAACACGTGAACAGGCCACCATTCACGCAAAAGCCCACCAGCCGAACTATTTCAAATGTGGAACATGTTCTATGTCGTACCCTAAGCGTGAGATGCTTGTAAAACATTTCGAAATTCATCAAACAAAATCACAGCAGCAACAACAGCAACAGCAGCAGCAGCAACAACAACAACAACAACAACAGCAGCAGCAGCAGCAGCTAGTGACACAGATAATAACACAACAACAGCCACAGCAACAGCAACAGACGACAAATCAAAGCCAGCCGCATATAATGACCACGCAAAAACTTCTGCAAGAGACAATTGATGAAGCTCTCAGTGAATCGGCGGAGGCTGGTGTTGATTCAAAGGCAATACGATTTTTCACGTGTCACATATGTTCTTTGACATTCATTCAGGAGAACTACTACAATCAACACATGGAGACACATAAACCGCCAAATGCAAAGAAGACCACACCATCGTCCTTAGCATCAACTGTAACAAGTGCAGGCATAAGCACGACATCATCCACAACATCAGCAAGTGTAAGTCAAAGTTTAATACGCGGAGACGGCAAAGATTCAAATGACAGTGGTTTGGTGATGAGTGGTGGTTCTAATAATAACGCACCGATTTCGGAAGCGGACATTGAGAGCATTTTTGAAAAAATGCATTCCGACAAGTCTGACATTGATGTTGGTTCTGGAAGTGGTACCGGCAGCGGGGATAATGCACAAGGCTCTGGCGACAACTTAGTGATTACAAGTCAAGAAAATGCAGTTGGTGGCATTACATTTAACATAACCATACCACAGCCGGACGGCAATGAACAGAGTAATGAGGTAAGTTAATTTACGAAAGATGATGATTGGATGGAAGGAATCCACGATTTAAAAATTATTTCATTAATTTTTTGACATTTTCTCTTATAGGATGCTTCCAAACAACAACAAAAAGGTGGTGACAATTCATCAGCGCCGGTATCTATGAGCATCGATATGCCAGTGTTGGATCATTCCGATGAGGCAATGGAAAAGGGCACTTCATCCACAGATGGCACACACTCCAGCGAAAAATCAGCATCCGCCTCAGATGATAATGCTGCGAAAAAAGCCACCAGTCCAACAAATTCATCAGGTTCTAATGCCCAGCCCGTGAGCATGCCCAGTTTGGATGATGATAACGATGCCCAAGACAGTAGTAGTCAACATTCGACTGCAACGCTTGAACAGCAATCCCAACAAGAATCATCGACATCAAATGCAAATCAAGAATCAGAAGATAATCAGGATCAACAACAACAACAACAGCAGCAGCAGCAGCAACCCGATCAAAGTCAAGATGATGAAAATCAACAAAATATATCCGCCGGCGATCAAGTTCCAATGGATTTGGAAGACATGCAAGCCGGTGTTGAAGGTGGCCAAATCAAATTCATTCTCAACGAGAATGGTCAACTTTTACAACTCGATAATCACATCATCACAGATGCCGATGGCAATCAGATTTTAGTACAGGGCACCGACAGTGAACAAATCCAACAACTGCTTCAGAGTGTTGGTGTACTACAAACTAGCGATGGTTTAGATGGTGAAACGCTTCAAATGATCGGTGATAACAATCAAATGGTTATTGTGCAGCAAGGTGACAATGAGCCACAGCTAATTGATGCATCTCTACTGAATGCTGATGGACATATTGTTATTCAACAGGGACAGGATGGTGAATTAGGTGAAGGAGCACACGTCATCGGAGAGGGAGGTGTTCGAATACCAGTTTCTGTCTCGTACACTGCCGATGGACAGCCAATTGTTCAGGTAACGCAACAGCCAGACAGTGTGGATGGAAAGGAAATGGACGGTACCGTAATTACGACGACAGCTGGCGGCGATACATCCGTCACACAGAGTCCCTCCCAATCGGCGGGAACTTATTTTGCGCTAGAGGACCTAATGCAACAACCAGATCAACCAAAGGCGTCCGATTAAAAAAAAAAAAAACAAAAATCCAATTATATAGACGCATTAAATTTTAGAAAATACAAATCGGCAATTTGTCGTCTTAAAGACAGGACAGACGAGTGCATGTTAATAATGACAAATTGCTTTTTTTTCTTTTGTCTAACGCCCCGAAGGCTGTACTCTACGGTGCAGTTTGTAAATTACACAAAAAAAAAAAATGAAAAATATAAAATTGTATATGGCACATACCATCACCACAAACCATAACCATTATTATTAAACAGAACTGCTCAATGTGGGCGCGTTGTTAAAATATTAAAAAAATAATAATAATAATAATAATACAAAAAAAAAATAACAAATTTTCATCTTGTAATATACATTTATCAACTAATAAGAGTTTTAAAATAAATAAATAAATAATTAATTAACAAATAAAAGTGTGTCGACGAGAGAAGGGAAAGAAAAGGATTACCAGACACTTTCAAGCAAAAACACAAACCGTTCTCGTCCTTGTTCTCGTTTCTTAAGCAGCAATTCAGCGCTTATGCTGAAGTAGAAATTCTTTTAAAATTAATTAATTTAAATTTCGTTTCTGGAGCACACTCCCAATTTTTATCATCTAACTTTATTTTGTAATTAAGATAAATACAATTTTAATTAGACATTGAAATGATTAGGAAAAGAAAACTTAATACTAAATCAGTTAGATCGTTATTTCAAGAGTACTACGTAAGGCAAACAAAAAGGAAAAAAAAAATACAAAACAAAAAAAAAAAAAGAATTATTATATACAATAATAATTAAAAAACAAGAAAAAGAAATATTAAATGTAAGTAGTCATTATATAGAATATAACCCAAGTAATATAAACAAAACAAAAATAAAGTAAAAGAAAAAAAAAGAAAACTACTTTCCAAGCAAAAAGAGAATAAAAGAAAAACAAAATATTCTTTTAAACATGTTTATTTTTAATTCCAAAATGAAAACAAAACTAACAAATTGGATGCTGTGTATACAATTGATTTAAATGTCAGACGATTTCCTCTCCGTATATTTAAACACAAACAAACATCATCTGCAAACCCTTGGTCCATAACAATATGGAATATGGTAAATAGGCAAAGGGACGATGAAATTTAAAAGGAAAGAAACTTTGAAAAGCCCTTTTCTTCGTCTATATTAAATACCATTTATCGTATATGTATCTATTTAAAAATAAAAATTTGTTAAATTGTTTAGTTTTTATATATTTTTTTTTTTGCCTTTTTTTCTTATTCATACTGGCGGAGAAACTACAATATAAAGTAAAAAAAAAAAAAAGAAAAACAATATATCGTTTGTATGCAATTATTATTTTAATTTTTATTTTATTATATGCATAACAGGTAAGATAATTCAATGAAAAAGTGAAGAAATAAAAAAAAAACAAGAACAGCCGTTGTTTTATTTGAAAGGGTTTTAGTTTGCTGGTTTGTTTCAGTGTTAACGGACTACCCCCGGAAATGGACGAAAATTTCGAGAGTCGAACGTTTTAGAGGTTAGATGGGGATTCAACATTGCGGGTGTGTTGAGATGCCTAAAGGGGTCCGCACCACAATAAAACTATGGCAACACTGTGGTAAGTTTTAAGCTCTAAACAGATTTCAACAGCATAAGGAAACGGCAGCAACGACAGCTTTTTATTTTTTTTTTTTTTTATAAAAATATCGCATTTAGACAAATAAACAATCCGTTGGGGTAAGGATGCTCCGTAGAAAGATAATAAATCCTATACGGCTAAAGCTACGCAATGAACGGCAAATACTTTTTTTTTTTTTTTTCGACACTATGCACACTGAGAATCGCAAGGTCATGCTCATGGCGGTGTAAGATATTTAGTCACCAAAAACTCTTCCCTTTGAAATATGCTTGCTACTGCAATTAAGTTTCAACTTATCACGCAATTTTTCTATCATGTTTGGCAGGTGTCTTCTTAAGGAAAGTTCTTGCATTGTTCGGTATTCAAATTCGATGAAATTTTATCGAGCTAAGCTCTTCAGCTTAGGGGTTGTTTGTGGGGTTAACTATCGGTAATGTTAAAATCGAGTGTCAAGGCAACAAGACCCGAACGAGGTCTGTAGAGAAGAAGACGGAAACATAGTACTAGAGTCACTTTCAGTATTTAGGTGTTAAACGGTGAAGGCAAGCAGAATTCAACTTGGACGGTGAAAGTCAAGAGATCCGAATATCCGACCAAAATGAAGTGAGGATACCTAGTCAATATCCAAGTTTATGCACAACACACTGCTGGACCGGACGGTCTATCTTGTCAAACTATTTAAGGCAGCATGAGATGATTTGGTAGAGTGCATGCATCAACTCATAACTTATCTCCAAGATTTTGTCGGCAGAATGGAATCTTGACACCGTTTGCCTAATCTACATACAATAAAAGAAACCCTCTCTATTGCGCCAATTATAGAAACATCAATCTCCTTAACATCGCACATAAAATCTTATATGCCGTTTTGTGCGAACGCCTGAAGCCATTTATCAACGATCTAATTGATCTCTATAAGTGCGGCTAGTCCACAATCGACCAACTATTCACATTCGGCAGATCCTGGAGAAAACCCAATAAGTCCAAATCGATACGCACCACCTACCTATTAGCTATTTAGCTTGATTTCACTGCCAAACTTGTCTGATTATGCAGAATAACGATGGAGAACGCTCACTGCTCCATAACGTTTGGAAATGTCAAAAAAGATTTAGGTAAATCGATTCGCTGTAACCATCATGCTTGCGAAAATTGCCAATACCAGTGACACAATTTTTTAAAAGCCTGAGCAACTACAGGGTCTTCCAACACGGACTTCCGAATTTTAACAGCTGATGGCGGCCATATTGTTGAAGCTACATCTGTCAAATTGGCTGCCATTTATTCAGTCTGTTTTGACAAATCACCATGGGCTGACATTGCGTTCAACAACACGTGCATGTGATAAAATTGTTTTAGCAAAATGGGTGTCCTGTTCGGTGAACATTCCGCGCGCTTCGCCCATTTTACGGTCGCCATAATCGTCCTACCGAGAGGACTATTCGCAGTGTGGTAGATAATTTTGAGTCCACTGATCCAGTAAACGATAAAATGACGCCTTTACGTCAACGAGACGCAAGATCTACCGAAAACATCGCCGCTGTTAGTGAAAGTGTGCAGGGCAGTCGACTTCGCGTCTCTCATAAGAACTCGACCTTTCGCAGACCACAACTTGGCGAATTTTGCGGCGTGACTTGGGCCTACCTGTACAAAATTCAACTGATCCAGGAGCTGAAGGTAAACGCCCATAGACAACGAAGTGTATTCGCTGAATGGGCTCTGGAGCAGCTGGAAAATGACCCTAATTTTCATCGAAAAATCATCTTCAGCGATGAGGCCCATGATGAATGGGTACGTCAACAAACAAAATTGTCGAATTTGGAATAATACCAGTACGCATGAGATCCAAGAGCGTCCAATGCATCCGAAAATATCACTGTTTGGTGTGGATTTTGGGCTGGGGGCGTCATCGGTGCATATTTCCTTGAGAATGACATTGGCCAGTCCATCACCGTCAACGGCGAGCACTATAGGTCAATGATTACCAACTGACCTGAGTTGGATGATTGGACACCAACGATATCTGGTTTCAATAGGACGGCGCTACGTGCCACACCGCTCATGCCACGTTGGAAATTCTGCACGAGCTATTCGAGGGTATGGTCAACTCGCTTGGAGGTGATGTGAACTGGCCACCGAGATCGTGGGATTTGACCCCGTTAGACTTTTTTTTGTGGGGTTTTCTGAAGTTGCAGATCTATGCGAATAAGCCACAAACCACAGCGGCCCTCAAAGCCAACATAACTCATGCCATCGGTCAAATTCAGGCTAGTTAATGCATTAGAGTCATGGAAGACTGGGCATTTGGGATGCGTGCGTTTTAAGAAGGCCTTTTCAGAACCTACCAAACCATATTCCTTAGAAATCTATATCTCGAATTAATGCTATGATCTAAATTAGGGAATTCAACCTTCCGATTATATATAGAGAAGTCTTGCTGGTTTCAAAGAGGTTAAAGGATTAAATAAGGTCTAAAACACCACTTCGGTATTACTTTATATACCTACATACGTACATATAATTCACAGTTCCCACCTTATACACAATATAAGCAATCAATAGCAGTACATGTTGTAATTCGATTCGGATGTAAATATTTCAAGCAAAACGCGGGCAGCTTATAACCTGTCTGAGGGATCTACACTTAAACGCATTGGTCGCTTTGCAACGGAAATGAGCATGTCCAGTAGTACTGATGAATATGATCTATTTGTTCTTTTTATTTTTCCGGAGAAAGATTTATGATGAAGTTTTCACTAATTTAAAGCATCTTTACAATGTTTTGGCATGTGAAAACTCATTAAGACGCACCAAACACATCAAATTTGACATCATGTTGATACTTCCCGACTGCCCGTTTTCTGTTGATGCGATTATACGTAATACAGTGACCACGGGGGCAAAATCGCTAACGTTCTACTTAAACGCTTTTAAAATGCAAAATACATTACCAACATAATTAGTTACTTTGATGGGGCATCAACAAATAACCCTATCTATTGTAGTTAGGGCGGTTTTTGACCAAATGCGATTTCTGCATTGTCCATTTTTCTATGCCGCAGAGCAGAACAGGGTGACTAGGACCTTATACGGAGTCTCCTTAGTGTTTTTGGAAAGGCTTCATTACTCAATAGTTTCAATATGTCAAAGGAAAAGCGATTGGCAAATGTAACCCTTCGTTTTGTTACTGCTTTATTTAATAGCGAAGCCGAAGTAGACAAAATCCCTAATTACCTCAAAGTGATGTTCCGGCCGATCCATCGATATTGTAAGCCCATCTTGTTGACTTCATACTTGCGTCCTGCCAATGATATCAATGTGTCAAGGGGATGGTATGATGATATTAAAGAATTCAGTTTTGACATCAGAAGCATCCATCAATTATTTTGCACAATCTGACACGTTTGGCAGGGGTGCTAATACTAGAAATGAGCTTCTACCTGAAATCCATAAAAAGACTATGAATATCGATCTGGACTTTTTGGTAATTCTCTAGGATCTCCGTAGTGTAAATATTTGGTGAAGAGTGGACTTGAAGTTGATGCCCCTGTAGCCAGCTCAGTTTAGTTGCCTCTTTCGTTGAGGATCAGGCAACTTATCCTGAGGCATACTTTTCTCTGACCAAATCTTCAAAATGGGTTAGCTTACGAGTAGGTGTGCACACTAACACACCATATCCTTTGTCTAAAATCGCTTGACAGGTAGGTCGTTCCGTCTAGCAGCATTGTTGCACTTAAGTTTAAATTTTGCTGCCTTTATTTGGTTCAAGTTGAATGGTTTGTTTTGCTTAATTGTGAAGTCTGGATCATCCTTGCTGTTTAACAGACTTCGAAGTGGTCCACACCTTCAGCACCAGCTGCGACTTTGCTAGTAATATCCTTGCCCATCTCTACATGTTTCTGTTTGGATTGACTCGTTCTTTTTACCTTTTGATAAAACTTCCGAGCATTGTTTATGATGCAACACCTTCCTATTTTTGCGACTGCTCGTTGCTCTTGCTCTTTACAGTGTTTCTTCGTTGTTCTTCTATGGCTGGAAGTAACTAATAGTCCTCGTCCACATTGGCCAGAATTTAAAAATATCTATAATGCTGAAGGAGTGTCTTGCATCACTGCAAGCAAGATGATTAATTCAGTTAGTTGCTCTATAATACGGTGAATGTCATGTTCCTTTGCGAATATTAAGATGAGGAAACCGTGTGCTTGCTTCAGTGATAATTTATCTCACAGCAAGGCTAATTAGCCTCAGTAAGTTTTCAGAAGTTTTATCATATAGGCTATGCTTTCCGATGTCTTCTTTTCTTATCTTGTAATTTTTAACTATTTTATCCTAAAAGGAATTCATTGTCATGATTAAGGCATAGAGGTGGTGGGAGAATTGTGGTAACCAATTTAACCTTGATAAAGATTGTTACAAAGGCTTTCGTTCACTTGTCGAAAGCTCAAAACTTCTTGCCTATTCTATTGATCTGTTCCAAATACATACTGTTTCCGTGCTCTGTCAGTCACCGTAGTATAGATATATTATAGTTTTTCATCATTCTTTTGTACGCGCACCCGTCCGCACATCGTCAATGGCGGTGGTATCTGATTTATAGAAATTTAGAGCATCCGCTAGGTGATCGACTGCAAGTGGCCTGTTCAAGATCTTAGCAGGGTGCTGGCTACGTTGCCAGTTACCCGCTTCGGGTATATGAGAGCCAGCCTTAACGTTTTTGAAGCCCATGCACCACTATTTCTATTTCAATTAACTAGACTAGATCTAAAACTTCTTCTTGACCTCAGTTCTACGTTGAAGTATGTAGCTCATGCCATGGAAACTCACTTTGATTCATCACACAAATTTATTCGCCGTACCTTCATCTGAGTAGGACATTATAGTGTTTCTATTTTCTCCTGCTCAATTTTGGTGCTTATAAGTTCAGTTGGACCAGACTTGAACCCGATGGCTACTACAAGAAGATGTTTACCCTAAACGCCTACCACCCAACCATCACCAGGTGCACACCCGATTTAAGCATGAAGCATCTCTTCACTCAACTTACGAGACTCGCATTCATATAACCACTCAATCATCGAATACGCCAGTTCTGTTTACATTCAAAACATTCAAAACACAACATCAGCTGATTTCACTGACAGCCGCCAAAATTCATAATTTCCACACGCAGAACAAGAATTATTCTGTTCACATTAACTATTTCATAACGAATAAACTGGTTTTAAACCCACATAATTAAAATGTTACAACTCGCCGCAGTTTTAATAAGACGTCCTTTCATATTACCTAATCTTGTGAAATCCAAGTCAACACAACAAATACAATATTTCATAATTGGCAATAGGCGAGACTTGGCCCAAAAGGTAGCCCAGCCGCTAGGTCGTCCCAATTTAGGACAAAAGAGTGATCGTAAAGAAATCTCACCGCTTGGTTGGTTCCTATTGGTAAGAAGTTAATTTTGATAGTCCTGATTTCATGTAATTGTAAAAAGGTTGCTTTTAAAAGTTAATTCCAGTGACGACATTCGGTCTTGGATGCTGGCAAGTGAAACGTAAAATATGGAAGGAAAACCTATTAAAAGAACTGGATGAAAAAACCCATACTGCCGCTGTAGATCTTCCTGAAAAGTTAGTCTTTCATCTATAAATGTGCACTTCTGTACTAACTTGATGTTATTATTTTTTTTTTTTTTTTGTAGCTTAGACGATCTAAACAATATGGAGTACCGTCTGGTTAAAGTTCGAGGTCAATTTCTACATGACAAGGAGATGTATTTGGGTCCTAGATCTTTTATTCGACCTGATGGAGCTGAATTGGGTGGTGGGCTTTTTTCTCATCGCGACAGTTCCCCTGGGTATCTGGTTATTACACCATTTAAACTTGCGGATAGAGAGTGAGTAGAGACAATTTTTATTTAGTTTTTTCATTTGCATAATGATTACGAAATTCGGCACAAACAAGTTTGACAGCCAGTTATATATGGAATTCAAGCAGTTTTCAATTTAATTAGAATAGAATACTACAGGTGGTGTTGAACTCGGATAATATAAAAGGGTTAAGTCATGGAGTCGTTTTGTTCCATAACACTAATCTCCGGATCATAATTTTTTTCTGCTAGGTTACATTAGGCTTAAATCCAATTTGAATTCTGGCGCGTTGTGTGGCACTTGAAAAGTAGTTTCCGCCTTGTGATTTGAAAACGCAGGAATCCTTCTTAAATGTAAATCATTGCTTATACATTCTATATGGCTAAGTCAGTGCAGTCGACGTGTTTTGTGGTCTTGCACTACACCTAATAACCCTATGAGAGTGAAGATTATCTGTCGTTCAGAGACCTCCGTGGGATGCAGATATGCCTTGGGGTTTCTCCATGTAGTAAAAATGGTTTGTTTGCTTAGGTTCCAAAACTACAAAAATCTATGAAAAACAGCCCAGAACTGCTAAAAACTCGAGTAGTTGATTGTGAATCAATTACAATTTTCAGAAGTGTTCTTAAAGTAGCTGAGCTAGATTGCATACCGAAGAGCGGAAAAATTTTACAACGTGCGATGTGCTAAGTTTCAGTTCCATTGCTCAGTCAAAAACCAGCCGTCACTCATCCCCAAATAGTGGAAGTAGGAGAAGTACGGTACACAAAGGGAATGTTGGTTCTCAGAGCCTCGAGCACCAGAAATTGTATCTAGCATGCTCTTTATTTAGGGGCCCAGTTATAACGTCAGATATAAGAGCAGGCTATGCGCGTGGACTAAATCCATGTGTTGCTGTCGGCCCTGTTATATTTTCAGTCCAGAACATGGCGGAGCGAATCGGGTTCAAAGCGGGGCATGATATCTCACATGCCGCGGCTAAACTTGCACCTGATATCCAGTGGACGTGTGGTTGTTTAATTGATCTGTTAAACAGGCTGCGGGTATGTACGAGGGCGGGTCAATAAGTCCGTGACTTTTGGATTAAAACGGATTTTTTGATAAAAAAATAATTTTATTTTTCAACGTAGTCTCAGTTGAGCTCTATACACTTTGTCCAACGCTTCTCCAATTTTTTTATCCCTTCCAAAAAAAATGATTTGTCGAGGTCCTCAAAATGACGAGATGACTTCATCATTGGAGTCAAATCTTTTTCCACCAAGGCATTTCTTCAGGTTTGGGAACAAGAAGTAGTCGCTCGGAGCCAAATCTGGAGAATAGGGTGGATGAGGGAGCAATTCATAGCCCAATTCATGGATTTTTGCCATGGCAACTGCACATGTGTGCACCCTTGCATTGTCTTGGTGGAAAAGAACTTTTTTCTTGGCCATATGAGGTCGTTTTTTTTTTCAAATCGTCATTGAATCGGTCCAATAAGTTGGCATAATATTCCCCATTGATTGTTCTTCCCTTTTGAAGGTAGTCAATGTGGATTATCCCGCGTGCATCCCAAAAAACAGTCGCCATAACTTTATTGGCTGACAAACCCACCTTGGCTTTCTTTGGCGCCGATTCACCCTTAGAAACCCACTGTTTTGACTGTTGTTTGTTGTGATGGATCCATATTTCGTCCACGGTTACAAAACGGCGCAAAAACTCCTCCATATTGCGATTAAACAACGCCAAACCTTCCTGTGAAGTTGTTACACGATTGCGTTTGTGGTCGACTGTGAGCAAACGCGGCACCCATCTTGCGGAAAGCTTTCTCATGCCCAAGTGATCATTCAAAATTGAAACCACTGAGCCCTGCGAGATCCCTACGGCTTCCACAATCTCTCGCACTTTCAATCTTCGGTCGGCCAACACCATATCGTGAATTTTTTCGATTGTTTCGGGTGTAGAGACCTCAACTGGGCGTCCAGGACGTTCGGCATCTTCAGTGCTTGTACGGCCACAACGAAATTCATAAACCA
The DNA here is from genome assembly GCA_963966105.1 of Volucella zonaria. Classification (NCBI taxonomy): domain Eukaryota; kingdom Metazoa; phylum Arthropoda; class Insecta; order Diptera; family Syrphidae; genus Volucella; species Volucella zonaria. The sequence continues at coordinate 58,387,637 of OZ014534.1, forward strand.
CTTTTTTACCATTGAAATCGATGGTGCAGAGTCCCCATAGTATTTATCAAGCTTAGCCTTGGTCTCGGTAATGGTTTTTTTTCGCAAGAAATAATGCTTAATAAGCACACGAAATTCACTTTTTTCCATTTTCTCCTCAAATTAGTGAGTAGTCTGATAAAAATAGCTGTCAAACACAAACTAACTGACGTAGCAAGTTTAAATTTTGACAGGAGTCAACTGACAAATGCCTGTTGACAGGAGCAGTGTTGCTGTTTCAGTAAAGAGGTCAGAAATTCAAAAATGCACGGAATTATTGACCCGCCCTCGTATATTACTGCTCTACATTATTTTGAATACGCTCACTAGTAAATAGCTCATCGTCAAAATTACGTTGCAACTTCTGCTGGAATATTTAATATTGAAAACGGTCTGGAACAATGTACCACTTTGCCAGCGGAAACCAAAAATAATTGGCGGAAATTTTCGATCGGGTCAACAATTGCTTATCGAAATGTAATCAGATGCTTTGGTATGAGTGGTATCCAGCATTTAATGGGGAGACTAATTTATTAGTGAAATTTGACTTATGGTTGTGTTCTCAGCAAATACTGTGTCTTGCATGATTTTAATCGGGAAGTCAATACACTACTACTTGAGCTTGCCTAGCTTTCTTGGACTTTCATAGGAAAAATATGTATCAATCACATCAAATTGTTTAATTCCTTAATTTCAATAAAAAGGCTGTCCAGGGTACATATACATATAGAGTACATATACTTTTAGTCCCTCCGTCTTCTCTGTATCTTCTTAGTTTGACGGCTAGCTATATAGTGTGTTTATAAACAAAATACACGTACAGTTACGAGTACATGTGAAACCTTAGTCCACATGGCGTAGTGGATAAGTTCGTATTTCGTCAGAGCTTCAGTCCCCATGCAATGTACCGAAATTCAGAAAAAATAATTTCTGAAATTTCTATCCATGAAGAAGTCCCTATTTCATCTTCGTTCGGAGTCGGCAAGGGTTAGGTTAGGTTAGTTTAGAGTGGGTATTGGAAAAACCAACCCACTTAGGCCTATTGGTCCATTCTGATGCCAATGGTTTCACTAATATATTGTACAAGTTCTGATCTTACATTTGTCTTTTGTATAGAGTTGAATGTACTCAGGTGTCCCAAGTCCACGAACTACGCATTCTATAATCCATGATTCCTGGATTAGGAAGCAGTGATAGGTTAATCTAGAGAAACTATAGCATCATTACTACAACCAACCAGAAAAGCCTCCACCACGGTTTCATTTGAATCGTCCGATTCTGAAAATGTAGCCAAAAGCTCATCTTCATCCTCTGACCGTAAAGGTTCACTTTTTGATTCGTGACGGTCTCCATCTCTGAAACCTTGCCGGAAATGGAAACCGACCGCTTGGTTGCCACCTCGGAAAATTTGGAGAGGATATCGAAGCTATAAAATTTGAGGCTGTATTTCCTGTTTCAATTAAAGGAGGAGAAGATTGCTTATCAGCATCCAACTCGCCCTTTTGTAAACCTTTAGGGTTATTGGCACGAATCCGAACCGAATCATGCCTTTGATCTCCAGAATGTCTTCTGGGAAGGAATTTTAGTTCAGTTGGGATCCAAGTGAGGGTTCTAGGTCTGCTACGGATATCCTGCTTAGCCACAACCTCGAGCTTTGCACCCCGCCAGACCTTTCCTAATCTATCTACGGCTTTTGTATACAGATCGAGATATCTTTGGTCGGCGCGAGCGATAAGCCTGACGTGGCGTTGGTACCAGCCAGCACCGGTTGCGACGGGACGTGGTCCGGGGTTTTCACGCATGATGGCTAAGAATCTACCCGAAAGCTTTAAATTGATCAACTGCAAACATTCAGGTATAATTGATCCCTGCGCGCTTTTATCGAACACCACGATCGTTATTGTGTCTTTTAGCACTTCGCTGAAACACCTCAGAGATGTGATGTTGGAAGGTCCTGGGGACTTGACGCTTTTAATTTTGGGCTTTTAATAAGCCTCGCTAATTCGACAGGTACTCGAATACTCCGTTCACAACTGAGCTATTTTTAAAAATACTGGGCCATCAATCAGGCTGATCCACGGCACTGGTCGTCTGACATCTTGATCCAGCCCAGGGGAGAAAGGAAAGGGAAGGAAGGAAGAAAGTGAAGAAGGGATAGGGATAATGGGGGTTCTCGAGAGTCATTGACCTTATTCAGCCTCCACAACTCGGCAAGTTCGAGGATTAGAGAAGAGACTGGAGTCGGTAAAAAAAAAACGAATGAAAAATGAGAAAATTAGAAAGCCAAATATATAGTGTTAAATTGGACCGTTATTATTTTTCACTAACAGGACAGGTGCTAAGAAGACAAATTTATAAGAAGGTTTTAAGCCTACAAAGATGTTAGTTTAGTTGCTAAGCTTTTCAGTATGTTTCAATTTATTTATAAAAACGAACCGTCGGACGAATGAATATTCTTTAATTGGAAAGTTGGGTATTTGCCGAATAATACAATAGGTGATTGTGCTACAAAGTACCCTATGTCCCCTCGTTCACGATATCCTCGTGTTCCTCGTTCTATTGTAGATCTTTTCTACAATTAACTTTCACTTTCAAAGTGATGATGACATGTTCCCCTCCTACTTAATGAGCTATCAGCACTCTTGTAAAGCACACCAATTTGAGATATGTCTATGTTTAGCAGGCTCTTTACTCTGTGTATTTAGCAGGATTTTATTTCTTCATTATATCTCCGTAGAGATTGTTTGGTTCTTTTCTTTTTTTCGTTTAAATTTTTGCCAGATTGTATTTTAAATAATTTTTTTCTCTTTGATTTATAGGGAAACGATTCTAATTAATCGCGGTTGGATATCCAGAAAATTTCTTAAACCAGAGACTCGGCAACAGGGACAGATTGCTGGGGAAATCGAGCTGGCCGGAGTTGTTCGATTGGGTGAGCAACGCCCACAGTTCACACCTGAACATAAGGGTGACGTATATTTGTACAGGTACGTAAGATGTGTGATTATAAAAAGCGTTTACATTGGAAATTATGGAATGGGTGATTTTTTAAGAGTTTGATTTTTGATTGCCGAAAAAAGCAGAGAAAACTTGCAAAAATCAATGCTTGCCATTTACTTTTTAAAGATTATTTCATACGGAGAGTCCAATTTTGAATCTCATTTTCGAGCATATAGGCTGGAACCACATGTCGATCAGTTTCAGTTCGTGCATTTTGGGCAAAAAAAAGTTCGAAATCATTGAACGATAGCGGGCGCTATTGACGGTAACGTTGTTCTCGCGGCATTTTTGGAAAAATAAGGGCCATTGATTCCGCCGGACCATAAACCGCAACAAACAGTGCATTATTCCTAGTGCACTGGCAGCTCTTATATTGCCTGGGGTTGCTCATCGGACCAAATACGGCAGTTTTGTTTATTAACATACCCATTCTAGCAGAAGTAAGCTTAGTCGCTGAAGACAAGTTTTCGATAAAATAGCGAATCTTCTTACTTTTCTGAGGCCCACTCATCGAAAATTCAACGCTGTGGCAGGTCGTTGGGCTTCAGTTTTCGGACAAGCTGTATTTTGTAAGGTTTAAGACCAAGATCCTTCCCTAAAATCTTTCACGTAGACGAGTAACACAATTCCAATTGCTGCGAACGGCGTCGAATGGACAAATAACGGACTTTGTTAACACTGGCGGATACAGTAGTAATATTTTCCTCTGTACGCACTCTACGCATACGGGTAGGCAGCTTGAAATTGATGCGAAATTAGGTCACTATAGCTTGAATTGCTTGCTCAATAGGTTGATTATGACGACCGTAAAATGGCCGAAGTACGCGAAAAAAATTGTTCACAGAGCACGAGTTTTGATAATACAATTCAATAATTAGTAAGCGTTGTTCGTGTGTTAGTCTTTCCATGATGAAACGGCAATGCTAACTGTTGCGTGCAAAGGAACATAGCATTTTTTGCAGAGAAATGTGGTTCGTTTTGAGCATTTCTTACAGCGCCTGTATTTGGATTCGCCCTTTGTCACAGCATGATCCTTACTATCTGTTCGGATGAAGTCCAACACTGAGTCCGGTGCTGTAGAAATGCTGGGTCTGACTCGACTTTTTGGTATAGCATAGCTTAGAAAGGTCACCACCATTCTTTAGTTTTGATATGCGTTCTGTAAGTTGACAGGAATTGGTCACATATATCGACACCTCCCATGTATTGATTATAAGCAGCAATCGGGCCAGGAACGTTTAGCTGTACGATCTTCCTATCAGCTCTGGAATACCTGTTACTTGTTTTATCAGGCTCAAGTGGAACGCAGTTTGTTAAAACTGTAACAACAGCTTTGTCAAGCCATCTGACTGCTAACCGATCTTCAGAGAAGGTAAACATTTGAGATTCTTTTTTTCCCTTTGAAAATCTTTTTTTGTCAGGCAAATTTATGTTACTGCTTACTCTATTTTCCCGCAATGTTCCGATCTCTCCTATGTTTCGTTTGCCTGGCAAACAAGACGCATATTCCAGGAGTCCCAGGACTACGTCGCCGCCTTGACCATACCCTTTTTCTTCAATTCTAGTGGATGATCCACAATATGGTTCTGCATGAACCAAGTAGCCACTTGAATCTGTTCATCAAAGTTTGAAACCAAACCGTATCGGCTTCCCTTTTATAAACTGTTTAGCGCCGTGGTGTCCATAGTATGGAATCATACTTTCGTCAATTGAAAAATGTCCGCTGGGTTCTACTATTTTGAAAAAAACATTCAGCTTATCGAAAAGTAATCGAACTTTACATAGGCGATCGGTTGTATCCATCGATGAATTATCAGAGAAATGTAAATATCGGAGGATGCTATCAAATCTATTTCTGCGTATAGCATTTGAAACAAGTAGGCAAAAGCAATCACTGTCGGAACTCCAATACATTTTCTTTGGAGGAAGTGTGTGATAACCGCTGAATAAGGCTATACCAAGCAATATTTTGATTTCTTCGGATGTCACGCAGAAGTTTTGAATTCCTTTTTGGCCGGCATATACCATATATTAGTTTGAACAGTAATCTCACTTATAAGTTCTCTCGAAAAGAATACCAAAAATGCATCAGCTGAACTTTTTACATTTTCTCTGAAAAGCGATTCCGCTGTTGGCTCGTAAGTAACCTCTTTTGCGTTCACGATTTTGAAAACTGGATTTTTTTCCCAACCAAATTTTGGGAGAGTTTTTACTTTTCTTTCCTTTTTTGCCACTGCTGTGACGCTGAAACGTCCTCAACTTCAGAAACTAATATCCGAGCTGGGAGTCGATCGAAGTCACCAATTGCCTGAATGTCGGAGCAGTCTGAATCCTCATCAGTCTGCTGATCAGCTCTTTTTTCCGGAGCAATTATAGAAATTGTCGACAATTGGTCAGCATCATCAGCAGCTTGCAATTTCCTTAATTACTTCGTTACCGTTCAACTCTTTGAGCTCCTGGAAGTCCTGGAGCGTATCTTTACAAAAAAAAAAGAATATGGCATGCCAAACATAAATTCACCGTAACGGTACAATTTGCTTTCGAAATCCCTTTATCACGAATGCATTGAACATACAGTGAGCGACAAAAGTCTACGTGCGACCCACCATTCTTGTAACCTAACAAGCTCAAAAGCATTATGAAAAAATCTAATGATGCAGTTTTGTTTTAAGTCACTTTTTATTAATAATACACTATAAAATAAATGAATTTAACAAAAACTTAACAAGTGAATCACAAAAAACCAAAAATAAATAATGACAAAAGTCTACATACGCCCGGCATTCCATGTTTTTTTTTGTTATACGCTGATGGAGAATAAGGGAAAAGTACCGTATTTGAATTTTTCCATTTGTGAAAATCAGATTTGTGGCTTTCAGTTGTAGCTTGGTCAGCTTCAATAAGTTTTACCTGTGACAATGGCCCCTCGAAGAGAAGTTGCGGTTGAAATTTTGTAATAAAATATGAAAAAGAAAAGCAATCGTTTGGTGAAACTGCAAATTTACTGGATTTAAGCAAGCCAACAGTCCAAACAATATACAATAACTTTGAAAACACCGATACTGTCGAAAACAAACCACGTTGTGGCCGCCCAAAGAAGCTGAATCGCCGAGATGTCAGCTTTATCATGAGAGAAGTAGGCAATAATCCAAGAGTGAATGCCACAATGCTGTCTAAAGAGTTGGCAGAAAGATCAAATACAATTGTGCATCCACGCAAAATTCAAAGGGCTCTCAATAATAACGGTTTCCACAGCAGAACTCGACGCAGGAAACCCCCAAATAACACATTGAAACATTGCCCAAAAACACATTGAAAAGGGAATGGATTTCTGGAAACGAGTTTTATTTATTGGCGAATCAAAATATAATACATACTACCTTGATCAGAAAGTTCCCGGAACTATATTGATCCCTTCAGAGTAACCTCCATTGCCTGCAACACACTTATGCCAGCGCTTGATCCAATCTTCGGAATATTTTTTTATATTCGGTTTTCGGTATGTCCATTAGTGCTTCCTGTGATTTTTCCATTACTTCCTCTCGGTTGCTGAAACGCGTTCCCCGTAGTGGTGTTTTAACTCGATTGAACAGAAAGAAGTCACAGGGAGCCAAATCAGGTGAATTCGGTGGCTGTTGGATGGTATTTGTTGCATTTTTCGTCAAAAAATTACAAATAATGATGGCACTGTGCGACGGTGCGTTATCATGGTGCAAAATCCACAAGTTTTCTGCCCACATTTCTGGTCTCTTTCGGCGAATTGCTTCACGCAAACGTCTGATAACGCCCAAACACTCGTAATACTCTTTGTTTACTGTCTGGCCTTCTGGCAAAAATTCATGATGCACTACACCGTTGTAATCCATGAAAACCGTGAACATTGCCTTCTTTTTTGACTGAAAACGAGGTGGTTTTTTTGGTCTCGGCTCATTTGGTGAACGCCATTCACTTGCCTGATGTCTGGATTGCGTGTCGTACTCATAAACCCACGTCTCGTCTCCAGTAATAATCCTTTTGATGAATGTGGGATCGGATTCAGACTTGCAAATCATCTCTTTTGCGACGTCAACACGGTCTCTTTTTTGACTGAAATTGAGGTCTTTTGGCACCAGCTTTGCTGCTACACGAAGGAAGCCGAAATCATTAACCAAAATGTCTTGGACGGATCCATAGGCAATGTTCAAGTCCTCCGCTATCTCTCTGATGGTTACTAGATGGAGTGAAAAGTGACCTCCTTGACCGCCAGAATGCGCTGCTATTGCAAAAAAGGTTATGGTGCCTTGAAGTCCGTTCATATTTAGGCAGACATGCCAAATTTCAGTGCGATACTGCTTTTAGTTTTGTTTCGACAGCTGATTGTTGTTGACGTGTTTGGCATCATGTTGAGTATGGACAAAAATGATTTTCGTTCTCTCATAAAACATTATTTTTTGAGAGGCAAAACGGCGAGAAAACAAAAGAAAATCTGGATAAATATTATGGAGCTAATGCTCCGTCAGATTACACCGTCAAATATTGGTTTTGAGAGTTTCGTGGTGGCCACAACTCCAGTACCGATCAAGTCCGCAGCGGCAAGCCCTCCGATGCGGTTACAGAGGACAATGTCAAAAAAATACATGAAATGGTGTTGGCTGACCGGAAAGTGAAGATTGGTTCTGAGCGCACACATTTAAAAAAAAAAATTTTTTTAATTCCCAAGGAGGTCACTTTTCACTCCATCTAGTAATTTGCGGTTATTGACCAACATTTCTTTTACTTCATCAATGTTTTCTTCGTTTTTCGATGTCGATGGTCTTCCACTGTGTTCATCATCTTCGATTGACTCACGACCACTTTTTAACCGCTCGTGCCACTGGTAAACGACTGTTTTCTTTAGAGAATCGTTGCCGAAACACATTTCCAACATTTCCTACGTTCGCGCACCATTAAATCCGTTTTTTACGCAAAATTTAACACTGGTACAAGTTCGTTGTTGCAAATTGAAATCCATTTCTAAAATTGTAAAAAAAAATCGCCAACACACACAGAGATAGATGTACTTTTGGCTACGTAACTTTTGCAAATGTCAAGCTATGACGCTAAGATTTAGAGGGAATGTCAACAACAGATTTACCAACTTAACAAAAAAAAAACAGAACTGAAATCGGAACAATGAGAGCGCCACACGGTGGTGTCCCTCGGGAACTTTTTGATCAAGGTGGTATATTCGGAAATGACGGGAGAGCTAGAGTTTGGAGGAAAAATAACACAGCAATGAATCCAAAAAAGCATGGTGGTGGCAGCGTGATGGTTTGGGGTGCTATAGTTGCTTCTGGTGTAGGAAATCTAGTCTTTATTAAAGGTAATGTGGATCGCTATCAATACAAGTCTATTTTAGAAATAAACCTGCAAGCATCTGTCGACAGCTTAAATCTTGGTACGAGTTGGATCTTCCAACAGCACAATGACCCCAAGCACATCGCTCAAATTGTCAAAGATTGGCTAATTTACTATGTCCGAAGACCACTACACACACCACCCCAAAGCCCGGACTTGAACGTCATATAACATGTATGGGAGATTCTGGAACGCAAGATAAGAAGATATGCTCTAAGTAGTGCCCTAATGCTAAAACAGAAACTCCAAGAAGAGTGGCAAGCCATAACAGGTAATGAATTAAATAATTTAGTTGCTGCAATGCCCAGACGCTTGCAGGCAGTTCTAGATGCACATGGTGGACCTACAAAATATTAAATTTATCATTTACAATAGTTTTACCTAATGGATTAAAGATGTTTATGTTAGTTAATATGCCGTATGTAGACTTTTGTCATTATTTATTTTTGGTTTTTTGTGAATCACTTGTTAAGTTTTTGTTAAATTCATTTATTTTATAGTGTATTATTAATAAAAAGTGATTTGAAACAAAACTGCATCATTAGATTTTTTCATAATGCTTTTGAGCTCGTTAGGTTACAAGAATGGTGGGTCGTACGTAAACTTTTGTCGCTCACTGTATGTGCAGACATGTTTAGAAAGAGAAAAACAGGGAATGGTGCTTTGTCTTAGAACCAAACACACTTTTGCGCCGTGGCAACTGAAGTTGCCAACGGGACATAATGGGTTAAGCAATGAACTATTTTATTTTATTTACTTGAATTAATTTATTTAAGTTTATTAATTTATATATATTTCGAAATCTGTTAAAGTTAAATTCGTAGGCTAAATAAATACAAAAAACTGTTATAGCCGATAAGAAGGATCATTCGTTTATGTGCATAAGTGAATTTGGTTTCATTCTCATTTGCACAAGCGCGTAATCGGCAGTGGAATTCAAAAGTGCGTGTTGCAATTGCGTAGTGATAGAAAGAGCAAAAAGAAACTAATTTATTTTTACGTTACGTATATTTTTAAAGGTGATAATATATTTTTTTAATAAGATTCCATATAGGTAAGTACAATTCAAGTGATAAATTTTCAATTACGCATGTGCTATTCCAGATGCATCGCGTTTTTAACAAAGTCCATATATGGTTCCTTAAGCATTCACTGAAATATTCGTCGAAATTAAGAGTGCTATATATGGCTCTCTGTGCATGGAATGAACTTCCCTTTTTTTCAGGGTCAACGATGATTCCAGCAAGTTCATTTTATAACAAGCCGAAGTACACGAGTCGAAAGGAGATGAGCAAGTTAGCGATCATGGGTGTCATGTAGATTATACCTGCAACAGACGAAAACAGCGAATTTGATTCCGAAGATCATATGCCATTGTCTAGTTTGGCTGTAAAAAGTGATAAAGGAAACAAGAAAAAGATAACCTGGAAGAACAAAAAAACGTGATCCGTACGAAGAAGGCGACCATCCTTTCTTAGGAACTACAGATCTTCCTGCAGAAATATCTGCTTTTGAGACTCCTGCTGACTTCGTTTTTTTCCGGGTGAATTGTTCGACATGATTGTCGAAGAATCAAATAGAAAAGTCTCACAGCAAAATATTAATAGGCCAGGAAACATATCACGTGATGAAATGGAACAATTTGTTGGAATTTCTTTATTTATGTCTTTTATCCAAATACCATCAACTAGACGCTACTGGAACTCACAACTAGGACAGTCCTTTGTATATGAAATAATGACATGCAGGCGATGGGAAAAAATTAAACAGTTTCTGCACATTGCTGGCAATGATAAATTTGTGGGGCTAGGGCTACCTGGACATGACAAGCTATCTAAGATAATAGAGGAATACAACAAATATATGGGGGTCGTTGACCTTTTGGATTCCATGCTTGGTCTGTATCGAATTAGCATAAGATCAAAAAAGTGGTATCTAAAAATTTCTTCCAACATTTTGGGTAAGTGTGTGGCATATACATGCCTCTTTTTGACTTCAAACTGGCAGTAGCAGAACACCTAAACAAAAGTGGGAAGAGTTTTAAAAGAGGATGTCCTGCTTTACCTACAGAACTCCAAAACACCAATAAACAAGTGCTAATTTCCCACATTTGACTCCAGTTTGCTCAACGAGTCTAATAAAGAAAACGATAGGACGGCGTCAAGATTCCCCACTGGATTTCGTCCGCTTAGATTTAACCGACCACATTCCGGAATGGCAAAAAAACGAGACAACTGTGCCAAAATGATTGCCGATATATTTATGTCTAAACAAGGACTGAAATTGCTTTGCTTCATTCCATCTATACTTTTTGCATATGTTTATATTAGTTTTTGATTAAAAAAATATTACAAAAAAAAAAAAAATCTTTTTTATTGTGGTATATCTTTGCCACACTTCACAACTTTTTTCGTTCGAAAAACTGACTGACTGCACAAGCAGCCATATATTGCGAAGATACGTGTTTTTTAATTAAATCAAATTAAATATTTTTGTTTTGCTTTACTCGTTTAGTTTTCTAAATTGAAAAAGACAAATAGCAAACAATTTTTTTTTTCATTTTATCACTATGACAGCTTTTACACAGCGCATGTTTAGAGAGATCCAAATAAGAGCAAAAGAGTGGGATAAGAGGGAAAATAAAACAGAAAAAAAATTTCCCGATACACGACGGCCAAGATTTCCTTTGCATGTTTTTGACATTTCTTTTTCTCCTTCTTCTTTCTTTTTCGCATTTGCTTCATTACTTCTTTGGCTGTTGTTACGAGCACAACATTTCAGTATAGCGGATGAATTTAAATGGGCCAAAGAATTAACAAACGAGCTCATTTTCAATTATGAAATGTACCCGTCCGAACTGTAGTCGGTATCTATGCAACGAATAATCATTTCCGCAGAGTCCAATAAATTGTTTTAGTTCAGCAAATGCCAATTTTGCTTTTATAATTTATTTTGCCTTCAGCATTCAACATTGAGCACCAAAGATGAAATGAAAGAGAGCTGTCAAATAACATGAATAATCAAAGAATGAGAAAAAGGCTTCGTGTAAAAATGCACGCATCACAGAAGGATAGTTCAAAAGAAAATAACCAAAACATGCGCATCAAACTCATGCGCTGTGTAAAAGCCGTCTAAGCGTGCAGTAGAGGGTTAAAAAAGTGGATGAAATTGAGTTTTTTTCTGTTATTCTATGGATAACTTTGGAAACATAAACCCAAAATAAATGGAAAAGTTTGAAAATTGTACGGAAATGCTTGCGCAATATCCCGCTTACTTTTTATTTTTAATCAATTAACGCTCCAATATTTATTTAATTAATGCAATCTGCCTTTCTGTCAAATTCATAACATTTTATAATCTTTCATCAGTAATCGATTCACTAAATAGTTTACAATTTTTATAGAGATCTACAAAAAATGTGCGCTGAATGCGGTGCAGCTCCCTACTTCCTCGATGCGAATTACACTTCCAGCATACATTTAGGACCAGTTGGTGGACAAACTCGAGTCACACTACGCAACGAACATTTATCATATATTGTTACATGGTTTGGTCTATCAGCAGCAACATCTATTCTTTGGTTTCGTCAAATTATTCGCAAAACGGCCTTCTAGTTGAATTTGTTATTTAATTTTAATTAAAAAAAAAAGTCTAATTAAAAAACTATATATATTTTTATTTTCTCTTAAATATATAATATATTTCTTAATGGCTAGTAAAAATAAGTGAATATGTATACATATTGCAAGATAAATGATTTTCAATTTAATTGAACACGGCTAAGACGCTTAATATTGATTTGGAATTCGTAAAAAAAAAAAATTAATAAAAATAAAAAGAAGAAATATATATAAACTGTAACGTACAACATCAATAGTAGAGAGGTAAACATTTAAATAAAATTATTGCAACTTGTGATGATGTCAAGCGTTCCAATTTAACAGGCCGCAACACATGAAAATGCTTAAAAGTGCCATCAAAAAAATAAATAGAAAACGCGATAGTACTTGTAAGTAATAAATTCTCATCAAATAGAAATACTGAGTGTTGGTGTGGATTTGTGGAGTGTATCCAGTAAAGAAAGGCTTTCTTCAGGTAGAAGAGCGATTGCGGTAGAAAGCACAGCATTCCAAAGTCATATCCCATAACGCTCTACAGTTGGGGAATACTACCCCAAGATCTCTTCAAACCGGATCGATTGTAACGTTTGCCAATTGTTTGCACATGGAAACCAATTTGCAGAAGCTTCTCGTGGTCTAAAATTTTCCTACCGTCAAATATATAAGCTGGCTTCATCATGGATTGATAAATGCGTCTATAGTCAAGGGTCTATAAAGAAAAATAAATCTTTTATGAAACATTTAATTTATAAGAGTTTTCACTTACGATAAATTCATCCCATTCAGTGCAGAGAACAATTGCGTGTGTATCACGCACTGCACTATATGGATCGCTGTGAATTTGCACAGCCTTCTTGACATCCTCTGGCGAGTCAGTTACTGATGGATGCGTCAAATCATCAATGATTTGTTCGGGCTCTACTTTTGGATCGTAGATATCTAATTTGGCACCTTCTTCAAGAAGAGTTTTGCATACTGTAATCGCTGGCGTTTCCCGTGTATCACCAGTGTCTTTCTTAAAAGCGAATCCAAAAATTGATATCCTCTTATCGGAAACTGTGTTGAAGAGACTCTCAATGATCTGTAAGAATATGAAAGATTTGTAGAGACAATTAAGGTTCTAAGACTAAATAAAGATGCACTTACCTTTTGAGAGAACCTCGTTTTTTGATATTCATTCATATTTATCACCTGCTGCCAGTAGGCTGCTACTTCTGGCAAATTTAAACCTTCACAAATGTAAACCAAATTAAGGATGTCCTTTTGAAAACAACTACCACCAAAACCGACTGATGCCTGTAAAAATTTCTTGCCAATTCGTGAGTCCAGACCAATTGCACGTGCTACTTCTGAGACATCGGCACCAGTGGCTTCACAAACAGCTGACAAGGAATTTATGCTAGAGATACGTTGAGCAAGGAATGCATTAGCAGCCTGTTATCATCAAGAGAATTTATGAGACTGGTGTTTCTAAAAAAAAATGTATATCTGTGTGACTCCTTACCAATTTAGAAAGTTCTGAACTCCATGTGTTTGTTGTTAAAACATTTTCTTTTGGTATCCAATGTTCGTAGATCCATGAAAGCTTCTCAACTGCCTTGTGACCTTCAGGAGTTTCTTCACCCCCAATGAGAACTCGATCAGCATGTAACAGATCGTGGATAGCTGTACCCTCGGCTAAAAACTCAGGATTTGAGAGAATATCGTAGCGAACACCTGGAAGCAAATTTAATTTAAGTATTAACAATTTGAAAAACATCGCTAAATTTTGTCATCAGAAACTATAGCTTCTACGTCCACGGCAAACGATTGAACAGACTAAACAAATAGAAAGTGGTGAAAATTGTTAACGTACATGACATGGAAACAGATAAGCGCATCGCTTATAATATCAGACATGACGAGAGAGGAGATGAATAATATTTTTTACCCGATCGTCAAAAAAAGAGAAACTTTATTATTATTATTATTATCAAGGGAACGATATAAATTAATTTGTAGGGTCCGGGATTTAACGCCGGGGTTGCCCATATGGCGCGTTTTGTCAACAGCACGCGGAGTATTCAGTTCCCATGTGGTTACCCACCTACGTACTTATCGCGCCCAACACTGCTTGATTTCGGTGATCTAGTGGGAACCGATGTAAAAGAGAAACTTGAAACTACCTCAAATATAGGGGTATAAATCTCCTCAACATCGCGTCTTAATCTTTTTGTCAATTACCTGATTGCTTAATATACATAAGTGGGAGCACATCAAATAGTAACTACTTTATTGGAAGAAAACCTATGAATTTCACATTGAAGCACTGTTTTAATGCCCCTCATATGATTGCATTTATAGATATTTCTATCAAACTGCATTGCTTTGTTCCGGTCATAAAATACCTCACAGAGGCGTCAGACCCCAACATCAGAGACAAAATCGTCCCAAAGTTCATTTAATTTCGCCGATACATAATCGAAAGGACAAAAGCGTCATGTGCTTAGCAGTTGAAGAAGGCAACCAAAAATGATATTCAATACACACTTCTTAGACAGAACGATATTCTGGACTTTGAAGTGTTTAAAAACTTCTAACGACAACAACAGAATTGAAATAAAGTGAAAAAATTAAACGCAAAGCCCTCTCTCGAACAATTTATGCCCCTATATGCGCATGCATAGGTATAAGACCCTATGCATTCCAGTCCTGATCTGTGCAACTGGAGCATGGACTTTGTCAAGAATGGATAAGGCCGTCATGGGTTTTTTTTTCGCGCCCAAGCGGAAAGGCATCGCAACCAATGGCGTTGTGTGACTGGAGGCAGCTATATTTCTATCGAGCTTGATGAAGAAGCTTATTTAGTGAAACCCATGTCCAGTTTGGTTCGTACCCTTAAATTAAGAGTTACACACAATACGAGAGTACCTACCTAAAGGATCACGTGACATAGATTAGGAAATTTTCCGAAAGAGTGCTAAACCGTTTGGTTGGTGACCATATGTTCTTTAATTATAACAGACCCATTGCACTTACGTCCCTTCTTTCCAAGGTCATGGAAACGCTGATAAACCGTCAGCTCATGAAATATCTCGAAACACGAAAACTTCTTAATAACCAGCAGTACGGTTTTCGTAGCAACAGGTCCGCTGGTGATTTGATGGCATGTCTCGCCGAAAAGTGGAACCAAAGCGTACATCAATCTGGTGAAACCAAGATAGTTGGACTTGACATTTCTCAGGCATTTGACAGAGTTTGGCATCAGGCTCTTTTGTCGAAAATGCGTGCTTTTGGGATCGATGACTCCTTCTTCAATGGATTAGAAATTACCTTTCGGAACGTTCAATTCAAGTTGTCTTGGACGGTTTCAAGTTTGATATTCACAAAATAAATGCTGGTGTGCCCCACGGCTCCGTTCTGTCTCCGACACTCTTTACTTTTCATCAATGATCTCTTGTCTGTTTGCTGATGACAGTACTCTCTGTTTTTTGTTTTTTTTTTATAACGAGCGCGCGCTCAAGGGGTTTTTGTACCCTTAAAATATTCGCACACAGCGCGGGCGAAGGAAATTTAGGGAGGAAGAAAAGACAGGTACCGATGAACATTGTTTTTAAATGTTTATAAGTTATAACGACCAGATGCCAAACACGTCAACAACAATCAGCTGTCAAAACAAAACTAAAGACAGTATCGCACTGAAATTTGGCATGTCTACCTAAATATGAACGGACTTCAAGGCACCATAACCTTTTTTGCAGTAGCAGCGCATTCTGGCGGTCAAGGAGGTTACTTTTAATCTTTATTAGTAATCGTTCTAGTGAGTCCGGAATTCGCGCAATAGTGAAGCGTTTTAAAACTTCTGGTTCGGTATCGGGTCAAGCTCCATATCAGCATGCTCGGCCAGCATGTACACGCCAAAATATCACCACTGTAAGCGAAAGTGTTCAAAACCAGCCAGGCAAATCAATTCGTCGCCGAAGTCAACAATTGGGCCTCACTTATGGCACTTTACGGCGAATTTTAAGAGTTGATCTTCATTTGCACGCATGCAAAATCCAAATTACACAACAATTGAAGCCTTTGGACCATATACGACATCGCCGATTTGTTATCTGGATATTGGATCGCCAGGACATCGGCGATCATCGAATTTGATCTTTTCCGACGAAGCCCATTTTTGAATGGATGGGTACGTAAATAAACGAAATTATTTTTTCTGGGGACCGGAATACCCACACGAAATTCACGAAAAACCAAAGCATCCCAAAAAAGTCACTGTATGGTGCGGATTATGGGTTGGCGGCATCATTAGCTCGTACTTTTTCGAAGATGAGGAGAGACAGTTACAGTGAATGGAGAACGTTATCGCAACATGTTGGCCAGCTATTTTTTTTTTTTTTCAAAATTGATTGAATTGGGTGTGGATGATTTATGGTTTCAACAGGATGGTGCTACCGCTACGAAATTTGAAGATCGCATTATTTTGGTTAGAGGAAAAGTTGAGTGGCCTCCAAGGTCATGCGATTTGACACCTTTAGACTTCTTCCTGTGGGGTTATGTGAAGAGTAAGGTTTATGCCAATAACCCAGCGACAATTCAGGATCTCAAACATAACATCCAAACTGAAATTGCGGCCACTGATCCACTTACTCTTCAAAAGGTCATCGATAATTTTGACCTTCGGATGGAACGATGTTGTGTTCCATTCATAATTGCAATAGACCGAACTTTATTAATCAATAAAATTCTACATACATTGACTTCACAATAAATCTGTGTTTAATTTAGCGAAAGCTTCCACACTAGCTGTTGGCTCACCCTTTATAACATCTATAATAACAAAGACTATCTACTATGGCCTACTGTCCAACATAATTTTTCAGACCGGCTCAGAGGATATCGCAAAAATATGGTAACTTGGAATGAAATGCTCACAGCATGCATAGACTATAACAGTTTTGTATAAGAAATTCCCAGCCCACCACTACTGATATAAAAGCAGTAATCGATACAGCATTGGGAACAATACGTGGAGAAAGATTGCTGTGTGGTTCAAAAGAATATTCTGCCATAGTTGCGTTAGATATTTAAAATGCTTTTGAATTACAAATTCGGCCACTTTTAAGATCATTCGTAACATTATTCACTGGCTGATAGTATCACCATGCTTTAGTTACAGGAAGCTGGGGTACGAAACAGAAGTAAAGTACTACAATATCTGCACGGAAATCCTAAAAAAGACCAGTAGGTGGTCTCTATGATAACAATTTTACACAATTCCATCGTTCTAAAAAAATAACACATTTATAGAATCTATCACCCATAAAGTACGTAAAGTGTTGGCCAAAATTAAAGCAACTTTTACATAAGCACAAGATTCTGCAGTAAAACTGATTAAATTTCAATATATTTTATTATGGTTTTCTTTGCAAAACAAGTAAATATATTCGAAAACAAAATAAAAGGAACAAAAATAATTGTTCATAAGCAGAAAAAAAGGGAAAATAAAATGTCGATTTTAAGCTGGCCAAAACAAAAGAAACTACGTAGTAAATTTTCACATTTAATAATAACCATCGCGACAAAACCTTTGTTTTTGATTACTGCACTACACCTTCTTGGCATAGTCTCGTTCAGATTGGAAATTGTAGAGCTTGGGATGTCTTTTTCAAACCTGGAGTTAAATATAAAGCTCATCCTTATTTCTGCAGTTCTCCTGAACTATTCGCCGATTTACAATCTCCCGTAGATCTTCTATCGGGTTGAGATAGCACTGCACTGGGCTGACCATCCCATAAAACAGATTTTCTGATCCCCAAACCACTCTTGAACGATTGGTGAAATAACGATTTCAGCGGCAATTCCTCCTTAGCGTGTGGCAGTATTGTTTTCAAGTATACTTTTGTAAATAAGTTGGTCCATAATTCCATCTATTTTCTGTTTCCGACCAATTTCATGTTCAGAGAAACATCTTCAAGTCATAATGTTATCTCCTCCATGCATCACAATGCCCTTTAAGTATCGAGGATCCAATGCTTCATTGATTTGCCGGCGGAAGCCATCTGACCGCTTGGATTCGTCGGAAAATAGTACCGTTTTCCACTTCGATACTGTGTGGAAATACTTAATATGGTCATTTGCAAATTTCAGTCGTGCTCTTTTGTTTTTGGCTGAAATAAATGGTTTCTTTGCGATCCTGAACGATGAAAGACCACCATCTCTCTCCGCCCCACAACAGCACTCCGACGAAGTGTCTTGGCGCTAACTTTTGTACTACGCTCGTTTTGTAATTTCCTTGATGACATAAAGGCATTACTCTTTATTGTCCTAATGATCATTTTGACTTTTCGGTATGAGGTAACTCTTGGCCTACCACCTCGGCTTATCACCGATTTTGGAATTGAATACTTTTTGGATAATTCAGATTGTGAAACATCACTTTTACAGTGTGTTTGACAAAAGCGCGTGGCTCGTAAAAATTAACCGTGAGAATTATTCCTCCTTTAATCCGCAGTCAAATTTTACTTTAGCTGCATCTCGTTTTTGAGAGTTACGTCTTGTATTTCGTAATGAATGCTTGTTGCTAATCTACAGGGACCAAAATATTCCTTTACAGCTGCAGCACAGTATCTCAGAAAGTCAGAGAGTTTTGTGAGGAAGTGGGTGAAACGATTTAACGAACATGGAAACGTTGACGATTTGCCAGAACGGGGAAAAAGAGAAACCACTTCAAAAGCCGTTAAAAACAAAGTGCTTAAAATTTTTAAAACAAGAAAAATGTCATTAGAAAAAGGTCACGAGGTTTCCATCTTCAGCATTCGGAAAATTATCAGAGAAAACGATTTTAGTTTCAAAGAAGTTGCGGCCAAGTCTTTGTTAACCGAAAAAGATTTGAGTGGGCTCGCCGTTACAAAGATGTGGACTGGACCAAAATTATTTTCACTGATGAAGCTTCACTTGTTTTCAATAATCCCTTGAAACGTGTGTGGACTGCTTACAGTTAAACTGTCTTCTAAATAACAGTGAAACATACGGCAAAAGTGCATGTTTATGGCTGTTTCTGTGCGGCGGGTTTCGGAAAATCGGTAACCATTACCGGGAATCTCAATGCTCAAAGAATGATCCAACTGTGCAAGAAAGAATTGCTGCGATCCGCTGAAATGCTATTCGGACGTGGATAGGCCCCTACAAGAGGACAACGTACGTAGTCGTATCTGTCAGGGTTTCAAAGAGAGAAATGACGTCAATGTGTTGGATTGGCCATCTTAATCTCCAGATGCCAATCCGATTGAAAACATCTGGAGACTTATGAAGCAAAGGATTAAAGGAAAAAATGTAAGGATAATAAAACAGCTTAAACTGCTTTTAAAAAGAATTTAGTGACAATTACCGCAGGACTACGCAAAAAAATTGACTCGAAGTTTTCAACAAAGGTGCGAGGCGATAATTGGGAATGGAGCAGACTGGACATATTAAAAGCTTTAAAATAAATAATTTTGTTTCCTTAAGTCAAGCGGTTGTTTTCTTTTAAACCACACGCTTTTGTCAAACACATTATATATTCGCTAATTTCTTTGATCTCATTGGAGTATTTATTTCTGGCCACTTTAGATAAAATTTAGGGAACAAGATCTTTTCTTTTAACTTTGGACTAAATTTATATGAAATGTATCGCAAAACACGGACTTGCGATTTTAGTTGCTTTAGTTTTGGCCAACACTGTATGTATGTGCAGTTTACCTGGTTTTTGATTGGCACGCAATATATGCATAATACTCTCAGCTGCACGCACTGGCACTGTACTCTTTTCCACAACAATTTTATTTGATTGTGCAATTTCGGCAATCATTCTCGCCGCACTCTCCACATACTTAAGGTCAGCAGCTCGACCTAAAATACACGCAATAAATTTGATTGATATTACTAGTCAGCAAGTAAAATTAAGTGGATAGTTAAACAAACCTTTTCCATTTCCAAATGTCTTCGTTGGTGTGTTTACCGATATGAAGATCAAATCGGCCTCCTTGATAGCAGTCTCAATGTCAGTCGAGAAGAATAGGTTTATATTGCGGCACTTCTTCACCACATTATCCAAGCCAGGCTAGAAAAAAAGAAAAAACAACAGAATAAATAATGTTATACTCGTATAGTGTTTAGATATTTTGCTCAGTGTCAAGTTCATCACATCTGCTGAGTCATACATTGGTACTATTGAATTTTTGAATTTATGGAGATATTTAGATACTCAAATATAGACGCGTAAACCTGTTTGGACTTCATTCATTAATACTAATCTACTTCTGTTTGTAATTCTTGTGTCAACAAATCAACAGAAACTGGATGTCTGATTAAGTTGATTGTAAAATCGCAATTTTGATAAATTAATAAACGGCCAAGTAGCCGATCATGATTGTTTGTTAAATAGGTAAACGATTCAGAGGTTAATGTAGAAGTTATTCCGTTCTCAGACACAGTCGCACGTTTGAGGGTACCAACTCAATGGTTTGGTAAATGCGGTTTTTCTCTATGAGAACTTCTGAATATTTTTTCTAACAAACGGTGGGAAATACAGTTTTAACAAATTTCAGTTTAATATTTTTTTTTTTAATAAAGAACCTAGTTTTGCCTAACCTTTTGAAATCATTATTTCAATATTATATTTGGAACACAATATGAATACAATGTCGTTCGTTTTTTTTCTTGTAATTTTCCATGATTTCGTACTTTCCGGTTCTATCTTGGCTTCAAATCAAATGTTAGCTTTCAAATGCTCCATTGTCTGAGGATTATAAACATAGATACAACTCTTCACATACTTACTTACTCAGAAGGCGCTACAGTCTGGGGTGGATCTGCGTCTCCACCAATGAATCCTCGGTTACGCACTTGGATAATCAGATGGATGAGACCTTGTGGGCGGTAGCAATTAAAGACATGTTCTGGTCGAAGTCGTTCCTTCTCCAAAGCCCGTCAAGGTAAACGAGACGAAAAGTTACCCGAAGAATCTTGCCCTCAGAACGACCAAGAATATCTTTACCCGCGTACTTTTGTGTGTCTGAAGCAGAGCTGGGATCTTATGGGGCTTATAAACAATCTAATAAGTGCTACAAGGCCTTGTTCTTGTTATTGAACTGCCACTTTAGGTTAAAGAAACGGTAATTGGCACGTGTAACTCTTCTTGATTTCTGATAAAGTGTCATTATCAAACTTAGTAGCAGTGCAGAGGTAGACAAAATCCGTATCTGATTTAGAGTTAATTGTTTATTGGGACGTCCTATCCGTCGTCGATGTTTTGTGTCCTTTCTTATGGACAGCATATACAAGGGTTGTCTGAAAGGTTTCCGACCGAACAATGATACAAAACATTTTTTCTGAAAATTTATTTTTTATTTTTCTGCATAGTTTCCTTGTAACTCTACACACTTCTTCCAGCGATGCTCCCATCTCTCTAACTCGTCCAAATAGTACTTGGCGTTTTTCTCTGCAAAATAATTGTTCACGAAGGTGATTGTCTCCTCATTTGACGAAAATCTCTGTCCTCCGAGCGTTTTTAGATGAGGGGACAAAAAGAAGTCGCTTGGGGCTAGATCTGGTGAATAAAGCGGATGGTCAAGCAGTTCAAACCGTAATTCATGGATTTTCGCCATGGCAACCGCTGAGGTGTGAGACGTCGCCTTTTCTTGGTGAAACAGGATTTTCTTTTTCTGCAAATGTGGCCGTTTTTCCGCAATTTCTGCCTTCAAGTAATGATGCGTAGTATGCTCCTGTAATGGTTTTTCCTTTTTGAAGATAATCGATCAAGATAACTCCTTTACTATTCCAAAAAACAGTCGCCATCACTTTCCCAGCCGAAAAAACAGTTTTTACTTTTTTTTGGAGCCGGCTCGTCCTTTGCAGTCCACTGTTTTGACAGAATTTTTGTTTCTGGGGTATGATGGTGTATCCAAGTTTCATCTACATCTAATTAATCGGCGCCAAAACTCGGATTTATTGCGCCTAAACTGCGCCAACAGAGCTTTGGAAATGTTCATTCGAACACGTTTTTGGTCTAACGTAAGCAAACGCGGCACCCAATGCGCGGACAGCTTTCTCATGCCTAAATCTTGCTTTAATATGTAACAAACACGTTCTTTGGACATTTTAATAACCTCTACTATCTCTCTCACTTTAATTCGGCGGTCGTCTAACACCATTTGGTGAACTATAGCAATGTTATCGTCAGTGGTTGCAGTTTTTGGACGTCCCGAACGTTCATCATCTCCCAAGCTCTTACGGCCACGTTTAAATTCAGCTGCCCAAAATTTCACTGTGGCAAATGATGGCGCAGAGTCCCCATACACAGAGTCCAACTCATTTTTGATTTGCGTAGGCGTATTGCCTTTCAAAAACAAGCATTTATTAACAGCTCGATACTCAATTTTTTCCATTTTCACAAAAAACACTCACATCGACTCACTCAAACGACTGTCAACTAAAAACTGCGCGTCCAAAATGACTGAAACTTCGGTAAGTAACTGTCAAAAGATGCACAACTAGCATTCACTAGCTTTTATTGACGTGTACCGCTATCTTTACGTTGCGATCGGAAACTTTTCAGACAACCCTTGCTTTTGGTATCACTTACATCTAAGGGCATTTTTTATTTCTTCTATTCTAATATTTGTAAACGCACCTGTAACAGATCGCTACGTTCTGTCGATAATGCCAATGTTAACAGCGTATGCTAACTTTTGGCTCTGGTGTTGGCTTGCGAGTTTCGCACAAATTTCTTAACTTTGGTATTAAAGAATTTTCTTGACTTTAAAAATTGGGGTGAGATTGTTTATGACCTTTATGGAGCAGCAAGACGCCTGCATTGTCATTTTATACAATCTGACATGGATCTATAGATGCTTTTATACGCGGCCTCGACATCAACAAAGAGATGGTGAGTATCGATCTGGGATTCAAGGGTTTTCTGTAGAATCTGCCGTAGTGCGAATATTTCTGCATCATGTTAGGACTTACGCGTCCTAAAACTGTATTGATAGGGTTCAATAGACAATACGGAAAACACGATTTTGTGAAAGAGACTGATGCATTTATAGTTATCTCCTTTTTTATGGATCGGACAAATGACACCAAAGTCTCATTCATCAGATATCCGATCAAATCGTTGGGAATGGATTAGTGTATGCTCTCTACCGAGTCATGTCCTGCTGTGTTAAATAGCTCGAAAGTTATACTTTACTTTATTTTGGTCAGGTGTACGAAAATTTTGGGGGTCATCGCCCAGGCTAAGTGGTTTTCTCTGCCTGACAGCAGAGTTTGAGTGGTCCCCGCAGGTTAAAAGTTTGCGGAAAATGTTTCTTTTTGACGCCATTGATCTACAGCACATAAAATGCATACAAAACGCTTGAGGCGTTGGAAATAACCGTCGACGTTCTTAGATCCAACTATGTATTATATATATAATACACAGATAGTGGTCTGAATCTATATTGACCACTTGGATTGTCCGCACATTTATAATATTATAAGAGCATCTTGCGTCGTCCGAAACATCATGATTATTTTATGATTAGATGACCGTCAAGTTTCTCTATGATTATCCACACAGGAAAGTCAATTCGCCAGATGGAAAGTACTTTAACCTGCTACTTAAGGAAGGATTCTCGCGTAGTATCATTCCCTCGGTTCTCGCACACGAAAAAAACAGCAGATTTTACGGAACCCGGAGCTAGTAAGAAGGATAAATCGGCGTCGTGCCGATGTGGGTGATATTCGAGCCATTGAGAATTAAATGGCTCGCGATGTTATTCAATAAAATGATTAAGGCGATCGAATGTCTAACCAATAGAGGGTGAACTTTTTTGTTCTGCTGTTGCAACAACTATCAATATCGGATACTATGAAAGTATACGAGTTATTTTTAGACATTCAAGAACATAGCATTATTAAACTTCATTAGCATTATTAAAATTGGCTTTGTTGGAGACAGGTCGAAATATGACCTGATTCAAAGTTTACGGATAATGGTGGCGAAACATCGAGACGAGTTCCCAAAGATCTTATTTGGACAGCGCTTGGATCTCAAAATTTACCCGAGTCGTATATAAGAATGATACGTACATACGTACGATGACGTTAGCATGAAAGTTAAATGCATAGCGGGAATAAGAGACAATCCAAAGTTAAAGTTGGTCTCTTCCCTCTTCTATTAACTACAATAACTACATATGTTCCTGGCTAAGAATTAGTCTCGTCTCTCTTAACAAACTCCACTCTACAATAGAATATGTGAACATTACATTCCACAGTCGTACAAGGTGAGTAAAGTTATCCCGATATTAAAGCCATACTTAGACAAAGCTCAAATGAAGTCGTACAGACCAATATCCCTTAATCCTTACTGTTCAAAAGTACTGGATGCCAATAGACGACGGTGGTTTGTGTCAGCCAACAAGCTGCTAGGCAGTCATCAAATGGGTTTCCGAAAAGGCAAATCAGTAATCGATGTTCTTCTAGACCTAGATCATTAGAGTACTAACTCGTTGTTATAAAAAAAAACACATATCTATCATATCTCTCGATTTCGGCAAAGCTTTTGATAAAATAGGAGCACACACAATTATAGAGCAGTTAAAAACATGGAAATTAGGACCAAAAATTATTAATTATATTCACCACTTTATGACCAACAGACAGATAAAAATCTGAATTGGAATTCACTCAGCCAGCCCATGTCACATTTACAAAAAAATTGCTCTCAAGCACTTACACATCTGCCATAAAAGACAATGCACATCCAACACTCTCTTTGGTACCACATTTATCCCAAAAGTTCAATCAATATGGATTTTAGGCGTCCATTTATATTTATTATAAATGGATCACGCACATTGAATATCTTCTCCCGTCGCTATCCAGACGATTAAACATCATTCTAGCCAGAGATTTAGCTGCAACCCATTTTCAATAATATACGTCATTAATTCTATTCTTACAGCTAAAATAGAATTTGGAGTATTTCTATACTGACAAGCTCCCAAATCGCACCTCAATAAAATTAAAACAATCTACAACAAAGTTATTAGATCTGCTCTAGGAGCATACCCAACCACGATAATCAACGACCTTCTATTCGAGTCAAATATGCACATAATAGAAAATACACCAAAACCTGTGTTTTAGAGGAACCTGTCAAACGTGAATAAGAAAGACATTTTTCAGTCCCGTTCTCTTTCTTTCAGTTGAAATATGAAGTGAATAAGAAACCAATAGGAACCCTACAAATTAGAGCCCAGATCAATTTAAATTTTTTAATGTAAAATCAAATTTATAAGAGCACATTTGTTTCACTGTTTAACAAATGGAATCATATTAACCGTTACCTCGAGTTACGAGATCACGTAACATGCATTACACATTACACAATCCATAGGTCTGTTTGTTAAAAATTCTCACAGACAAGGCAAGAAGTGCAAAGAACAAAACGAACACGAACAGCGATTTGACAGACAAGACTTGTCAGTTTGACAGTTTTCCCAAAGTATGAGTATGACTTTCTGCGTTTAAAGACCATTTCGTGTAAAATTCAATCCAATTATCCCGTGTTCACAATATCGTCGAATAAAAAAACAATCGCGAAACCGATTAAATTTCAAGGAGAAAATTGATATTTTGAATAAATCGAAGACGTTCACAACGGAACAACTGATGTCTCATTTCAACGCAGGAAAATCGACAATTTATAAGATTCTACGCAGCAAAACATCATTGACTGACGAATGGATTTTATCCAATAATCCGAACGTAAAAAATAAAAACACAACTGACGATGTAAACGAAGCGGTTGGGAATTGGTTCCGTGCAGCCAGGGCGAAGAATTTGCTGATTTCAGGTCTAATGCTACAGGAAAAAGCACGAAATTTCACCGTAGAATTAGCCGACACAACATCCAAGGCGTCCAACGGCCGGTTGGAATCGTTTAAATTCAGAAACGGTTTGGTGTTCAGTACAATGTGCGGGGAGTCGCAAGAAGTTGACAAGGGAACTGACATCTGGCATAAAAAAAACTTCCGGAACTCATCGCTAGCTACAACAAAAGTGACATTGCGATTTGCGATGAAACTGCTCTTCTTTTCGTGCTATCCCGAACAAATCTTTTTGTTACAATGGAGAAAAATGTTCCGGTGGTAAAATGTCAAAAGTGTTTTATTGTGCGCATTTACGGATAGTCAATTTGAAAAACCGCTTCTTATCGGAAAATCAGCCAAACCACGGTGCTTCAAAAACATCGATCCGAATATGCTGCCCGTTGAATATCATGCAAACACGAAGGCAATGATGACCGGAAAAATTTGGCTGCGAAAACAAAATGATCGAATGAAAAATCAATAGAGAAAAATTTTGTTGTTTATGGACAAAATTGATTTTTTTCCGGCGAATATCACCAGTGTTTTGCAGCCGCTAGACCAAGGCTGCATTGCCACAATAAAATTGCACTACCGCAAGAGAGTGCTCGCTCGTTTGTGTCGCGAGATGGATTCCGTTGACAATGTGACGCAACTATGTAAATCGATCAATGTTTTGCATGCGATTCAGTGGCTGGCTAATGCTGTTAATGCAGTTTCATCGAACTGTGTTGTCGATGCATTTAGACGAGCTGGATTCACATTTTCGGATGAATACGAATTTGGTACAAAAGAAGTCGCCCCAAATTTTCATAAATTGGATCTTTTGTTAAGCCAAACGAATGCCGACATGACGGCACATGAATTCGTTTCACTATGCTCAAGAGAATAATGACAGTGATAGTGATGCCGAAACTGAGCGATCCGAATCGTAATCACAATCACACGAGCCATTGCCATTCAAGGAAATGATATTGAACATCGAACGATTGAGAGGCATTGCATTGATTAGAGGCAATGCTATTTTCTTCAGTCTCACCAGCCAATGTCTGATGAACGTGGAAGATGAAGTATCCAAGAGAGGGGCAAAACCAACGACATATTTAACGAAACTAAACGATCGCCAACAATATATCCATCCATATCTGAGGCTTTTTGGTATTTTTTTTTCTGAACAAACATTTTTAAGGCCCAACCCCCAACCCGGAGGACCAGTAGTGTATTTGGTGTGAGTTACCGCTCAACCTAGACCTGCTGACCTTGGAAGGCCCTTCTGCAAAAGCGAATTCCGCGATCGCATAGATCTAGGTATGCATCATTGTAATAATCACTAGCGCTTAGATCAGAAGCAGAATCACTCTTGCCAAACGCTGCTTCTTAGGGCTGAAGAGGCTATTGTGTAGTAGAGCCCTGTCTCGTAAAACGAAGGTAATTCTTTACAAAGCCTTGATCATCCCGTTCCTCCTTTACGGCGCTGAGGCTTGAACCTTTACAAAATCGGATCAAGGATTCCTTGGTCGCTTTGAGCAAAAGATTCTGCCTGTAATCTTTGGTCCCGTTTGTGTTGAAGGGTAGTGTTTTTCGAGCATGTGCGTAATGTGTGCGTAACACATAAAATTACATATTCTATTATTTTTTGTGAATACATAGTAGAATGTACGCGAATAGTAGAGAAAAATGAATCCCCAAGACGCTCTCTAAAACTCGGGTCTTGGTGTATAAGAGAACTTTCAACGACCAAGCTGTTCAAAACACTCTTGTTTAGCACTGATACCCTCTTCCAAACATAATAAAAAAAAAAAACAATAAAAAGAAAACAACCACACAAATTTCTTTCAATTATAACTCAAATAATTACTCTCTGCAGATCTCACAATATCCCGTACAAGAACCGTTAACTTTTTTGTCAAAACACATGCACTGATCAGTGAAGAATACTAGTCCGATTGGTTTGAATTTGCAAACTATTAACTTGGAGTGGGGCGTTGAAGAGAATCGAGTCGCGGTAATAGCGTTGCATAAGTGCGGAAAGAGTGCTGGCCAAATTTGCGATTTGCTAACACCACTCGGAATATTCCTTTATCGGGCTATTGCTCGCTTCGGCGAATTGTCTGAAGTAGAGGACAGGCGCGTCGTCCGTACGAATGCGGTAGTAAAGGTAGGGCGTGAACGAATTCGGGGAAATCCCCTTAGGAAGCAGAAGATCATGTCCAAGGAATTGGATGTACCAACCAGATCCATGTCTAAGCTGATTCGGGATGATCTGCATATGAAAGACTTTCGTCGGTCCACGGTCCATTCTGTTTACGGATGAGAAAATTTTTACCGTGGAAGAAGTTTTCAACAAACAAAATAACAAAATTTATGCCACTTCATCTAAGGAAGCGAAAAAGTTTTTTCCAAGGGTTCAACGCGGACATCATCCCGCTTCCGTAATGGTTTGGTCGTCAGTCTCTCACCATGGTGTCACATCCCTCCATTTCTGTGAAAAAGGCGTAAAAACTGGTGCAAAGGTTTAGCACGAAGATGTGCTTGAGGGTGTTGTGAAGTGTTTGACCAATACAGTGGATACAGATAGATCTTCCAACAGGACTGTGCTCCAGCGCACAAAGCCAAAACCACGCAGGAGTGCCTCATAATCAATATTCCTAGCTTTATAGCAGCAGAAGATGGGCGTCGGGGAGTCCAGATCTGAATCCACTGGATTTTGGTTTGTGGTCAGAATTAGAAAACATGGCCTGCAAGACTCTCCACAGAAATTTGGAAAGCCTTAAAACAGCATTAACCAGAGCAGCGTCCACGATCTCCATGGAAACCGTACGTGCCGCTATAGCCCAATGGCCACATCGTTTGGAAGCTTGTGTTAAAGCAAAAGGCAGTCATTGTGGTCTAATAAATGGAACAATTTTGAATACAGTATGTTTATTGTTTTTTTTTTTATAGCGTTTTATATTTATTACAGAACTTATGACAGGACTAGGTAGATGCTTCAATTCGAAATTTTATTAAGCACTCTATACCTCCGGAAATATTCCGCGCAAAATTTCTGGAACTAAACGACAAATTCAAAGACCACACATTGATATATACCGACGGATCTAAAACGGATAACACAGGTTTCAGTTTCGCAACGTCAAAAAAAAATAATCAAAAACTCTATCCTTCCAATATATACAATAGCTCAGTATTTTCAGCGGAAATAATAGCTATTTTTGTCGCCGTGAACCAAGCAAAATCCTCTAGATATGATCATATGATCTGCACTGACTCATTGTCATCCGTACAAGCCATAGCCAACATCAACAATACAGACTACTATCCAACGCTTGTGAGAAACATGATCCCAGGTAACCACCCAAACATAAAATTTATACGGATCCCGAGTCACGTTCAAATCCCAGGAGATGACTTTGCAGACCATGTTGTAAAAAACGCGACTAATTTACCTCTAATTTGCACTCCTAATTACAACACCCACGACATAAAAAAGTTTTTAAACCTTCATCACAAAACCAAAACAGAAATGCAAACAAACAAGAACTCAACATCAAGGACTACCTGATTATCAAAGTCATCAACATAGAAACTAAAATAAAGCTATTTAAAATTGTTAGACTCGGACACAGTAAACTTCTTTCCTATCAGCATTACTCGTATATCGATAAAACAGCTTCATCTCAATGTCCCTTCTGCAATAATTCAACGAGCATTGAGATACACATCGCATTGTTAGTCGAAGTGCAAGGAGCATAAAGAAAAAATCACAGCAATGAGTGTGATCTAACAAAAAGTACGCGCATTCGTAGAAATCTCCACATTAATAAACCAATGTTCAACAAAAATCGTTGGAAAACCTTGTACAAAAGCAGTAGAGGCTAAGGTTCCAGAAGACGCCGAAAGAAAAATAGTTAAATCACTCAAATGTAAAAACATCAGCAAACTTTTGACTTCAGAAATGAGGTGATACAAAATTGAGTAGCCTGTAGAATGGTTCTAAGGTCCGCAATTTAGCCAACCCTACAGATGGCGCAGAAGCAATGCAGATATATGTGAGAAATATGTTGCATTACATCAAAGTCAACTCGCGTAAGACCGATCCTATGTAGACGTGGTGTCATTTAGACTGTGTTACTAAAGATGTCCTCTTCTTCTATTCAGACATAGATATCATTTAAAACGATTTTAACATCATGCTTAAAACATTGTTCTGTTATGTTAGCGCATAATCAGGCTGGTGTTGATGAAGTAGTATTTTTGAGGATTGTAACAAGCTCAAGACTTCTTGCGTTTCTTCCGTCCTCTATTTGTAAAATACAAAATATGTTCCAGTTTTCCGTCTTTCTTTTCTGTGAGCCAGCACCTCTGCTTTTTGTTCGGTTGCACGGAGTCTTTTCAACGTCTTTTCTATTTGTAGTTTTGTATTTAACAGTGAATCCGTCCTTATCCAAGATTCTTCCGTGCTTCGGAATATTAGGAGTTTTGCGTGAGAGGATAGTGAACCCCACACATAACTTGCAACACGGAGAAACCTTTTCTAAGACAACTTGGGGGCCGGATATTTCTAAGTCAGTTACCTGCTTCGCGGATAAGAGACCAATCATTGGAATCAAGAAGGAAAAATCCATCTTAACCACAGTGTCAAATACATTGAGACGGTCATGCGAAATCATCCGCCGTACTATGACACTTCTTTGGGGGTCAGAAATCTCGTTTTGGATGTAATAGCGTTGCGACAGCACTGGGCGTCACCAGTTTAATGTCGGTCAGAAGCTACCGTAATCATTCAGCTCCCAACCACCGTTTATCGTTGCTTACTTATCTAAAAATTGACAAAAATGTACATTACGCACATCATAAGGCGAAGGTGAACGTTTCATTTCATTAATAATGATAATGAAATTCTACTTCATGCATTAATAGTGCTCGATGTGACCTTTATTCGGCCAAGTGTATTACAAATATGTATAAGCTATGAAACAATGCAGTGAATTCAATTATTATGATGGTTTGCCCTTTGTTTGCATTCGATTTCGGTTCAGGTTAGGTGATTCATTTACTAATTTACTAGGCATATCTATTGATCTAATCAAGCTTCAATGTAAAAGATAAGATTTGTCAATGCCAAAGCTTAATGAATTGTTATAACATCTATCTACGAGTACCTACACAATAACACGATAAGTAACTGCAAGTATAACTTTATTAGTTCAATCAATCAACGGAGTGGGAGCACAATCAAAATTATATTTTCCATATTCATTTCATACTGCGGGTGGCACATATGCACATGCCCATGCCCATCACACTTTCAACATAATTTTTGCTCATTAATTCTATTAAATTAATACATTATCCATTAATTCATTTCCGGTGAATGTGAATGACTAGACACAAAGTACTTTACGAATGTACTGAGTTTTTCCTCTTCAAAAAATATGTAAACTAACGAACTAAATGTTTATGTTCAACCGCAACGTGCCATAAACAGAAAATTCGTTGAACACACAAATCAACGCAAAAAACAAGAAAGAAGAAAAAACTAATCCGATACCGAAAAGTTATGTAAGCAAATTTGGAAACATGAAATAGTTCCAACTGTGCGTTGGTTAAATTTGGAAAATATAAATTTGAAAAGAAAAAAAAACACACAAGACGCTTACATACATAACAGAATCACCCTTATCGAACTTCCTCTGTCAGCTGAAAGCCAAGTTCCACAAGAGCTGATAACATGACGAATACTTGTCGTCTAGCTGTGTGTCATGCTATGTTCATGTGATCCATTAGTATGGCAAGTTTTATCCCAGAGTTATAAATATAAAACTTTACTAGATAACCATTCAATATTGATTGACATTGGGCACATTTCCGCTGGAGGAGACTTTCGTTAAGCGTTGTAAGTTGTTGAAGTCATAAAGGTAATTCAAGGAAATGAAATCTGACAGTGTATGGCTCTCGACCCGCGAAAAGCCATTAAAAGCCGCCGCACGATTTGTAGGTATTTTTAGATATTGCACTTTTAATGGAACCGACTAACCATGACATTAATCAAATTCCATTATTGCACCTGGTTGCACAAATAGGTAGCCAAGGCATCTTGGAAGATACTGCGAAGAGATAAAACTGTCGATGAAATATGGAATCCAATAGACGTTTTATCGAAAAGCGAACTCTGTAGCTAGACATGGCATCACGACATTTTTTCGCGGTTATTTAGAGTCGAATAAGTGATTACAAATTTTCACATGCGAATACCATATACTTAAAGTGCGAGTCCAATATCTTTTCTAGTGTTCATGGCTGATAAGCAAAACAAAGGACGTCACAGCACGTTACAGTGGTTTCGAGCAAAGTATGCATGCTCGACGTCAGTTATTTATTTATTTTTTTTATAATGCTAATGGATGACCAAATCCGTTCTACATATTTGTTAGATACTATGGCTATCTACAATTATGAAGAATAATATCTACACACATTCAGATAACACACATAACCCACCCATTGCGAAAGGTGGGTTATCTAAAATGTTAATAACTAACGATATATTTAGTCCAGCCCGTTTGGTTAGCTTTGTGTTTTGGAAAAAATCTCGTAAATTTGTTAGGACTATCATATACAGAGTGTGAACACTAATGCATGGGTTACTGAAGGTTTGTGGGAAAAACTATATTGTTACAAGTATGGAGAGGGGTATATAAGCAACCCTATATATGAAGACAAAGCTAGCAAAACTGCCTGACATGTTAACGGTCTAATAATTAAGAGCTCATGGATAGCTACTGAAAAACTAAAATCGTTTCATTATACAGCATCTGGAACTGAGTCCGACATGAATTACAGCCGAGGCAAAAAGCTGCACATGTTAGAATGCGGATTGGATGCAGGATATTGGCTACGATCGAGACCCATAAACTTTGAAACGGTAAGTGATCACCTGGAAGTTATCCGCATGAAAATCAAAACTTACAACATAAGCTTAAAATGTGTCCGGGCCGGGGGAGGCATCGAAAGTTGAAGACATTATCAATGAGGAGTTATTTGACTTATTGGATGGAGCCTTTTGTCAGTTGTGAGTATATTGCCAAAATTGTGCTCTCCGGTTAAACCTTTGTAGGCAGTGCATGAGTCTATCTATCGTGTGTTCCTTTGCTTCAAACAAGTAACTTCACTAGTGAAGGAGAGAGAAGGATCCCGTGGTTGATTCTTCGGACACACTCTCTTAAGTCTCCATGTCCCTAAATCTTGCCCTTCCCTCATTCTGTCCTATATTAAGGATGACAGCGGGTAAGTGCCCGAAGTGGTGAACCAGGGATCTCTATGTATTGTACTACAGTAGTAGGAAGAATTCTAACTTTGCCGAATTCTCTAGGTCAGAACGAGACTGGAGACTGGCAAAGTTACAAGGCATCCTTTAGGATCTACAAATGAGGAGTAACGGAATTGGAGCGTCGATGTACTTCCCAGAAATGGATAGCGACGACTCCAATCTATCCGAGGTGACAATTAAGCCGTCCGCCTCCTCTTCTGACTTCCTGTCGGAAATGGAAACCGATGACGAAGCAAAAAGAGATCCTATACGATCAGAGGAAGAAGATGAGCTCTTGAGCACATCTTCAAAATCGGAGAACTTCAACAACACCGTGGTGGAGGCCACTCTGGTAAACTGTATCAATGATACGGTTTCTCAAGATTAATCTCCATCACTCAAAAAAGGCTTCGGCCGCACTCATTCAGCGTCTCTCCAAAAACGCAGAAGACATTATCCTAATCCAGGAACCCTGGATTGTAGCATTCGTGGTTCGTGGACTTAGGATACCTGTATAATCTCCGCTCTATACACGAGACAAAGGTAAGATCAGAACTTGTATATTAGTGAAACGTAGCCTTAATGCATTTTTACTTCCTAATCTCAGTGACCCCGACTTAACCTCTCCCTGGTGATAACCTAGAAAGGGTGGTACTGGAAGCTGAAAGGAAATAAACTGGCCTCAGCATCGGATGCGACGATACCGCTCATCACATGGTATGGGGCAGTACCGACATCAACGATAGAGATGAGTCACCTTTTGACTATATTTAAAGTACTAACCTCTTTATTTGCAACATTGGCAAACAACTTTTATTGGAAGTGCTAGATATCACTCTTGTCTCCGACAGCATCACTCAAATGCTAACGAACTGGATGGTATCGTCTGAACACTCTTTTTCAGACCACAGATACATCCAGACTGAATTGGATGTGATGCTCCCCCAGTCAAACAGCATTCCGAAACTATCGGAAAACTGATTGGCCGAAATACAGAGGAATACTGTCAGAAACGCTATCCTCTGAACTATCAAGTCCTCCGCGTGACAACAATGAGCGTGACATTGGAGTCAAGAAATTCAATCTGGCTCTTAATCAGGCTATGGCCGATTCCTGTCCTCTTATTCATCCTAGAAGCAAGAAAAAGCCACATTGGTGGACATCAGCACTGCGACTGCTTAGAAACACTTGCAAAAAACTTTTCATCGTAGCAAAAAGCACAAGAAAAGTGACTGACTGGGACTCATACAAAGAATCGCTCAAATTATACAAAAAAGAACTGAGGAAGGCAAAGCGACAATCCTGGAGGTCTTTCTGTGACAAAATCATGGAAACCTCTGAGGCATCGCGACAAAGAAAAATCCTCTCTACAAATCCTATGATGCCTAGCTGTTTGAAAAAAACCAATGACTCTTGGACAACCTCAAGTTATGAATCACTCAACCTGCTACTGGACACCCACTTTCCAGTTGGCTCTCAATTCGTGGCCAGTAGTAACCCACACAGGCCTACTTCAACCGGGACCAAAATTCATGGTCTGCCCACAAGAGACAAACTGCTCTGGGCGCTGCATAGCTTCAAACCATACAGATCTGCTGGTCCGAACGAATACATGCCGACCTACAGAGGTCCTCAGATATTAATCTGTCTGTGCTAGAAAATATTATGAGAAGCTGTGTATAACTTATCCACATTCCACTGTCATGGACAGAAGCCATTGTATTTCTCATTCCCAAAGTCGGCAAATGTTCTCATCTTGTCCCTAAGTCTATCATCTTTCCTTCTAAAAACTCTTGATTGACTGATCGATATCCATATACGAGCTAAAATTGTTCCAAGACTTCTGTCAACTGCTCAACATGCCTACTGTAAAGGAAAGTCGGTGGAAACGGCTCTGCATTCACTGACTAGCCATATAGAACGATATAGAGAGTACATAATGGTTGCTTTCCTGGACATAGAGGGTGCCTTTAACAACGCCAATTCTGTCAGCTCTGCAGGTAGACGGCTCATTTGGTCTTATGCTACACAGCAGGATAATCAACTTCAAACTGGGTGGGGCTTCTGCTAAAAGATACGCCGCGAGGCGTACTCTTTTCCAGGAAATACAAAATCCCAACTATAGACCCAATTATAGACTAAACGGTACGAGTTTAGTCTTTTCCGACACAGCAAAATATTTGGGTCTCATTTTTGACAGAAAACCTTACACTCAAGAAAGAGCCAATATAGTACAGTAGCTTTATCCTCTTGCAAAAAAACCATTGGGAATAAATGGGACCTTAAACCCCGCATAACCCACTGGCTAAACATCTCGGTCATAAGACCGATACTCACTTAGACAATGCAGTCAACTGCAGCAAATTAAGCAACGTCCAAAGAACCGCATGTCTATGCATAAGCGGAGCCCTACGTGCTACTCCCTCCGCGACACTGGATATTCTGTTTGACTTGACACCAAGCTGCAGTCGCAGCTATTCGCCTTAAAGCGACTACACAGTGGATGAATAATTTATTCGGCCACGTTATTATTCTTAATACATTAGGAATCCTCACAGAGAACATCGATTACACCATACCTGAACTTTGGTTTGACAAAGACTTCCATGTTAGCTTCCCCTCTAGATTCTTTTGGAAGGAAGATGCTTTCATGGAGGACAAGTCAATCCACTTTTACACAGATGGATCTAAAACCGGTAGCGGGGTTGGTGGCGATATCTTCTCAGATAAGCTAAATCTAAGCCTCTCCTTCTGTCTTCCAAATCACTGCAGCGTGTTCCAGGCAGAAATTTTGGCGATTAAAGAAGCTCTGTCCTGGCTGAACAAAAACATGATACTCGTATCTGCAACTGGTATCCGCATCTTTTCGGATGGTCAGGCAGCTATCAAGTCCCTGGAGTCAGTCTCACTAAATTCGAAAACCGCAGGACGGCTTTACGCCTTTACAAATGATTTCTGTAGAAGCTGCATGGACGAGGAGGAAAAGAAGACAATCCTCCACCTTCTCCGTACATGTGCAGCTCTCTCCCAGAGAAGAAAACTTAACTTAGGAGCTTTCTTCTACAATGACTTAAGCGATCTAAGAAATATAGACGTAAACAGTCTCCTACGCTTCATCGTAAGCTCAAACTGGATCTTTAGTAAGAGGATCATAGATCCACGTGGCATCACAATGGGCCAATAGGGCTAAGTGGGTTGGTGTTTCCAACAGCCACTCTTACCTACCTACCTACCTACCTAGGCAAAACAGGAATACCCATTTGATCATTGGAGAACAACTTCAGGCAGACAATTAGTCCTTTTCTGAGCTCTCTCGAGTTTTACTGAACTTCACCCCACTTTGGTAGACAATTTGTGATTAAGATCCCAAATCGTTTCTCTATACTTAGGATCCCCTGTTGTAATATATATGGCCTCTGGTGTGACTGTTGGTATAAAGTTGATACAAATCATTACGGATGAGGGTAAGCTACTACAAACCTAGTTGCTTGCTAACAGACTAACAGATTGAAGTAATGTTTAAAGTATTGGACAAACTAAGATAAACATCTATTCCTTGAATAAAAACTCTAGAACTCGTATCCAGATTTTTAAATACGGAGATGGTGTTTTGGGGCGAGGACGCCAAATGGTTTTGTGGCATAAAAAAAAAGCAAATATGAGCATGACTTCTAAACCAACTAATATTAAATTGGGATTACGGAAAGAAGGATCCCCAAATCTGCTGCTCAACTCTGTATAAATAGCATGAGTTATGACATTATGTGCAACTAATGACATGTTCATACAAAACGACTGGTTCCACAGTAACTTGCCCACTCAGTACAAATAGATATAATGTACGATATATACAACTGCTTGGCTACTCAAACTATTTACTTATACTCGTATATTATCACCTTCAAAACGAAAAAACAAACTCTGCCGACGAGAATTTGACTAAAATGAAGCAGCGAACGCACGTGCTGTTGTACTACTTTATTATTAATGCTAACGCCCAAGCCCGGCTTCATTACGCTCATGGCTATTGTGCCTAGAGCAATTAGTCTTAATATCGCTTTTCGTTTTGACTGGCGTTAAAGCCCTCAATTAATTATGAATATTGCGCTAACTGTCTCCAGCTTGAGCACAACAAGTTAGTTAACCCAATCGAGTTCAACGAGCCATCTAAGCAGAAGTTTTCTTTACCACGTTGTCGCTTTATGATGATTAACAAATGGGCCTTGCTGTTGAATTTTTCTCAATCTGCATATTTGTTGTCTGCGCCAATGAATTCCAGCGTACATATAGTACAGTTATTGTTGTTCCTTGAATAAACCATGTCCAGGCAAACTAGCAGAGGCCGAATTCGTATCGTTCGTAAGCATCCGAAGCGGATACTAACGCCATCCAGTAAATGAGGCGGGACCAGCGCCACAGAAGGGGGATTAACGACTGATAATCGAAACAGCATCTGTTTGGGTAAGACTAAACCGAGAAGTCTTGAGCTTTTGGCATTTAAGGGACGCCTTGGTTAAATTTACTAGCATCAAGCTGTTGAAAGTCTATCACTGGTAGTATAGACGTAAAGCATGGTATATACAAATCTATGCCTGGAAACGTACTTACGATAATATCACTACAGCAAGCTCACGTAGGTATGCAACTGCTTCCAAATTCTGAAAACTAGGGGCATTTACTTAAAGATGCCATTGAATACACCAATCGATGTTCTTGGTTTCATCTAACTTCTTCTAAAATCGCAGGGCCAGCGAGTACGAGAAATCATAACAGCGGTCCAACCCCAAAGCCCTTAAAGAAGACAAAGATAGCAAACGCCGTGATGACCGCTAAAATCACCAATAACAACAACGTCAAAAATAACAATGCGCAAGTGAAAAGTGGAAAAAACTTACGCGCAAATAGCGGCGCGAGCAAATACGACCAACTGTGAATCACCTGATCCTGCCTCAAATGTTTTCTCAGTAATTCTCGAGAGACTAGAAGAACTGACTAAAACAAATAAGTTAATAGTCGAACGGCTTCTCAACCTCGAAGCAGAACTGTGTTGCCAATTTTACTTAACAGGCAGACCGACGTACTGGCCCTCGGATGCGGCCCAAACACCCGATCTGATAGACTTCTTTATCGGAAAAGAAGTAAACACTAGTTACGTCAAAGTTAAAAAAAGCTTCGATCTTTCCTTCGATCGTTCTCCAATTATCCTTTCATTGTGCGAATCCTTGGTTAAAAAACAAAGACCAGATTATCCAACAAAAAAACTCACTGGGAAGATTTCCGAATAGAGATTGTCGAAAATACTGAGTTAAAAGTACCGCTCAGAACGCCGTATCAACTTGAAAAAGAGGTTAAATGGTTTGTTGAAGTCATACAGCAAGCGGCCTGGAATAACACTCCACGAGAATTGAACAAATTTGCCAGTGTCGGCATAAGATACCCGCCGGAAATCAGGGAAATTATAAGGAAGAAACGAGGAGCGCGGAAAAAGTGGCATGAAACCCGGGCTCAATAAGATAAAAACGTCCTTTAATAGGCTCTGTAACTTGTTGAAAAAATCGACCAAGGACTTCAATAACTAATAATAACTAGAAAGCCTCACAGCGACAAAAGATACCAATTACTCTATATGGAGAATCGTTAAAAGCCTTTGAAAGCCCCAAATACACGTGGCGCCAATAAGAAGAAACCAGGATGACTGGGCGAAAGAAGATAAAGAAAAAGCTAACGTTTTCGCCGACCATCTTGCAGAAACGTTCAAACCATTCGATGGGGAAGTGCTTCCAGAGAATGTCAATACGCTAGACGTGACGACGAACCTCCCAATAGAAAAGGCTACACTTAGGGAACTTAGACAAATTATACACACCCAATAAAACCCCCGGATATGACTTAATTACGGGAGAGATACTTAAAGCGCTACCGAAAAAAGGTTTGCCACCATAAGATTAGAGGATGTACCGCATCAGTGGAAAGTTGAAGAAGTTATCATGGTTCCGAAATTGAAGTCAGTTCCGCTGATTGAAGTCAAGTTGATTCGACCAATATCGCTCCTCCCGATTATATCGAAGGTCTTTGAGCGAATCTTACGTAATCGTCCGAAACCGATTATTGACACAAATCGCCTCTTGCCCGATCATCAATTTGGCTTTAGAAGCTAACACTCTACTGTGGACCAAGTGCATCGAATAACCGATGTAATAGAACGAGCAATTGAGTGTAAGTTAGTCTGTTCAAGCGCATTCCTTGACGTTTGATAAGGTATGGCACAAGAGCCTGAAATATAAATTTCGATAGTCCTACCCGAGCAATTGCTTCATGTTTTAAGTTAATACCTAGATGACCGACTCTTCCGTTTCAGACACAGAAACTAATATTCCAATTTTGAGACAATAAAGGCGGGGTGCCTCAAGAAAGCGTACTTGGCCCTCTGCTATGTTTGCTTTTTACCCGCGATACACCGCAAACGGACGATACTGTGCTACCCACATTTGCTGATGACACTGCCATTTTGGCAACAGCTAAAACCGTCGAAGAAGCAACTGCTAAGTTGCAACATGCCCTTACACCGATTAACAAATGGACAAAGACTTGGCGAATCGCGCTTAATGAAAACAAGTCTGTCCATGTGAACTTCTCAAGAAAACTGACAATCTACCTGTGTTTATCAACGCAGTACAAATTCCTTTCGCGAACGAGGCCAAATATTTTGGTATGACACTCCGCTAAACTTAAATGCAGAGCACACGTTAAGAAAAAACGTGAAGAGCTTGAGATTAAATATAGAGATATGTACTGGCTTCTTGGAACGTATTCTCAGTTTAGAAAACAAATTCCTACTACACAAGCAAGTGCTAAAACCGGTCTGGACATATGGTATACAGCTTTAGGGTTGTACAAAAAGTAGTATCGTTAACGTCTTACAGACATCCCAAAACAAAGTTCTTCGAGGGTTTGTGCACCGTGATACATTAGAAACGTTGATATCCACAGAGACCTAGGAGTCGAAAACGTTCAGAAAGAAAAAAAAAAAGGTTTGCGCGAAAACACAAAAATCAACTACAAGAACATACGAATATTTCTGTTCAACAGATCCTTGACGAGACAAATTTTTGCGCCATCTGAAAAGGACTAAGCCTCTCGATCTAGCGCGGTCATCAACAGCGCTTAATTTTTAAAGTACGTAGGAAATTTCAATGGAAAATCATCTGCAAAATATCTTATTACAGCAAAATAAAACGCGAAAAAAGAACTGCTTATTGAGTGTGAACTCAGTCGTAGTCTGGTGTTTTTTAGTGAGTAAGTATCTCACACTACTATAAGCATCGAAGCTTATAGTGTCTATGAAGATTTCTCACCTACCCACAAAAAAAAAATAAATAAAAAAAATTTAACCACCCCCACTGATGAAGTGTGCAGGCAATAACATGTAGCAAAACAACTCGACTACGAAGTTGGATTAAATAGGACGAGAGCGAAGTAAAATTCAAACGAAGAACATCGGCTTCTTTCAGTGAAAAGAAATAGGATCAGAAGCGCTCGATCGAAGAAGTGGAGAGTTGTTGGTCCAGAAACTAATATTTTATCAAAACTGAACGCTTCAAGGTAACAATAATCGAACAGATACTTGCAGAAATGATTAAGGACCAGTGTAGTCTGTTAAACGGCAGTGATAACTTAGGTGTCGTTTACCTCAACGAAACAAGCACGCTCGGCAAATGTCTGAGGTTCCATTGGTCCATCGTCTGTCCGATACAAAGGCAGGGAGACCGTATAAGCTCCAACTCCAACTCTAGAGAAATTAATCTCATTAAATCGCGAAAACGGCAACAGTCTGATTGGAAGAGAATAACGAAGGCGGATGAAGATGGCCTGCTCAGAACAGCGCGGTAATACAGGGTGACTTACTCGAATTATAACTTTTTAAAATGCTATAAGTTTTTTATTTTTTGATAAATTTTATTGTGCCAAAGCAAAAAATGTTGGAAAATACATCAATTTTCAAATTGTATCAGTAGTTTTCAATATGTCCACCTTTGGCGCGAATAATGGCCTTGAGACGACCGAAGAAAGCATCGCATGCTGCACGCAAGTGGCTCTGCGGTATTTTGGCCCATTCCTGGCGAAGTGCTTGTTTGAAGTGGTCCAAACTTTGGTATTTTTTAGTGCCAACCTTCCTCCTCAAAATACCTCAGACAGAGAAATCCAACGGATTTGCATCCGGAGAATTTGCAATCCATTGTGTCGAAGAAATGAAGCGTGGAACGTGGTTAACGCGCGCTTTGTGAGACGGTGCCGAGTCTTGTTGAAATGTCCACGGTCTCCGACCGAAATGATTGTTTGCCCAAGGCTTCAATACTGCCTCTAAGACAGTTTCACGGTATACGATCGCATTAATTTTGACGCTACGGTCCAAAAATACGAGCGGAGAGCGATCACCGGCGGTTACGGCGGCCCAAACCATCACCATCGGTGCTGCCTGCTTTTTGGTGGCCGTCCGAAGGTGTACATTTTCGAAGTACCTCTCTGGCAAGTAAACTCGGTCATTTTATTTGTTGACATATTGCTCGATAACAAATGGCGACTCATCGGAAAAAACCAAATTCGGCAACTCACCACTTTCGTGCAAGCGTAGCAACTCCTTCGCTCTTTCGACTCTAACTTTTTTTTGTTGCGGTGTAAGATCGTGTGCTTTTTGGAACTTCAATGGCTTGAGCTCAAGCTCATTTTTCAGTATGTGTTGCATCCGTTCCAACGATATGTTGAGCTCACGAGCCATTTTTCTTCCACTTCGACACGGATTGCGCTCATTTCGAGCCTTCACTTTCAGCACCATTTCTGCCGATGTTGCTGTTTTTTTACGACCACCTCCATGGCGGTTTGCATCGCTGCCAGTATCACGGTAACGAGCTATGGTTCGCGACACAAATGATTTATTCACGTTGAGGTGCTGGAGGGCTCTAACGATAGCTACTTGTGGTTTTTCAGACAAATATAAAGCAATCACACTATCACGTTTGAATTCCATCGCGGATAAAAATTTTTCAACACAACTGAGACACAAATCGTTTAAAAGGCTTGTAAATAACAAAATTATCTGTCATGTGTCAAAATTTGAGCTCACTGTCATGAGCGGTTTGGAAATTATAGCAGTCTGCAATTGGTTGCAGTTCGAGTCATTCAGGGTGTATATCCGATGAGATGGCTAGTACTTGTAGAGCTAGTGGATATCAATGCTTAGAATTCTTCGACCCTTTTCTTGTAGTAACAAAGACCTCGCTTTACATTTGGGGCTCACAAGTGGGTGGGTTTCACCTTGAGGTGCAGAATCAGTTAAACAAACACTGCCCTTATTGAGAATGTTTATTGGTTATATGTCGTTTCTGGGGACCGGAAAACCCATACGAGATTCACGAAAAACCAATGCATACCAGAAAAGTCACTGTATGGTGCGAATTATGGGTTGGCGGCATCATTGGCCCGTACTTTTTCAGAGATGACAGGCAGTTACAGTGAATGGAGAACGTTACCGCAACATGTTGACCGGCTATTTTTTTTTCCCAAAATTGAATGAGCTGGGTCTGAACGATCTATGGTTTCAACAGGATGGTGCTACCGACTACACAAGCCATCAATCAATCAATTTATTGCGTACGAAATTTGAAGATCGCATTGTTTCGGTTAGGGGAGAAGTTGATTGGCCTCCAAGGTCATGCGATTTGTCACCATTAGACTTCTTCCCATGAGGTTATTTGAAGAGTAAGATCTAAGATTCCAAACTGAAATTGCGGCCATTGACCCACTTATTCTTCAAAAAGTTATCGATAATTTTGATCTTCGGATGGTCGCTAGCAATAGAAGCCGTGTTGGTCAAATGAACGATTTTGTGTTCCATTCATAATTGGCGTAGGCCGAACTTTATTAATCAATAAAATCCTGCATTGATTTCACAATAAATGTGTGTTTACTTTAATGAAAACTTACACTTCCTCACCCTTTACGTTTAGGAAACTGATAGTCCATATTTGTTGCAATTCATATGGACCCTCTTCCTGATGCGGATAAGTGATTGATTTCATTCGTCGACTGTAAATGTGCAAACGACTCAACTATCTAACAAGTTCGATCTAGGTTTCCATCCGGGCTTTATTTATTTGGTGTCTTGTTGTTAGCTCCTGTTTAAACCCCCGAACATCATTTCATTATTTCAGAGGAAACTAATTTCCATTCCATCTTCTTGTTTGTCAAGTTGTCGAGGTTATTATTATTTTTTTTACATCGCTACCTTCTTTGTTTTCTGTTTCGTTGTATACGCCTGTCGACAATCGTTACTAAGGCGGGAGTTTCGTTGTACCATTCATAAGTTCACAAGTCTCTGTTCATGTTGTCACTGGTCTGTTGGATTTATTGATAGGTTTTTGAGGATTCGATTGGATAACATTCTAACACTGTCTTGCGATGGCATGCCTTAGAAGACAAATTAATTTATAATATAAGCTCGGTGTTTCGATGACCGGGATAATTTCATTCACACTTTAGCTGGTCTGGGTCCTCGGGACGTTCGGCCAGTCTCTATGATCAAGCTAGTTGACTAAGCTCAACTTGTATCTGTATCTGTTTTGTAAAGTACCATGTTATTCTAAACGCAAGACATCTTGAGTTAATACCATGAACAGTGAAAGTTCTAAGACAGCGATAAAGGATCTAAAATTCCAAGGGCTAACCAACATTACAAGTAAGTTGTCTATCTGATAATGAATTCTAATACTGTTCCACAATGTCATAAAAGTTTGTGGTTGGTAGCACAGACATACCA
Source organism: Volucella zonaria (assembly GCA_963966105.1). NCBI lineage: Eukaryota > Metazoa > Arthropoda > Insecta > Diptera > Syrphidae > Volucella > Volucella zonaria. The sequence goes on from OZ014534.1 coordinate 58,431,650, forward strand.
AATTAACTCAAAAACAACACCAAGTACCGTATAGAAACAAGGCAACGCCATCATGATATCATCCATCTCATACAACCGGTGAATGGCTAATCATCTGCAGATACGCGATTAGAATTCATAATGTTCACTGCTAAAGCAACAACAATTGACAAAGATAACTAAGTGATTCTCATTCTACATTTAACCGACCTAAGAACAACAATCAAATCTTTGGGAACATGTTCAAGCAATCCAATACACATTATTTAAGTTATGGTACAATCTTCTTTCATTAGAGGGCCTACGAAAAACACGTCTGTTATGCTTTTATGTGAAATCGCTGCGAGCAGCAAAGGGTGATTGACTTCTAAGCATTCATAGCAACAGGTTCACAGTTTTTGTTTCTGCTTGTGGAGAAGACCTAAAATTGCAAACACATGAAAGCAAACTCGATTTACAAACGGATAGGAAGCGTCCAGAACACGAGCACACAAATTCTCCGGAGTCTTATCTCAGATCTAGACCGCAAAATAAGTTTCAATATAAAATCAGTGTTAGGGTAGTGCAAGCAATTGCCTCCTGACCACAGTGTCGATGATTGCATTTCTGGGAAGACATTTGAAGCTCTCCCAGATAGCCATCCACTTCCGACAACGCATTTTTTCTCCGAAATTCACTTCAAACCTTATCAACAAGCTTCCTCGCTTCCGCTTCGATTCTCGCTGATATTTTAACACAAGTGTAAGTGTAGGTAATCCTTCTTGCAAAAATTGATATCGTGGCAAATTCATGTCATTTCTCGTATATTGCCTATTTCGTCGTTAGCTTACACTCAATTTCTATTTGAATTCTTCAATATGCCCTAACAAACACACAACATAAAGTAACATCAAAATAACACATCAAGTGTTAAACACTTGTTTTGCCACTTATGTCAATACTACGTTCGGTCTATTCGCGAGAAATTGAATAAAACAAATATCAAAGCAGACGTGCTCAGATAAACGATAGTCATGTCGTCTTCCTACTTTTCATTTGCAAATATTCGTATGTTTTACGCCATAATAAAGCTCATACACGATCATAATTGCGGTTTCCATGACCACAAACTAAGCCCAGCCGTTCAAGGTATCTTAAAGCCAACATTCTATAATTGCTTTTGATACCATCACGCACCGACCTTCACCGTATTGAGCCTAATAACTTCTAAATGAACAGTCTACATAATTAAGTATTCTCACCTCGTATATTGGCAGCTTATCCGAATTCCATTGTGCTATGCGTTCGATACTTTTGTCCACCACTGTGACTGTAAGACCGGGACACTTGTATGCCATTACACTGCATGTTGGTCCGCCAACATAGCCTGCACCAATGCAACACACTTTGGACACTCCGACATCTTTTGACATGATTAGTGCTTCCTTTTGCTGGGTGAACTTAATTACTTTTAAATTAATTGGAATGGGATCAGGAAAAACTATCCAAGAAAGTAACTAAAACTTTAGCGGCAACGGACGCGCAGAGTTCATTTGCAGGGGATTTCTGAATGAAACAATTGTTTTTGAGTGAACTTCTAGATGATTACTAATACTGGCGAGTATTTTGGATACGCGTGAAGTTACGATTCTACGGTGAAATACGCGGATGATTCAGTTTTTGATATTTCAGTGCTAAGTTGATGAGAAGCGCAAACTTTATTTAGATTTTTGCAGGCAGTTCTACCGCGAAGCTGTCGCACAGATGGCTGTGGAATGAGCGTGCAATGGCAGTTCTTTGACTTTTCATAGGAATTTCGTTTGACAGTTCGATTAGTGGTTGGCAGCTAGCAATGTTCGTGTCTTGGGTGAGTACAGCGGTTCATTCGTTGAATTTACTCACTGGATACCGAATTCAAATAATTCGTTAGGAGAAAAGCATTGTTAGTTTGAAATGAATTGTAAATGGAATCGATATTAATTTATTATTTTTATTGTGATTATTAGAAAAAGGTATTACTATGGTAGATTTCAGTTGCTTGTTTTATGAATTGTATAGAGAAAAAAAAATCAGCAATAGCTTGGTGGTCTGAAAACAAACGTGGAAATAATCTTAACCCTCTAATTGGTAAGGCTGCCCTGACGCAGCTATTACATAAACTTCATCATTTGAAATATAAGATATTTCGCACCCAATCAATATTTACAGATTTTTGGGAAATATGTGATTTCATAATATTGCCGTTCTGAAAATTTCATGCTGATGCGTTTGGCGGCAAAAGTGCATTCTGTGTGGCAAGTCAGTGAGTGAAAACAAAAAAATTATTGATCATTTGGTGGAAAATTAAAAATTTAATAAAATATACTTCCAAGCACAGTAGAAGTCGCTTATAACGACGGTGAAGGGACCGAGGAGAAAAGGTCGTTATAACCGGCGGTCGCTATATCCAACTGCCTTCTACAAATATTCAGGAAAAGATAAAAAATATCATTTTCATTTCATACATCAAATATTATTTTATTTTAAAGTTTCTAAAAAAAACATCAATTTTTGTTTGTTTTTTATAAAGGCAATTTAAATAAGTAGATTTACAATCTGCTTTTAAAAAAGAAAGGCTTTTTATTGTGTTCTCACCAAACTCATTAAACTATGTAGATAAAAGTCCGCAACAATTGAATAGCTTCTCTCGCTTCCAAGGCTGTAGGAGGAGTGAAGTTTTCTTCGAGCTCTTCATCAACTGCTTCACTGTCTTCATCTTCTTCTGTTGTACAATTTACCTCCTCTACAATGTCATTGTCAGTTTCCATAGGGGATGTTAATACATTGTTGTCAATCTGAACGTATTGCTCCCATTCTTCGGCTGGTACTACACCGTTTATGATTTTACGCACTAGTTCGCTTAAAGGATTATTGTACTCTTGTAGAGGTTCTGATGAAAGGAAACCGGCATGTATGCAGAAATTAGCAATGGTCTTCTGCGTGACATCCCTCCAAGACTTGGATAAAATAAGCACTGCATCCAGTAAAGTAGGATTGAACGAAACTTTTAAAAACAAATGATTTACGGAAGTGTACTTTTAAGTTCTTTATTATTCCATGGTCCGAAGATTGTAAAATAGATGTTGTGTTTGCATTTAGGAATATCAGTTTAATTGAGGTTAGGTTTTCAACGTTCGGATGACTAGGACAATTGTCTACAGTCAAAATAATTTTTTGTTTTGTAGCTTTAATTCCTTATCCCATTTATGAAGGTAATTATTGAAAATGCCTGACGTCATCCATGCAGTTTTATTTGCTTCATAGAAGACCGTTACGGACTTAATATTTTTAAAACAACGAGGGGATTTTGATTTTCCTATCATCAAAAGTTTTCTTTTTATGGAACCCGTCATATTACAAGCGACCATAATTGTTACTCTATCTTTGAACAATTTTCCATCCATGCAGTGTTCGCATCTAAACCGGAAGGATTTATCCGAAGAAAGCTTATAAAATAGTGCAGTTTCATCAGCGTTAAAGATGTCTTCATCTAAATAACCCTGTTGCAGATACGGCCAAATTTTTTTAATCCAATTGCCACGAAGCGCTGCACAGTGTGACAATTCGCACATTTAGCGGGATTTAATTCAAAAATCGACATGCACAAATGTAAACAAAAAACGATTTCTCTTAAAGCTTAAATCTCCCACTGAATGACTGCAAAAAAAATTTATGTTAAAAGTATGTGCAACAACAAAAAATGACATCAAAGATCAAGTTGAGTACAATTATTCATAAGAAGATCAGCTTTAAGAGCAAGCGGTAAAGTTTTTTTTTTTCAAGTGGTTCGCGTGGCTTTAAGTAAAAGTTTAATTTTTTTTTTAATAAATATGATATTTTTGAATATTAAGTAAGTTGTTTTGGGATAAAAAGTGTTTTCGTAAAAATTAGGGGTGCTTGAGAGTAAAAAATTAGTGATAAATTATGCGTTTTATGTGTTCATTAGACCAAAAGTGTAATTGTTCAGTGTTTTTCAAGGTTGAGACTATTTTTGTTTTAAAGCCTTACATATGTGGAACCAAAAAGTGTTTTGACTTTTTGCGCACAGGTGCGACACCCATACTAAATTTTTCGTATTTTAGGATGGCAACCGAAATTACGAAAAAACAAATTTTTGATGTTTGGATTCCCAAAATCAAAATTAAGCGCTTCGATGCTGTATTTGCTTTCGTAATGGATTTTTTTTTTTGAATAATTTTTTATTTTCTAAAGAGACAATTAAGTCATTAAAGGCAACCTTGAAAAATTTATGTTTGAGGTTTGACGAAAAAATGGCCAAAAATGGTCGCCATAGAGAACGCTTCAAAAGCAATAATTGTGCCTGGTTAAATGAAACTTTAACAGTATCACAAACTGTTTTTGATGAAATTCCCTCTTCATCTCATGGCACCATGGTATTAGGAAGACCAAGAAAAAGCTTCGAAGAGTGCTGTGAGAAGACCAAGAAGAGAAAAGTACAAACACTTCTAGATTCATTTAGCACTGAAGAAATCAGAACTGCGAATGAAATAAACCTTAGGAAAGCTGGAAAGAGAAATACTGCTATTGCAGTTAAGCAATTATCAATATGTTCTCCAAAAAGAGGTTAGTTTTTTGCTTAAGTTCATTTTTTTGTTCTTATAAATTTTATCATTTATACCTAAGGTTCAATTGTAAAGAAAACACTGGAAATACATACATCTGACTTTTTGCCAATATCTGCAGATGATGCACTAGCAATGATAACAGACGCACAGCTATCCGCTCATCAGTACGATATAATACGTCAAAAAATTAATATAAATGTTCCAAATCTACTACCTTCGTACCACAAAATTAAAGAGGCTAAGGCAAAATGCTATCCCGATAGCAGAACTGTGAGTGAGTCTTCTGCTGAATGCGGCTTACAAAGCTTGGTAAATCATGCTTAGCTCAAAAAGATGTTTTAGATTCTGTTTCCGATTTTAAAACTGGGCTTAAAGAATTGTTCCTGCTCATACGAGTAAAATGGGGTTGCGATGGTGCTCAACAAAAACAATAGAAACAAAAATTTTCATCAGATCATCATTTCGATGGAAACCTCTTTAGTATTTCCATGGTGCCAATTCAGCTATATTTCTTACAGGAAGAAAATAAAAAAGTGGTTTGGCAAAATCCAGCTCCATCATCCACAAGATACTGCCGGCCTATTAAATTGAACTTTGCAAAAGAAACGACAGAATTGATCAAGTTTGAAGTAGATTCAATACAAGAACAAATTAAAATATTACAGCTAGTTGAAATAAATAATGACAGCTTTCATAACCAAATAAAACCAATTTTCTTACTTACCATGATCGACGGCAAAATATGTACTGCTTTATTACCTATAACTTCTTCATCACAAACCTGTTATATTTGCGCAGCAAAACCATCTGAAATGAACAATTCAGAAACTTTCAGAAAAGCAAGTGGCCCAGCAAGCAATGTCCTATGGGCTAAGTCCCCTTCACTGTTGGATCCGATATATGGAATGTATCCTACATATCGCTTATAGACTGGATGTTAAAGTTTGGCAGGTTAGAGACCAAGAGAGTAAAGAAAAGGTTAAAGCAAGAAAAAAGTTGATTCAGGATAGATTTAGAGCGGAAACTGGGTTATTGGTTGATATGCCAACTCAACAGTCAGGCAATACGAATGATGGAAACACGGCCAGAAGATTTTTCAGAGATGAGGAATAAACTGCTGAAATAACAGGTATATACGAGTATAAGGAAATTATCAAAAAAATTCACATAATTTTAGAAGCGATTGGGTATGGGTTTCCAATTGACATAGATGCCTTCGAAACATTTGCAAGAGAAACGAGAGAGCTATATATCAGAAAGTATGGCTGGTTTTGTATGCCAGTAAGTGTACATAAGGTATTATTTCATGGGAAAAAAATAATTTCTACTTGTATACTTCCAATTGGACAACTTTCCGAGGAAGCTTAAGAAGCTAGAAACAAGGAAAATCTCAGATCCATTTTTGGTAAGTCTTCGATGCATTCCAAAAACAAAAAAAAACATTAACTGAACACGAAGTTCTACAATTGTTAAATATATCAACTGAGTAATAAAATGCAAAATATTGGCTGTTGTATGTTTTTTTTTCATCACAACTGATATAGATATGTTTACAAAATTTATTACATTTCATTCTATAAACAATTCTCATAAAAGTAAGTAAAAAACATTTCACAAAAACATTTAAATCTAAGCGCTATTAATTTAATCCCGCTAAATGAGCGAATTGTCACACTGTGCGCTGTGTCGACCTTGGCTACTTCGCCTGAAACTTTCCCAAAAACAATATTATGACGTTGCCTAAAGAGTCTTATCCAGGCCTCGGAGCATTTGTAGTCTTTCTTTCCAAACAATTTTCCAAACTTTTCAGCTTGTCCAAAAAGAATTGGTCCATGTATTGGGATGTTTTGCTTTCTCTTAGCTCTAAACCACTTCAATAACGCTTCGTCAATTTCAGTTTTATGCAGCATTCTTCAAAGTTTTTTTTTCAGTTTTTTCGCGGTTTTCCCATATTGTAGATACGGTTGAATGTGAAACACTAAAATCCTGTGCGATTATACTATTTTTCTCACCTGACTCCATCCGGAAGATGAACGCTGCCATTTCCTCTACAGAAAAATTCCTACGTTTTCCAGAACTCATGGTTTAGCTGCATAACAAAATAAAAACAGTAAATTATTGGGTCTATAACTTAATTCGTGCGGTTTGCTAAGAGATGGCGTAACTTGTATTATTCCATTGGAACATGCCTTGGAAAGCTACTGTCATTGTACGTCATTTCAGTATATGTCATTCATTTGAAGCGCAAACAACAATAATTTTTTTTCACTCAAATATGTCGAACTTTGTGCCTGAAAAAGTGTTTTTGAGCGGAGTTCTTTTTCATTACTTTAATATGAACAAAACTGCTGCCGAAAGTCATCGTATTTTGGTGGAAGTTTATGGTGAACGTGCGCTAGCTGAGCGAACATGCCAAAAGTGGTTTGCACGATTTAAAAGTGGTGATTTTGGCTTCTAAGACGATGAACGTCCTGGGTAGCCAAAAAAGTTTGAAGATGAAGAACTGGAAGCATTACTCTATGAAGATTGTTGCCAAACACAAGAAGAGCTCGCAGAATCTTTGGGTGTCACTCAAGCAGCCATTTCAAAACATTTAAAAGCAGCTGGATATATTCAAAAGCAAAGAAATTGGGTTCCACATGAACTCAAGCCGAGAGACGTTTTGCATGTCCGAAATGCTGCTGGAAGGAAAGGAAAAAGGAAGTCATTTTTGCATCGGATTGTTACTGGTGATGAAAAATGACAACCCCAAGCGCAAAAAATCATATGTGAAACTCGGCCAACCAGCCAAATCAACGGCAAAGCCGAATATCCATGGCGCGAAGGTAATGCTCTGTATTTGGTGGGATCAGATGGGTGTGCTGTATTATGAGCTGCTAAAACCGGAAGAAATCATCAATGGACAACGCAACCGAACACAATTAATCCGTTTGAAGAGAGCAGTGGCCGGAAAACGCCCGGAATATGCGCCAGACACGAGGCAATAATTTTCCATCATGACAACGCTCGGCCCCACGTTGCTATTCCGGTTAAGAACTATTTGGAAAACAGTGGATGGGAAGTCTTACCCCACCCGCCTTATAGCTCAGACAGACCTTGCCCCTTCTGACTACCATTTGTTCCGGTCGATGCAAAACGCCCTCACTGAAATACGGTTCACATCAGAGCAGAATATCAAAAATTGGCTTGATTCATTCTTGGCTGCCAAGCCGGCGCAATTCTTTTGTAATGGGATCCACAAATTGCCAGAAAGATGGGAAAAAGTCATAGCTTCAGATGGGCAATACTTTTGTACATGTTTTCCTTAAATAAATGTTCAAATCTTGAAAAAAAAAAACGCACAAATTAAGTTATATACCCAATAATAACCCACTGCAATCACATTAAATGCAAACCTGTTTATAGAAGACGCGTTAACCAACACTAAATTTAAAAGCAGCTATCCCGGCGACACATCAAATAAACTGCCATAATACTAGATGGAGTGAAAAGTGTCCTCCTTGGGAATTAAAAAATTTTTTTATATTATTCAATATAGTTCCCTTTTAGTTTGATACACTTATTCCAGCGATTTTCCAACTTCTTGATCCCGTCTGAAAAGTAATTTTCCGGAAGGTCTGCAAAATACTCCTCCGTGGCGTCGATGATTTCCTCACGTGAGCTGATTTTTTTATTGATGAGCCATCTTTTGAGGTTTGGGAAGAGATAATAGTCCAAGGGATCTAAATCCAGTTACGAAACGACGCCAAAAGTCCGTCCGATTCCGCATCAGCAAGTCCAAACACTCTTTCGAAGTGCTGTCGCGTTCGTGTTCTTGGTCATTCGCGGCACCCAGTGGCAGGATATTGCAGAATATTGCCCAAAATATGGCGTGTGCGCTCAGTATTGTGGTATTTGCTATCTCGCGCACCTTCACTTTCCGGTCAGCCAACACCTTTCATGTATTTTTTTGACATTGTCCTCTGTAACCGCATCGGAGGGCCTGCCGCTGCGGACTTGATCGGTAGTGGAGTTGCGGCCACCACGAAACTCTCGAAACCAATATTTGCCGGTGTAATCTGACGGAGAATTAGCCCCATAATATTTATTCAACTTTTCTTTTGTTTCCTTCGCCGTTTTGCCTCTTAAAAAATAATGTTTTATGAGAGAATGAAAATCGTTTTTGTCCATACTCAACATGATGCCAAACACGTCAACAACAATCAGCTGTCAAAACAAAACTAAGGACAGTATAGCACTGAAATTTGGCATGTCTGCCTAAATATGAACGGACTTCAAGGCACCATGACCTTTTTTGCAGTAGCAGCGCATTCTGGCGGTCAAGGAGGTAACTTTTCACTCCATCTAGTATTCAACTGAATATTTAGGTACACAGCACAGCTGCACAGTGTAGGACGATCGTTGGTGGCGCAACAAACCTTTAGTTTGTTCCTTAGTAAAATTAGAAGAATGAACAAGAAATATTAAGATACGCGTGTGTTTTTTCTTCATTTTCTCTTATTCCGTACATATAACCGACGACAACAATTGATTTTTTTTCCCAAAAATTGGTCGCTATATCCAACGGTATAATAGCTTAAAATATAAGGAAATCAACCAAATGAAAGGCGAGTGGACGTTATAAACGACTTGTCATTATAAGCGACTTCCACTGTACTATATATCGGATTTCAGTGAAATTTTTTTGGTATTAAAATCATATATTTTAGTGTAGGTACTATATGTATTTAGCGTGAATTGAATAAGTAGATGTGATTTAGAAACAAAAATCCGAAGGCAGCCTCAGGGCCGCCTTGCCCGTTTAAGCGTTTAAAATTTGTCCCTACGCCTGATTATTCTTTATTCTTGATAGACTATTTGTAAGCAAATTATGTTTCTAAATGTTTTGTAGAAATGGGAAGAAATCATAGCGATATGAAAAAAAGTTTTGATATATCCAAAATGTCGGATTCAAAATTTCATGATTCGGTCCAAATAGATTTTAGTGATGATGAGCTGGAGGATCGAGATTATATTCCAGAGGAGATATCACCTGAAGATGACCAATTTACATATAATGGAATGTATAGGTGAAATAAACTCTGCAGAAACAAGTGATGCTCTCATACCAGATATCAATTTATCTGGTCTATTTAATCGGACGTCGACTCCAGCAGAAGTTGCTTGCACAATTGCAACAGTAAAAGCACCAATTGATACCACTGAAACAACAAGAAAAAAAAAATGGCAGAAGTAGCAACGGGAACAATAGCAGAACAAGACGCAGAGAGAATAATAAAACCTTCAAATGCATTCTTTAAAGCAATTGAAAAACGTGTGTCCAGTTTCGGGTCTAAGCGTATTATTTCAGCAGTTTTTTCTGGATCCTTAACAAATTTTCGGGCCGTGTTGCCGTCATTGGTGTTTCCTCCACTTTGTTTTGGAAAATCTACTAAGATTCCCAATTCGGATCTAAGTTCATTTTGTAATAATTCTTTTCTATTTTTAACTGACAGTTTCTCCTCGGCTCCTCTTGCCGGCCAGCTTTCGTTTTCAATTTTGTAAGATACATGCAGCAGTGCTTCCATAAATCTAATGTGTGCATGAAGTCTTTGTAAGCCGTATGAATAGTCAGTGGTGTCAGAAGGTTTTTATAAGCAAAGTTCAATATTGTTCATGTCCTTAGGAGATGCTTTGCATATATAGCAAACAGAGCTAGCCCTGTTCTCCATAACAGCATTACATGTTTTGCCATCTACCATTGTTTTGAACAAAGTATGATTAACTAAATCAGTTTTCTCGTTAAAAGTTACCCTTGTGGCTTCTAGACAATTTATTTCGGCTTCCATATGGTTGAACTCTCTTGTTATTGTCTCAATATTTTCCTTTGCGAATTAGAAACGTACTGGACGGCAGTATCTTGGAGAAGATCTTCTTGAAGTTATCCAGATATTTTCAGTCCCAGAACCAACTTTATCTACTTATTTCACTTGCCTCAGGATTTACCAAAATGTTTTGCTTATAACGGTAGTGCCCTCCACTACCATCAGAGCCCTATTTCCACGAACATACTAAAGTATCACCATTTTTTAGCTGGTTCTCAAAAGTTTCAAGGTGTGCAGCAGACAAACGTTGGCTGTAGACGTAAAGTCCAACAATGGCTGTACTTTGACTTCACATAAGGTTTCGGTTATATTTAGACAAAAAATTACTTGTTGGATAACACTCTTGTTTTACTTCTAAACTGGTATCGTAGGCTGGGTAAACATTAGCATTTCTTTCTTTTGCGCTTTTTTGAAGTTTCTCATAGTGATGTTTTTTTGTCAGTTTCAAATCGGTCATAAGGGCTAGGCCTTTTTCAGGTGTATTCGGGTTTCTTAAGCTCTTTAAGTGTTTTAGGAGAATACTCGACAACCCTTTTTACTACTTCGGCTTTAGAACGCTTTCCTTTTTTTTTTTTTGTTTTTTATTATACTATAATTTGCGCGCGCTCAAGGGATTTAAGTACCCTTAGAATATTTGCACACAGCACGGGCAAAGGAAAATCAGAGAGGATGGAAAGAGAGGTACCGGTGAACGTTGGTTTTAAATGTTTGAAGGTTATAATAACTAGGAAATAAAGAGCTAGGCAAGGCATTCCATAAGCGAGTTGTACGGCTTAGGACTGGTGGTGGAACAGAGTGAGACACGAGACATTACGTCGGTGTTCGAGGGTGTCCATTGCCTGAGTTATATTGGTGTCAGCTATGAACAGATGTGGGCATTGTACTCCAATTTTGGGCTGATAAACGCCTTATATATTGACGCCAAATCAGAGGGTGTGAAATATTTCTTACATCGCTTGAGGAAATCTAGACATTTCGCAGCATTTTTGACAACACCGAATATGTGGTCATTCCAACGTAAGTTGTCATTGACACACATACCGAGAATGGAAATCGGTTTCGACGATGCAAGTGCCATTCATGGATAATGGCTGGGTGTTTAAATTTCGCTTTAACGACAGCAGACAGCATTGTGTTTTGGAAGTATTAAATTCTACTCTGTCATTGGTTCCCCATTAGTTATACTGTTAATATCAGAATTTAATGAGCTTAACATACGCCGCCGTTCCCGTTCTACACTCGAAAAGCAGGGGCGTGAGTCCGGGAACGAATATGAAAAGCAGAGAATACTGTCATCAGCAAAGGAATATATTGGATTAGAGGTAGCAGACAAGAGATCGTTGATGAAAATTAAAAATAGTGTCGGAGACAGAACGGAGCCCTGGGGCACACCAGCATTTATTTTGTGAATATCAGACTTGAAACCGTCCAAGACAACTTGAATTGAACGTTCCGAAAGGTAATTTCTAATCCATTGAAGAAGGAGTCATCGATCCCAAAAGCACACATTTTCGACAAAAGAGCTTGATGCCAAACTCTGTCAAATGCCTCAAGTGCAACTATCTTGCTTTCGCCAGATTGATCTGCGCTTTGGTTCCACTTTTCGGTGAGACATGATATCAAATCACAAGTGGACCTGTTGCTACGAAAACCATATTGCCGGTCATTAAGAAGTTTTCGTGTTTCGAGATATTGCATTAGCTGATGGTTTATCAGCGTTTCCATGACCTTGGAAAGAAGGGACGTAAGTGCAATGGGTCTGTAGGAGGAGAGAGAAGAAGATTCGCTTTTCTAGGGACGGGCTGAACAAATGGTGTTTTTCATCTTCTCGGAAAGAGTCCTAAGGAGTAGAATTGATGAAAAGGCTTTCGCAGTGGTTTTGCCAGCGAGGAAGAACACCTCTTCGGAAGTAGGGACCAGCGGATTTGTGAATGTTAAGATCTTTAAAAACTATTGCTGCTACACGAGTGCAAAAGTGGATTTGTCCCATTGAAGATTCAACGCACTCAAGTGTAGGCGGAGACAAAGCACAATCTGGGAGCAAGGAGATTGGCCTTATCCAAAGGGCTGACAGCTGGAATGTCATTATAAATAAGCGTTGGGATGGAGGATGAGGTAGAATTTCTAATATTTTTGACGAATGACCAAAAATGTTTACTGCCTTTGGGACATTGCAGTATTTATTGCCTCAGTTTTTGATCGTATTGAAATTTTACACGCTTAAGAAAGACGTTGCAGTCGTTCCTGGCTCGTTTAAACTTTTTTCGATTTTCCTCTGTCTGGTTGGTCTTGTAGGACCGGAAAAATATTTCTCTAACCCTGAGTCGTACCACGCCTTTTCTTTTAGTTTGATACTCTCCATACGAAGAGGGATAAAGGATTTCATTCTAAAAATAAAAGTTTCATAATATCACCAGCGGCGTCCACGTCGTTATCAAGTAAACATAACGACCAGTTAAAATTCCTAAGTGCGCTGCAATTGGCATTGTCGTACTGCCATATGGTTCTTTTAAGAATCTTTTCTCTCAAGGATATACTTATCAGGGTGAGAAGTTAAAAACAAGTCCAGGGTGTTGGCGGTATGACTGTCAACGTCTGGTATTCGCGTGGGCTTATTTACAAGCTGGCTCAAGTTGTTTTCCGCAGCGAAGATCTCGACACACCGTCCTTCGGATGTTGTCTGTCCAGAATGTCGAAGCCACTCAGAATTGTGTATATTGAAATCGCCCGTAATCACGATTTCAATACGAGTATGAGGATACAGGGATACGATTCTTTGAATGGAGTCAGATAGCACATTATACTCGTTAAAAGTCGAATTGTTGTCCAGTTTTAGGATTCTGTTAATAAAGCAGTAGTGGATAATTTGCTTACGGTGATGGGATTTTAAACAAATGATGTTGAATTCCGAATTGGAACATGGATCACATTGTGGCGGAGTGTGGTCAGCTACATCACAACGCATGTAAATGGCGAGACCGCGGTGAGAAAGGAATAATGGGACTAGTTTATAGCTAGGTAGCTTCAGATCAGAGTGATCTAAGAGGTGTGGGCGGGGATCTATTCGTACCTGTGTTTCACTAAGTGCCAGAACTGCTGGTCTGTACTTACAGACGTGGACGTACGCAGTAAAGTGATTACTTTTAGGCCCGCGTATATTTGCTACGTCCACCCTGAGTTCCCTAATCATAACCACAACACTTGTTGGTTTCAGCTGACCCAGATTAAGATAAAATTAGAGCAAAATCTTCATTCATATCCTGGCTGGAAGAACAACAGAAAAAACCAGCGTATGAAAAAAAAGCCGAACGTAGTCACCTTTTTAAAAAAAAATTACGAAAATCAATTTTCAATAAAAACTATTCTTACAATTCAAAATCAAAAATGACAAAAATAACAGCAATACGAAGGGCTTGGAGCAAAATGTTTCAAAACTTGTTTGTCATGAAAACAAATGTTCCGTTCGGCCCGAAAAAGACGCCTCTTAAGTTCGAAAAACCACCTGGGAAATCAGCTGATTTTCGACAGGAAGGAAAATGCGTTTCAGCTGCTGAGGAAAAAGGAGGAGCAGGGGATTTAGAAGATAGAGGTTAGATGAGTTTACATTTTTTTTAAAGCAGTTTTAAAATTTTGTCTTTATTGAAGTTAAAAAGTTCAAATTTTGGAGAAAAATCAGTTTATTTGGTGCTTTTCCAATCGTTACCCTGGTATCTGGTCTTGTATTTCTCAACATTAAAAACGAGCCTGAAAGGGAATGTCCATCATTTGTGAAGTACGGTTATTTGGCCATACGTAACAAACGCTTTCCTTGGGGAGATGGCAACAGGACTCTTTTTCCATAATCCACGTGTAAATGCCTTACCAGACGGATATGAAGATTAGCTAGCATTGCAAAGTGTTGTGTACTACTAACGGATATATTTTTTAAATGTGAATTTTTATATTGTTGCTGCTCTAAGATCTCAAAAAGCTGTGAGCATCCATAAGAAGGTATAGAGCACATAAATTCTTTCGCTTAGTTCTTTTATTTCATATTTCTTCAACCGACCTGCGAAGAGTCTCTTGTTGAGGTAGAGCAGCCCTCATTAATCTTGTGAGCACTGCTTCTAATTATCTCTAAAAAGCTTTATACAATGATGTCCCTGTTCGCTTTAAATAACGCTTGAAGGATTCTTGGTCCCTCGTGAAATTGACATTCATCATTCACCTGTGTACAAAATTATATTGAAGGGCAAAGGCTTTAATTCGATGGCCTACGGTCATCCTAATATCGGGCAATATTTCCTTAGTTCTGAGTCAAAGGCTCACTACTATTTACTAACCAAAAATTTAAGTTTTTGAAGAGAGATATGAGTCAATCTATTGAAAACGAAGCTTATGCTCTTCATCAACGAGAGATCAATATTCACTTTTGAGTCCTCAAAGGTTAAAAAAAGTTAGTTTGGACTATAGAGGACAACGACGACCTGCGTCGCGATTGATCGGGAAACTGCTGCTTGTCCTGCAATTTGGATTGGGCCAGCTGTCATTAGGCTTACAACCCTATACGGAAGGGACTAAAATATGTGATGAATCAACTAATGACTTCGGATGTAACTGTACGCACTATTGACGACGTTTAAACGATAACGGCCTTCGGATTTGTACGTGGAATGTTCGGACAATCAACAGGCCACGTACTATCACGCAGATATCATCGCCATCCAGGAAGTGCGATGGGATGGCCCGGATAAAAAGAGGATGAAAGACTGTGATATATGTATGTATACTATCGAGATTGCGATAGGGAAAAGAATCAGCGCTTATCCGAATTTGTCATATGCGGCAGATGTCTTGAGGTTCCGCAGACACGTGAGCGAACGTCTTACGATAATCCGCATCAAGGCTAAATTTGCAAATATAAGCTTAATATGCGCCGTGCCCCGACGGAAGATAAGCACGACGTTACCAAAGAATGGCGTATGGGAACGGGATTAGTCTTATTGACTTTGCAGCGGGACAAAACATAATTCTAGCAAGCATACGGTTTCCTCATCTCAATACCTATACACAAGGCGGCATGGCGGTCTCCGGATCATGTAACGCTAAATAAAATTGATCTCATTGCGATCGACGTAAGACACGCTCACCGTATTCTGGACGTCTCAACGTTCCAGGCTCGGATCACCACTTTGTTGCATGTTGCAGCCAAGGTGTGAATGCGGATTTCCCAATTGCCACAACAAAGAAGAGCTACTGTGAGAAGATATAACGTAGAAAAGCCGCAATCGCAAGAGACCGCCAGAATCTTCCTGGACGCGTAACCCGAAATCTTTTAACAACTCCTATGCCGTCAGCAGCATCTACCGAAGCCCAGTGGCAACGCTGCCAACTTGCCATCAAAGACGTCGCTACTGATGTGCTGGGTTTCATCCGACCACCACCATAAAATCTCTGATTTGATGATCAATGCTGGCAAGCGCATGCAGCTAAGCCAGGAGCGTATAAAGGGCGAGAGCTGCCCGTGGGGTCTACGGGCAGCATAAACCGGAAGAATTTTATCAACAGAATACGCAAATTTTATCAACAGATAAATGAATCAAGGAAACCTAGTATTAGAGTCACAGTCGGGCTGAGAATATGGAAAATTTCTGTAGATTATATAAACGCGAAGAAGCCCAAGATCCTGCCATACGGTAGAATAGACCATTCCACTTAGACGATAATAGCCAAAACTTCCATCCTGCTGACCAAAACGAAGAAAGGATAGCAATATCTAACCTGTAATCAAACAAAGTAGCTGGACCTGACGGCTTACCGGACGAGATATTCAAGGCAGCTTGAAATGACTTTGTGGAGTGCATATACCAACGCATTTCTCAAATCTCTTCAGAAGAGTGTATGGCTGATGAATGGAGTCTCAGCATCGTTTTCCCGATCAACGAAAAAGGAGATCTCCTCAACTGCGCCAACTACAGGTATAAGTCTCCATAACATACCATGCAAGACCTTATCTGCCATATTGTGTGAACGTCTGAACCCTTCGTCAACTCATTGGCCCCTATCAATGCGGTTTTAGACCAGAAAGTCCACAATCGACCAAATCTTCACACTCCGGCAGATCTTGGAAAAAACTCAAGAAGTCCAAATCGATTCACACCATCTTTTCATCGATTTTAAGGACGCGTCATATAGCTCCATGTCTACTTTTGGCAACCCTGCCAAACTCGTCCGTCTGTGCAGAATGATGATTGGCAACGCTCGCTGCTCCGTCAAGATGGGTTAAAACAACCGAGACCTTTGATGACTAAAAAGGTTTTAGACAAGGTGACGCGTTGTCATGTGACTTCTTTAGTATCATACTTGAAAGAATTGTGCGGAGCTCACAAGCGAAAATTTTCGAAAGACTATATAACTACTAGCGTACGCCGATGATGTTGACACAATTGGCAGACCTGAGAGGGCGGTCCCAGGGCGTTCGTTAGTATTGAAACGGAAGGTACCAAAATGGGTTTAGCGCTAAATGAGGGCTAAACCAAGTATATGGTGTCAACAAGAAGGGACACACCACGTTGACGAATTCGACAGAACACCACAGTCCACAGCCATAATTTAGAGGTTTTAAAGGACTTTGTCTACCTTGGGTCTATGAGTTCTGCCAACAACACCTCAGTAGAAATAAAACGAAGAATCACTCTTCCCAATCGCTTTTTCTTTGGGCTCAGAATGCAACTGAAAAGTAAGGTCCTATCCCGAAAAACTAAGATTATTTTATATAAAACTTCATCATTCCAGTCCTACTTTATGGTGCTGGGGTATGGACTGTATCTAAAAGGGCATATCAGTCGTTTCGAGAGAAAAGTTCTTCGAAAAATATTCAGTTCCGTTTGCGTCGGTGGGCTTAGGAGGAGAAGATTCAACGACGAACTGAACAGCGACATCGACCTGGTCAGAAAACTCCATATCAGTTGCCCGTGATGGCTACGACATGAAGATCGAATGGATGCCAATGTTCCGGTCCGCAGAGTCTTCTAGTCAAACCCGGACGGACAACGCAGTGGAGGCAGTCCCTAGCTTAGGTAGCGCGCAGAAGTAGACCTTAACCGATTTGGAGTGCGCAACTCGAGACGAGGGTTCACACCGGACTGTAGCGCCATCTAAGTAAGTATAGAGGATAACACGATTTAAAGGTGTGATTTCAGTTTCCAAACTGAACTAGAAAGAGAAAATCAAACGACGCGTTAAAAAAAGCAAGTGTTGTACCGTGGATATGTACAGCGCTGCTGAGACCCATCTTACCATACGATTTGCTATTCTAGAGAAAGTCCTAAAAGAAGAACGCTCCTAAGTCTTACGAAGGTCTATGTACAGGATTGCCTGGATTTCACAGCAGTTTTATTGCTATAATTGGACCGGGTCTACCTCGGACAACTTTACTTACTTACGAGTAACTTAAAATCTAAACTTCAAAATTATTATAACCAAGATGCTCTGATGTGGTCGAAGGAGTGACATATTGAACAGGGCTTTGTTAAAGGCAAGGTCTACGCCAACCATCCGCAAAAATTTCCAACTCTGCAAACGAACACTGAAGCCGCCATTGCCGAGATAGAGCCTCAATTATGGGAAAGAATGATTGAAAATTTTGAGAAAAGGATGAGGGTCTCCAAGCAAAACCGAGGCGGTCATTTGCATTCCATAAATAATCTACACGTGTCTACTTTATATTCAGAGATATCTCAAAAATGGTCGTCTTATTCAAAAAACAAATCCTACACCTCTTGTTGAAACACCGTATACGTGAGGTGAAACGAATAAACTTGTGTTGGACGGCTTCGATTATTTAAATGTTGATTTGTATACGAGGAAGGTTAGGTTATGTTAGGCTAAACAGGGCACCAAAACGGGCCCATCGCGATCCCTGTGGAACCAGTTGAATTTGTCTTCAAATGGCAAAAACCTAAACAATCGCCCTGGTGAAACATCCAATTTTCTTGCAAAAGCCAAAAAGGCCTTTGAAGTTCGTGTCATTTATTTCCTCTAGGTTTTCGAAAAAGTATTTCACTAAAAAATTTCACTAAAAAATTTCGTCGACTACGCGATATTGCCTCGCATTCACACAGTATGTGTGTTATGTCCTCAACAGCTTGCAGATCACCGCAGAATCTGCAGATATCCGTATCTGACAATTTGAGTCTCTTTGCGTGTTGCTGCAGGAGACAGTGTCTTGTCAGGATTCCTATTACTGAACTAAACTTATCCCCGTTTAATTTTATTAACTTCCTAGATCTTTTGCCGTCAAAGAGCGGCCAAAGCGCCTTTGATACCCTGTGTATTTCAAGAACTTACTACCTTAGGTTGGCAGTCTTTGTAATTTTTTCCTCGATAGTGCCTCTCACAATGCAAAGGGGTGGTTTAATGTTTAATGTTGTCGGTTAGCCCTCCTTTTCTTGCAAGCTCGTCCGTTTGCTCATTTCCTTTAATACCGCAGTGTCCTGCACCCAGCAAGTCTTACCTGGTTCTGACTGCATAGTGCCTTAAGCACTGTGCGACAGCCGCTGACTGTATCAGATCTTCTGAGAAGATACCAGAACCTGTACCTACTTCTCTTTTTGAGCCCTCTGTGAAAATTGCAATTTTATTTGACCTGATTATTGCATTTTTTTTCCCAGTCTATATCGTACGGGATGTCAAAGTCGATCAGGAAAGGAATTTCATCCTTTCATTCATTGGATTGCCTGGCAGTAGCTCCGTTAGGGCTGTGCCATGTCCGAAACTACTGCTCTGGAAGTAATCCAGATTAGTGAGTCTTATCGCACTGTTGCAAACAAGTTTTTTGATCTGTAAATCAAGTGGTTTTAGGTGCAAAAAGATGTCCAATGCTACCGTAGGGGTGGTGCGGAGCGCATACTAGTGCGCCGTATGTAAGTACGGGTCTTACCACCACCGTATACAGCCAGTACACCATAGCAGGTTTTAAGCCACAAATTTTTCCTACTGCTCTTTTGCAGATAAAAAGACCATTATACCATACCACCTTGATCAAAAAGTTCCCGGGGGACACAACAGTGTGGCGCTTCCATTGTTCCGATTTAAGTTCGGTTTTTTTTTTTGTTAGTTGGTAAATCTGTTGTCGACATTCCCTCTAAATCTTAGCGTCATAGCTTGACATTTGCAAAGTTACGTAGCCAAGAGTACATCTATCTCTGTGTGTGTTGGCGATTTTTTTACAATTTTAGAAATGGATTTCAATTTGCAACAACGAACTTGTACTCGTATTCAATTTTGCGTAAAAAACGGATTTAATGGTGTGCGAACGTTGGAAATGTTTGAAAAGTGTTTCGGCAACGATTCTTTAAAGAAAACGGTCGTTTACCAGTGGCACGAGCAGTTCAAAAGTGGTCGTGAGTCAATCGAAGGAGATGAACTCTGTGCCAGACCATCGACATCGAAAACCCCACGAAAACATTGATGAAGTAGAAGAAATGTTGGTCAATAACCGCAAATTAACCATCAGAGAGATAGCGGAGGACTTGAACATTGCCTATGGATCCGTCCAAGACATTTTGGTTAATGATTTGGGTTTCCGTCGTGTAGCAGCAAAGTTAGTGCCAAAAGACCTCAATTTCATGCAAAAAAAAGACCGTGTTGACGTCGCAAAAGACATGATTTATGAGGCTGAATCCGATCCCACATTCATCAAAAGGATCATTACTGGAGACGAGACGTGGGTTTGTGAGTACAATACGCAATCCAGACATCAGGCAAGTGAATGGCGTTCACCAAATGAGCCGAGACCAAAAAAACGACCTCGTTTTCAGTCAAAAAAGAAGGCAATGCTCACGGTTTTCATGGATTACAACAGTTTGGTGCATCATGAATTTTTGCCAGAAGGCCAGACAGTAAACAAAGAGTGCGAGTATTATTTGGGCGTTATGAGACGTTTGCGTGAAGCAATTCGTAGAAAGAAACCAGAATTGTGGGCAGAAAACTCGTGGATTTTGCACCCTGATAACGCACCATCGCACAGTGCCATCATTATTCGTAATTTTTTGACGAAAAATGCAACAAATACCATCCAACAGCCACCGAATTCACCTGATTTGGCTCCCTGTGACTTCTTTCTGTTCAATCGAATTAAAAAACCAGTACGGAGAACGCGTTTCAGCAGCCGAGAGGAAGTAATGGAAAAATCGCAGGAAGCACTGATGGACATACGGAAAACCGAATCTAAAAAATGTTTCGACGATTGGATCAAGCGCTGGCATAAGTGTGTTGCAGTCGATGGGGATTACTTTGAAGGGGAAAATATAGGTTTAGATGAATAAACTTGTATTTCCAATTTTCTGAATGCATTCCGGGAACTTTTTGATCGGGGTAGTATGCTTTTCCGCAGCAAGATTGCAATTCAGTATTTTCTCCAGAATCCCACCCAGATACAATACTTCGCGCGGTCCGAAAGGGACACTTCCACTCCATTGAGTTTTGGGAGTTTGAATTGCTATATCTTGTACTTTCTGGTGAAAAGGACCAGTTCTGTTTTGGAAGGGTTGGCATTGAGACAACAGCTTCTTGCTCAAGTGCTGATCGTCTTCAGGGCAACCTCCATAATGTCGCTTAAAATATTTAAGTATTCTGCGTATGCTGTGACACTTATACCCATTGTGCTAAGCTTTTTGAGGATTTCATTGACAAACAGTACCCACAGGAGTGGAAATACGACTCCACCCTGAGGGCTTCCCCTGGTTACGGACATTCTGACTGAGCTTCGCCCAATGGAACAGTTTATTTTCCTGCATGCAAGTATGTTGCAAACCCAGTTTGTAATGCCCTACTAGAGCATTGTTAATGGAGGTGCACTTCACGTTATTGAAGGCTCCTTCAATATCGAGGAAGTTTGCCATTGCAAACTCTCCGAAGTTTAGACTCTTCTCTACTTTCCCCAAAACCTCGTACCGGGGGGTTTCTACAGATTTTTCTTTTATGTATGCATGCTGTGACTCAGTCAAAAAGCCATTACTGCATCTATTCCTAATATGAATCTCTAATAATCGCTCTAGGGTTTTAAGCATAAATGATGACAGACTTATTGGTCTGAAATATTTTGGTGTTATATGCCCCTGTTTGTCAGCTTTAGGTATAAAAACCACCTTAACCGCCCTCCAAGCTATTGGTATGTACTCTATTTTAAGACTGTGTCTAAGACTTTGCATAATTTTTTCGATTGCTACCTCTGATGCTTTCTGTAGCATGATCGGTAGAATACCATCCGGACTGGGAGATTTGTACGGCTTAAAAAACTGAATTGTACAACGTAATTCCATCAGTGGTGCCAGAACCTCTTTTGCCACTTTCAGCCTAGGTTCCGTCACTTTTCCTGAGGTAGCTAGGAACGCTTGCTTCCTTTGAAAGCACTTTGCGTAACCTGGAAGCCACGTCTGTTACCGCGATAGATTCGCAGTACTTCTGTCATGAAGCCCTTTTTGACTTTCTAACTAGGTACTTGAATTGTTTCATACATTTGTAGTATTCATTCCATGTACTGTCCTGCCAAGTCCTATAGCTTCTCCGAGACCATTACCTCGGAGTCATAGGGGAAGTAGACCGAGGTCAGACAGAGTGGTTTGCTACACTCCCTTGAGCTGTAATTATACAAAAGAAATGCCTCAATTTGGTTTTTGATAACGATGCAGGTCCTGATTTTACCTTCTGCCTTGTAGAACAACTCGTAATCTTTCAGTCTAATACCCTGGATCTTGTTGTCTTGTAGTAGGCTGTAGTGATGTACTCCACCAGACAGGCCGTCGCTGCCTTATTGTTGTGCAGGTCTACCTGCAGCATTTCTTGAGGGGGTTCCTCCTCGTCCTTGCCCTTGGTCGATGGCGTAACCATCAATCTTCTCATGCTGTACCTTACCATACCCTTCGATTTTTCGAGGTATGGTAAGCAGTCCGTGTTAAGGGACAGCAGAAAATGTTGCCCATACTGCTTTCTAGGTTCCCTATTCTGCACATGGAGTAGTCCCAGGAGCTTTTAAGGGTACGTGTAGGGACACGGAACCCATATCCGTGCTGTCGGCAGAGTGTACTTTGCCAACTCTGTCACCGTCGTGCATTTTAACTTGATGCCTTCCAAAGCATCGCATACCTCCAAAACGAAGCGTCTGACGAAGTACACAAAAGGCTGATTCCCACAAGCTACAACCTTGCTTCCGTCTTCCCAACCAGCGCAATCGAATTCAAGTTCCCTTTTTCGTCTAATAGATAATTGGATAATCTTGGAACTTCTCCTCGACGTTTTTCCACTGGTCGATCGTCAGATGATCTCAAGGTTCCAGCTCGTTTATCACAGCAACGAGCATCTCTTGATGCCAAAACTGCCGCTCTTTCCAGAGACGCTAGCCCCCTCTTTTAATTTTGCCGCCTGATCGGCTTCCAGTCACATTTCCTTTCCTTGCCGCCTGTTGAGTAAGCGATTAGTTGGTCAGGATGGCCCTCGCTTTCTCAAAGACGGTTTTTTCCCACTCGCTTAGGTTGCTGGGATCACGACCTTCATATTTTGCTACCTTACACCTAGCGTTATGTAGCAAAACGCTTGCCCTTTGATATGCATTCTTTGTACTCTTAACAGCGCTGATGGAGGTGGCAGACACAGCGGCTGAGCCAGCTGTTCCCACTTTTTCCATCATTGCCCTTATTTCTCTGATTCTTGGAGGTACGAGTAGCCTCGGCAGCGGATGTTCCAGCTGCCTTGGCTACCCCTTCGACCGAGGTCCTGCCCTGTGTATCACCGGTGTGAGTACCAGGCTGCTCACTGGTGAAATTACTCCCATTAGTGAGTGAGTATCGCTCGCCAGTAGCTCCACTTTTTCCATTTACCCTATCAGGAGGGAGATGGATCACCTCTAACTCTTCCTGGACGGAGATGGTCTGTGTTGTGTTTTGTTTGTTTTTTGCTTCTCACGAGTATGGCCGGAAATAAAAGGTCAGCCCAGGCAGCGCCGCCATATCTGGGTAAGGCCAAGTATAACAGGCCCGCGCCAATGCGCCTGAGGGAGCTCATTCGCTTGC
This sequence comes from Volucella zonaria, assembly GCA_963966105.1. Classification (NCBI taxonomy): domain Eukaryota; kingdom Metazoa; phylum Arthropoda; class Insecta; order Diptera; family Syrphidae; genus Volucella; species Volucella zonaria. The sequence continues at coordinate 58,455,146 of OZ014534.1, forward strand.
ATCCTTCGGCACGGTTTGCTGCCACTGGAATCAGGTTTGGCAGTTCTTAGTTCACCGCTCTTAAGCCGACCGTAGTCAGTTGAGTCCTTGCGACTTAAGCCTCCGCACCGGCGTCGTTGGAGATGACGCTCCCGTCAAGGTGCCTACCATGCGGAGGAATATTCGAGGAAAGACCTCACAAAAGTGGTATTCCGGGGCCTTGTAACATTAGGTTTCGAATAAAGCCAAGTGCAGAGTTAGCTTTAATTATAATGCTGACAATATGTGAGTGGAAATATAGTTCTCTATTAAAAATTATTCCTAGATTCCGTACTTCGATAATAAATAGAAGAAATTAGCTCATCACAGATGAAGTAGTTTCTTGGAGGAGGAGGTAGACGTTTGCGGGAATAACTTATCGCTTGGCATTTGTTGCACCATACCGAAAACTTGTCTAAATCGTCTTGCATGGAATGGGAGTCAGAGGACAATTAATTGACTTTGGAAATTTTCATGTCATCAGCGAAAGAAGAAGCATTGTTTAGTCTGCAAGTACCGAAAGGAACTGCTATAAATCGTTCTTGTCTCCGACAGTATCACTCAAATGTTAACGAACTGGATGGTATCGCCTGAACACTCTTTTTCAGACCACAGAAACATTCAATTCAGCCTGAGTGATGCTCTTCCCAGCCAACCAGCATTCCGGAATTATCGGAAAACTGATTGGCCAAAATACAGAGGAATACTGTTAGAAACGCTATGGTCTGAACTATCAAGTCCCCTGCGTGACAACAATGAGCGTGACATTGAAGTCAAGAAATTCACTCTGGCTCTTAATCAGGCTATGGCCGCTTCCTGCCCTCTTATTCAACCTAGAAGCAAGAAAAAGCCACACTGGTGGACATCAGCACTGGGACTGCTTAGAAACACTTGCAGAAAACTTTTCAACTTAGCAAAAAGCACAAGAAAAGTGACTGACTGAGACTCATACAAAGAATCCTTCAAATTATACAAAGAGGAACTGAGGAAGGAAAAGCGACAATCCTGGACGTCATTCTGTGACAAAATCATGGAAACCTCTGAGGCATCCCCCCTAAGAAAAATCCTCTCTACAAATTCTATGATGCCTAGCTGTTTGAAAAAAACCCATGGTTCTTGGATAACCTCAAGTGATGAATCACTCAACCTGCTGCTGGACACCCACTTTCCAGGTAGCTCCCAATTCGCGGCCAGTTGCAACCCAAACAGGCCTACTGCTACCGGGACCAAAATTCATGGTCGGATTACAAGAGACAAACTGCTCTGAGCGTTGCATAGCTTCAAACCATACATACCTGCCGAGCTACAGAGGTCCTCACATATTATTCTGCCTGCGCTAGAAAATATTGTGAGGAGCTGTGTAGAACTTATCCACATTCCACTATCATGGACAGAAGCCATTGTATTTCTCATTCCCAAAGCCGGAAAATGTTCTCATCCATTGATCCAAGACTTCTGTCAAAGGCTCAACATGCCTACTGTAAAGGAAAGTCGGTGGAAACTGCACTCACTGACTACCCACATAGAACGATCCCTACAATATAGAGAGTACACAATGGTTGCTTTCCTGGACATAGAGGGTGCCATTAACAACGTCAACACCTCCGCAATCACGGCTGCGCTGTCAATTCTGCAGGTAGACGAATTAGAAAGTTGATCAATCTTATGGTAAACAGCAGGATGATCAACTCCAAACTGGGTGGGGCTTCTGCTAAAAGATGTGTGAGCAGATCTACCCGTGGGGCAGATCCTTGTGGATTGGGAGTAAGCCCCCATAAAACTGATCTTGTCCTCTTTTCCAGGAAATACAAAATTCCAATTATAGACCCTCCCTCAACAAACCGTACCAGTGAAGTCTTTATCGATACAGCAAAATATTTGGGTCTCATTTTTGACAGGAAACTAAACTGGAAACCTGACATTCAAGAAAGAGTCAATAAAGCTACAGTAGCTTTATTCTCTTGCAAAAAAAGTCATTAGGAATAAAAGGGGCCTTCAACCTCGCATAAGCCACTGGCTATACATCTCGGTCATAAGAATGATATTCACTTACGGAGTTGTGGTCTTTTGGACGGCCTTAGACAATGCGATCAACTGCAGTAAACTAAGCAGAGTCTAAAGTACAGCATGTCTATGCATAAGCGGAGCCTTACGGACCACTCCCTCTGCGGCTCTAGACATTCTGTTTCATTTGACACCCTTCGATATTTTCAGCAGGCAAGTAGCTGCGACCGCAGAGAGTAATTTTGGCGATTAAAGAAAAAAAAAAACGACGATATCCGCGTCTTTTCGGATAGTCAGGCACCTATCAAGTCCCAGGAGCCAGTCTCACTAAATTCGAAAACCACCCTTGAATGTCGATCATCTCTTATGGAGATAGCAGAGCAGTTAAACCTTTGTCTTTGCTGGGTGCCAGGCCACAGAGACATTCCAGAGAACTATAGGCCCAAAATTGGAACCACTCTCCCTATTTTACCGGAAAAGGGTAGCATTACCAATCGTTACATGCAAATTAATATTATAGCCGGATGCCAATAAAAAAACAGGCCTTATGTGGACTGCTGGACCAATATGTCTAGCGACTAAACCGATCTGGCCAAAACTAGATCCGAATCGCTCTAAGAGTCTGATCCTTCTAAATAGGAAGCATCTCAGCGCCATCATAGGTGTCATCACTGGACACTGCCTCATAGGCAAGCATGCAAAACGGCTTGGCGCCTTTGCAAATGATTTTTGTACAAGGACGAGGAGGAAGAGGAGACAATGCTCTCCGTACATGTCCAGCTCTCTACCAGATAAGGAAATTTCACTTAGGAGCTTTCTTCTACAATGACTTAAGCGATCTAAGAAATATAGACGTAAATAGTCTCCTACGCTTCATTTATTGTATCCCTACTTACTATACAAATAATCAGACATATCTTCTTCAGATGGAATGTATCTCTACCCAGAATCATACAAACTCTCTATTTGGAAATTCACTACAATATTCATTTTGGTTTGTTCATTAACTTCATCACCAAATCTTGATTTGGTGCCTTCACCGTCAGATTACATCCAAGCCATGGTTTTACATATAAAACCGCAATGAATAAACAGACGTCTTGAAGTGCTCGCCTATCCTTGGCGCTAATATTGAACTGGGATTACAATAAACATATCTTTAAAGAGTAAATAGCTCTAGCCATCCACCGTGCTTGATGCATCGCTCCAGGAGGTCTTATTTTAATTTTTTTTTTTTCACTGTCTCCTCCTAGTTCAATCAGTTCCCGATAATCGTCACGTCCAATGGTTTTTTGCAGTTCTTGATTATAAAATGTCAACAAATCTTCTATTGTTGTATTACAAAAACGTCGTGTGACGATAGCGGTATATGTTTCAATGGTGGATTTTTGTTTCGAACGCACATTTTAAAACCAGTTCGTAAACGTAATGGCGGCAAGCAAAGAGTAGTAATTCCCTGTCTAGTTTTTATTCCAAAAGTACGCAGTTGTGTCACAGCACATTATTTGTTCCAGGTTCCAGTCATAAAGTGCTTTCAACATAGCTTTAGCTTGATCCTGGCCGGAAGAGCTCTCCAGTTTGGGTACAGCCAGAAGTTGTACCTTTTCTCCAAATGATATTAGAATTGGTAGGCGTTCTTCTTTCCCATCTCAGTGAACGGTCACCATTTCAGGCATATTATTCTGAGCTCTATCTTTTCTTCTCTGTGTGCGAATACGTTAAATAGACGATTTGTTTATCGGAAAATCATCATAGCTAAGATCTAGTGCTTCTACTACAGTCTGAAGTATATAGACAGAATCCATTATGCTCAATTGACATCTATCTAAAGTTGCAACTAACTTAGGCGTGATAAAGTTTTTCCTTCCTCTTTTTGTCGTAGTTTCAGAACTTACCATTTGAGAGGTGGATGCCAAGGGTTCCTCAAGGCTTTCATCAGCAGCTAGTAAGTTGATCGTGATGTCCTTGCGTTTGAATAGAATCTTGCGTAGTAACAGATGGCGATAAACCTCGGAAACACATTTGCTCACATCTTTTTTTCTCTTCATTTAATTTCCTTTGTTTTGCCCTTTCTTCTTTTTCGGCTAACTTTTTGTCTACACCCGTTAAACAGCCTTTTTTCTTTGTTTTTTGTAAAAATATCTTATCTTCTTCAATTTTCATCCGTTCCAAAGCATCCAAAGACAGTGGCCGTGGTGTAGTGGTACTAGCTATCGCTTGTCGTAATGGGTGCGCACGTAGCGGAGCAGACCCTGAAGGTCCTTGCAGTGAATGTGAATTCACTGATTAGGTTCGAACGACGAGCCGCACTATTCAAGTTGCTTAAAGACCAAGCCCCTGATGTGCTTTTGGTTAGCGAAACTAAGCTTACCAAAAGACACAAAATGAGGCACAGAAAATACAAAATAGTACGGAGAAACCGACCCAACTCCATTCAAGGAGGTGGTGTTGCGATTTTCGTAAGAAAAGGTATACGTTTTAAAAGAGTATACAGTCGCGTAGTACGTAAGTTCCAAGTGCTGGAAGCATGCATCGCGTATATTCCCCTCCGTAGTGGAAAGCGGCTATACATGGTGTCTGTCTATGCACCTAAGGCTACTCAATCCACCTTATTCATCTCAGAGCTCGAGACACTTTTTCGATTCCTGAGGCTGGAATTGGAAGATAACTATTTCATTATCGGAAGAGATTTCAACGCCAAACATAGTGATTGGGGAAATAATACACCAAATACTAGAGGGAACCTACTATTCAATTGGTGGGGTCAACACAGCATAATGTATCGACTCGGGCTTAAGGCGACGGATAGTCCGTCGTTTCCCAGACACGGGTCCTATTTGGATCTTCTGCTGTTCGACTCACGAATACAACTGACATGCACTAACCAAAAAACTACAAACTGTCTACGCACTTTCGTGTATGACAGTGATCATTGCGGTCTCAGCACCGAAATAACTGTCCCCAACGAGATTGCGGAATTGGATGAGTTTGTTCAAAGGCATTCCTACAATTATAGTAGGGTGCGTTGGACACACTTCACCAGAACACTGACGAGAGCACTCTCCTCGAATTCGCTCTACCCACCGTCCAACAGAAATCTGTCAAACGAGGAGATTGACAGGTATCTTAGACTAATGGACGATACAATCAAACGAACAATGGACAAAACGATACCTCGGTATCAACACACTGACGACGAAGACTTATTCCGCAACGCAACTAGTGACGCACTGCACCGACAAAAAAGTAGACTGCTGTCAAGACTAAAAACCTTGTACAGACAGTTTACTGACAGACATAACCCGGAGATCATGACACTGAAGTCGTCGATTAAAAACCTCCAGACATTAATAAAGGAAAATTACAGAAATTCTGTAAGTTTGTATTGAAACAATAAAATTCGGGCTGTAAACACCAGCAACCCGAATATGTTCCCGCAAATAAATAAAATATTTCGGAGAAATAATCAAAACGACCTTCCATGTCTCAAAATCGCCCGAACTACGAACAACGAACAAATACTTGTAGCAGCAGGCATTGATCCAAGTGAGGCCGTTGATGATGACAACTTCTTTGTGATCGAGGATCCGCAGGAGCAGGTAGAGGCTATAGGAGCGACTTTCCAGGAAGTGTACAAGGCGAATGTTATCATTGGCCCAAACCACGACCTGGAGAATCGAGTCCTTGTACACAATTTCTACCTTCGAAATGAAATAGAGAATTGGCGATTCGAGAACTCGGGCTTCACCCAGTGACGAGAATAGGTCAAATAACGTCATCGCCAACGAAAGGGTATTACCACCGTTCATTTCGAAGGAAGAGCTCCAAACGATCTTCGAATCGCTTAGAAGTAAGAAATCAGTGGGAACCGATGAAATACCGAACATCGTGCTTCGACATCTCCCTCTAGAAGCGGTGAACATTTATACCACCCTGTTTAATAATGCAATGAATAATGCACATTATCCAGCGCATTGGAAAACTGCGGTGGTACATTCCATCCCCAAAACGGATAAAGATACTTCCAATCCGGCGAATCTCCGCTCGATCAGTCTTCTTCCAAACATCAGTAAGGTTTTCGAGAAGGTAATCAATAGAGTCCTGACTAAGTGGGTTGAGGACAAACATATAGGAGTAGTTCCGGATAATCAATTCGGTTTCAAGGCGGGGCATGACATCATTCATGCTGTGTCGAAACTGGTTTCTGATATCCAATGGAACAAAAGCAAGAACCAGTGCACTGGTGCCTGCCTGATTGACTTGGAGAAGGCCTTCGATACCGTATGGTTAGAAGGACTCTTTTTCAAGCTGGACAGGTTGGGCATTAGTAAACCACTGCTGTATATTCTTTTTGATATGCTCTCCAATAGACAGTTCATCGTGAAGAATGGCGATGTGACTTCTGCTGGCACATTTAACATTAAAAACGGTCTGCAACAGGGTGCTTTAAATTCGCCGATCCTATTCAACATTTACACAAGTGATCTGATAGGTTCACTTCACCATGCCATACCGTACGCTGATGTTGCTCTGGCCAGAGCCAGAGGTGCTTTTGCCCTTACAAGGAGACGGTTTTACAACAGCCAACTCGATGAGAGGTGAAGGTAATCTGTTACATGGCCCTTATCAGGCCCATGCTTGTATTTGGGTGTCCCGTGTGGTTCAGCGTGAGAGCAAGTTTATTGGAAAAGATTCGGGTGTTTGAGAGGGCTTGTCTTAGGACTTGTCTTCGCTTATACAGAACACCAGAGTCTGAGTACATAAAATTCTATCCTAATGAGGTCTTGTACAATACGGCGAGCCTGATAAGAGTGGACAATTTCATCATTAAGTTGACTCGAGGGCACATTGCGAGAGCAATAACCTCATCGAACAACCTGATCTCAGGGGCTTACTACCCCAATTATATGTATCACGAGAGAGCTCGCCTTGACGGCTTTATTACTCCAGAAGCATTCCTCTATCTAGATAGCAAAGGTCTGATCCAGGACAGATTGGCGGTGCCGCTAATCTTCCACGTCGCTCGAAAAGCTGCGGACAGGCGATTCAACTACGACAGAGACGTCGCACATGGCAGTGCGGAGCGTCTCCAGTTCAGTAGGGCGGTAGGGAGTCGTGACAGGAGGGATGTTGCTCAGCAGCACCAGCAATTTTGGTGGCTTGATGAAGGCGAGGATGCTTCGTCGTTGAACTCCTCCAATGATAGATAGCTTCATGTGAAGCAGAGTGGGCCAGCCTAATTTTTGTTTTTTTAGCCATGGCCGGCTTATACAGTTTTAGGTAGTATTAAGTTAGATTGTAAGAAAAAAAAAATATAAAAAAAAACAAAAAAAATATAAAATAATACATATATGTACATGTATAGGCATATATGTATATATGAAGAGTATATGCGTTGTGTATTGTATATATATGTATGAATGTATTATATGTAAGTAGGTTAAGTAGATTAAGATTTATTCCTTAGGTAGTCTGTAAGTTTAATTAATTAACTAAAAAAAAAGTCCATATACTAAGTTTTTGATTAAAATTTATTCTCTTAGTTTTAGTTTTAACGTAAATATAAAATTAAATATAGACTGTAAGATTCGTCGAAAGACTTAGTTTAAGAGTTAGGTTTAACTTAGAGTGCCCGCATGGGGCCAGTATGTTAGAATAAGACTATTTGTAAGTTATTTAAGCTAATTTTTAAGCATTTTTTTGTCTAGCATGTAAGAGTAAATTAAGTAATATAAATAAAAATGCATTTAAACTAAAAAAAAAAAAAAAAACTAGCTATCGCTTCTCACTCGGAAGGTCAAGGTTCGAATCCTAGCCACAGCAAGTTTTCATTTGTGTAATTTGGAACTCAGTCAGAAAAATCTGCGTATGAAGGCATAACACTGACATTGTAGATTTGGCTGTTGTAGGGTTTTCAAGCACAAAAACAACCGTTAAACTTCACAACCTCACATTCCGAGTGAAGAAAATCTCTCCGTCCTATTCGGACTCCCACCCCTGGAGAGTCAATATCGAAACCAAACACACCTGAGTTTCAAACCCTCTACATCACAACAATGCTTTCCTTTCTCCTCCTTCTATCTTTCCGCCCGCGACCAGACAACAGTATAAGGGTATTCATAACCCCTTAGGCGCGCGTAAATTATAAAAAAAAAAAAAAAAAAAATCAACATGTGCTCTATCAAATAAATTATCTAAATTGTTCTTCAAGTCCTCCTCACGGCGCTGGTAAATATCGTGTATTTTTTTTAGAAGTTTTTTGCAACTCCCTCCAAGCATGGTGAAGATCCACAAGTTTTTATACACAGTTAGGTATAGCTCTGGTAGGGATTCTAGCTTTTTCCCAAAATATAATACACTCCCGAATGACGAGATTAGCGCTATCACTAACAGTCAATTTAACTTCGCGAATTTAAAAAAAAAAAAAACTGCTGGTAGAACTTGACGATTAGACGGTAACTTTGCGCCTGTTATTTGATAATTTACGTCACCAACTAAGAAAACACATTTTTTATTGCTTCTCAATTCCAATGCCATCTTTTAATTGTAAAACAATACGTGTTAATCGCGAGAATAATTGAGAACAAATGACAAATGCCGTGAATACGCACTGCTACTGCCACGCAACATGTATGAAAATGACTCGATGCAAGTCGGCACGGTTTATCGTACTCCATATAAGGTAAAAATTTATTTCCGAGTGTTTTAGAGGTAAATTTAAAACTTTGAAAAATAAGGGACACCCTAATGTACATACACCCACAATCTTGGCCATGCTTTCATAACCTCGCGTTGGGAGACTACATCAAAAGGATGAATGCAGCGCCTTCTAAGCCAAAATAATTGCCAGTATTAAGGGCGCGGCAATTACGAGTATTACTGAAAATCAGGAGGTTAATTGCTGCAAGGTCAACTGAGTTTCATCTGATAGGAAAGCAAAGATCGAATCAGTCAATTGCAATATGCGAGGTCGGAGAAGTGAGCAGGGACAAAATATATTATATTGAATACAACGCTTATCGAGAGCTACGGAGGAATGGTAGAATATCGTTAACATCTCTATAAAATCTTCTCCAATTTCACAATAGCTGGAAAACTTCGGTGTTCGTATTAATGTTACACTTAAAAAGTCTAAAGGAGGTAACACATTGGCTGAAAATTCCGTGCCGTTTCTAAGAGAGGGCACCACTTGAATTAAATCCATACCATTTTCAATTAGTACCAATCTTCAAAAGATACGTGTATAAATTTGACAGCTGTTGGACGATTACTTCTCGAGATATACCGTTGCGAGTGAAGCAACTTTTGTTATTGTGAACAAAAATGGATTCAAAGTAATTTCGTGTGTTGATTTATCATTCTTTTTTGATGGGAAAAAATGCAGCCGATGCAAAGAAATGGCTTGATAAGTGTTACCCGGACTCTGCACCAGCCGAACGAACCATTCGCAAGTGGATTGAAAATTTTAAAAGTGGTCTTACAAACACCGAAGATGATGCACGCAGTGGACGTCCAAAAGAGGCTGTTTCAGATGAAAACATCAAAAATGTCCACAAAATGATTACGAATGACCGTAAAGTGAAGTTGATCGAAATAGCTGAGGCTCTGAAGATATCAAAAGAGTGTGTTGGATATATCATACACGAATATTTCGACATGCGAAAGCTCTATTCAAAGTGGGTGCCGCGTTTGCTCACAGTCGACCAAAAACAACAACGTGTTGTTGATTCAGGGGAGTGTTTAAAGCTGTTCAACCGCAATAAAGCCGAATTTTTGCGTCGGTATGTGACAATGGATGAAACTTGGCTCCAGCACTTCACACCAGAGTCAAGTCGGCAGTCAGCAGAGTGGCGAGCAAGCGACGAACCTCGTTCTCGGCTCCGTATTTTGGGATGCACATGGAATAATTTTCATCGACTATTTCCAAAAGGGGAGGACTATCAACAGCGACTATTACATTGCGTTGTTGAAGCGTTTGAAGGACGAAATCGCAGAAAAACGGCAGCATTTGAAGAAAAAGAAAGTGCTGTTTCATCAAGAAAGTGCACCGTGTTGATGAAAACGATGGCAAAATTGAAAGAATTCGGCTACGGATTGCTTCCCCACCCTCTGTATTCTCCAGATTTGGCCCCCCAGCGACTATTTTTCCTGTTCCCAAAAGAATGCTCGCCGGAAAGAGATTTAAGACGGAATCGCCGAAACAGAGGCCTATTTTGAGGCTAAACCGAAATCGTACTACAAAACTGGTATCGAAAGATTGAAAAATCGTTTCAATCAGTGTATCGCCCTCGAAGGCAACTACGAGTATATTGATAAACAAAGTTGAATTTCGCAAAAAATTTTGTGTTTTACTATAAAACGGCGCGGACTTTTCAGCCAATGTGTTACTTATTCAATATTCGTACATGTACGAGTATACATGTATGACACAAGGGCAATACAATTTTATTATTGACCATTAACTAGGCAACCAGCAACCAGCAAACTGTAAATTGTTAGCTCATTACTTTTTTTTCCACTTCAATGAACACCAGCTCTAGTAAAGTGTGAAATTTCAACCCTAAAACTACCCCTCAACCGGAAACCGTAGCAACAAACAATTTCCTTAAAATTTAAGAATTTCTCTTTTAATCAAACTCAAGTCGAAAGCCTTCATTTCAGGACGTTCGTAGACAGTTTCTCTCAAAAATATATTTTTAACTTAGCCGACATTCTCAAAATGACGGAATTCAAGCCAGAGCCAGCTGAGGATGAAACATCTAAACTTACGCCTCGCGGAATATTCGGATTTGATGGAGATGTTGTTTTTGGCCTAAACTTACATCCCGATGGGGTTCACACTGTCATACCCCTGGGCAATAAAGTGATTATAACAAACATAAAAACTAAGAAACAGGAAGTATTGACAGGACATACAAATGTAGTGTCCTGCTTACATGTGTCAAATAGTGGGAAATATGTTGCGTCTGCTCAAACAAATCACATGGGCTTTCGGGCCTACGTCATTCTTTGGAACTATGAGTCACGGAAAGAAATTGCAAGACATGATCTTCACAAGGTAGTGTCTTTTCAATTGGAATAATTTCTCTCGAGGATCTGTCGTTTCTTTCATATCAGGTCCGTTGTGAGAGCGTGCGTTTTACAGCACAAGATAAATATGTGGTCAGCATTGGTGGCATCGACGATGGTTCTGTCATTGTTCTTGATGTGGAAACAAGGTTAGTAAGATATGAGAAAATTTTAGCTAGATTTTCATTTTGTTTTTGTTTTAGAACACCGCTTTGTCGAGCAGTGGCTACCAGCAGCACATCGGGATGTCCAAAGTACATTCACACATTGAAAAATATTTCGTCGGTGTTTTTAGTGACAGGAGATCGTAAGTATCTATCTTAATTTCGTAAGAAACTAGTTAATTTTTTGTTGGCGATATATTCTCACAATGTACGAGTAGTTAAGCATCCCTGTTATTACTTTGCCCGCACTGTGTGCAAACATTTTAAGGATACTGAAATCCCTTGAGCGTGCGCAAATTATAAAAAAAAAGCATGCGGCAACTAGGTTAAATTCTAAGTTTGCTGGTGATATCGAACATTCCTAGTTATACCTTTCAATAATACCTTTTTAAACTATAATATTTCTTGCTTACACAATATTATACCTATCCTTAAGCTAGAGTAGATGGAAACCAAGCCTTAAACATTTGGGGATGCCTACATAAAACATCTTTAAGTTATACGTATTGTAGCATATCTGCATTGCATTTCTGACCCTTATTGGGCTGTCCATATTTTTCGAGTTCAAAATAATAAACATAGTGTATTTGCGCGACTACCACCAGCTGACTCCAGCGGGCTTTACTTCCAACTTTGGCCGAAACTTCAGTTTCAATTGCTTTTGTTTTCAGATGACCGCACGCAAGGTAGCTACGATTTGACCAGTTACAAGCTGCCGGTCATAGGTCCTGTTGAGAGGCAGGGGCATCGGTTGTCCATAGGAGGACCTCGGGAGTCAGGAGCCCCCCGGACTTTGGTCCGGGCTTGACTTGCAGAGAGCATTACGGTGGCTGTGGCTTAAAACCTAAAACGCAGGAAGGGTCTTCCAGTTGGTTTCGACTCGATGTAGAACTGTAATAAGTACTGGGTGCTGGACCCAAAGAAGAGCAATGGATGGGTAGGCCTCGACTCACACCAAGGCTGAAGCTGTACCCTCAACACAGTTCTGTTTTGGTATCAAAGGAATGACGGAGCATAAGCCTACACCGATGGTATTCACTTAAAACACATTGACGCATTGACATTGAATCACTCGACCTTTCCATTGGATTGAGGGTGCAATGGTGTTGTCCTTGCTTTCCTTATTTCAAGATATTGCTACACTTTCTGGAGGATTTTTGATTCAAAGTTTCCTCCTTGATCAGAATGCAGCTCCATTGGGACCGTAAATCTGCTCATCCATTTATTGACTATTTCTTCTGCCACGGTCTTAGCCACATATGAGATTGCGAACACTTCCGGCCACTTACTGAAGTAATAAATGAGCACGAGGGTATATCGGTTGTCATTAACAGTTTCGGGAAACGGGCCAGCTATGTCAATGGCTATTCGTTCGAATGGTGCTCCAACATTGTATTCTTGCTGTCTTCCCCGGGGCCTTACTTTTGAGCCCTTGGTAGCCGCACACAGGTTTTGCACCAATTCTCGACATACTTTCTCCAACGTCTTGTTAATTCCCAAATGATCTCCTGAGGTTCCGTCATGTATTTCATGTAGCACTTCGCTGATTCTGGATCGTGGCATGATTAGCTGCGTACGAGATGCTCTTCCATCTGTTCTTTTTCATTTTCATTTCAGCAAACCATCTTGCACCCACCACGAGGCCCACTGTGTCCAATATGCTTTTAGAGTTCGGCTCCGGTCTCATATCTCCTACTAGCTTCTTCTTTCCTCATATTACTTCCATTTCAATATTGCTTTGCCTGTTCTTTGCTTCCTATTGGTTACAGTCGACTCTGCTGGGTCGACTCTGCTGGGCATCGGCGTGTGAGTAGAGTTTTCCCTTTCGATGTTGCACTTCAAAATCGTAGACTTGCAACTGTTAGATCCATCTTGCAATTTGGCCTTCAGGGTTCTTAAATTGTAGCAGCCATTTCAGAGTTATGTGATTCGTGCGAAGAATGAACCTTTATCCATAGAGGTACTTTTGGAAATGCTTCATTGCCAGAAGCTCACACCAGATTTCACAGTAGTTCCGTTCAGTCCTGGAGAGATCCTAGCTGTAATACACAACCACATTCTCTTGACCTGCAGGAACTTATAGCTCCCACTCTAGCATTTCTAGTGTCTGCGACCATGATACACATTTTGGGGGCATTGAACAGCTGTCGCTTGAGTTCTTGAAATGCTTTCTAACACTCTTCAGACCACCTGAACTTTCGGCCTTTTTCTGTAAGTTGATGCAGGCTCTTTGCAATACCGGAAAAATCCTTTACACACCTTCTGTAATACGTGACAAGTTCCAAGAAGCTTCTTAGATGGTGTTCATCTTTGTGGGCATGCCAACTTTTCACAGCTTCGATTTCGTAGCAAATAATGTCCACCAGATATTTTACTTTCGGAAGGAACAAGTCACACTTTTCTGGGTTCAGATTCAAATGCGCAGCCTCTCAAATACTCGAACGTGTTGCCTATGACGATAACGTCGTACAGATACTCGTACATTAGGCAGTTTTTTCACCCGAACTCTTGCAATGTACGTTCCATTAATCACTCGAAGGTGAACGGATCATTGCACAATCCAAACGACATCACTATAAACTGCCAAAGTCCTCTTTAAGGTAGTGAAGACCGTTTCCTCACGATCTTTCCGGTTAATCCCTACTTGCCAATAGCCACTTCTCAAGTCAAGTGTTGAAAATTATTTTCCTCCAGAAATCGTGTCCAAAGCGTCATAAATTTTTAGCAACTTCGTAGAGACGTCCCGTCGGTAGTTTACAGAAAACCTCGTGCTGCCGTCTTTCTACTTTACGAGGACCATTGGGGATGGCCACGGACGTTGCGATTCGTCAATCAGCCCCACAACTTTCATCTTTGACATTATTTCTGTTTGATTTGCCAATGGAAGGCCACTTGGTCCGGCGTCTCCGGTGTCAATGTGGTGTTGAACGAGTCTTGTGTAGCGAATATATCAGCGTACTCACCGATTATTGTAGTTTTTTTATATTTCGCCTAGAGGATCAGCAAGTTCCTCGCCTCCAATCGTAAACTAAATAGGCCATTCAAGCGTACTGGTGTTTTTCGTTTCCGATGGCTTTGCGTATTGTTTAGCAACTATTTGGCTTGGCTCCTCTGCCTCAAATATGATGGCAAGGTAATGTATGGAGATTTAGAATGTTCCATTCCATCCCTCCGTCTATGGCGTTAAAACTCGGTTCAATAGTACAAGGGCTAGGACTTGCGGTTTATTACATGCTATTCCAATCAACTGTAAGATAGCGAAGGCCGCAAATACGATAATTGGGGTTAGAAATTAGGCCATCAACTACATATCTGCATTCAGTAACTGCAGAAGTGGTTTTGCCTAATCATGGCGTTTGCAAAGTTTAACTCTTTCTGTAGATTCTCCCGCTTTCGGGTAGTAATCTCGGCGTCTTGATATCGCTGCTCTTTCAGCTTCATGATCCGTCAACCTTACGATGCTGTAGAGGGTTTTAATATGTACTCGTACATGTCGAGCATTCGATTTCTTGTTAGGTCATCTTTTGAAATTGTGTTCCTTAAATCAACAGAAAAATAGATTTTAAATGCTAACAGTGGTTGCCTTGGACAGCGCATTTTAATTTGATTAGTCTCTCTGACAATTGCATTTTAACTTAAGTGAAACGTCCTCAATCACAACGGGCTCAGATTTGTCTAAGATCGTCTACAGATCTTATGCAGAGGTGTTCTGCAGACATCTCATTGCAACATCCTTCAATCCCGCTGACAATTCGTTACTGAAGTTAAAAGTCACTCGGCAATTCCACATTTTTAATTTGGTATAACTTCACGAACTTGTTCTTCTCCATGTCTGAAGTTGCTGCAATTAGAACTATTAGAGGCTATCACGCCTCAATTGGACTTTAGTCCAATGTCCCGGTTGCCCGTCTAAAAATGACTTCCATCCCGGTACATGAGATTGAGAGTAACTTGCATAAGATGGTAGTATTGTGCCATCCTTACTTTTCCAACACATCTGTTTCGGATGTCAAAAAGGCTACTTACGAGGGCTGTATTTGTTTTACCGACTGATGGCACCACTAATGCAAAATGTCTATGCCATCATATAGCGCCATTTTTACAACGAGTATCGAGTAGTTTTGTTTTGACAGCTGGTGAAAGTCATCAAGTTCGTGTTTATTTGCAATCATGGAGAAAGAGCAATATCGATCAGTGATTCGATTTCTTTTTTTGGATGGGAAAACGCATGAGGAAATCAAAGTGAAGTTGCATGCCATTTATCAGGACCATGCACCTTCGATGACCACCATCAGGCCGTCCGATTAAGGTGATATCTATCTATCTTCTATACATATAATAAAACTGTAGAGTAAAAAGTGGTGGACTGCGCATCACGCGGAAACTACTGGACGGATTTTGATTAAACTTGGCATAGTGATTGCTTATGTTCTGGGACATGAGCAAAGATACTTTTTATCCCATAAAATGAAATGGTTCCTACAAAATAGTCAAAAAACTGCATATCTGCAAGGAAAATTAGACTCTACACAGCCCTAGCTCAATAATAGCTCATCGGACTTAAAAAATAAAAAACAGGTGAATTTAGTAATTTTGCCGCTGATTCATTTACGAGGGGCGTTCAATATATTCTCGGTATCGATATGAAGGAAAAAGCGAATTCAATTTAAATTGTTTTTATTTTTCAATATACTCGTAATGTCCCCTAACATCAATGCATTTGTTACATCTTGAGATAAGCTTTTTTAAACCCTCAAAAAAATAAATTTCCTCTTTCTCTGCAAAATGCCGACTTGAGTTCTTCATCATCCGAAAATCTTTTTCCACGAAGACATTTTTTCAAATCCGGAAACAGGAAATAATCACTAGGGGCAAGGTCTGGACTATAGGGTGGGTGTTGGATTTCTTCGAAATCACAATCTCGCGCAGCAGCCTTGGAAACTCGCGCCGTGTGAACAGGAGCGTTGTCATGAAGAAGCAACACACCCGCTGCGAGTTTACCCCGTCTTTTCTTTTTAATTTCCTCCCGCAAATTATGCAAAGTGGAAGCGTAGGATGTGGCGTTGATGGTTTCACCTTTTTTTTTTTTGTACTCAATGAGCAAGATTCCCTTTGAGTCCCAAAAAACTGTGGCCATGAGCTTCCCGGCAGACGGAGTGATTTTGAACTTCTTCGGGGGGTCTGTTCCTTTTTTATGCCACTGCATGGACTCTTGTTTGCTTTCAGGGTCATAGTGGTGGACCCATGTTTCGTCCCCAGTAACAATTCGATCCATAACACCGTCCGCGTTCTAACTACACATCTCCAAAAGCTCTCTACAGCATGCGATTCTCAGTTTTTTCTGAGGCGCTGTGAGCATTCGTGGCACCCACCTTGCACTGACCTTTGAAAGGTTAAGATGGTCATGAAGAATGGTGTGAATGGTACCAATTGAAAGCTTGGTGATCTCTGCCATCATTTTCACCTTTATTCGGACATCCTCAAGAACAAGTTTTTCGACTTCTTTGATGCTTTCTCCCGTAAAAGCAGTAGCCGGGGCGCCGGAGCGGGGGTCGTCTTCAATGCTCTCTCTGCCTCTCTTGAACTCACTTGACCACTTTTGCACAGTTGATAATGAAGGTGCGGAACCCTGGTAAACAGCCACCATCTCTTCATGAATAGTTTTTTGACTTTTTCCTTGCTTAGTGAGAAATTTAATTACAGCGCGATGCTCAATTTTCACCATCATCGCCTCAGTTGCCACTATGATTCTGTTTAACTAGAGATAAAACGCGAATTAATAATCACATTTATATGAAATTTTACACGAATGCACTAAAATAATAGTATTACTCGATAAATAAGTCAATTTATATACACAACCACGGCTTCACCCCGATATCGAGAATATGTTGAACGCCCCTCGTGTTGCACATGTCTCGCGAGCTTTGTCAAGGTCAGAAGAAAATTATAGTCAACCGGAACAAGAAGCATTTGCACTGGTGTTTTGTGTGAAGAAGTTTCACCGGTTTGTACATATATGGCAGGCATTTTATTCTTCGAACAGACCATCAACCTCTATTGACGATTTTTGGAGTAAAAAAGGGGACTCCAGTTTACACCGCACATCGTCTTCGGCGTTGGGCACTAACGTTGCTCATATATGATTTTAGCGTAGAGTACATCAGCACTTTCAAGTTTGCATACGCAGACGCGTTATCGCTGTTGATAAATCGTGATATGTACCACACGGAAGAAGATGTAGTCGTTGACGCTGAAGTTAATGCAGTTATGGCAGATGCGTTTTAGCATTTGCCAGTTACCTTTGAAATGGTACAGAAAGAGAGCGCTTGCAATGTTTTGCGGAGAGTTTGTTATTGACGTCGAGAGGATTTAAGCGAATCGAATGGTTGTATCTTATTGCAAAATAAAATAGTAATCCCTTTGTCGTTGCAGAAACCAGTACCCAAGCAGTAACACTCAGGTCACCTGGGCTTGGCCCGAATGAAAGCCTTGGCGCGTAGTTACGTCTACTGGCCCAATATTGACGATGACATCACCAGAATAGTCCATGAATCATGGGAAGAACCAAATAAATCGTGGTCACGTATTCATCTCGATTTCGCGGGACCATATAAAGGCAAGATGTACCTAATCATAGTTGACGCTTATTTTAAATGGCCAGAAATTTTCCCTGTGAACTACATCCAGAGCAGAAGTTTTTGCCAGATTTGGGTACCCGGACCTAGTGGAATCAGACAACGGCACCTAGTTCGCGTCTGGTGAATTCGCCGAATTTTAAGCTGCAAGTGGTATACAGCACATTCGGGCAACATGCTGTCAACATTGCTTCTCTCCTACCGTACAACACCAAATGCCCAGCTATCGGACGGTTTGACACCAGCTGAAATGATGACAGGCCGGAAACTAAAAACAAAATTAGACATGCTTTACCCGCCGACTCATGAAATCCTAACTGCAAACAAGGTCATGGAGGAGAAATTCAATATAAAACACGGTATTCAAACTAAGGATTTGCGCCTGAATGAAGCTATTTACACACGGAATTACAACCGTGGAAAAGCAACGAGGGTACCTAGAATTGTGCTTCTGAAAATTGGTTCTGCTCTCTACGGAGTCCAAGTAAGAAATAAAACTTGGCGACGACATGCCAATCAATTAAGGCGTAGATATAAAGATATAACGCAAACATACATATACAACCACAGCTTCACCCCGATACCGAGAATATGTTGAACGCCCCTCGTATTTACTTTTCAGTTTTATTTCAGTTTTATTATAGTTATACGGACATAGTTATACTTATAAAGAAAAGAAAAAGAAAATAGGAAATCTATCGACTTGGTGTAAAAACGGATCTTAAGAATTTCGATTACGACTTGGATATTTTTGATTGGGAAACTTACGAGTATATCGTTGCCAATGCCTTCAAGAAAAAAATCAAATCTTTCTCATTTAACCAGAAATGCTAAAAGAATTAGACTAAAGAAGTCTCAAGAATGTGAAGACAATTATGAGGGGAGACTTACTGCAGCTCGAGAACATCAGGCCAGAACTTGCGCATCAGATTCTTTTATCCAACGTGAGTCTCGGTTAAGTACACAGCGTGCTCGCACGGCGGCCTGTCTATCCGCTAACCATCAGCGCCATGCATTGACGCGTGAACCCGAAACTTTCACCAGAGAATCGCGCTTAAGTTCCCTGAGAGTTCGCACAACGGCTGAAAAGGAAAGAGTAAATGAAATACGCTAAACAGAAACACCAGAACAACATCAATCACGTTTTGAGACTGATCGAAATCAACACTCTCTTAATAGAATGCCAGAAGTTTGTGATGAATCTCAAGAAAATGACACGGCAAGCAATGTTCTTCTTTGGGTCAACAAGGAAAAAAAGTGTTTTTATGTATTCGCCTAGGATTGACTACGCTGAGTTTGCTTCCATAGGCGGTATGACCGTAAGTTGCAATTATTGCTGCACTCTCAAATGGAGAAAAGAACCAAATCGAATCTGTTGTTCGGGTGGAAAAGTTCATATTGAAAAGTTTCAAGAACCTCCAGAGCTTATAAAATCTCTTTTAAATGGTGACCATGCACAATCAAAGCACTTCGTACACAGTATCCGTTCATATAACAGCGCATTTCAAATGACATCTTTTGGTGCTAAGCAAATAACAGAAGGACCGTTTATGCCGACCTTTAAGGTGCAAGGCCAAATTTATCATCTCATAGGATCTTTGCTACCACAAGATGAGCCAAAATTTTTTCAAATTTATTTCGTTTCAGATTATAATGAACAGGCCAATATCAGAAATCTTAACTTTCCTCAACTAAATAATGACCTTATATCTCTACTCCAAAACATGCTGCAACAGTTGAATCCGTACGTGCGAAGTTTCAAAGCTGCATTGTAGTCTATTCCACAGGGACAAATCAATGATTACAAAATGATCATCAACGCTGATAGGCATCCTGTTGGTGAACACCGCGGCCGGTACAACACCCCCGTCACAGATGAAGTTGCAGTGCTTTTAGTTGATCAAGAATGCGATAAGCGTTACATTGTGTTGCGCACTCACGACGATCACCTGCACCGCATTTCCGAAACACACCGAGCTTACGACGCCCTACAATATCTTTCGATTTATTGAAACGGCGAAGATGGTTATAATTTCGGAATCTGCCAAGTTAATTCAACTACTAAGGTTACAAATTTTAATAAAAAAAATATCAGCCCTACAATTTTATTCATACCTACTGCAGATAAGGAGCGATCGTTTTATATAATTGCAACGATTTCGAGGATTCTTCAGCCAATTTATTGTGGACATGTATGCTAAAATAGAGACGGAGCGTTTAGTGTACATACGGACTAACCAGAGACGCCTATGCGCCGAAGATTACATGCATCTGCGTGACGCCGTGCAACAAGATAATAACGTGGAAAACTTAGGACGATTAGTAATCCTGCCATCAAGTTTTACTGGTGGTCCACGTTATATGCATGAACGTACGCAAGATGCTTTTTGTTACGTCCGAAAATACGGCCGATCTGACCTTTTCATAACTTTTACGACTAATCCAAAGTGAATTGAAATTTCCCAAGAACTTCTCTCAGGACAGGCGTCTTATGATAGGCATGATATCATAGCCAGAGTTACAAAAGGAAAAGCTTTCGGTTCTGCTCTTTGTTTTATGTACAGCGTTAAGTGGCAAAAGCGTGGCTTTGAAACATGCTCACATTCTCCTGTGGCTGCAAAAAAAAATTCGTCCCAATGCTGTTGATACGGTCATAAGTGCTGAATTTTCTGACCGGAACAAGGATCCAGTATTGCACGAGATTATAAAGACACACATGGTTCATGGGCCATGTGGCGCTTTAAATAGAAACTCTCCTTGCATGCAAGAGGACCACTGTTCTAAAAGATACCCTAGAGCACTAATACAGCACACGGTGTCAGGGGAAAAAGGGTATCCATTGCATCGTCGAAGATCACAGCAGCAAGGCGGTTTCACAGCTACAGTCAGGTTACATGGTCAAGAAATTGTTTTGGACAATAGATGGGTTGTACCCTATTCACCCGTGTTATCAAGAACCTTTCAAGCCCACATAAATGTCGAAATGTGTAACAGCGTCGAGTCCATCAAATATATATGTAAATACGTCAACAAGGGCAGTGACCAGACCACGTTTGCGTTGAGAATGAACGTTGGACGATATATAAGTTCTTCTAAGGCGGTTTGGCGTATTTCGAGCTTCCCCATTAACGAGAGATATCCGCCAGTGATGCGTCTGGATGTTCACCTTGAAGGCGGGCAAGGGGTGTATTTCAACCCTGAAAATATGAATGAGCGCTTAGAAAACTCGAGGCAAACCACTTTGCTGGCATTCTTTCGCCTTTGTGAAACAGATGATTTCGCAAAAACACTGTCACACACACACAGACACACACGAAGTTCCATCATATTACACTTACAACAAGCAGCAAGGTGTTTTCAACCGTAGAAAACGTGGAAAAGCTGTAACTGGCAAACCCGGAATTTACAAGGACCACGTCATTGGACGGGTCTACGCGGTGCATCCAAACAATTCCGAATGCTATTATTTACGCCTACTTCTATGTACAGTGCGAGGACCTTCTTCTTTTGACGAATTGCGAAAGGTTGACTGCATTGAATATCCCACTTACCAGGCTGCTTGCCGAGTGCGTCGCTTGCTAGATGGTGATCAGCATTGCGATGATGCTTTGTCCGAAGCATGCGTAAGCGATAGTCCACAACGCTTGCGTTATTTGTTTGCTATTTTGCTGGTATTTTGTGGTCTTTCCGATGCTGCACAGTTGTGGCGAAAATATCAAGAAAAATTAGCTGAAGACTTTTCTAATGCACATCGCAACAATCAAACTAACCGCGAACTCAACGACAGGTTGCGTGAGAATAATCTGAATCGATGTTTGCTGGCTATTCAAGACATAGTTACATCTATAGGGGGGTAATGCTCTCTCTCAATACGGTATGCCCGCACCAACTTTAGATGGTGAACGCATTAATAGGGAATACGCGGTGGAAACAACCTATAATCCAGCGGAACTGGCCGAAACGTTGCAAAACGGTATCTTGAGTCTGACGGCGGAACAGCGTCTGGTATTCGATCGCGTGTGTCACAGCGTAGATGCTGCTTTGGGTGAAATCGTGTTTTTAGATGCACCAGGTGGGACGGGAAAAACATTTCTTACCAAATTTATCTTGGCCCAAGTACGCAATCAAAGCAAAATTGCTCTAGCTGTCGCCTCATCGGGCATAGCAGCTACATTGTTGCCCGGAAGCAAAACGGCACATACAATGTTTAAAATTCTGTACACCTAAACGTGATAGAAGCCGAGATTTTAACAGGATGCGGCGCAGGAGATACCGTCTTTATACCCCGAATCCCTCTCATTCTAAATAATTTTCCATTCTGTTTTAAGCGTGTACAGTTTCCAGTTAGCTTATGCTTTGCTATGACTATTAACAAAGCGCAGGGTCAGACGCTGCACGTTGCGGGCGTGGACCTCAGTGTCAGCTACTTTTCGCATGGCCATTATCCCGTGTTAGCAGCTCCAGCAATCTTTATCTGTACTTCCCTGGTCTTTCTACTGCCAACATTGTGTATAGAGAAGCTTTGTGTTAATCTTAACTAATTAAATAAGACTAGACTTTAAATTGTTATTGTTTTTATTGCTTTCAGTAAGGTCCAAGGGTAAGAATATATTTATAAAAAATGGCATCGGTGCTTATATCAGTGGTCTGCGCGTACGAAGTCACGAGCACAGGGACTATGGAGAGGTCTTAGTGCGATGAAAATTCTTTTTGTCTTAAAAGTGGCAGGCGGGTGAAGCAAGGCGAGCACGGGTCAGCTAGTGGTTAATAAAATTCATGATATCGTATTATCAGATCGTCGGGTGAAGGTCAGATACTCGTAGATTGCTGACATTGTACGAGTACACATCTCAATTGAACGCATAGAAAATATCCTACACGAAAACTTGGGCATGAGAAAGCTATCGGCGAGATGGGTGCTGCGTTTGCTAACAGTGGAGCAAAAACGAAATCCCATGACAACTTCGGAGCCACAGCAAAACTGAATTATTATTAATTCGAATTACACTACGAATTATTATTATTATTATTTATTAACCAATAAACATAAATGTACAGGTTAATCTTAAAACTAACAGCACTAGCTCCTAGGCTTACGGCTGGGATCTAAGACTCATGTGTCTTTCAAAGTGATGTTCTAAATAATACTCGTACATTTTTGGCTAAATGTGTGTGTTCGTTCGCGTTCGGGGTGGCAGGAATGTGCGCTCCACGGCACTCACCTCTGCGATCCACGAGCACTCCACCGTAGTTAAATGGCGAGTTTAAATACGTTTGTCTAGTTTGAGGTCTTGCAATACTTTATATCCATTTTTTATATTATCTGCTGACGGATTTGAAAGTAGGTTAGTAAAAGATTTATTGTATAGTTTCTCAAAAAGTTGTTTAATTTTGCTGCATTCGGAAGTTAGGTGTTTGATGGAAATGGAAGTGTTCGTCTGGCAGATGTGACAGGTAGCGGGCGGTTCATTCTTTAATAAGTGGCTATTAGTTATCCAGGTGTGTCCAAGTCTCAAACGTAGGAAGCACCTGTTCATTATGGGTGGTGTATTTGTGGGATAATTTGGTGGGATCCCTTCTGGATTGATTGAGACATAATAGTGGATATAGGTAGTTTAGTTTTTTTTTTTTTTTTTTTTTGACGCCTTTATGATTTTATCTAGGTCTTTTTTGAGAGGACGATGTATATTTATATTTGTATTTGGACATATGGAAATGGATTTTGCTTCTCGATTTGCTGATTCGTTGCCTTTAATCCCAACATGTCCTGGGATCCAGATCAATTGTAATTTTGCTCCTTGTGAAATCAAGTTATCTCGAATTTTGTTGATGTAAGGTGTTTGATTTTTAACATTTTTTATAGCGGTTAGTGTGGAAAGACTATCATTGAAGATTACGGTTTGCCTTTTCGTTGTTAACGCTATGTTTGTTGCTTTCAGTATAGCTAAGGCTGCTGTAGATTTTGGTGGGGGCGAAAGCCCCCATTTATTCGGCTTAATACAAGCTATAATTTAAAATTAAACTTAAACTAAAACTTAAAACTAAGGTTGGTTGTAGTGGTGAAGGAGAACCGATTTGAGGTAGGAAGTGGTGCGGTGGAAGTCAAAGACGCTAGGGTTTGAATTAATTTTTCGTAGCATGCGGGAGATTGGTTCGTTCGCGCCATAGGTGGTGTGGTGGGTTGGGACATAGAAGAGACGAGGGGTACGTAGATTACGAGGGTTAGTGTTGAGGAAAATAGAATTGTGAAGGGACGTGAATTCAACCTGACCTGAAAGAAGTCGATGAATGAAGAGAAAGTCGGCTGCATCTCTGCGTTCTTCAAGGGTGTTTAGGTTAATAAGGTTGAGACGGTTTTGATAGGGGGGCAGAGTATAAGAATCATCCCAGGGCAAACCTCGAAGAGCGAATCGAAGAAAACGGCGCTGGATGCTTTCGATTCTCGAGATATGAACGCGATGATATGGGGACCATACTTGACTGGCGTACTCTAGGAGGGGACGAATTCTTTGGACCATCGTTTTACAAAACCTAGTGCAGAGTTGGCTTTAAGGATTATCCCATCCATATGCAAACGGAAGTTGAGCTCCCTATTACACAAAATGCCGAGGTCGCGAAGAGATTCAACGGAGGAGATAGGTTGGTTGTGGAGAAGGTAGAGTCGGGGAGGAGATTTGAGCCGCTTATGTGAAAAGGTGATGGATTGACATTTGGTGATATTAAGTTCCAAAGAATTTTTGAGGCACCAGATCGAAAAGCTATCAAGGTCTTGTTGAAGAAGGAAGGAGTCATGGGGAGAGGAAATGGTTTTGAAAAATTTGGTATCGTCGGCGTAAAGGGAGACGGACGAGTATTTGATGATCCTATCGAGATCATTTATGGTTAATATAAAGAGAAGGGGACCGAGATGGCTACCTTGAGGAACTCCAGAGGTGGCCAAAAATGGAGCGGAGTGGGCTGACCTAAAACGAACACTGTAAAAACGGTTTTCGAGGTAAGAGGATATCCATTTTAACAGTATGGGTTCAAAGCCGAGGGCAGACAATTTGAAGAGTATTAATCGATGAGAGATTTTATCGAAGGCCTTGCTAAAATCGGTTGCAACTGCATCGACTTCGTTGCCGTTCTCTAGGGCAGAGATGGCAAAGGATACGAATTCAACGAGATTTGTGGTGGTTGACCTACCCTTTAGGAAGCCATGTTGTCTAGGGGAAATAAGTGATTTACATTGGAAACTTAGAGCTTCATACAAAATAATTTCGAGGAGTTTGGGTATATGGGAGAGTTTAGCGATTGGACGATAGTTTGTTATTTCGTTCTTTGATCCCTTTTTGTGGATTGGGGTTATAAAGGAGGTTTTCCAAACCTGAGGAAATACTCCTTGTGAAAGGGATAGACGAAAGAGATCAGAAAGGGCAAGGGAAAGAGACGAAGAACATTTTTTAAGAAATATGGCAGGGAGGCCATCTGGACCGGGTGTAAATTCGTCATTGAGTTGATGTAATTTATATTTGATATAGGAGGGGTCCAAGATGTGAGAGAGAAGTGGGCCGTTGGAGAAGTTCAGTAGGTAACGAAAATAGGATGGATCTGGTACAAAGGAGTCGTTGGTGAAGGATTGTTTAAAGAAGCTGGCAAATAGGTTGGCAATGGTGAGTGGATCGGTTGATGACTTGTTGTTGAAAGAGAAGGAAGGAGGGTAACCATCGGACTTTCTTTTGTAGTTAACAAATTGGAAAAAGGACTTAGGGTCATTTATAAGGTTGACTTGCGCATTGTTAAGGTAACACTGGTAAAGGGAATCGTAAAGTTCGGTGAAATGAAGATAAGCACCAAGATAGTTGGAATAGTCGGACAAGGATCTGGTACGCAGGAAAACAGCCCATAACTTGTTTCTCTTGTTTCGTAAGGAACGAAGCTTGCGATTATACCAGGGAGGACTAGTAGATGATATTTTAAGGCGGGAAAACGGAACGTAAATGCTGAAAGAATTAAATATGTCTTTATAAAAAATGGATAAGGCATCATTTACGCTTAGGTTGTGAAAGTTAAAGGGGGATCTGCTAAGATAGTCACTGATTTTGTGAAAGTTTGCTTTATGAAAGTCGTAGGATGAGAGAGTTGTGGGAGGAGTGGACTGGAAAGAAGAGTTATGAAAAAATGAAAGTAGAAGGGGGGGGGGGGTGGTAGTTGTCGATTGTAGAGAGAGATAGGGGACAAAGTAAGACTGAGGAGTTAATTGAATCTGTTGTGAAAATTAGGTCCAATTGCCTGCCCATATAGTTGGATACACCACTGACTTGGCATAGACTTGAGTCTGTTAAGCGATCTAAGAAGAGACATTCCTTAGCTGAGTTGGCATTTGAAGCGATGAAGAACGATTGATCGTCTGATGGAATCCACTGTAGCTGAGGAAGATTAAAGTCGCCGAAATCAAAGATATCGTCAGTAGAGTCAGACAGGTCAATTAAATAGTCGATCGCATCGACAACAAGTTGGTAAGATTCGGTAGGTTGAGCTGGCAGGATGTAGCAACATAAAACGTAAAGGGACTTCAAGGGGAGTGATATTTTTATAGCGACAAAGTCGACTTTAGAGAATGAAGAGATGGTAATGGGAGAAGAGTTAAGGCTGCTGTGGATCGCCAGTAGGACGCCTCGACAGGGGGAATCATCATGTGGGCGGGTAGGATCGTCGTCGCGAAAAACATTAAAAGTAGGGGGGAACAATTCCTGGTTCTTTATGTCGGGAATCAAATTGGTTTCAGTCAAGGCGTAAATATCAAAGGGAAGAGAATGCGATTGACGTAGGACAGCATTGGTTTTAGAGCGAAGACCTCTTACATTCTGGTAGTAAAATGTAAGAGGGATGTTGTGGGGCGAAGATGTATGGCGGGATGGTTTAAGTGCTGACGAGGAAGGCACGTTATGAATGAAAAAATTTATCGTGGTCAGCTCGGCTTCGCTGTAGGTGTGACACTCGTTTAGAGTGAACGTAGTGGCCGAATGCAGCAAGGTCGTCTGCTACTTTCTGAGGGGACATGCTAAAAATCTCGTGGTACTTGACATAAAGGTTCCTGAGACTGATAGGGTCGGTAGGGAGGCCTTCCTGTTGGATGGATACCATGACGCTGGTTTTGGTCTTCCCTTCGTATCAGACCGAGTCCGATTTGTCGTGTAGATAGGCGAGAAAGAGACGAATGTTTTCATATATCTTTCTCTCTCTAAGCCTAGAGAGTGCATAGTGACTTTTTGTAGTTCTATTGGTTTGCTGGGTTAGTTTAACTGTGGGGGGAAAAAGAGGATCAAGAATAGGGGCAGTGGAGGAGGGAGATGGAGATTCGTGGTTGGATATGGAGTTGGGCGCCGGATGAGATGTTGGGTTTAGGGTATGGGAGTTAATAAAATTAGGGTACTTAGCTCCAGTTTGTAGGTCGAAGTTAGGAAATGAGTTGTTTGCTGGGATCGGTGGCGTAGAAGATTGAGAAGGGACGGTTGGGGTTAAGTTGAAAGAGACGCGTTGGCGCGGGGGCTTGGGTGGAACATTGGAAATTAGCGGATTAGAGGATTGGTGTGTAAGGGCTTTGTGTCGGATAAGTGAGGAGGGGGGACTAAAATCGGGGAAAAAATTCGTTTTGAAGCTCCAGTTGGGATCGGGATTAGAGCTTCGTTTTTTATTAGCGTGCTTTTTAGTTGGAAGGGGGTTTGGGAGCGTTCTTTTTTTAAGCTTATCGTTACGTTTATTTTTAAAATTTTGGTTGTCGTCGACACGTGGGTTTTCTCGTTCCTCAGAGCATTTGGTGATACTTATCTTCCCAGGTTTAATAGCCTTACCAGGGGAAGTGGGGAATAACCATGAATATTTGGTTGGGATTCTGATTTTGAAGATGGAGAAGTGTGCTGGGAATTTTATAGCAGAAAAAAGTTGATCGTTTATGTCGACAATTGCGAAATCGGTTCGTTCACGGCTTTTGGAGCCGTCGGTGTAAAGGATGTTCCAGAGGTTTTTGGGATACCTGCTCAGAAGATCTAGGGATAGTTGGGTGTATTTTTCCTTAGGTGTCGTATCTTTGGGATATTTTGATAAACTGATGTTTATGGATTTTTGAGGAAGTGCCCAAGGAGGATGTTTTTCCATAGGTACTTTTTTTTTACAGTAAGATCGATACCGGTAACTTCCCTATAGGATAGAGCGAGGTATAGTGTTGATGGTTGTTTAGGAATCTTCTTGCGTCTTAAAATACTGGCTGCATCTTTATGGATTGGAGAACGGTAGGATTCGTAAATTTTTGGAAGAAGCCGCGATGTCAGAAATTTAGATCTATTTTCAATTGAGTAATATCCGCTCTCAGTCATCATATTTTTGATTGGAGTAGTTCGAAACACTTTTAGCCTTGCCCTTATTGCTGCGTGGTAAGTCGGGTGTAAGGTATTTCATTTTGGAGCAGATAATCGTTTTTGTTATGTTAATTAAGGTGTTAGTATGAATGTAACTGTTTTGTGATGATAGATATTTTATAACGTTTAGTCTAGTAGCTAGTTTCTTTTTTAATTCCATACAGTGTGTCTTAAAATTAAATTTATTATCAAATATTATTCCTAAAATGCTTAAATTATTTACACTTGGTATATGAATATTACTAACATTGATGTCTAAATTAGAACAATTTACTTTTCGGCAAATATGAAGATGTTTATTTTTATTTAAGGATAATATAGCTCCTGACTGTATACACCAGTACATTATGCAATTAATAACTTCTTTAAATAAATTAACTGTTCGTAACATGTCATTACATTTAGATAATAAGTACAGATCGTCTGCATATAATGAATGATCAATGTTTTTGAATTTTCGAATTATTTCGCTTAAGTCATTGTATGCTATAATAAAAAGCGCTACCGATAGGGGAGATCCTTGTGGAATGCCGTTTTTAAGTGTATGCAGTTTGGAGAAAGCGTTATTTACTTTTGATCTGAAAAATCTGTTCGAAAGAAACGATTTTATATACTCGTACGATCTTCCAGCTTTTTAACTTATTCAGAATGACATGTATTCCAATGCGTTCGAATGCTTTTTCAAAGTCAATTGATACTATAGATATATGGTTTTTACATGAGAGTGCTGAGGATATAAACTCGTCGATATGTAGAAGCGAATGTATGGTACTGCGGCCGTGTTTAAAGGCTACCTGGTTTAGATTTATGAGATTCTGTCTTTCAATAAATCAAAGCAGCCTTTTGGAAGCCATTTTTTCTAGAAGTTTACTTGTGCATGAAAGCAATGAAATCGGCCTGTACCCATTGGTATCATATGGCTGTTTGTTTGGTTTTGGAATTGGAACGTTTATTGCAGTTTTCCAGGACTGCGGTATTACGCCTTGATCGAAAATATTGTTGAATAAAACAATAATACGTTTTTTTTTACTTGAAATGGAGCATTTTTAATCATCGGATATGAAATACGATCGAGACCGGGAGTTTTGCCCTTGACTGAAACTAAGCTACTTTTAAATTCAAGAGAGTTAAAAGGTAATGTCTGGTTTAATGCTGCACGTTTTGAGTCCCGGAATCGGACAGAAAAATTTGAGTCATTGGAATATATGGACCAGTAGGGAGTGTAGTTTCCTGTAAGGCACTTGACATCAGCTTACTTGTCGAATTTGGATTTAGATTGGAAGTGAACTTTTGAAAGCTGTCAATTTTGGCCTCTTTGGCTTATCTATGAAATATTGCGTTTGCTTTTCGATAATTAATAAGGTTCGTATCATTGGGATACTTTCGAAATATTTTCCATAAATGCTGCTTCTTTACACGGACTATGTTTTTTATTGGTCTATTTTTTGTTTGGGGGATAGATAAATTGGCTGCAAATCTTAAGCCTTTGCTAATATTTGCTGCTTCTTGATTAATATTTGGGGATTGTGGTTTGTTACTAAAGAACTCTAATGACTTTATTTGGAAAAGAAATTTAGGGGTTGGTTTGGAATAGCTGTTGTGCCGGTTGAGATTGATGTTGCATAAAATTGGGAAGTGGTCGCTACCGTGGAGAAAATCAAGTCCTTGCCACGAGACATTGGGTAATATTTGTGCAGATGAAAAACTGAGATCTACGTGTGTGAGTAGAAAGGTGGGTGAGACTTCCATCGTTTAAAAGAGATAAGTTTGAATTTATAAAGAAGTTTTCGACGATTTTGCCTCTTGAGTTTGCAACAGGTGAGCCTCAAAGAGGGTTTCAAGAATTAAAGTCTCCAGTGACTAAAACAGGGGATTTTACAGACTAGATTATATGGGGACTAAATTCTTTTATTAGGAGCTCTAGTTCTTGATAGTTATTGAGGTATCCATTAAGGTTCCACTGGAGAACCCTAAGGATTGATTTTGTAGTTGCATTGGACCTTTGTGCAGTATAAGAGGGAATATACTGTGAAAAGTCTTTAGTATTTGAAGTGTTTTGGTTACCAGTTTGACTCTGTCGCCCCGAGGCTGAACCACTCAAATTCCTGGTGGAGTTTGAGTGTTTCAACGTCCGAACAACAGAGTCATTGTTTTGGGATCCGATATTATTGTCGGATCATGATCTTCATTATGTGGCACTTTTTCGTAATACTTATTAGTTGATACAGATGTTAGGATAGAATTAGTTATTGAGTCTAAATTTGAAGTATTGTTATTGAATGTAATTGAGTCTGATGAGTAGATTTGAGGAGAAGAGTTTGAGTGGGTATTCGAGCTAATAAAGTGTGGAGTGGTATTTGTTGTGTTTGATGCTACATTATTTGTTTTAGGGAAATTTGAAGAATTATATGTGTATGAGTGAGAGCTTGAGTTTGAGGAGAATATTTCGGTCGTTTTGGAAGAGCTTTGTGTGCCTGATAAGCGAGAGATGTCTGTTGATAGTGAGTTGGATGATCTTGCAGCCAACGAAGCAGAGGATTGTAGACTTGGAGTGTTTTGATTTGAAATGGTTGAGATAGGGAGATGTGTACGATGGGTACTCCTAGGTTTTAGTGTATTATTTATTGATTTGGGAGAGGATTTATTTGTTTTATCTTGGGTAGAGCGTGTCACGGTTGTGTTCCATTTTTCGCAACAGCAGAGTAGGATAAGGATGGTGGGGGGATTAAATTATTCTGTTCGCTGTAGAGTTTTTTTTTTGGCTTCAACCATGCTACACTTTCTTATCGTTTTTATTTTAAGAATTTATTTGGTTTGGATGTGCCGTTGGCATTGTTTCGAAGATACTGGATGGTTGTCAGCACAGTTATCACATAAAGTGCGTGTACAGATTGCATGTAATACATGTTTCGCTAAGAGTACACCTTTTTATCGTATGTTCTAGAAGTTGGCATTTTTTTGCAGCGCATCGGATTTGGGAAATATTCTTCCACCTTGAGCTTGTACCAACCTACATTTAAAGATGTAGGAGGGCGGAAGAGATCAAATGTGAATAGTACAAGACCAGAGGGAGCTTCTACGTCTTTTTGTATGCCTGCAACATCACTTTTTATAATTTTTTTAAATTTAAAAACGTCTGTGACGCCTTGGTCTCTCAACTCGTCAATGATTTCTTTTTCGGGTAGATTATTTAGAACTGGTGCATAAACGGTACCTTTGGAGGAGTTAAGTTGACTATGAAGCGATATTGAAACCGGGCAAAGTTGGGATAGGGTTTTTTTCGAAAGGAAAAGGTTAGCAACTTGTTGGGATTTTACGAGAATAAGCAGGTTGCCATCGCGAAGCTGCGAAATACTTTCATAAGATGTGCTAGTGGCATCTATGGCTTTTTTTAAGAGGAAAACACTGACGGAAGTTAGATGTTGTTTGGGGTCAGTTGGTGATATAATTATTGTTAATAGCACTGGGTGCTATTCCTGAGTGTAAACGCACCTCAGATATATATAGTAACACCCTATGCTTAAGACCCTTATTTCCCATCTTTATTTTCCCACCTGTCATTTCCCACTTGTCAATTTTCCACTTGCCCTTGACCATTGCAAATGTACATAGTCTCATAAATTGACTAAGTATATATAAAGGCATAAAATTGTAAAAATTGTGAATTAAAAGAAGAAACAAAGAAGACTGAATTGTTTTGAAGCTGCTTTGAAAAGCTGCTACGAAAATTAGTCTGGTTGCCGCCAAATTGCGCCAACAATTATAAATTTAGGGTTTTTGGAGTTGGATTGCGATGGAATATCAAAATTAAATGTCATTGGAGGGTTAATATTCTTTTGTTGTCTTTTATTAGGCGGGACGGTAGGCTGATCTAAATCAGCGAACCGATTCCCCGAGAGCACTTTTGGCCCTGTGGCCATATTGAATCACTTACTCACACTATAGGTTAGTTTGTCACTCACTTGTACGATGGAGAGGGAAACGAAGCGAAACGAATGGAGGAGGAAAAGCGCAGGAGAGAAGTAAGCTATCAACTTTGAGAGAGCAGAAAAAACACAATCGAAATCGATGTTGACGGCTCGAAGTACAGTCGGTCACTGAGACTATGAATTGCTGCCACCCTATACTCCAGATTTGGCCCCATGTGATTTCTTTTTGTTTCCAAACGAGGAAATCAACGCCGAAACAGAGGCCTATTTTGCGGAGTTCGACAAATCATATTTTTTGAATGGCTTGAAAAAGTTAGAATATTGCTGGACTAAATGTTTCGAGCTGAATGGAGACTATATTGAGAAATAAATAATGCGTTTTCTTACCTAACATGGTATTTATGAGTTCTACCTTGCACTTGCAAAAGCAGCGCCTATTTGGATGCGTTATGACATTAAAATTATCGCAAGCGATTTTAATGCAATGCTAGGAAGAGAGGACGTATTCGAAAGTACTGTTGGAAGGTATAGCCTGGACGACATCACCTCCGATAACGCTTTCAGGCTAATCGACTTTGCGGTGGGGCGAAACATTGTCGTAGTTTACACGTGGATATTCACAAGGGGACTGGAGAATTCCTGATCAATCAACGGTCAACCACATTGCTATCGTCGCATGGCACTCCTTCAGTATTATCGATGCTCGGACCAACATCGATCAACATCGGCGCGAACCACTACCTTATTGTAGCCAAGGTACGGTTGCAGATATTTCGAACATCGCAAAGGCCAGCTAATACTGCGAGGAAATTCGACATCGGATGGCTACAATCGCAAGAGACCGCCAAATCCTTTACCGATCGAGTTTCCTTTAATCTCTTAAAAGGGCCTATGCCGCCAGATCAAGGAGATCAGTGGCAACATTGTCAAAAAGCCATCAGAGATGCAGCCTTCGATGTCCTATGTTTCACTCGGCCACCACAACAAAGCTCCTGGTTTCATGACGAGTGTAGGCAAGCACATGCAATTAACTAAGATGGATACAAAGCGGCGATGCATTGAAGGACTAGAGCACTAGAGCACTAGAGCGACTTCTCAGGAGGAAAAAGGAGTATGAAAAGAGCGCACTCAAGGAAATTGAGAGATGCTACTCCAGGAATGAGATTTGTAAGTTTTGACCAAAAGGTAAAACAAAAAACATGTCACAGATACAAACCCCGAACCGATGCCCGTAGAGACGGACAAGGGAACATCGTAGTAGGGTCGCAGTCGATGCTGAGATTTTGAAGAACGTTTCTGCAGACGGCGATAATGAACGAGGTAGACCACCGATTCCGTCCAAACGACCTGGATGAAGTGAAGATAGTCATATCTAAGCTTAGGTCGAACAAAGCTGCTGGACTGCTGGCTGGCCGACGATGACTTGGTAAGGACCATACACCAACTCATCTGTAAAATATGGTTGGACGAAAGTATGCCCCATGAATGGGACCTCAGGATTGTGTGCATGATCCTCAAAACAGGATACCCTCTAAACTGATCCTCTTTGACGTGTTTTGTGAATGCCTGAAGCCGTTCGTCAACAACCTGATTGGTCCATATCAGTGCGGTTTTAGGCCAAGAAAATCCACCATCGACCAAATATTTACATTACGGCAGATCTTGGAAAAATCCATGAGCTCCGAGTCGATATACACCACCTATTCACCGATTTTAAGGCCGCGTATGACAGCATCTATAGAGACGAACTATGTACACAGAGCAATGTCTAGTTTCGGTATCCCTGTCAAACTCATCCGTTTGTACAGGATGAGGATGGAGAATGCACGCTGCTCACGCTAAGGACGGTAAGAAACTCATCGAAGCCTTTGATGTCAAAAAAGGATTTAGACAAAGTGACGCGCTGTCATGCGATTCCCTTAACACCATTCTTGAAAGAATAGTGCAAAACTCACGCGCCAATACAAGAGACACAATCTTTCAAAAGTTCGTCCAATTACTCGCACATGCCCATGATATTCACATAATTGGAAGAAAGCATCTTGATGTCAGTGGCGCTTCCGCGAGTGTTGAAACGGAAACGGTCAACGAAGGCAAGACCAAGCATATGCTGCCAGCCAGAAAGGGCACCTAACACAGGTGTCTCAGACAGAACGCCACCCTTGACAGATATACTTTGATTTAGTTAAGGACTTTGTCTACCTAGGGTCCGCTATCAATTCAGACAACAACACCAGCGTTGAGATCAAACGAAAAATATCTGTTGGCAATCGCTACTTCTTTGGTCTAAGTAGGCAATTGACTAGCAAAGCGCTCTTGCGAATAAAAAAAGTGACACTATATAAGACCTTAATAACCACAGTCCTGCTCTATGGCGCAGAGGTATGAACTTTATCAAAAATGGATGAGGGTGCTCTTGGCTGTTTTGGGATGAAAATTCTTTGGGTGATTTTCGGTCCCGTCTGCATAGATGTGCTATAAGGGCTGTACGGCGACATTGACTTAGCCAGAAGAGTGAGATGGCTGGCAAATCTTCGGATTTGCGCCCGAGAGACAGCGTTGTAGAGGAAGACCGCGACTCAGGTGGCGGACGTAAGTGGAATGCGATCTCAACTAACTTAGCGTGCGAAGCTGGAGGCAGTTGGGTGGAGACGCTTATTGGTTAAGGCCCAGATCCAACCCGCCCTGTAGCGCCACCTTAATTAAGTAAGTAGGTAAAGGATTTAACGTTTCGCTTTAACTTATCTCAACATTCTTTTGGGAAGATGTTCTACAATGACATCGACAACATCTTATAGCAGACTACTCACGGATAATGGTGTTAAGGTCATCAGTTGAGCAGTCTATGTATCTATCCCTCGAAATCATATAGCAGATATTTAACATTTACTAACATTATTATTTTAAGGCCATCTTCGGATGTGGACAATTGGACGAGAAAGCCGCAAGCTGATGGTTCAAGATGTCCAAGTTGGAAAGCATCAACGTGTTTATAACTCAATGGTAATTGACGATAACGATGAGAATATATTTATTGGAACTATGACAGGTGACGTAGCTCATGTACGTCTTGGCATCGGTGTAAAAGAAAATGTGACGGCAGTCATGGTTGGTTTGTATGGCAAGCACAATCGCAAAAAGCCGGTAGGTAAAGACTGTGAAAAATACGTCAACGGTATACGAGTTATTGAGTTAACAGTCAACGGTTATCTTCTAATTGGAGCTGGCGATGGAACTGTAGAGCTCGTAGCAATTCGAAACGGATGTTTTAAAAACTATCCAATGCCGACATGGCCCAAACTTCGAATGGTAAGTATAACAGATGAACTCTTTTAATGCATCAAAAATTGTTCTAGACTCTACCAAAACGTTCCAAAATCGAAATCATTTTTCAGCTAAAATCAGCTAAGGTAAATGGAGCTATAACGAGCATAGTGAAGATCGCCGATATGATGTACTTTATAGGAACTGACAATAGTGAAATCTATGAGCTTAACATCGTGACTTTTGACCTCAAACTTAAGACAACCTGTCACAAAGAATCGGTTAATGAAATAGTATTTCCTTCGTAAGTCGCAACCACTTCAAGACCAAACCGAATCAGATTGATTTGGAATTGTGTTTTTTTTTTTTTTTAGGAAAATGTCTTCAGTATTTGCAACGGCTGGCTTTGAATCAATTCGAATTTGGTCTATGAAACGTATGCAAGAGCTTCTGCGGATAATGGTTTACAATTTTGTTTGCAAGTCAGTTGTCTTTACCCACGACGGATCCAGTATTGTGTCAGCATGGAATGATGGTGTCATACGTTCATTTACACCGATTTCTGGAAAACTGATTTACGCCATTCCAAATGCTCATAACAAAGGTAAGGAATTTCTTGTACTCTGTACTCGTACAGAGCGGCTTCTTTAGATTTTTCTCATTTATTTTGTAGGTTGTACCGCTCTGGCGTTATCGACTAATGATAAGTTACTTGTAAGTGCAGGAGTTGAGGGACAGGTCCGAGTGTGGAAAATTGAACCATTCCGTCAGAGTTTGATTGGAGTTTTAAAAGATCATACCGGACCTATAAGCTCGTTGCATTTCAATAAATTTGATACTGAAGTTGTCTCCTCAGGAACCGACGGTGTATGTGTCATATGGGATATCAAGTGAGTAAATCTTAATCATAACCATGGTCGTTTAAGAAAAATTCGCCATATAAGAGGAATGAAACGGATTCCATTCCTAGAGCCACAATCACCAATCACGTCTGGAGGCCTTAGGTAGGTGGGTAGGTAAGAGTGGCTGTTGGAAACACCAACCCACGTAGGCCTATTGGCCCATTGTGATGCCACGTGGATCTATGATCCTCTTGGAACCAGTTTGAGCTTATGATGAAGCGTAGGAGACTGCTTACGTCTATATTTCTTAGATCGCTTAAGTCACTGAAGAAGAAAACTCCAAAGTGAAGTTTTCTCCCCTGGGAGAGAGCTGGACATGTGCGGAGAAGGTGGAGGATTGTCTCCTCTTCCCCTTCGTCCATGCAGCTTCTACAGAATTCACTTGTAAAGGCACCAAGCCATCTTGCGTGCTTGGCTATGAGGCAGTGTCCAGTGATGACATGCTTCCTATTTAGAAGGATCAGACTTTTAAGAGCGATTCGGGTCTAGCTTTGCCCAGATCTGTTTAGTCGCTAGATATGTTGGTCTAACAGTCCATCTAAGCTCTTTTTTATTGGCTTCTAGCTTTAGTATCAATTTGCATGTACCGATTGTGATCGACAGGAACTGTAGAATAGGGAGAGTGGTTCCAATTTTGGCGAGTTCATCGGCCCTACAGTTCCCTGGAATGTCTCTGTGGCTATCCGAAAAGATGCGGATATCCTTTGCAGTTATCACGTTTTTCTTTAGCCAGGACAGAGCATCTTTAATCGCCAAAATCGCTACAGTGATTTGGAAGACGGAAAGATATGCTTAGATTTAGCTTATCTGAGCGAACACCGCAACCAACCCCGCTATCAGTTTTAGATCCATCTATGTAGAAATGGATTTACTTGTCCTCCATGAAAGAATCTTCCTCCCAGAAAGATCTAGAGGGGAAGCTTACATGGAAATCTTTGTCAAACCAAAGTTCAGGTATGGTGTAATCGATGTTCTTTGTGAGGATTCCTAATGTATGAAGAATGTTAGCGTGGCCAAATGAATAGCT
The DNA here is from genome assembly GCA_963966105.1 of Volucella zonaria. Lineage (NCBI taxonomy): Eukaryota > Metazoa > Arthropoda > Insecta > Diptera > Syrphidae > Volucella > Volucella zonaria. Next base: position 58,492,558 of record OZ014534.1, read on the forward strand.
GCAGTCGCAGCTACTTGCCTGCTGAAGATATCGAGGGGTGTCAAATGAAACAGAATGTCTAGTGCAGTAGAGGGAGTGGTCCGTAAGGCTCCGCTTCTGTATAGACATGCTGTACTTTGGACTCTGCTTAGTTTACTGCAGTTGATCGCATTGTCTAAGGCCGTCCAAAAGACCACAACTCCGTAAGTGAATATCAGTCTTATGACCGAGGTTCCCCGTTTAGTTTCCTGTCAAAAATGAGACCCAAATATTTAGCTGTATCGATAAAGACTTTACTGGTACGGTTTGTTGAGGGGGGGTCTATAATTGGAATTTTGTATTTCCTGGAAAAGAGGACAAGATCAGTTTTATGGGGGCTTACTCCCAATCCACAGCGATCTGCCCAACGGGTTAATCTGTTGTTACGCTTTGCGGCGTACCTCTGCTAACGCATCTTTTAGCAGAAGCCCCACCCAGTTTGGAGTTGATTATCGTGCTTTTTAGCATAAGACTGATCAAGTCCGAAAGTGAGTCGTCTACCTGCAGAATTGACAGCGCAGTCGTGCTTGCGGATGTGTTGACGTTATTAAGGGCACCCTGTATGTCCAGGGAAGCAACCATTGTGTACTCTCTATATTGTAGGGATCGTTCTATGTGGCCAGTCAGTGAATGCCACACCGACTTTCTCTTACAGTAGGCATGTTGAGCCGTTGATAGAAGCCTTGGAGCAATTTTAGCTCGTATATGGATATCAATCAGTCGTTCTAGAGTTTTCAGAAGGAAAGATGATAGACTTATAGGTCTGAGGTCCTTTGGGATAACATGAGAACATTTTCCGGCTTTCTGAATGAAAACTACATTGACTTCTCTCCATGACAGTGGAATGTGGATAAGTTCTACACAGCTACTCATAATATTTTCTAGCGCAGGCAGAATAATATGTGAGGACCTCTGTAGCTCGGCAGGTATTATACCGTCCGGACCAGCAGACTTGCATGGTTTGAAGCTATGCAGTGCCCAGAGCAGTTTGTCTCTTGTAATCCGACCATGAATTTTGGTCCCGGTAGCAGTAGGCCTGTTTGGGTTGCAACTGGCCGCGAATTGGGAGCTACCTGGTAAGTGAGTGTCCAGTAGCAGGTTGAGTGATTCATCACTTGAGGTTGTTCAAGGGCCATCGGCATCATAGGACTTGTAGAGAGGATTTTTCTTAGTCGCGTTGCCTAAGAGGTTTCCGTGATTTTGTCACAGAATGACCTCCAGGATTGTCGCTTTGCCTTTCTCAGTTCTTTTTTGTATAATTTGAGGGATTCTTTGTATGAGTCCCAGTCAGTCACTTTTCTTGTGCTTTTTGCTACGTTGAAAAGTTTTCAGCAAGTGTTTCTAAGCAGTCGCAGTGCTGATGTCCACCAGTGCGGCTTTTTCTTGCCTCTAGGTTGAATAAGAGGGCAGGAAGCGGATATACCTTATTAAGAGCCTTGACTTTCATGTCAAGCTCGTTGGCGTCACGCGGGGGACTTAAGGGTTCAGAGGATAGCGTTTCTGACAGTATTCCTCTGTATTTCGGCCAATCAGTTTTCCGATAGTTTCGGAATGCTGTTTGGCTGGGGGAGCATCACTCAGACTGAATTGAATGTATCTGTGGTCTGAAAAAGAGTGTTCAGACGATACCATCCGGTTCGTTAGCATTTGAGTGATGCTGTCGGATTCGAGATTGATATCTAGCACTTCCTGTCGGTTTCTTGTTATAAAAGTGGGCTTATTGTCAATGTTGCAAACAATGAGTTTAGTACTTATAATATAATCAAAAAGTAACTCACCTCTATCGTTGATGTCGGTACTGCTCCATACCATGTGATGAGCGGTATCGTCGTATCCGTTGATGAGGCCAGTTTATTTCCCTTCAGCTTCCAGTACCACCCTTTCTAGGTTATCACCAGGGAGAGGGCCCACATGATCGTGGCCAAGGTATGCCGATGCCAGCAAGTAGAAGCCTTTGGCAGTCTTTAGCCTGGCAACGGTTAAGTCGGGGTCGCTGAGATTAGGAAGTAAAAATGCATTAAGGCTACGTTTCACTAATATACAAGTTCTGATCTTACCTTTGCCTCTTGTATAGAGCGGAGCGTATACAGGTGTCCAAAGTCCACGAACCACGCCTTCTACAATCCATGGTTCCTGGATTAGGATAATGTCTTCTCCGTTTTTGGAGAGACGCAGAATGAGTTCGGCCGAAGCCTTTTTTGAGTGATGGAGACTAATCTTGAGAAACCGTATCATTGATACAGTTTACCAGAGTGGCCTCCACCACGGTGTTGTTGAAGTTCTCCGATTTTGAAGATGTGCTCAAGAGCTCATCTTCTTCCTCTGATCGTATAGGATCTCTTTTTGCTTTGTTATCGGTTTCCATTTCCGACAGGAAGTCAGAAGTGGAGACCGAAGGCTTAATTGTCACTTCGGATAGATTGCAAGTTGTCGCTATCCATTTCTGGAAAGGATATCGACGCTCCAAAATCTAAGGTTGTATTTGGTGGTGGGCCCCCGCCCAATTATCAAGGCTTCGCCCATTAATGACGTTGTTTAATAAAAAGCGGGGGCAGAGCATACTGGTCTTATCGTAAACATCTTCAGATGACGCCACCGAGGGTTGCAACGATTTGACCAGTAAAAAGTTGCGGGTCATAGGTCTTGTTGGCGGCTGGACCACCGGTAGTCCATACCAGGACTTAAATCACGATACCATGGGAGTCAGGAGCCCCCCGGATTTGTTAGAGGTAGGCCCCCTTGTTTGAGCGTCATGGTGGCTGTGGTTTAAACCCAAATCGCGAGAAGGGTTTTCCTTTGGTTTAACCCATTGTAGAGTAGCAAATAAGTACTGGGTGCTGTGACCCTAAGAGCAGTAAGAGCTTTTAGATCGGCGTTGACTCATACCAAGGGTGGAACTTGTGCCTCCAACACAAGTTCTGCTTTGGTATTATACCATCAATGGAGGTAAGCGATGGCAAGGCGTATCCTTGCTCCCTATGGATGTATGGGCATCTCGTAAACATAGGGTCCACGTGACAGGTGGTTTACGTTAAAAATCATGGAACGTTCTGTATTTGGTGGTGTCTATATTAAAGGAGGAGGAGGTTGCTTATCAGCATCCAGCTCATCCTTTTTATAGACCCTTAGGTGTATTAACTCGAAGCCAAACCGAAACATTCCCTTTGTCTGCGTTGGAGGGTTAAGGGATTTCTTATTGATCACGATCAACGCTCATCTATAAGAGTCCCTTGGTTCTTCCAGTTTCGCGGCTTTCCAGTCATGAGTCGGAAGGATCGGGTTACTGAGCCTGGTGATCTCCAGAATGTTTTCTGGGGAGGGGGTTCGGCTGGGATCCAGGTGCGAGTTCGAGGTCTGCTTTGGCATGACCTCGAGTTTTACACCTATCCAAACCTCTCCTCTTGGTGAAAAGATCAAGAGATCTTTGATTGGCACATGCGATAAGCTTGATGATACCTTGGTGCCAGCCAGCGTTGCTGGTGATGGGAGGTGGTCCGGGATTTTCCCCCATGATGGCCAAGAAATTGCTCCAAAGCTTTAACTTGACCAACTGCCACCGTTCAGGTGTTATTGATCCATCGGTGTCGTTCCTGTCGATTACCGCGATGATTATTGCGTCCTTTAGGACTTCACTGAAAGACTTCAGAGATGTGCTGCTGGATGGCCCAGGTGTTTTGGTATTGTAAGCTTTGGGTCTCTTGGGAACCGGCACGGTTTCCTCCAACGATCCATGGTGCTTGGAGGAGTCATTTAGGGTTTTGGGAGCAGTGAAAGAAGTGGATAATTCATCTTTTACGATGTTGTTAGCCCACTCAATCTTGTTCTTTATATACGCACTTCTCTCAAGATTTGGTGGCCACATCGTCGCCATTCTTGGAAATGTGGTTACATTTTTGCTACCTCGAAGATTGCCCTTCCACTGTTCTGTGCCATGAAATATTGGCTCAGTCGATCCTCCCTTTTCCCATTTCTGTGGTGAACAAATCCGAAAGAGACAAAAGAGACTTATTACACAGAAGTGTGCTTGGTGTGGTTTTCACGCTGCTGGCATCATTCATTTGCTCATAAATGGAGTTGGAGTTTAGGTTCACGTCTTGACAATGTTACCAGACAATGATAAGTGATTATTCTTTGAAAAATATTGCTTTATTACTTTATTGTTAACTTTAATCTGTTTTTCTTCGTCCATCCTTCACCAGGTATTCCCAGAAAGCCATGTTAAACTTTTTCTGCTATCGGCCGACAATTCATTAATTTTCACAACATTTCAATGGCCTTGGGTGGTGGAGCTTTAGTCACTGATTGTTGCACACTCCAAGAAAGGTAGTCCGTCAGTTGACGTCTCGAGAGATCCATTAACCTCTCGAAGTTGGACCTACATATCCATGTGTTTTCATGTGATATTCATTGGATAGAAGCTATTATAAGCTGTGTTGTGTTAACTCCAAATTTGCTCCTTTTCTGTTTCGGAAGAAGAGGAGACTACTCCTCAAGCGAAGTTTGATTATAAATGATTTGACTGCTTTTTATTTGACAAACAGCACCCATGACAAAGCGTTTGCTGTTGCAGAAATCAATAAATCTCCATTTTCCCCATGAGAATGTCTATGCCTCTGCCTGTCGGTCTGTTGAGAACGACTCGTTTTCAGACGAGGTACGATTGTATTATGGTAATCCGGAAACTTGCCGTCCTTTCACCTGAAGGCTGTCGTCTACCAGAATGACGCGCACAGTGTAACAGGTTTCTTTCAGAGTGTTAGTCGTTCGTTCCCAACAATATTGTTTTACTTATACCCAAATATTTAACCTGTATCTCTTGTTTGACCTGCAAAGATCTCGCGTTCTGACATTACCTTACTCCGAGAATCGAGCAGCATTCTAGAAATGGGTGATTATTTCTTATGGGAGGAATAATATTGCTTTCATTTGGGAGGAATTTATTGCAACGTAAATCTTAGGTGTACTCGTACCTATATGCTCGTATTGGTGCATACATAAGGTTTGCCGAAGGCCAATAATATGAGGCAAATCAAGCACTTCCTTGTTTGTTCGTTCGCGTTGGGGAACTTCGGATATTTTTTCGACTTACCGATTGCAAACTTTAGGGCTGAAATCTTATAAGAAAAAAAGAGGACCGATCAAAGAAATAAAAAATGCGTGCTTACTGATTCACAATTCGACATGAAGAGAGCGAGTTTATTGAAAGAAAAAACGGATGGAAATGGAACAAGTTACATGATTCGTTAAATTTGCAATTTAGTTATCGTTCAGTGGCCACTTAGGGTGACCACACAAGATTAAAGTGATTACATCGTCGAACATCCTCATTAACATGATACGAGTAGTTGTGCTATTGGTGTGATATTATCGAAACAAGATCACCCACTTGTAAATCCCTTTTACAGGAAGTTTCGATGTTAGCTCCTTGCATCCCTAACGTGCCCGTATAAACAACAAATGTTCAAGTTAGCACTAAATTTTAATTGTTCTCTTTTTATCCTTCTTTAGCCGAATGACGAGAAGGCAAGTTATTTGCGCCAATACACAGTTTACATGTGCCCGATACTTTCCTACTGCAGTTCATCTATTGACCGTAGGATCTGATGGAAGAATCGGGTATTGGATGGTAAGTTTTGAAAGATTTTTATCTTTTTGATTTAATATTTAACCTACTCGAATTTTGCTATTTCAAAGGCTTACAATGGTACCCTCTTAAGAGAATTGGAAGGTTCCACCAAAGATTGCGTCAATTTTGTTGCTTTTAATCCCACTGGCGATTATTTTGTTTCAGTTGGCAATGATCAAACTGTCAAGGTACGATTAGAGATATTTTATTCAAACCTGAGTTGGGATAGTTGTCCGTATATGAGTTTTTTGTACTTAGCTATGGGACTATCAAAGTGGCGAAACAGTCTGTACTGGTCTTCATGCTTGTCCTGTGACCTGTTGTGCTTTCAGTCCATGTGGCAAGTTTTGCGTTTCAGGAACATCAAATGGATCAATGATCATTTGGGATATCCCTGCTGTAACTAGGACTTACTTTGTCTCAATATACAATTTTAACTTGTTTGTTTGTTGTCGAATAGGAATACTGGCCTGAACACAAGTCAGGCGGCGAGGAAACTAACAGTGCTGGAACACGTCGCAAGCCTATTGAGGCGGTAGAAGCTAAGGTTTTGACAAATGTTCGTTCGCCGAAGGAGAAAAATACGGAACACATAAATGGACTAGAGAGTAGTCGAACAAATAAAGAAGTATTGTGTGCCGAATGTCCTTTGGTTGGTGAAGAGCGTATCTCCGATGTTAGCGAAACTTGTAAGAGCGAGCTCGGTGAAGTGTAAAGAACCCATGATTTGTGGCTTATTTTTTAAATATATTTCTTGACTATATTGATACAATTTTTGTTTCATTTGAATGATGTGGTGAGTTCTATATCACCACGACAATTGGTTCATTGAAGAATAATTAAACCGAATAGGATACATACATACATACTTTTTATTACAGCAAAAATATATATTCTTAAAACTACTATTGCACAATTTAGAGAGATTTGGTTATTGCTACCTTACTTACTCGAAATATTGGGTGTATAAGTAAGTTTCCAGCGTTTGTCAGAGATGGCGCCACCAGTGGATCCCGGGCAGAAATGTCAGACCCCATATGTTTTATTTGTAGGTTTTGTATCTGTCAACAACTTTGCAGCGTTATATTTGAGCAGTTCTATCGGTGTCGTACATTTCATCGAGCAAAATCATGGCAAGTTTCCAGCCAAATAAACGTCATTTGCGGGAAGCGCTGCTTTTATTCTTTAATATGAAGGAAAGTGCGGTTGAGGCCTATAGTTTGCTTTCGGAAACTTATGGGGCGGAATGTATTGGTGAATCGACGTGCCGCGAGTGGTTCAAACGGTTCAAAAGTGGTGATTTTGGAGTTGAGGACAAAGATCGCCCCGGAAAGCCGAAAAGTTTTGAAGACGAGGAATTGGACGCTTTACTGGATGAGGATCCGTGTCAGATTCAAGAAGAACTTGCTGCATCATTGGGCGTCACGCAAAAAGCCGTTTCCCTGCGCCTAAAAGCACTGGGATTCATTCAAAAGGTTGGAAACTGGGTGCCGTACGAATTGAAGCCAAGAGACGTCGAACGGCGATTTTGCATGTCCGAAATGTTACTGCAGCGGTATAAAAATAAATCATTTTTGCATCGTATTGTCACTGGTGATGAGAAATGGATTTATTATGATAATCCTAAATGCAGAAAATCGTATACAAAGCCCGGCGAGCCCGCCCAATCGACGCCGAAACGAAATATTCACGTGAATAAGGTCATGCTCTGCATATGGTGGGATCAAAAGGGTGTCGTATACTACGAACTGCTTCCGAGTGGTGAAACCATCAAAGGACCATTATATCGAACCCAACTAATTCGTTTGAAGCGGGCATTAAAAGAAAAACGGCCAGAATATGAGACCAGGCATGAGTCCGTCATTTTTCATCACGACAACGATCGGCCACATGTTGCGGTTTCGATGAAAAACTATTTGGTAAATAGTGGATGGGAAATTCTGCCTCACCCGCCTTACAGTCCAGACTTGGCACCATCTGACTACCACTTGTTTCGTTCGATGCAGAACGCTGTTACGGGAATAAGCTTCAGCTCAGTAGAAGAAATAAAAAATTGGCTCGATAGGTTCTTGGGCTCGAAAGACGAGAAATTTTTTTGGTCCGGAATTCATAAATTGCCAGAAAGATGGGGGAAAGTTGTAGCTTCCGATGGACGATACTTTGAATAAAGCATTGTAACTATGTTTCCATAATAAAACTTCAAATTTTGGAAAAAAACGCTGGAAACTTACTTGTAGACCCAATATATATTATTTTAACAAACTTATTTCAAATGATCAATTGATAATTGAGGAAAAGCTGCTGGAAAAAACCTCAAAATAAACTTAAATTATTTGCCATCGAAATGAGAGAAGTGGTGGGGCGTGATCTGGATTTCAAGTAAACTTGTTGAGTATTATTAAATAAATTAATTAACATACACTTGCGGTCATAAAAACCGCACCATATCAAAATGATTGAAAAATTGTTAATAACTACGATAATAATTTTTATAATGAAATGAAATTTTTGTTGAGTACTCCGCAGTAGTTTATAAGTATTTCTATCTAATCTCCATTTGTTTATTGAATGTTTGAAAAAAGATATTAACAAAGAAAGAAAAACCAGGTAATTTTCTTATTTTTTTTAAAATATTTTAATACAGTCATTGGTTAACAAAATCAAACGATACATTTTTTATGTAAGATGTTTAGATATGCCGCTTTTACCAAAAAATTATCAATACCGAGTTGCTCCTCCTTTGGCGGTTATAACCGCTTTTATTCTAGAAGGCATCGAGTTTACTAGAAGTTCAGTAATATCCCTTGAAATTTCAGTATTCCATACATGTTCAAGAACTTCATTTAGCTTTTTTTTACTCTCTGGTTTATGTTCAGCCAGCTTACGTTTCATTATATGCCACAAGTGTTCGATTGGGTTTAAATCGGGCGAATTAGCTGGCCAGTCTAGTGTGGTAATTCCGAGGTCATCAAACGTTGTCTTGAGCTGAAAATTATTGAAAGAATCTAGTTACTTGTCTGTTTATTATTTATAAAGCAGACATCTAGAAGATGATTTATAACACTTTACTTACGGATTTGGCGTGGTGGCAAGGTGCAGAATCATCTTGAAAAATGCACTTATCAGTATACGAATGATGCTGTTCAATTGCTTGTACCAAAAACTCCCTTACTACTTCTCCATACTTTTGAGCGTTCATAGTTCCATCAACAAAGTGCAAAGGGCCTGTGCGGGTGCTTTCGAGTAGACCCTGGGATAGGCGCTGGTTAGAAAATTTTCCTCGTGGAGGAGTTAGATTGAAAAAAAAAGACAGATTGAGATTTCTTTCATTTATTATATATAATAAGTTCGACGTCTTACCTCTTGGAGGGTGATAGATGAAAAAGAACAATTTTGATTAGTGGAAATAGGAAATAGGTAGGTTGATAGTCGGCACTGAGTTGTAACAAGCAGCGACCTCTTACATAAAACATTAGAACTATTTGAAACTTATCCATTTAAATCAAACCAAAGGATTATATGCTTTGCTTTGCAGCAATCGGTGCAAGAGTAAAAGCTATGTATGCTATTATAAGGATACTGTCGTAAATGCAAAAGATGTGATTTTCAGATACATTATAATTTCACAAAATTAAACTTAAAACTATTGGGATTCTTTTGTTATTGGAGGGAATCCACTCACTCTATTGAGAAAGGATTGGTTAGTAGAGGAAGCAAATAAATCAATTATTTATAACTATAGTAGATACAAATATATGTAGTATAAAGGCACGTTGTGCACATATGAAATAAATAAAATTTGATTACTAAAGTTTTCTTTAAAATAGTGGTATGTACAAAAGAATAGATTTGAAATTCGTGAAATGCTTTCTTAATAAGTGCCATTAAAAATCCTTTAGCTTTTAAATGAAATGATAAATTAAGTTGTTCTTTAATGCAAGTTGGTATATGAAAAAGCTAGAGATACATACGAAGGTTAGATGCGGATAAATTGAATTTTAAGAGTCCAATAGCACACAAAGTTTTACAATTGGCCTAGTTAGCATACCAAATTGCGTTTTGATATCTGCAACGCGTATTTTGCCGTCAGAACCCGGATAGATTTTCACTACGCGCCCCATGCGCCATTCATTTGGAGGCAGTTTTTCCTCTCGAATTACTACGAGATCATTGATACGAGTAGCAACATCTCTTTGGGGATTTTGCCATTTATACCGTTTATGCATTTCACAGAGATACTCTCGTTTCCATCGAATGCAAAACTGTTGGTGGAGTAACTTTACCTTCTCCCATCGTCGAATGCAGCTAATTGACTTTTCAGATATGTCAGATTCAGGGGTAGCTAGAAGCGGTCCACCGCGAAGAAAATGTCCTGGGGTTAGAGGTAGTGGATCATTGATGTTTTCGGAAAGTGGGGAGATCGGCCTAGAATTAAGACAAGCCTCAATTTTTGACAAGAGAGTTGTAAACTCCTCGAATGTAAATCTGTGGTCTCCTGCAATCTTGCGGAAATGTACCTTAAAGCTCTTAACTGCAGCTCCCCGAAGCTCTCCCATATGTGGTGCTCCGGGTGGAATGAATTTCCACTGGAGATTACGATCCTTATACTTTTCTGCAACCTCTGAGGGAAAACTGTTGTAGGAAGATTTTAAATTCTTTTTCAATGAGTTTACTTGCCCCTACCAATTTACGAGGGCGGGTCAATAAGTCCGTGACTTTTGGATTAAAACACAGATTTTTTGATAAAAAAATAATTTTATTTTTCAACGTAGTCTCCCTTGAGCTCTATACACTTTGTCCAACGCTTCTCCAATTTTTTTATCCCTTCCAAAAAAAATGATTTGTCGAGGTCCTCAAAATAGGCCTTTGTTTGCGAGATGACTTCATCATTGGAGTCAAATCTTTTTCCACCAAGCCATTTCTTCAGGTTTGGGAACAAGAAGTAGTCGCTCGGAGCCAAATCTGGAGAATAGGGTGGATGAGGGAGCAATTCATAGCCCAATTCATGGATTTTTGCCATTGCAACTGCACATGTGTGCACCCTTGCATTGTCTTGGTGGAAAAGAACTTTTTTCTTGGCCAAATGAGGTCGTTTTTTTTTTCAAATCGTCTTTGAATCGGTCCAATAAGTTGGCATAATATTCCCCATTGATTGTTCTTCCCTTTTGAAGGTAGTCAATGTGGATTATCCCGCGTGCATCCCAAAAAACAGTCGCCATAACTTTATTGGCTGACAAACCCACCTTGGCCTTCTTTGGCGCCGATTCACCCTTAGAAACCCACTGTTTTGACTGTTGTTTGTTCTCTGGTGTGTTGTGATGGATCCATATTTCGTCCACGGTTACAAAACGGCGCAAAAACTCCTCCATATTGCGATTAAACAACGCCAAACCTTCCTGTGAAGTTGTTACACGATTGCGTTTGTGGTCGACTGTGAGCAAACGCGGCACCCATCTTGCCGAAAGCTTTCTCATGCCCAAGTGATCATTCAAAATTGAAACCACTGAGCCATGCGAGATCCCTACGGCTTCCACAATCTCTCGCACTTTCAATCTTCGGTCGGCCAACACCATATCGTGAATTTTTTCGATTGTTTCGGGTGTAGAGACCTCAACTGGGCGTCCAGGACGTTCGGCATCTTCAGTGCTTGTACGGCCACAACGAAATTCAGTAAACCACTTTTTTACCATTGAAATCGATGGTGCAGAGTCCCCATAGTATTTATCAAGCTTAGCCTTGGTCTCGGTAATGGTTTTTTTTCGCAAGAAATAATGCTTAATACTCGTAAGCACACGAAATTCACTTTTTTCCATTTTCTCCTCAAATTAGTGAGTAGTCTGATAAAAATAGCTGTCAAACACAAACTAACTGACGCAGCAAGTCAACAGACAGATGCCTGTTGACAGGAGCAGTGTTGCTGTTTCAGTAAAGAGGTCAGAAATTCAAATTCAAATTGACCCGACCTCGTATCACTCTTGTCTCCGACAGCATCACTCAGATGCTGACGAACTGGATGGCATCGTTTGAACACTCTTTTTCAGACCGCAGATACATCCAATTCAGTCTGAGTGATGCTCCCCCAGCCAAACAGCATTCCGAAACTATCGGAAAACTGATTGGCCGAAATACAGAGGAATACTGTCAGAAACGCTATCCTCTGAACTATCAAGTCCTCCGCGTGACAACAATGAGCGTGACATTGAAGTCAAGAAATTCAATCTGGCTCTTAATCAGGCTATGGCCGCTTCCTGTCCTCTTATTCATCCTAGAAGCAAGAAAAAGCCACATTAGTGGACATCAGCACTGCGACTGCTTAGAAACACTTGCAAAAAACTTTTCAACGTAGCAAAAAGCACAAGAAAAGTGACTGACTGGGACTCATACAAAGAATCGCTCAAATTATACAAAAAAGAACTGAGGAAGGCAAAGCGACAATCCTGGAGGTCTTTCTGTGACAAAATCATGGAAACCTCTGAGGCATCGCGACAAAGAAAAATCCTCTCTACAAATTCTATGATGCCTAGCTGTTTGAAAAAAACCAATGGCTCTTGGACAACCTCAAGTGATGAATCACTCAACCTGCTACTGGACACCCACTTTCCAGTTGGCTCTCAATTCGTGGCCAGTAGCAACCCACACAGGCCTACTTCAACCGGGACCAAAATTCATGGTCTGACCACAAGAGACAAACTGCTCTGGGCGCTGTATAGCTTCAAACCATACAGATCTGCTGGTCCGAACGGTATAATACATGCCGACCTACAGAGGTCCTCAGATATTATTCTGCCTGCGCTAGAAAATATTGTGAGGAGCTGTATAGAACTTATCCACATTCCACTGTCATGGACAGAAGCTATTGTATTTCTCATTCCCAAAGTCGGAAAATGTTCTCATCTTGTCCCTAAGTCTATCATCTTTCCTTCTGAAAACTCTTGATTGACTGATCGATATCCATATACGAGCTAAAATTGTTCCAAGACTTCTGTCAACTGCTCAACATGCCTACTGTAAGAGAAAGTCGATGTGGCATTCACTGACTGGCCACATAGAACGATATAGAGAGTACACAATGGTTGCTTTCCTGGACATAGAGGGTGCCTTTAACAACGCCAATTCTGTCAACTCTGCAGGTAGACGGCTCATTTGGTCTTATGCTACACAGCAGGATAATCAACTTCAAACTGGGTGGGGCTTCTGCTAAAAGATACGCCGCGAGGCGTACTCTTTTCCAGGAAATACAAAATCCCAACTATAGACCCAATTATAGACTAAACGGTACGAGTTTAGTCTTTTCCGACACAGCAAAATATTTGGGTCTCATTTTTGACAGAAAACCTTACACTCAAGAAAGAGCCAATATAGCTACAGTAGCTTTATCCTCTTGCAAAAAAACCATTGGGAATAAATGGGACCTTAAACCCCGCATAACCCACTGACTACACATCTCGGTCATAAGACCGATACTCACTTAGACAATGCAGTCAACTGCAGCAAATTAAGCAACGTCCAAAGAACCGCATGTCTATGCATAAGCGGAGCCCTACGTTCTACTCCCTCCGCGACACTGGATACCACTGCCCTCGTAGTACCAATATCTGAGTACATGTACGTTGGCAAACCCACGCCTGGCAACAAACCTGCTCAATGCAGCGATGAATGTTTCAGATCGCTAGTCGGCTCAAGGTGTATGGCTCTTGTGGTAAAACACGCGAAAACACAAACATATCGTTTCGATATTCTACAACTTCTCCCAACGAAATTCTTTATAGCAAAGGGACCAGCAAAATTCAGTCCTGTATGTTCGAATGGAAGAGAAATTACAGTTCTTTTAACCGGTAGGCCCGCCATTAATTGAGTCTTAAGTTGTTTTTTATGAATAGTACAAGTTTTACATTTGCGAATGTGTTTCTTGACTAGAGTTTTGATTCGCGGGATCCAGAATTCACACCGAATTAATCGTATCACTAGCTGGTTACCACCGTGAATTGAAAGTGAATGATAAAATTTGACAAGAAGTGAAACAATATAAGAGTTATAGGGTAATATAATCGGAAACTTTTCGCTATATGGAAGCGTAGAATCAGCTAATCTTCCGTTGGCCCGTATTATTCCATTAGAATCGATCATTGGATTGAGATTAAGAAGGGAACTTTTCTTAGATATATGCATATCTTGCATTAATAGTGCGTATTCATCTGGATAATGGAAACGTTGTGTGCTTTTAATAATAAATAATTTTGTTTCGGAGATTTCCTTTTGAGAAATGGTTATTGATGTATACGAAAAATTACGTTTATATCGAATATGCGTTCGGTAAACAAAACGTAATGCGTAACACATCACATGAAGCATATTTGACCAAGATGAAAATCTTTCAATTAAGCTTTCGATATTGGGAACGACTATAGTAACATTGGCTTTAATCGGTCTTTGTTCTAACTCCTGTGGTGCTGTATATATAGATGCTGGCCAAGTAGATTCCGACTGTTGAAGCCATGCGGGGCCATTCCACCATAAATGGTTAGATTGGAGGTCAAGTGGAAGCACTCCTCTGGTTGCTAAGTCAGCGGAATTATCTAATGAACGGACATGGTGCCAGTAAGATTTTGGGAAATGTGTTTGAATTTTAGACACACGATTTGCAACAAAGGTTTTCCACGTACATGGAGGCTTGCTTAACCATGCGAAGACGATTGTACTGTCAGTCCAAAGAAACTGTTTATAATTTGTAATTTTTAAATGTGGTAGGGTATGGCACATTAAGTTTGTCAAGAGAACCGTTCCATAAAGCTCAAGTCATGGCAAAGGGACTTGCTTGACCGGAGCTACCTTACTCTTGGCACATATTAGATACGAGGACCAAGTGTCCGGACCTTACTGAATACGTAGGTATAAGGCGGCTGCATACGCTTGCTCAGAAGCATCGCAAAATCCGTGCACCTGGATCGAGCTATGGGGAGTATATTCAACCCACCGAGGAACTCGAATGTATCGGATATTGGAAAGTGCAGTGAAAAACGTTGTCCAGCGTTGACACGTAAGGCGCATGAATGGCATGTCACAAGGCGTCCCATCCCGCCAGACTTGCTGCAAAATTAGCTTAGCAGTAACAACTACTGGGGCTAACCACCCTGCCGGATCAAAAATCCGTGCAACGACTGATAAAACTCCACGCTTTGTCACTGGAATACAATAATCAAAGATTGATGAGAAAAATTGAAACGAATCAATCATTGCGTTCCATGATATGCCTAAGGTCTGTGTCACACTCTTGTCATCGAATTTTAGAAAATCTTCGTGATAGAGAAAATGCTGAGGAAGAGTTTTTATGAAGTTGACATTATTTGATGTCCATTTTCGTAATGAAAAACCTGCAGTGTTCAAGGCCGATACCAACTCTTTTTGCACCTTTAAACACGATTCGAGATCGTAAGCACCCGACAAAACGTCATTCACGTAGAAGTCATTTTTCAGAATAGAAGAAGCTATCGGAAATTCCGATTCTACATCAATAGCAAGTTGTTTCAAAGTGCGAATAGCTAGGTAGGGTGCGCAATTTACACCAAACGTTACTGTCTTTAACTCATAGTCTTGACATTCGTCTACAACCGACTTTCGAAAAAGGATTCTTTGATATGATGTATGATCAGGATGTACCCAGATCTGCCGATACATTTTTTTCAACGTCGGCGCTAAAGACATATCGATATAATCGCCATCGTAAGATGAGATTCATGAGGTCAGATTGAAGCACTGGTCCAACATGGAGAATATCATTGAGGCTTACACCGTTACTAGAAGCGTTCAAAGCATTAAACACAACTCTGACCTTAGTGGTAAGGTTTTCTGGTTTAACCACAGCGTGATGAGGCAAATAATACGAGTAGAACGGCTTTTCCGCCTTATCGCAAGTTTCAGGTGCTTGAACTGCCTTCATATGTCCTAAGGTCAGGTATTCTTCGAGCACATCATTGTATCTAGAATAAAGATCGATATTTTTAGACAACGATCTTTCATTATGTGAAAATTGTTGCAAAACAATCGCTCGAGAATCACCCAAAATGTGAGCAGACTCTTTGAAAGGAAGCCGTACAATATAGCGGCCATTGGTGTCCCGAGTTGTTGGGTCTGAATAAAGCTGTTCGCAGAACTCGTCTTCTTTGCTAAATGATTTGTGTTCTGGGATTTCGTCAAGTTCCCAGAATTTCGAAACTTGTTAGTCTAGCGACGTTTCAGAAAAATATGATAGGATGGTGCTCAAACTTTGAACATTTCTTTGGGGTAAAGGACCAGATAAGATCCACCCAAAGACGGTTTTTTGGGCAACCAATGAACCAAAAACATTTGGTTTTATGCCATCAAGAATAATCGATGGATATACTGGTATATCTGCTCCAATTATGAAATCAATGTTGGAGCTTTGGTAAAAGAAGGGATCGGCGAGCTCAATATCGAAACGTCCTGAAAGATCCTCGCAATTAATATTAAAGGAAGGTAAATTACCTGTAAGGCGTTTTAAAACAATAGCATTGACCAAGGCCGTAAAAGACTTCATATGCCTCGAACTCAAAACTAAGGAGCATAGCTTTGAAGATGTTGTCGTAACAACTGCGCTCATACCGGAGATGTTGGCTTGTATGGGCTTTACAGGAAGGCGTAATCTTCGCTGTGCATCTTCGGAAATAAAACTCGCCTCGGATCCGGGATCGAGAAGAGCGCGTAAAGTGAACTTTGTGCCAAGATGATAGATATCGATCAAAGCAGTAGCAAGAATAACACGTTCACAGTTTTTCGAGAAGAATGAATGAACTTGTAGATTGGTTGGACAAGTTGTGGACTGTATATTTTGTGAGGAATTTTGTGACGAACTGGTAGGTGGGGCATTTGCACTGAATGCAGAAGACGTTTGATCAGCTTGTCCTTGAATGGGATTATGAAGAAGTGTGTGATGCCGCTGTCGACACAGCTTGCAGGTAAATTGACTTTGGCAATTGTTCGCTACATGCGTTGATGAAAGACAATTCTGACAATAATTAAGTCTTGTTACCTTTGCAATCCTATTGGCAATGGAAAGCTGCAAAAACTTTGTGCAAAGTCGAAGGGGATGAGGGGCGTTGCACAAGGCACAGCTGTAATTATTGGATTTTGTATGAAAAGCGCAATGATTTTGCTAATTTTGCCTTGGGTGTTGAATGAATTTGTTTTTTGGTGCCTTTGCATTGGAATTTCTGATATCGGACACCGATTCTAAGATTTGATACTGTTGGGTTAGAAACGAATTTATTTCTGTCCAATCTGGAAGATCGCGTGGTTTTTTAATAGATTGTTCCCAAATGGAGAGTGTCTCTTCCGGCAGGCGATTAGAACACAAAAACACTAACATTGGGCCTTAAAATTTCGTATCAACCTTATAGGCTTTGAGGATGGAGAGACAATCATTGATTTCACTTTGCAGCTACTTAAGACTTCTGCCTGATTCTTCAGTTACTGTAGGAAGATTGAAAAGTGTTTTAAGCTGACGATTTATCAAAATTCGTTTATTTTCATAACGTTCTGACAAGGCATTCCAAGCCAGGTCGAAATCATCAGCAGTAAGGTCAAATTTACAAACAATGTCATGTGCTTCATTTTTGGTTTTCGAACGTAAATGAAATAATTTCTGCACAGCACATAACTTCGGGTGATTTATGTAGATAGCCGTGAATAAATCACGAAATGATGGCCAAGACAAATAATCACCGTCAAAAGTTTCGGTGTCGCACGGGGGAACTTTCACACACATATTATCGAAAGATTTTTCTGGTACACTTTTCACTACTCTATCCTTTGGCTGAGAATTATTTACTAATTCATCCTCTAAATCGGAGTGTATTAATTTTAATTTTCGAATTGAATCTATGATTTCACTTAAACACGTCACGTACAGAGTAGATGAGGAATTGTATTTACCCTTTATAGCTTGTATATCTGATTCGGAAGCAGAGTCGGAGGCTTGTAAACAAAACGAATATGACTTACCGATTTCCGACTATAACTCCTTTAACTGAGCTTTAGAATTCTGTAAAGAGGTCGACTGTGATAAACTTTTTTTTTTTTTTGTTTCGATGAGTGCGGCCATATGGAGACTGCAGGATCAACTGGATGTTGTCCAATGGTATTGAGGATCAACGGTTGTTTTTGCTTCTAGTGAGAGCGAATTGATCATGCAGATTAATGAGGATGATTATGATTGTTGAATTGCAGGCGATTTCGTCTATGCTGAAGAGACAATTAAAAATGTGGAATTGTGTCTCTTTTCTAGATGTTGGCGGAGGTTGATGATTTTCGCGGGGCGAAATGCGAAGATCCTGGTGGCTGATCGTTGACCGGAGATTGTTAATTTGATGGAAAACGATGAAATTAGGCACAAGATAATAAATCGAATTTGATGAATTGATGATTTGTGCGATGAGAATTTACGAGTAGTACTCGTATATCAGAATTGGAGAATTCGAACTTGCACTTTTGTATGATGGGTTTCGATGGTAATCGGCGAATAATTCCAATATAATTTAATTGAATAATCGATGAATAATTAAGAGTATTCGGCTCAATTGGACCAAAATGTGCGGGTGCTTTCGAGTAGACCCTGGGATAGGCGCTGGTTAGAAAATTTTCCTCGTGGAGGAGTTAGATTGAAAAAAAAAGACAGATTGAGATTTCTTTCATTTATTATATATAATAAGTTCGACGTCTTACCTCGTGGAGGGTGATAGATGAAAAAGAACAATTTTGATTAGTGGAAATAGGAAATAGGTAGCTTGATAGTCGGCTCTGAGTTGTAACAAGCAGCGACCTCTTACATAAAACATTAGAACTATTTGAAACTTATCCATTTAAATCAAACCAAAGGATTATATGCTTTTCACATGAACAGGGCCCAAAACATAAAAAGAAAAACATCCCCAGACCATCTGGCTTTGAGGAACGTTCACTGTTTTGACTATGCACTCGTACTTGAACCTTTCACCTGCTGACCGTCGTACGTATGGCAAATTATCGGCACACAACAAATTAAATTTACTTTCATCGGACCATATCACACATCGCCAATCATCCTGCGTCCAATCTTCGTACTTTTTTGCCCACGTCAAGTGAGCTTTTTTCATTTTTGTGGTTAGGAGAGGTTTTTTCGCTCGTCGTCTTTCATATAAACCTATCTCCCGTAGCCGTCGGCGTATGGTTTCGGCGCTTAGATCAACTTGAAGAAATTCACTCAGCTCTGCTTTCATAGCACTTTTAAAGCAATCTTTCATGCTAATTCGTTGTAATATATTGTCCGTCTTCTGGGTTATTTTACGTTTTCGTCCCGAGCCTTTTTTCCTTTCCAATGGATCCAAATTTTCTTTTTTCTTCATCAGCCGTACGATAGTTGAATGACAGCATCTTATTTTAACCGCAATTTCACGATACCCAAGCCCTTCTTCGACTAAAGTCAATATTTGAACTTTTTCGTCCCGAGTCAGTTGATGATATTTACCAGACATTTCACTTTTTTTTATTTGTCACCGTCATAACTCAATTCAAACTGATTTTTTTTGCACTGAATACGAGGCCGAACTCCGCTATCGGGAATACCCTTCATTAAAAGGGAAATGGGAAAAACCCTTACGATCTGATGTAATTAGGCATTTTTTGAGAACTCATTAGGTGGTGTTGTTTTTATGACCGCAAGTGTATATACTCCAGGTTTTTAAAATGCTATAATTTTTTTATTTTTTGATAAATTTTATTGTGCCAAAGTAAAAACTGTTGGAAAATATATCAATTTTCAAATTGTATCAGTAGTTTTCAATATGTCCACCTTTGGCGCGAATAATGGCCTTGAGACGGCCGAAGAAAGCATCGCATGCTGCACGCAAGTGGCTCTGCGGTATTTTGGCCCATTCCTGGCGAAGTGCTTGTTTGAGGTGGTCCAAACTTTGGTATTTTTTAGTGCCAACCTTCCTCCTCAAAACACCCCAGACAGAGAAATCCAACGGATTTGCATACGGAGAATTTGCAATCCATTGTGTCGAAGAAATGAAGCGTGGAACGTGGTTGACGCGCGCTTTGTGAGACGGTGCCGAGTCTTGTTGAAATGTCCACGGTCTCCGACCGAAATGATTGTTTGCCCAAAGCTTCAATACTTCCTCTAAGACAGTTTCACGGTATACGATCGCATTAATTTTGACGCTGCGGTCCAAAAATACGAGCGGAGAGCGATCACCGGCGGTTATGGCGGCCCAAACCATCACCATCGCTGCTGCCTGCTTTCTGGTGGCCGTCCGAAGGTGTACATTTTCGAAGTACCTCTCTGGCAAGTAAACTCGGTCATTTTATTTGTTGACATATTGCTCGATAACAAATGGCGACTCATCGGAAAAAACCAAATTCGGCAACTCACCACTTTCGTGCAAGCGTAGCAACTCCTTCGCTCTTTCGACTCTAACTTTTTTTTGTTGCGGTGTAAGATCGTGTGCTTTTTGGAACTTCAATTGCTTGAGCCCAAGCTCATTTTTCAGTATGTGTTGCATCCGTTCTAACGATATGTTGAGCTCACGAGCCATTTTTCTTCCACTTCGACACGGATTGCGCTCATTTCGAGCCTTCACTTTCAGCACCATTTCTGCCGATGTTGCTGTTATTTTACGACCACCTCCATGGCGGTTTGCATCGCTGCCAGTATCACGGTAACGAGCTATGGTTCGCGACACAAATGATTTATTCACGTTGAGGTGCTGGAGGGCTCTAACGTGGTTTTCCAGCCAAATATAAAGTAATCACACTATCACGTCTGAATTCAATCGCGGATAAAAATTTTTCAACACAACTGAGACGCAAGTCGTTTAAAAGACTTGTAAATAATAAAATTATCTGTCATGTGTCAAAATTTGAGCTCACTGTCATGAACGGTTTGGAAATTATAGCAGTCTGAAGTTGGTTGCAGTTCGAGTCATTCAGGGAGTATAAGAAAAAAAAAATTGGTTAATAAATTAACCAATATAAATAAGTTAACAATTATGAACAGATAGATAAACAAATTAAATTAATTAGCAAATATAAATAAATTAATAAATAAAAATAAATAAGTAAACAAATTATGATAAGTGAACAAATAAATAAATTAACAAAATGAAATATGGTTTAATAAATAAATAACTACCAATGAACAAAAGGGAAAGCCAAAATTTACAAAAAAAAAAAATAATAATAAATAAATAGAAAACAATGAGTAATAATTACAATAATATAGAAAAATAAGATTAATAAATAATAGCAAATAAATAACAATTACAATATACATTGTTTTATTTTAGGTACTTGCTTGATGTAGTAAACTTGAGATCAAGTAATTATCAGATAAACTGCAAGACCAGTTGTAGCGTTCAGAAAATCTGTCAAGTCTTAAGGAAACTTTTTCTATCTTTGATATGACACGTAACTCTTCAGTCAAAAAGTGCCAAGGCAAGTTTAAAATCATTTTCAAAAGTTTGTTTTGTGTTACTTGTAATCTACGGAGGTGACTTTTTGCACATTTGCCCCAAACTGGCGATCCATACAACATTATTGCTTGGAAAATTGCTTTGAAAATAATAAGTTTATTTTCATTACTTATTTTTGAACTCCAGTTTAGTTTATAAATGGATATAACATTTTAATTGTAAGGTTAACCTTACTGATGGTTTCTTGAATATGAAGACCAAGCCTTAATGATTTGTCTAGGTGTACCCCAAGATACTTAGCACTTGATTTCCAATCCGTTTGTGTGTTGTTTAGCACTAGCCTGTTGCTTGGTAAGAAGCAGACCTTTCTTTTTCTTGTAAAAAAGATATTCTGAGTCTTTGATGCATTAAGTTTAATCTTCCAATTTTCAAAGTATTTTTGGATAACATTTAAGCCAGATTGCAAACAAGCTTCAATATTCAAGAGAATTGAATCTGGAAATCATAAGTGTAAATATTATATAGGATTGGCCCAAGCACCGAGCCCTGGGGTACCCCTGCTTCAATAGAAAAACCTGTTGATAGCCAGTTATTAACAAATACTATGAAAGTACGCCTTGATAAGAATGACTGAATTATTTTTATGCAGGCTGAAAAGTCTGTGCAGCAACCCTTGGTGCCATACAGTGTCAAACGCTTTTTCGACGTCAAGGACAACCATACCAGTACTTTTTGCCCTTTCAAAATACGGTGCATTTGGTGCACTGTGGAATGATGCGGTCTAAAACCGAATTGCTCTGCAGGTAATATATTGTGTTCGTTTAGATGGTTTGTTAATTTCAATTTGATTAACTTTTCAAAGCACTTGCTTAACGAGCTCAGCAAACTTATAGGCCTATAATTACTAGGTAAGTAAGCATTTTTACCCGGCTTTTGAATGGGTATAACTTTTACTTTTTTCCATTCTTTAGGAAGGTATCCCTGTTTAAAGCAACAGTTAAAGAGCCGTTGCAAGAATTTTAAACCGATTTTTGTTAGGCTTTTTAGAAATATATTTTTTATTTTATCGAAACCTGGGGACTTTGAATTTTTAAGACTAATTAGGACGGTCTCTATATCTTCGACGGAAACAAGTTCTCCACCTCCAATTACTAAATCGTGAGTGTCGATTATATTAATCGACTGTTGAACTGTATACTCTTTCCTGCTAATTATGTTCTTACCTATCGAATGGTTCGCAAAGAAAACCTTAGCTAGCGCATCCGATTTTTCGGCATTGGACAACAATACTGTGCTTCCTTCTTTAAATGCGGGGATGAGACCGGTTTTCTGTTTAATAACTTTGATAAGGGTTTGCTGCATTTGTCTAGACCTTGCAGTTTTCTATTACAGCATTTGTTTCGAAAACTCACAATTAGTGACTTAATGGTTCCCGTTAAAGCTTTTGCTTCGGTCAAATATGAGTCAATTCTCGTTCTTATCCATCTGGATCTGACATAACTTCTCATTTTGATCTGATCAATGATGTAACGTGGCAGCGAATTTGGGCGATTCCAACACATGATTTTCTTAGGTACTGACTCATCAATACAATCGAGTATTTTATTTTTTTTATTTATTTATTTATTTAAACTTGCTAACACAGTAAGAATTCACTTATAAATCTGTGAAAGATAATTTAATTTAAAATTATATTTTAACTCCAGTGAAACTATTTATTAAAAGTAGAAGTAAGTTAAATTTAATATTAATGAAACTTTGTCAATTCAATATTTTATCCTTTAATTCAAAAAGTAAAATTTTGATTGAAATTGCCTGAGAAGGGGAAAGGGTTGGGTAACCCTAGTTGCTCTGATTTTCGAGGAAATGTTGAAGTTCGTGTTTAAATCGTCGCGCGTCGTCTAGCTCTCGTATAGTACGTGGGAGTGTGTTCCAAAGACGTATAGTAGCAATATAAAACTGTCTTTCAGATGTTAAACATGAAAATCGCGGAAGTAGTAAACAGGCAGATCTGCTAGATACCGGAAACTTGATTTTTTCGTATAGATATGTAGGCTGCCTACTTTTAATAATGCTGAAGAGAAATAAAAGCGCACGAAGTTTTATATAATTTTGAAATGACATCTTTACCAAATTGTTGGCTAGGTGTGAAACGTGGTCATATCTTTTGAGACAATATACGTATCGAATGGTGGTGTTAAATGCTACTTGTAGTTTTCTTTTGCTCTCGGCGTCACATTCATGAAAAATTTCGCATCCATAAACCAACAGAGGAATAACTAAGGCTTTGGCAAGTAGCAGTCGGGTTTTAGTTGGTGTACACTTTTGGGCAGTCCATAGTGTTCGAAGAACGCCATATGTTTTTCCCACTATAGAATTTATATGGTTGTTCCACGTTAGTGTTCTATTGAAGACAACGCCTAGATTTTTCGAAGAGTCAACGAATTCAATTTTTGAGCCGTTTAGCATTAAATGTGGGAAATAGGAAAGATCGAGAATTGTTTTAGAGATAACTAAACATTTACATTTTCCTGGATTTAGTACTAAACTACTTTTTGACGACCAATTTGAAATTCGTTGAAGCTCTTCATTTAAGTCACTAACGCAATTCTCAATGAGGCCTAAGGGACAGCTTTGATAAATTTGAAAGTCATCAGCGTAAATGTGTTTGGATGAATTTAATATCACAGAAGCTATATCATTAATAGAAACTGAAAATAAGAGAGGCCCTAAGATCGATCCTTGCGGAACACCTTTAGTTAAGGGAAGAAAATCAGATAGGACCCCATCTATTGACACAGCCTGTTTTCTCTCACTAAGATATGACGAGATTAATTTAATTGAAGAAGGAGAAATGGAAAAGTAGTGCCTTAATTTATTGATCAGAATAGAGTGATCTACCTTGTCAAAAGCCTTAGAAAAATCCAGTAGTAATAAGAACGTAACATTGTCATTATCCAGTCTATCTCTTATGTCTTCAACTACATTGACCAAAGCTGTAGTACAACTATGCTTTGCACGGAAACCTGACTGAACCGGAAGCAGCAAATTATTGTTCATAAGAAACTTATTAAGTTGGTTATGCATAATCCGTTCACATATTTTTGAGAGAAAAGGCAGGATTGATATTGGCCTGAATTCATCACCTATAGAGTTTTTAGGAATAGGAATTATTTTTGCTAATTTCCATTGGTAAGGAAAAATGTCAGTCATAAAAAACTGTATTAATGACGTGCGTAATAAATGGTAGCAATGATGGTAAAATTGCTTTAACAAAAATCGGATGAATCTCATCAACTCCTATAGCATTTGATTTAACAGACAGAAAATTTTCTACTATGTCCGTATCATCCACCCTTTTGAAAGCAAAAGACGTTGCAGTTGGTAGAACAGTACCATCAAATACACAATTATCAACAGAGGCACTTGAATTTGGATTTGATAAGAACTTGCGATTTAGGTCATTACGATCGATATTAGTAGGACAACTTAACTTTTGTTTACCGACTCCTAGTTCACGAATATTGTTCCATATTTTACGACCGTCGGATGTAGAACTAAAGCGGTTGGAATAAAATTGCATCTTAGCAGTTCTTACTTCACGGATAACACTATTACGCAAGTTTTTATAGATTTGATGAAGCTCTTCCACCCGAAAACGTTTCCACCGTCGATACGCCTGATCACGTTGCAACATCAACTCTCGAATTTCATTCGTGAACCACGCTTTTGTTCTGTCTCTTACAATCCCTCTTCTGATTGGGATGTGTGTATCAAAAAGAAGGTTGATGTTTTTGTTGACGAAATCGATTTGTTCATCTGGTGAGGGCATACAATAAACGAGGTTCCATGGAATAGAATTAATATGCTGCTCAAGAGAAGGCCTATCAAAATTTTTAAAATCCCTATACATATAATTTGATGTGTCTACGCAATCACCAATATCAAAATCGTATGTAAGAAACAATAAGTCGTGTTTAGAAAAGGCTGGTGCAGCAACTTGATCGTAAAGTAATACCTTATCGGTATTATTTACAAAAAAACACATCTAATAGGGTGCTGGAGAAGCTGGTGAAATGGGTAGGAACATTATTATTTACCGGCTGTAGATCAAATGATTGCATGTTTTCGATTAAGAGACTTTCACACAACAAGTTACTATTAAAATCACCGCAAATAATCATATTGGTTGAGCATGTCGACACCTCTTCAACTACTTCATAAATGGGTGTCAAGTCAATATTTCGATTTGGCCTATACACAACACCTAAGCAAATACTTCTTTCGCCGCGTATAATTTGTGCAAAAAAATACTGAACAAGTGACCCATTTGGCGAGCGACATTTCTGTTTACAAAACACACCATCTTTAACATAAATCGCCACTCCGCCACCAATACGATCAGATCTATCAGCTCGAAAAAGTTTGTATCCGCTCAAAGCATACACATCGTCTTTCACACCTTCAACAAACCAAGTTTCCGTCACGCAGATGGCATCAACGTTTGAATCTACAAAAATATCTCTAAACTCGTCTAATTTAGGATTTAAGCTTTGTGCATTTAAATGACAAACCTTAAAACCTTCTCTATGATTACAAAATACTCTTATCATAGGTCGCAATACTCCATCACTACCACCATCAATGGAACCCAGTACTGAACTTGTGAAATGACTTACGGCTTCGTCGATTTGGTTTTGATTTATTGCATCAGGTAACATTTCCTGGTAATTTCTCAATTTGAAACGCATTTTGCTCCTAAATCGATCTCAATTAGCATTCTGATAGTCAAAAACTAAATTGTTCGTCTGTTTGGGTGACAAAACAATGCTACATTTAACCGGCAAATGATCAGAGCTTAGATCATTTATCACAATAGGTTGGCTAAAAAGTTCTTGCATATTTGTGAGAAATAAATCTAATTAATTGACGGGTTAGCCCCCGGGTTTGAGAACATAAATGTTGGATGAGGAGGGTATAAAATATGAAATGGGTGCCTAGAAAGCAGGTCAGCAAGGATATTTCCCCACGAATTCGCCCTGAGACAACCCCAGTTTCTATGCCTACAATTTAAATTGCCTCCTACTAGAAAAATGTCGTTAAAACTAATCACTTTCCGTAAATTGCGTTTTATATCGAGACGCTTCTGTGCTGTAGCACGACCACCAGGAAAGTAAACACAAACAAATTTTGTTGAACGGCCATCAGTAAAAGGTATTTCAATACCTATATTCTCGATTAATTTTGTTTTGACAATTGGGAGAATTTGGTGTTTTATTGTTCTTTTTACGACAACGGCAACACCACCATCTCTTCTCTCACTTCTATCTAAGCGGTAACATATGTATTCTCTATTTGACAATTTGTGTACACTTTGATTGAGTCCTGTTTCAGTGACTACTTAGACCTACATCAATGTCATGTGAGCTTAAAAAAGCGATTACAGCGTTTTTAGGTAACAGCTGAACCGATCAAAGCAGTCGATGTAAGCAACGACTTGATAAGTAGCATTAATCAATTCGTTTCGAAAATCTGAACGAAGGGTAAAATGCCGCACGAAGGCCTAAATTCGAAGTTAGTGTTTCTGTTTACCCCTAACATCTTGAGCTAAACAGCCATTAGCTTAACCTATATAGAATATATTGGCACATCTAACAGTGTTGTCCCTGACTGGGCAAATAAACGAAAATCCTGCAAAAGATTTGTGAATTCAAGTTCCATTACTTAAATATCCGTAAATCCGCTATGAAACTCTACTTAATGCGGTGGCGCCATTTGACGATTTTCTGGATCACAAATCAGGATGAGTCAGTCTATTAGTTACACGATAAGGAATTTAAACAGGACAGGATGCGAAAAAACTGCGCTTAAGCACATGACCATCTCGGAGCCATAAATAACAACGCAAATGGCTTTTCGATATTTGCAGTGTCCACCACTTTACGAGTATCATGAAAAGCACATTATTTCAGTACCAGATGCGTCATAAAATTGCTTTACTCTCACTTGATAGGTGTTGACGGATCACGAAACGTCTCTTTCTCAAAGTTCTTATTGCAACAATCTAAATTGTAAAGAGATCCGAACTTGAAACGCACTACCGTGAGAAAAGAAATGGAGTCCAGCAAGTAAGAAACGACTATAGCAATATCATATCACATCAACTGCTGAGATAGTTGGCACCCGTGCGACAGTTGGATTGGGGAAAAGATCACTTCGCTTAAGAAACCATTTCAACAATTGTACCCGGCCTTCATTTAGAGTTGTCCTTTCTAAGCAGCAAATTCCCAAATACGCACTCGCCGTCCTTACAAATATATGGGTTCCCACTGCGGTCAAAAACTTAAATATTATTTCTTTACATAGTCTCCTTGTAACTCTACACACTTCTCCCAGCGATGCACCCATCTCTCTAACCCGTCCAAATAGTACTTGGCGTTTTTCTCTGCAAAATAATTGTTCACGAAGGTGATTGCCTTCTCATTTGACGAAAATCTCTGTCCTCCGAGCGCGGTTTTTAGATGAAGCTAGATCTGGTGAATAAGGCGGATGGTCAAGCATTTCAAACCGTAATTCATGGTCGCCAATTTCGCCATGGCAACCACTGAGTTGTGAGACGGCGCGTTGTCTTGGTGAAACAGGCTCTTCTTTTTCTGCAAATGTGGTCGTTTTTCCGCAATTTCTGCCTTCAGCTTGTAGTATGCTCCTGCAATGGTTTTTCCTTTTTGAAGATAATCGATTAAGATAACTCCTTTACTATCTCAAAAAACAGTCGCCATTACTTTTGCAGCCGAAAAAACAGTTTTTGCTTTTTTTTGGAGCCGGCTCGCCCTTTGCAGTCCCCTGTTTTGACAGAATTTTTGTTTCTGGGGTATGATGGTGTATCCAAGTTTCATTTACAGTAATTAATCGGCGCCAAAACTCGGATTTATTGCGCCTAAACTGCGCCAACAGAGCGTTGGAAAGGTTCATTCGAACACGTTTTTGGTCTAACGTAAGCAAACGCGGCACCCAATGCGCGGACAGCTTTCTCATGCCTAAATCTTGCTTTAATATGTAACAAACACGTTCTTTGGACATTTTAATAACCTCTACTATCTCTCTCACTTTAATTCGGCGGTCGTCTAACACCATTTGGTGAACTTTAGCAATGTTATCGTCAGTGGTTGCAGTTTTTGGACGTCGCGAACGTTCATCATCTCCCAAGCACTTACGGCTACGTTTAAATTCAGCTGCCCAAAATTTCACTGTGGCAAATGATGGTGCAGAGTCCCCATACACAGAGTCCAACTCATTTTTGATTTGCGTAGGCGCATTGCTTTTCAAAAACAAGAATTTATAGTAATAACAGCTCGATACTCAATGTTTTCCATTTTCACAAAAACACTCACATCGACTCACTCAAACGACTGTCAACTAAAAACTGCGCGTTCAATTTTATTGACGAGTAGCGCTACCTTTACGTTGCGGTCGGACACTTTTTCAGACAACCCTCGTACATAGGAAAATGAGCATTGGATTGCAACAAGCGCTGATTGACAAGTTGTGGAAGAAGAGAAGTCTCATAGGCGTGAACATTTCTTCCGGATGTGTTGCACAGGAGTTCAAGAAGATTGATAGTGTTTCATAGCGTCAGCTTTTTATTGGCTCTCGGCAGCAAACAACTTGAGGTGGAAACAGAATAGAGCTGGCAATAACTATGCGTGGTATGCTACCCAAAATTGGAAATATAGACTAAAAATCACACAAAAGTAAAAAATCTTCGCGAACAGATCTGCACCTGCATCATTTTGAGAGTTTTCAGGTAAGCTCATTAGCTTATAGACACCATTATAGGGCATAGGAATTGGGAACAGATCGGTCCAACCGTTGTTCAAGAAACCGGCTAGGGAGCTAGGTTATGCAATGGATTCAGTTACTCAAGCAGGAATATCGGTGTAATTAAAATTTTCGAAAAGTTGAGGAGGAATCGAGTAAGACACAAAGTAAAATGCGTTGCAAAAAATTCACCAAAATGGAATTCAGACATTCAGCAAAAATTATGTAATTAAAAGGTAGCTTTCCTGACATATGTCCATACCAGGACTTAACGAATCGGTGGTAAGGATTTCTAAGAGGTAGCTTAATACTCCAAATTCTTTGTTGCAATTACATTGTGTCGAACACACTGAACCGACAGAGCTCAAGTAACAATAAAGACTTCCAGCAATCCATGTGGTATGTTATATCGATGTAATTGATTAACAATTATAAATTACAAATTACTGGGTATTTGTGAATCTGTCAGGGAGCAAGTGAAAAGGGTAAGAGGAAGACTTTTTCTGTGGTGAGTGGCCAAAAATTTCAAGGGTTAATCAAAGAGATCACTGAAAATCCATTATCAGGCCAAAATTACACAAAGTGATGTTGGAAAATCTAATCGGAAGGAAGTCTGTTTTTTTTTTAGTTTTACTCAGCAAAGTTAGGCTCCGAAGTATAGATCATTCGCAGGGTAACTCTTGCCAATCGCTGTTTTTTCCTTTTGATCTCAGAACACAATAGGTTGTCCAAGAAAATCAAATCAAAACTTTGCAAAACATCGATCGTCCCAGTTCTCCTTTGTAGCGCCCTGTCCGCATTGAAGAATAGTGGAGGAGGAAATTTAACCAGGGTTTTCGAATCTATCGCCGCGAGAAAACCCACGAGAGCTTGGTGCGCGTAAGTGGAGAGGAACCTCAGCCAACTTGGCGGACTGTAATGAAACTTAAGTATGTAAACTCCTCGCTTCATATGGACTCTTTCAGAATACTAGCCAATCACAAAAACGCTGAGCATTTGCTGTTGTAATGCAGAAAATATGAAACAGATAAAAATACAGTGCAGGTATGAGATACGTAACATATATATGTAGGTACTCGTAGTTTCGTGAGGCCCTGAAAACGAGTATGATATCGACGAGCAAATCGTGGAAGACAGCCAACAGTGTCCTTATAAGCAAGACCTACGGTGGAAAAAAAATAAACAATAGGAGCTGAATTATGTAGAAGAAGTCTCTGGAATATACCACCTTGATCAAAAAGTTCCCGCACCACAACACCGTTGTTAAGTTGGTAAATTTGTTGTTGACATTCCCTCTAAATCTTAGCGTCATAGCTTGACATTTGGAAAAGTTACGTAGCCAAGAGTACATCTATCTCGATTTTTTACAATTTTAGAAATGGATTTCAATTTGCAACAACGAACTTGTACTCGTGTACCAGTGGCACGAGCAGTTTAAAAGTGGTCGTGAGTCAATCGAAGGAGATGAACTCTGTGGCAGACCATCGACATCGATAACCCCACGAAAACATTGATGAAGTAGAAGAAATGTTGGTCAATAACCGCAAATTAACCATCAGAGAGATAGCGGAGGACTTGAACATTGCCTATGGATCCGTCCAAGACATTTTGGTTAATGATTTGGGTTTCCGTCGTGTAGCAGCAAAGTTGGTGCCAAAAGACCTCAATTTCATGCAAAAAAACAGACC
The DNA here is from genome assembly GCA_963966105.1 of Volucella zonaria. Lineage (NCBI taxonomy): Eukaryota > Metazoa > Arthropoda > Insecta > Diptera > Syrphidae > Volucella > Volucella zonaria. Next base: position 58,523,172 of record OZ014534.1, read on the forward strand.
GTGTTGACGTCGCAAAAGACATGATTTGTGAGGCTGAATCCGATCCCACATTCATCAAAAGGATCATTACTGGAGACGAGACGTGGTCGTGGGTTTAGGAGTACGACACGCAATCCGGGCATCAGGCAAGTAAATGGCGTTCACCAAATAAGCCGAGACCAAAAAAACCACGTCGTTTTCAGTCAAAAAAGAAAGCAATGCTCACGGTTTTCATGGATTACAACGGTGTAGTGCATCATGAATTTTTGCCAGAAGGCCAGACAGTAAACAAAGAGTGCGAGTATTATTTGGGCGTTATGAGACGTTTGCGTGAAGCAATTCGTAGAAAGAAACCAGAATTGTGGGCAGAAAACTCGTGGATTTTGCACCATGATAACGCACCGTCGCCATCATTATTCGTAATTTTTTGACGAAAAATGCAACAAATACCATCCAACAGCCACCGAATTCACCTGATTTGGCTCCCTGTGACTCCTTTCTGTTCAATCGAGTCAAAAAACCACTACGGGGAACGCGTTTCAGCAGCCGAGAGGAAGTAATGGAAAAATCGCAGGAAGCACTAATGGACATACCGAAAACCGAATATAAAAAAAGTTTCGAGGATTGGATCAAGCGCTGGCATATAGTAAGTGTGTTGCAGTCGATGGGGATTACTTTGAAGGAGACAATATAGATTTAGACGAATAAACTTGGATTTTTAATTTTCTGAATAAATTCCTTTTGATCAAAGTGGTAAGAGGGAAAGGACGTAATGTCAATGTCCTGCTGAAAGAACGCCCTCATAGGTAATGCTGTAAGTAGGGGACAAAATTACCGGGTCGCAAGATTGTTTAATACGTAAATGTGCAGAAGCATGGAGACGGGCATAATCCTTAGCGCAGATGAAAGAGTAACCAGAAAAGATCTCACACTTCCAGTACATGAAAAGAAAAACAAACAAATAGTGCATCTTCTTACCACATCCGTGAGCCTACTTGTCTTTGCAGACAGAACAGTTACAGCTGCAGTTACTAGTTAGTAGAAACGCTTATGGTATGGCTGGAGCTACTGACTTTGTATTGTACAAAAGGCAACTGTCTGATAATATAGTAATATTCTCGTAATATTACACAATCGCGGAGCGATTAAGTCTATGAGACGGACTCAAATTGGATGGCCTTGAAAATTAAAATGAAGTTAGAGGTTACGTAAACATCGAAAACCATGAATGCCTTAACATAAATAAATATAATTTTATACATACTCGTATATTCACTCTGGTCTTACCTGTCGGAATTGTAGATTGACTTCGTCGATGAGTCCCACTTCAGTTGTCCTTTGTTCCAACATCGAAAAACTTCCTATCTGTGTATAAAATCATAAATTTCACAAAATGCCTAAAATTGTAGATCCCTCAGTTGTTCGGAGCATTATAGTTGTGACTTGTTGAGACTGTCAAAGCGAACAATATGCGTCAACGTTCAAACTCAACAAAATACAATAAAAAAAATAAAATATTATTTTTAGAAAATTTAACAAAAAGCAGACGATCACGGTCACCCCACTACGATCGTTGTATGAAACCAAATTTCGATTATGGAACCTCCAAGTACTATTGCACTTGGATTTGTTTCAGCCCCCCCACCCGAAGGCGGTTGCCACAATTTACGGGTTGTGGCCAACCTAATCGTAAGTTGTAAGGTATTGGACCGCCCGATGATCTCTGCTAAGATTTGAAGATTTGGCTAATGAGTGAAAATAAAAAAAAGTTGCAAATTAAAAGAAAACAATCCCAGCTAGCTTGAGCTTACTTTAGGTGTTCAAGACACAAACCTTCTTTGAGACATTTCATTATAACAGGATCGTTTATGTAAAAACAAAATCAAAATAACATTAAACCAGGAGAAACAAAAAAAAAACACATACGGAAAGACTACACTTGTTTGGACAATTTGTTTTTTGTTTAAAGATTTGTTAGGTAGGCAAGAGTGGCTGTTGGAAATAACAACCCACTTGGGCCTATTGGCCTATAATTCTCTTACTCATGGAACCAATTTGAGCTTACGATGAAGTGTAGGAGACTGTTTACGTCTATATTCTTTAGAGCCTTAGGTGTAGAAGAAAGCTCCTAAGTGAAGCTTTCTTCTTTGGGAGAGAGCTGGACATGTACAGAGTAGGTGCAGGATTGTTTCCTCTTCCTCCTCGTCCATGCAGTTTCTATAGAAATTGTTTGTAAAAGCACCAAACCTTCTTGCATGTTTGCCTATGAAACAAGTGATAACACCTATGATGGCGCTGAGATGTTTCCTATTCAGAAGGGTCAGATCTGTTTAGTCCAACAGCCCACCTAAGGTCTGTTCTTTTATTGGCATTCAGCTTTAATATTAATTTGCATGTAGCGATTGGTATACCTTTTCCGGTAGAATAGGTAGAGTAGTTTCAATTTCGGCAAGTTCATCGGTCCTACAGTTCCGTGGAATTTCTCTGACCCGGCACCTAGCAAAGATGAAGGTTGAACTGCTTTGCCATATCCATAAGTGCCTGTTTACGTAGTCGCGGACAGGAAGATTGTCCGAAAGAGAGGCAACGCTTTTTATTAAAGTGGGAAGAAGAATGTTTACTTCCACCGACAACCCATTTCTAAAGTGGATTTTCGGGTGAAGCACGTCGTTTTTTTTTATATCGTTCTACGAGTATTTCCGACATATTTCTTAATTTTAGTTTTGATCGTTGATGAGCAAGGATGTATGAAGAAGAGGAAAAAAAAGTATGTTCCAAGCCAACTGCTCAAATTTAAAAATTAAAAGAGACGCTTAGATTTAGCTTATCTGAGCGAACACCGCCACCAACCCCGCTATCAGTTTTAGATCCATCTATGTAGAAATGGATTTACTTGTCCTCCATGAAAGAATCTTCCTCCCAGAAAGATCTAGAGGGGAAGCTTACATGGAAATCTTTGTCAAACCAAAGTTCAGGTATGGTGTAATCGATGTTCTTTGTGAGGATTCCTAATGTATGAAGAATGTTAGCGTGGCCAAATGAATAGCTGCAGTCGCAGCTACTTGCCTGCTGAAGATATCGAGTGGTGTCAAATGAAACAGAATGTCTAGTGCCGCAGAGGGAGTGGTCCGTAAGGCTCCGCTTCTGTATAGACATGCTGTTCTTTGGACTCTGCTTAGTTTACTGCAGTTGATCGCATTGTCTAAGGCCGTCCAAAAGACCACAACTCCGTAAGCGAATATCAGTCTTATGACCGAGGTTCCCCGTTTAGTTTCCTGTCAAAAATGAGAATCAAATATTTTGCTGTATCGATAAAGACTTTACTGGTACGGTTTGTTGAGGGAGGGTCTATAATTGGAATTTTGTATTTCCTGGAAAAGAGGACAAGATCAGTTTTATGGAGGCTTATTCCCAATCCACAGCGATCTGCCCAACGGGTTAATCTGTTGTTACGCTTTGCGGCGTACCTCTGCTAACACATCTTTTAGCAGAAGCCCCATCCAGTTTGGAGTTGATTATCGTGCTTTTTAGCATAAGACTGATCAACTCCGCAAGTGAGTCGTCTACCTGCAGAATTGACAGCGCAGTCGTGCTTTCGGATGTGTACACGTTATTAAGGGCACCCTGTATGTCCAGGGAAGCAACCATTGTGTACTCTCTATATTGTAGGGATCTCTTCTATGTGGCCAGTCAGTGAATGCCACACCGACTTTCTCTTACAGTAGGCATGTTGAGCCGTTGATAGAAGCCTTGGAGCAATTTTAGCTCGTATATGGATATCAATCAGTCGTTCTAGAGTTTTCAGAAGGAAAGATGATAGACTTATAGGTCTGAGGTCCTTTGGGATAACATGAGAACATTTTCCGGCTTTCTGAATGAAAACTACATTGACTTCTCTCCATGACAGTGGAATGTGGATAAGTTCTACACAGCTCCTCATAATATTTTCTAGCGCAGGCAGAATAATATGTGAGGACCTCTGTAGCTCGGCAGGTATTATACCGTCCGGACCAGCAGACTTGCATGGTTTGAAGCTATGCAGCGCCCAGAGCAGTTTGTCTCTGGTGGTCAGACCATGAATGTTGGGCCCGGTTGAAGTAGGCCTGTGTGGGTTGCTACTGGCCGCGAATTGAGAGCTAACTGGAAAGTGGGTGTCCAGTAGCAGGTTGAGTGATTCATCACTTGAGGTTGTCCAAGAGCCATTGGTTTTTTTCAAACAGCTAAGCATCATAGGATTCGTAGAGAGGATTTTTCTTAGCCGCGTTGCCTAAGAGGTTTCCGTGATTTTGTCACAGAATGACCTCCAGGATTGTCGCTTTGACTTCCTCAGTTCTTTTTTGTATAATTTGAGCGATTCTTTGTATGAGTCCCAGTCAGTCACTTTTCTTGTGCTTTTTGCTACGTTGAAAAGTTTTCAGCAAGTGTTTCTAAGCAGTCGCAGTGCTGATGTCCACCAGTACGGCTTTTTCTTGCCTCTAGGTTGAATAAGAGGGCGGGAAGCGGCCATACCTTATTAAGAGCCTTGACTTTCATGTCAAGCTCGTTGGCGTCACGCGGGGGACTTAAGGGTTCAGAGGATAGCGTTTCTGACAGTATTCCTTTGTATTTCGGCCAATCAGTTTTCCGATAGTTTCGGAATGCTGTTTGGCTGGGGGAGCATCACTCAGACTGAATTGAATGTATCTGTGGTCTGAAAAAGAGTGTTCAGACGATACCATCCAGTTCGTTAGCATTTGAGTGATGCTGTCGGAGTGATATCTAGCATTTCTAATAAAACTTGTTTGCCAACTTTGGAAATAAAGAGGTTAGTACTTTAAATATAGTCAAAAGGTGACTCACCTCTATCGTTGATGTCGGTACTGCCCCATACCATGTGATGAGCGGTATCGTCGCATCCGATGCTGAGGCCAGTTTATTTCCTTCCAGCTTCCAGTACCACCCTTTCTAGGTTATCACCAGGGAGAGGGCCCACATGATCGTGGCCAAGGTATGCCGATGCCAGCAAGTAGAAGCCTTTGGCAGTCTTTAGTCTGGCAACGGTTAAGTCGGGGTCGCTGAGATTAGGAAGTAAAAATGCATTAAGGCTACGTTTCACTAATATAAAAGTTCTGATCTTACCTTTGCCTCTTGTATAGAGCGGAGCGTATACAGGTGTCCAAAGTCCAAAGTCCACGAACCACGCCTTCTACAATCCATGGTTCCTGGATTAGGATAATGTCTTCTCCGTTTTTGGAGAGATGCAGAATGAGTTCGGCCGAAGCCTTTTTTGAGTGATGGAGATTAATCTGGAGAAACCGTATATTGATACAGTTTACCAGAGTGGCATCCACCACGGCGTTGTTGAAGTTCTCCGATTTTGAAGATGTGCTCAAGTGCTCAAGAGCTCATCTTCTTTCTCTGATCGTATAGGATCTCTTTTTGCTTCGTCATCGGTTTCCATTTCCGACAGGAAGTCAGAAGAGGAGACCGACGGCTTAATTGTCACCTCGGATAGATTGGAGTCGTCGCTATACATTTCTGGAAAGGATATTGACGCTCCAAGATCTAAAGTTATATTTGGTGGTGTCTCCATTAAAGGAGAAGGAGGTTGCTTATCAGCATCCAGCTCATCCTTTTTATAGACCCTTAGGTGTATTGACTCGAAGCCAAACCGAATCATTCTCTTTGTCTGCGCTAGAGGGTTAAGGGATTCCTTTTTGATTACGATCAAAGCGCATCTATAAGAGTCCCTTGGTTCTTAAAGTTTCGGGACTTTCCAGTCATGAGTCGGAAGGGTCGGGTTGCTAAGCCTGATGATCTCCAGAATGCTTTCTGGGGAGGAGGGTTCGGCTGAAATCCAGGTGCGAATTCGAGGTCTGCACCTGGCCAAATCTCTCCTAATCCACCTATGGCTTTGGTGAAAAGATCAAGAGATCTTTGGTTGGCATATGCGATAGGTTTGACGATACCTTGGTGCCAGTCAGCGTCGCTTGTGATGGGAGGTGGTTCGTGGTTTTCCCGCATGATAGCCAAGAAATTGCTCCAAAGCTTCAGCTTGACCAACTGTCACCGTTCAGGGTTTATTGATCTATGGGTGTCGTTCCTGTCGATTACCGCGATAATTGTTACGTCCTTCGAAACTTCGCTGAAAGGCCTCAGAGATGTGCTGCTGGATGGCTCAGGGGTTTTGGTGTTGTAAGTTTTGGGCCTTTTGAGAACCGGCATGATCTCTGGCGCTTGGAGAAGTCATTTAGTGTTTTGGGAGCAGTGAAAGAAGTGGATAATTCATCTTTTAGGAGTAGGCTAACAACTCAATCTTGCTCTTTATATCCGCACTTCTCTCAAGATTTGTTGGCCACATCGTCACCATTCTTGGAAATTTGGTTACATTTTTGCTACCTTTTTTCTTATTGCCGCCAAGATTTTCGTTCCACTGTTCTGTGCCATGAAATATTGGCTCAGTCGATCCTCCCTTTTGCCACTTCTGTTGAAATAAGGAAGAGACAAAAGAGACTGTGTTATACAGAAGTGTGTTTGGTGTGGTTTTCACGCTGATGGCATCATTAGTCCTCATTTTTTCCATAAATGAACTCGGGCTCACAAGGTTACCAGACAATGATAAGTGATTATTCTTTCTAATATATGGACCACATTGATCTGAACGATGCTGACACTATTGACTTACTAAAGCCTTGATTCAAGCAGAACACGATGTCGCGGAATGATTCACTGAATTGACCGCCGAGATATAGTAATTTGGGACCGTTGATCACTTCTGTGAGACATTGAAAGTCAATATTCAGCTTGTTATTGGTAGGATAAGACCCCAAATGCTGGAGAGAGTGGCCGAAATTTGACTAACAGTATGCCTCGTCAAGAGCATTCGAGGAAGCGATATGTCTGATATACAGATACCACTCAGTTTCGGCTGTTATTTAAAGAAATGACCTTTAGGTCTTAAAAAAGCACAGGCATAAAACTGAAACACGAACATACTATATAGTTTGGCCTTTAGGCTAGTTGCATTGTTTTTTCTATATCGTGAACCATATAACATTGCTAATTCGGTTTGTTATAGCTGGAAGAACTAGTTATATATGGAAGAACTAGTTCTCCTATTGGTTCTTTTATTCGATGATCTTGTAGAACGTCAGCTACCATTTTGTGGGTGTCCATCACCATTTACTAGTAAGCAAATACTAACAGCCTAGTACAGTTGGTAAACATAACTTACGAGTATCACCGAAAAAATCTCTTGTTTCGTTGTTGAAAGTGTATTCAAGGAACTTTTATTTGTGCAATTTTCTGTACTGTCCCACCGGACAACGGAGTTTGAATGGAGTCTCTGACGAATCGTTAGCGTTTCTCGTATTCACGCATTTTGCAGGACGAAAGTATCACTCTCAACTCAACTCGTCAAACTTGGCATTCTTCCCATTGTGCTACAAAAGAGCGATGAAACAGTGATGACTTGGCTTGACGCAACTAACATACAGAAGCTGTTTTACACTAAATCATCTTTCTCGGCCATGAAGGGGTATTCGAGTCGTGCATATTCCGAAGGACCTTAAAAGATTTTGATAAATCTTCTGAAAATCAAAAAAACTGAAAAACTTTTGACCAACTGCTTTAGTTCCTAGATGCTTGAACGTGTCACAGATCTTCACATAGACATATTGTACATATATAACTCCCAGCATGCTTACATTAAGATAAAGTCTTCCAAGCACTGTTGAGAGGTCTATCTACTGTAGACAAAACATATACATACTCATATGTAGCCGTCCTCCTGGACCATGAAGGTTGTTTGAACAATATTCACACAACACTGAACTTTTCAAAATGAGAGGGCGTAATTACCGCTGTCTTGTGGAACAATTCAACCCAGCCGATAAAGACTCGGGACTAACAAGGCTGCTGGACTGGACTGTCTACCTAAATAAGTCGTTTAAGGCAACAGGTGATCAACTCCCTTTCATCAGTTCCTCGAACCACCAGAAACAAAACCCTGTATAGAATCACCAATATTCCCAATATTGTGTATAAGATCTTGTCTGCCGTGTTGTGTGAACTCTTAAGCATGGCACATCATGTCTATGTTGACATGATAAAAGCACAAAATAGATACTCTTTATTGTTTATCCATTTTAAGGCTTCATATGTTAGCATCTATAGAGGCGAACTGTAAAAGGATACTCGTATATCTAGTTTTGGCATTCCTGCCAAACTTGTTAAATTGTGGAGATAAACGATGTAGAACGTTGGTGCTTCTTAAAATTCTGAAGCAATATTACATAGACCTTTGATTTAATGAAGGCAAGGTAATCCGCTGTCATGTAACATCCCCAGTACGTGCAAGTATTTAAACAGGAGCGGCAAAAACGGGTTCACTTTAGGCCAAGACTAACAAAGCTCTTCAGCAGTAGGATAACATCGACGAATAGGGTCGAATGTCACATTAGACATTCCAATTCTAACATATTGTATGGCGCAGGAGCGTGGACGTTAGCGAAGGTGGATGAAGATATCATTGGTCATTTTGAACGTAAGATTCTTGAAGCGGTTTATGGTCCGTTGACTCCTCTTCGAGGAGGAGTTCGAACAGTGAACTATACTAGCTGTACAGTGACATATAATTTGTCAGAAAAGGGGCGCCATTCGCCTGAGATGGCAAGGACGTGTAGAACGAATAGATATCAACACTAAATCCTAACTAGCATTCGATTCCAACCCGGTGGGACAACCCAGTAGTGGGGTTGAAGGTACTTCTCTAAAATGATAAATGCCCGGACGTTTCGAGGGGCTAACATTAATTCAAACACTCGAACACTGACAGACAGGGTACAGTTGGACATATTCTGGACATCCCAAAGAGAAATTCCTTTAACGTTTTAAGGTGCCACGAGCACCAAGTACTGCTGACAAGTGGCAACACTGTGCTGTATTCCTTCCGGGCACAAAGATAATCTTGGTTCGACGATGAATGCAGATAAGCAAACGCAATGAAACAATTATAAGTACAGAGCGGTGTTTATAGAGGGACCAAATCTACAAAGTGAAATAGAAGGGGCATACGAGCGCACAGTCGAAGCTATGAGAGATGCTATTGATTACGGGCGATTTCAATATTCACAATTCTGGGTGGCTTCGACATTCTGGACAGACAACACCCGAAGGACGGTGTGTTGAGATCTTCGCTGCGGAAAATAACTTAACCCAGCTTGTAAATGAGCCCACACGAATACCAGACGTTGATAGTCATACCGCCAATACCCTGGACTTGTTTTTAACTTCTCACCATGATATGTACATCGTTGATATGCTCTCTCCTCTAGGCTCATCGGACCATGGGGTCATATCAGCTAAATTCTCGTACACCCACCACACAGTTAGAGAAAAGACTCCTAAAAAAACCGTAGGTCAGTACAAGAAAGCCAATTGGAGCGGACTTAACAACTTCCTTAGGAATTTTAACTGGTCGTTATGTTTCCTCGATAACGGCGTGGATGCCGCTGCTGACATGATCACAGAAACTATTCTCTTTGGAATGAGATGCTTTATCCCCCATCGGATGAAGAGTATCAAACCAAAAGAAAAGGCATGGTACGACTCGAGCTGTAAAGAAGCTGTCAGGGTTAGAGAATTGTTTTTTCAGTCCTACAAGACCAACCCGACAGAGGAAAACCGAAAAAAGTTTAAACGAGCCAGAAATGACTGCAACGTCTTTCTCAAGCGTGTGAAGTTCCAATGCGACCAAAACCTGAGGCAAAAAATACTGCAATGTCCCAAAGGCAGTAAAAATTGTTGGTCGTTCGTGAAAAACATTAGAAATTCTGCCTCATCCTCCATCCCAACGGTCATTTACAATGACATTCCAGCTGTCAGCTCTTTGGACAAGGCCAATCTGTTTGCTGCACACTTTGCGGCTAGCTCAACACTCCCAGATTGTGCTTTGTTCCCGCCTACACTTGAGCACGTCGAATCTACAATGGGACGAATCCACTTTCGCACTCGTGTAGTAGCGAGAGTACTTAAAGATCTCAACATGTAGGACATAAATCCGCTGGTCCAGATGGTATATCTCCCCTTCTTCTGAAGAGGTGTTCTTCCACGCTGGCAAAACCTCTGCGGAAGCTTTTTCATCAATCCTACTCCTTAGGACTCTTTCCGAGCAGATGGAAAACAGCATTTGCCCACCCCGTCCCTAAAAAAGGCGAATCTTCATCTCTCATCCTACAGACCCATTGCACTTACGTCTCTTCTTTCCAAGGTCATGGAAACGCTGATAAAAGGTCAGCTCACGAAATATCTCGAAACACGAAAACTTCTCGATGACCGGCAATATGGTTTTCGTAGCAACAGGTCCACTGGTGATTTGATGGCATGTCTCACCGAAAAGTGGAACCAAAGCGTATACCAATCTGGCGAAAGCAAGATAGTCGCACTTGATATTTCTAAGGCATTTGACAGCGTTAGGCATCAGGCTCTCTTGTCGAAAATGTGTGCTTTTGGGATCGATGACTCTCTTCTTCAATGGATTAGAAATTACCGTTCGGAACGTTCAATTCAAGTTGTCTTGGACGGTTTCAAGTCTGATATTCACAAAATAAATGCTGGTGTGCCCCAGGGCTTCGTTCTGTCTCTGACACTCTTTTTAATTTTCATTAATGATCTCTTGTCTGCTACTTCTAATCCAATTTATTCCTTTGCTGATGATAGCACTCTCTGCTTCTCATATTCGTTCCCGGACTCACCTCCCTGCTCTTCGGCTGTAGAACGGGAACGGCAGCGTATGTTAAACTCATTCATTTCCGATATGAATAGTATAACCAACAGAGTCGAATTTGATGCTTCCAAAACTCAATGCTGTCTGCTGTCGTTAACGGGAAACTTAAACACCCAGCCATTATCCATGAATGGCACTTGGATCGTCGAAACCGATAAACTTTCCATTCTCGGTATGTATGTCAGTGACAACTTATGTTGGAATGACCACACATTCGATGTCGCCAAAAATGCTGCGAAATCTCTAGGTTTCCTCAAGCGATGTAAGAAATGTTTTACTCCCTCTGATCTGGCTACAATATTGAGGCTTTCATCCATCCAAAATTGGAGTACAATGCCCACATCTGTTCAGGTGCTCCTAAAACATCTCTGCACCTGCTAGATAGGATTCAAAACCGTGCGATAAAACTCATTGGTGATACTAATATCAGTCAATCAATTGACACCCTTGAGCACCGAAGTAATGTCTCCTGTCTCACTTTGTCTTATCGCTATTTCCACCACCAGTCCTCCACTGAAATCGTCAGTAGCATTCCGCCCATTCAAACTTTCAACCGTAACCCGTCTCGCTATGAATGCTCATTAGTTTACCCTCAAGCCCATTTTCGGACATACAACTTGCTTATGGAATGCCCTGCCGACCTCTGTGTTTCCGGGTCGTTATAACTTGCAAACATTTAAACACAATGTACATCGGCACCTGTCTTTTCTTCCTCCCTAAATTTCCTTCGCCCGCGCTGTGTACGAACATTTTAAGGGTACAAAAACCCCTTGAGCACGCGCCGATTATAAAAAAAAAAAAAAAAAAAAATATATAAGGTTCCAGCAAAGGGAGGAAATAAGATATAAACGTTACAGATCCGAACTGAAGCCTGCAAAGACGAACTAAGGCCATTTCTGCAGATTAAAGTATAGAATATCGAAGGTGATTAAAATTCCGCTGTTAGGCAGAATAAATCTTTCAATTTGGATGAAATTAACCAACAATTTCTGCTACCCAGCCTGGACGGGAGGTTAAAACAGTCGAATTTATACTTAAGCCGAAAAAAGCTGCTTCGACCTAGCCGCTTAGCTGCATGTAAGGAGCATGTTACCACATAGATAAACTAACATATATGGCAAACTCCACTATTACTTTTGGAAACCCTCAAACTCCTCACAAATACACTTGTCCAAGCTTGTAAACTGCTGGAGCTTGCTAGAGTGACAGCAATTTACACGTAAAGTTCACTATGCACTTATATATAAGCATGTGTAATAAGGGTGACGTTTTTGTGTAAAATGTGAGGGGAATTGACATTGTTGACAATTCATACTTATTCTCGGACAGGTTGGCACGGATAGTAGCAATCAGTGGAAAGCGGTTTTTGGAAAGCCCAAAATCTGGAAAATTTTCCATGGCTACCAACTAATCTGACAAATATGCTTGAACAAACACGATGAATTGAATCTTTGCCACAGGGCGTTTTGTAAACAACCTGATTGGTTCATATCAGTATCACTTTAGGCCACAAAACTCCACCATAGACTAAGTTTTCTCACTATGTAGATCTCGGAGAAAATCCATGAATTTCACATCATCTGTTGATTGGTTTCAAGGAGCTTTAATATTTCATATCCCAACCAAACTCGACCGATTTTGCAGAATGAAGATAGAAAATCTAGTAGGTTCAATTACTCGCATGATGATATAGTATATCAAATGGAAGGATGCCGATCTTTGTTAGCACCATGATCGCTGGTATCTTTTCAGAAGAGGCCAAAACAAATATGCTGTCATCAAAAATTTATATTTAACACAGAAGCCTTAGCCAGGACGTCTTTCATACAGACATGTATAACAATCTCTGTTCATCGTTTAAATCCTGATAAGGAATGAAACGAATAAAATTTGGAAACTTCAAAGTAAAAAAAAAAAAAACTTTTCATAATTCGTGTAATTTTTTTTTTATTTGCTTTAAAACTCTGTTTTTATTAAATTCATTAACAATTACAAAAAATAAAAAAAAATTATTTGGGTTCCCATTCTTTCGTCAACTTCTTTCGAATGTCCTTCATAAGGTTGGTGACAGTTACATCCGTGATCTTTTTGAACGCTCTTTTCCATTTAGCAATAAAATCTTTTACGCCCTTTGCACACTGCTCACTTTTCCTCAATTTAGCCTTGACTAAAGCCCCATACCTTTTAATGGGACGGCACTGTGGAACATTGGGTGGATTCATGTCTTTTGGGACAAAGTCGGCATTTTTAGCAACAAGAAAGCTCAACGTCGCATGAGCATAGTGAGCTGAAGCTAAATCTGGCCAAAATAATGTTGAATCCTCGTGTTTGTTTAAGAAAGGAATCAAGCGTTTCTTTAGGCACTCGTTAATGTACACTTCTCCGATAATTGTTCCCGTTTTAATAAACGATGAGCTTCTGTGTCCACATTAGCAAATGGCCTGCCAAACGAGATATTTTGACCCGAATTTTTCCATCCCAATCGATGTTGTTGATTGCGGAAGAATCTCAGCTTCAAACGAGTTGTAAAACTGCTCATCTGGAAGAGTAGTAAAGTCGACTTTGACATAAGTTTCGTCATCCAAAACCAAGAACGCTTTCTAGTTGAAGATCAACTCGTACAGCTTTCGGGCTCGTGTTTTTAAGACTTTTTTTTGCTTTTCAATAACTTTTGGTATTTTTTGTGTTTTTCGTGTTTTTAGACCGTTACGTTTTTTTAGATCTTTGTACCATTGTTTGGTTGGTATTACATTTCCAAGCAACATCTCTGGATGACATAGTCCGGTTTTTTACGATCGCACCCACTATTTTCCTGTCCAAATTTGTATCATGTGCTCCACTTTTAGCTCCACTTTTCTGTTTTCGCTTAAGTGTCAACGTCTTCAAATATTGTTTAATAAAAGAATCCACTGTACTGCGTGTTATGTTTAAATTTTTTGCGATGAAATGGTTTGGACTCGAAGTATTTTCGAGCCATTTGTCATTTTATTCATTTCAGCCTTTATATGGCGCAGCATAATATTAGCATATCCCCAAAAGGGGACATGCCCTAAAAAAGTAAAACCATCATATTGAGCTCAGCCGGTTTGACCAGATGGGAGACAACTAGTGATCCAGTTTTTTGCAAAATAGATCGGTGTCATCGTTTCACAAATACGGACATTAACCGCTTTGGTCTGAAGAATAAATTAAAACAGCGTGCCTGCGTGGATAAATTGTTACAAATGACAGTTTCTTACGAAAAATATTAGCGGCAACCCTATTTCAAAATTCAGCAAAACGCAGAATACGTGTGAGATCAGTATTCTTGCCTACAAACATATGTATATATGTATATTCTGATCCTAAAACCGTACATCTATTTACCGTGCTTTGTTTGGAGAAAAGCCGACAACAGAATTAAAAACAAAGAACAAGAAGAGTGATAATTTAAATTGAAAATGCCACGTACAAAAGTATCTAAAAATTCTAAACGCAATCGTGATGCAGCAATTCGTGAGGAAAAAATCCGTGAATATGATGCACAACTGGAGCAGATGATCAGTTCGATTGACATGAAGGTCAAGCAAAACATTTCGGACATCGAAACCGATATTGTTCTGATAAAAACACGAATTCCTGAGAGGGTCCTTTCGATGAAGATCAGTGATTTAATGAACCTGGTACTCGTACAAAATTTTTTTATTAAGATGAAAAAATTAATAAACTTGTCCTTCTCTGTCTGGTAGAACTTGCAAAATTTCTCTGACGTCGAACAGTTGCGGAGCTATGTCCCTCTCCAACCGATGTCAAGTCAAAGTTTCAAAAAATCAAAGGACGATGAAGGTGAGTCTACAATTTAAATAGTTTTAAGATTTCGTAGACAAATTTATACATATGTACGTATGTAGGCATGACTAACATCTCTTCCCTTACTTAAAGGCTACAGCACAGAGGACAGTAGAGGAAGCAGCATAAATGTTTGCAAAAGGAATCTCGCCCAGCTACGAATCTTTACTCGTTCATCACGCTTACCAGGCCCACTAAGCTCGGCCAAGGCTCGAAAACCTCGTCGGAGTCGATCGGCAAGTGACTTTCCCAGTAGTGGACTTAAACCCAAGCCTTCTGCTACATATGGACATTTATCACGGCAAAAAGTTCGAACACCGATGACGTCAAGAAAGAAGGCAATAAGTGCTGATCGTACTTTTGAACAGAGTGGCACAGCCAAGAGTCCTACTGCGCTTCTCAGGTGGCCAAAACCAGGTGAAATGGTGATTTCTGTGACTGGTAGTCCTGTTGTCGCTCAAGTGTAAGTTGCAATCCGTCTTAGTTAAGAGAATTTGGTTTTATTTAAATTCTTTTCTCTTGCAGAATGCCAGATCATTTTGCAAATGTAAACATTCCAATTCGGGATGGAGTGCTATCATTAAGGCCTAAGAAACTGCAAAATCTCGATCCAACTCTTATGCACAGGATCGATGCGAATATTTTGAGTCAGATCAAGTTACTGCAGTCGAATTTGGATTTAATCATTAGCTTCGCAGATCGATCAGACAAATCTTCGTAGTACTTGGAGTCTATTAGTTCTATTGAGCTTAGAGAGGTCAAAGGTCGACTTAAATTTCTTTTAATCCAACTTAAATCCGATTCAAGGTTGTAGTTAATATTACAAACCAAATTTGCTCTGAAGATATTTTGTAAAGTTTTTTTTTTAAGGATCATTACGAGTATTATTATAATTTAATCGGTTACATGGGTTTCGACAGTTAAGAATTTGTTTTTAATATAATAAAGAAATTATTTTATTTAAACTTTTAACCATATAAAAAAACAACATTTTAGTAATATTTTGTAAGATTTTCATTAAAAAAATTTTGAAAATTCTGCCATTGGTACCTAGTTTTCGGAAAAGTATCCTCACAGTGGTCAGGTCAAGATAACTCATGATAGCTTGATCTGAATTCAAAAAAAACCTAATTTTTTCTCTTAGTAGGTGAGTATACGTACCAAAAGTTCGAGATTGAACGAAGGATTTAAAAAAAAAATTTAAATTTGAATTTTTGTCAGAGTTGTATGCAAAAAAGTACAATTTTCAGTCAAATCTACAACGCCTATTGCCTTGTAAAATAAGTTGTAATCACTAGACAACCCTATTTAGAAGAACTGGGCAAAATTTCAAAAAGATCGGTGAATTAGATTTTGAGAAATCATGTCCACCGACTTCAAAAATATTGCCAGCTAGTCCTTGGTAATTGGAACTGCATTCGTTTTTCTCTAAATGATTCTCATTTGGATTGTGGCAGCACTGATTCTTTTGACGTTTCCAAACAGTGACACGTCAAAGAGCGCTTAGTGGTTTCGTTTTTTAAAGTGTGTTTTAATTATGTTAAATACTCGTATCCTACTGATGGTACCCGCAATAACCAATCGACTTGTGATCGTTTATGGCTGTTGCGTTGATTCTATTGTATATGAGCCTATTTATGCAGAACCTGACCCAGCAAACTTTCGATTCCGATGGCTTCTTTGGCTATTTCTATAGCACGTTCGATAGATTGTAGGTAGATTCATCAATATAGGCAACTGGTTAGTTAGTTTGCTGCTTCGGGCGGCTAGACCCGGGAAATGGCTATTGCGGAGCATGCTGCGTAAAAGTATGCTCTGCATAGTCACATTCTAAGAGTTAGTTGATAAGAATTAGCTGTTTTACAGCGCAGGCAGCACTGGACATTATCAACGATTGGTGAGCTTAGAAATGGGCTTTTAGCCCTCTCAAAACCGAGGTTTTCATTTTACGAGAAGGAGGGAGCTGACTGGTCTGACTTATCTAGTGATTAAAGGTATCACTATCCATTTCTTCAATAAAGCTCAGTATCTAAGCGTCATCCTGGGTAGTAAACTTGTTTACACTGAGCATGTACGTCGAAAACCTGCAATGCGCTGTCAGTGTGAAGGACTATGATAAGACCTATTAGATCCTATACGCCGGCTATCTGGTAAAACAAGCTTTCACGAAGATACATCACTGTTGCTTTTTCCTCCCCTTGATATTCATATCATGAGCTGCATCCTTATAGCCATCCTCCATTTAAAAGGAAGTGGTTTTTGCTACAATATGCCCTGTAGTTTTGCTTACATTCCACATAGACACTCTGTTGACTCTAGCCTTATGGGCATGCCATCTAATGCCGTGACACCAGCACTCCAGGTGCAGAAAAAATACGAAACCGATTTTCCCTGTGTCCACGACTGATTTCGGTGAGGGTCTCACCCAGGAAAAGTAATGTAGTCCGGGCTTCACGAATGGCTACTTTAGGATGTAGCACATGTGCCGTTTTGGAGGACGACATCTTTTATATCCTCGTTAGGAAATTTTGCGTCCATCTTCTAAGGGGGAATATAGGCAATCACGATGAGAAGACTTACGTCTTTGCAAAGAATAACGTTTGAAGTACAAAAAGAGACACTCTTCAGGCCAAAGTTTGAGGCCACCCTCAGTGCTCGAAGAAACTTCTTAGTAGAACAATAATAATAATAAAATGAACATAGATACTTAACATATATGAAACCAAAATAAGAAGAAAAATATTTCTATTTTATTTTAAACATAAAGCAATTTATTAAAAAGGATAACAAATGACTTACACCGATTTTTCGCCGTAACAGCCAACTATACATTCGATTACTTTTTTTTTAACAATTCTTTATTTCTTTGTCATTATAAATTTCAAACATTTAAAACCAACGTTCACCGGCACCTCTCTTTCTATCCTCTCCGATTTTTCTTCGCCCGCGATGTGTGCAAGCATTTTAAGGGTACTTAAATCCCTTGAGCGCGCGCAAATTATAAAAAAAAAAATGATGCCGGACCCTTCTATTTAGCTCCTCCCACAACAGCTCTAAAGGGCTTAAATCTGGTGCAAATACCTTCCCTCTTTCGCAATTACAATGCGAATGGCCACGCAAGCAGAAGAAGCAGCAGCGAGGTACGACAGCAGAACCGTTTACAGAATCACCAAAGAGCTTATAGGTGGCCGAAGCTCTACTCAACACCCAGAGAAAAGCTTAGACGGTTCGTTGCTAATATTGCATGAGGATCAAGTGAAGAGATGGAAGGAGCACTTTGCTTCGGTTCAAAACCGAGCATTCGCCAGCAATATGCACCTAAGTCCCGAATTCGCACCACAACACCCAGTAAGGAAGAGAATATTGCCGCGATCAAAGCACTGAAAACCAATAAGGCGGTAGGATTTGATGGTATACCTGCGAAGCTGCTTCTAGCTGCGCCAACGCCATCAGCTGAGCTACTGTTCCCATTTGTCGGAGAAAATGGAAAGTCGAGAGTTTTCCGGACGAGTGGAAAAAGGGAATGATCGTCAAGCTCCCTAAAAAAGGCAATCTAATGCAGTGCGAAAACTGGAGAGGTATCTGCGTGCTGCCTGCTATGGCCAAGATAATAGCTAAAATCATTCTGGAGCGAATCAAAGAACACTTCGAAGACACACTCAACGCCGAACAAGCAGGTCTCTGCTCTGGATCCTCCTGTGTCGACCACATCAACACCTTGCAGATCATCATTGAGCAGTGTGTTGAGTACCGATCACCACTTCACCTGCTGTTCATCGATTTTGTAAAGGCGTTTGATAGTGTCAATCGTCATTTATCTGGCGTGCCTTGCGCAGGAAAGGCATTCCTGATAAATTAATAGCAATTATCAAGGCTACATATGATGGGTCAACATGTCACGTCTTACACAGAGGAAGACTGTCTGAGGAATTCGAATTCTAAAGCGGGGTTAGGCAAGGATGCATACTTTCACAAATACTGTTTCTATTGGTGATTAGCGATGTGCTGAATGCGGCCTTGTTAACAGGAAATGGAGGAATTCGATAGACTCTTACATCTGAACTCAAACACCTTGACTACGCCGACTATGTATGCCTTCTGTTTCACCGAATAATGGACCTTCACCAAATGACAACAAATGTGGAGAGGAAAGCAGACGTCGTTGGGCTGAAAATTAACTCGGCAAAAACAAAAATGATCAGCATAAGACCAAACTCATCAAATCATATATTTATTGCTGGACAGACGGTTGAGAGAGTAGAGAGTTTCCAATACCTTGGGAGTATTGTCTCAACCGAAGCCGGAACCGAACTGGATATAGCCAACCGCATAGGCAAAGCAAATTCTGCGTTTGGGACGCTATCCACAGCTTGGCGAAGTAATGAAATTATCTTAAACACCAAGCTACGACTGTTCCGTTCCAACGTTGAATCTGTGCTACAATGTGGAGGGTGACCACCACTATCACGAGGAAGCTGCAAACGTTTGTAAATAGGTACCTACGCTACATCTTAAGGATATTCTGGCCAAGCCGTATCTCTAACGAACAGCTTTATCAGAGAACGGACCATGAATCTATAGGCACAAGTGGCAGTGGATTGGTCGCACTCTCCGAAAGGGTGACAGGTCCATAGCTAACCAAGCGATGCAATGGAATCCGCTTACTCAGGATGGCAGGATGCGCGGCGGCCCAAGGAGTATGTGGCACAGAACAGTTGAGAAGGAAGCATGGCAACTGGGAAAAAGTTGGGGTGAGCTGAGGCACATTTCCAGAAACCGCACTCGATGGCGCGTAGGCATAGTAGAGGCCCTAGGACCCACAAGGGGATGCAGGAAGGAATGAATAGAGCTGCCTGCACTTTAGAGCAGATGGTCACGTCCCGAAGACGGGACGCCACTTTGCGGGAATATCATGATGCGAGTGAAGACTCTCTTCAGAGCTGCCGGAAGCTGGTCTATACTTTTTTGTAGCATAACTGGACGACAGGCGACTTGAAGCCATCAATGGAAGTAACAGTGCGTTTTTCTCTCACCACAACCGATGACAAATAAAGGCTGATGCTTTTAGAGGTACTTGAGTACCTACATGAGTAATCTAATCACACATGCGTCGACATGCAACAACTTGGCGTATTTTCCATGAAGATCTTGGTTTAAAAGCATACAAAATTCAATTCGTGCAGGAACTGAAGCCGGCCTACTTTTCGAATCGTCACCAATTCAGTCATTGGGCTCTTGAAAAGCCTCAAGAAGATCCACTGTTTTCGATCAAAGTTTTGTTCAGCGATAAGGCCCATTTCTGACTTAATGGATACGGTAATAAGCAAAATAGCCATTTTAGAGTAGGCAGCAACCCGAAGAAGTTCATGAGCTGTCATTTTATCCAGACAAAACAACAAGTTTATGGGCTGGTGGAATCATCGGTCCATATTTCTTCAAAACTGAGGCTGGCCGGAACATAACTGTGATTAGCGCCCGTTATTGCGCCATGATAATGGACTATTTGCTGCCTGAAATTGAAGCCCGTGGTCTCGACGGCAATAATACGGCGCCACTACATAGACCGTGAAACCATAGCTTTATTGCGAAAACGATTCGGGGAACAGTTAATTCCACGCTTTGGACAGCTGAATTGGCCGCATAGATCATGTGACACCACCTCTAGACTTTTTACCTTGGGGCTACGCAAAGTCCAAAGTCTACACGTATAAGCCGGGTACGATTGAAGAATTCGAGGCCAACATTACTCGAGTCACTGGTCAAACACCACTCGTAATACTCGAGCGGGTCATCGAAAATTGGAAGTTCAGAATGCGCCATGCTAGCCGCAGTTACGGCCAACATTTGAAAGAAATAATCTTCAAAAAAACAAATGTAAAAAATGTTTCTTTTGTATGATAATAAAGATTACCCGCTAAAATTTAATTGTTGGATTATTTTTTTTATTTTTGAAAAAAGCATCTCTAAAAGAATCACCCTTTACCACCTAGGACGTGTTTGCAGCTTCTTTGATAGGAGCTGGTTTTGATAAGGTTGTTTAGAAGTTTTCTGATTTTCCTGCGTAGTTGCTGCCAATCTGCGTACCACCACTGAACGGGCGATCTGCAGAATTGTCTCCTAACTGGGCATGTCAGCCCAAAACACTTGGCTCTGGCTTTGAACAGCTGCCTCTACCTTTTATTTTGTTCTGAGTTTAGGTGGAGCGTTGGCGGTTTTGCTGAACCCTGTGGGTCCAGTTTACTTTTCGTGGATTCTTCCTCTTCAACAAGGTTGAAATCTTCCATCCGATTTTCAATTTAATATTTCCTATAGTCTGACTTGGGAACTTGCGATAGCTATTCCCGGTCGGTAATCTCCTTAGCATTACCGATTACTGTCTTACGAGTACTTTCGTAACAAATGTTCGCTAAGAGATTACCATGTCAGGCGGTAGTATGAAATCCAGAAGAGGCTTGCTTCTGACGCTGTCCCAAAAAGTATTCTGTATTCAGCTGGATGTGATAAGTCCCACCTTCCTGGAATCACAGTTTTTCATGAGTTCGGATAGTGCCTTTGGTCGTGACGATAGTAAAATAGAATCAAATGAAAAATAATCTGAGGCAATGATGAATCCCTTTTTTTAAAGATTTGAATTACACCTTTATTGCAGAGTTCTCCAAGTTTTGATGGTGAGAGTGAACTCGGGACAAGTTCTGGGCTTTTCCGATCGCTCGTCATATGGTACAGTGGTGGGAAACATCTTAAACATCCGAAACCAAGTTCCGTTTATTCCACAAACATTGATGGATAGCGCCATCTATTGAATCAAAGTCCCAAAGGTGTTTTTTTTTTTTTTTTTGATTTCATTTATTACAATCATTACAACAATTTCAATAATTAAATTTAAAAAATAATCGTTTAATACTCGTACATGTGCTGTACAGCAACAACTTTCTTAACAAGAAATAAAATAATAAATACGAAAATAAATATTCACCTTAACCTTACCTAACCTTAAAGTCGCTATTTACAGTCTTTTTTAAAGACTGACCTACATTACGTTACATTACAATTCGTCTTAGTATACAACATTTACTCTGTTGTCTGGTGGTGGTCTGTAGCACCAGTATGATCCCACCACACCGAGTCCAATGAAAAATATGGTGAAGGTCGATAGACCCAGTATCACACCGGTGGTGACATCATGAAGTGGCAAACCAGGATATGGATCTAACGCCAACAGCACAAGCAATCCGCAACACTTTAGCAAGCTAAACATTGTCACCAGAATGTAGCCTGAAGTGTAGCTGCGATTTGGTAGCCACTCGCTGCGTCTCGATCTGAATCCCAAAAATCCCAGACCAACTCCGCAGAAAGCTGCGGCTAAACTGAACTGCAGGTAGAACGATTTACCCATCTGTAAATGAAAACCTAGTTAGAATAAAGGATTGGGAACAGAGTTATTAGAAGGGCTTACATGTGCGATCATATAGATGCAGAGTCCTGAATTCATTGCGCTTCCAAGAATCAACATCAGCGACACAACAGCCAGGGTAGCAGTGGCATTGGCTACCTTCTGTGGATAAGAGTTATTCCAGGTTTTGTTGAGGCTGTCATCGCCAGGATTAACCATTGTGGCGACTCTGGGTGTAATTACAGCTGTAGTACGCGCATCCGTTGGAGAAGATCGTTGGATTTGACTTGCGCATTCGTAGTGCAGCCGATGTGGAGATAATTCATTCTTTCGCTCTGGTTGGGTATGATAAATCTGTTGGCTTTGGTAGTAGTGTGGTGTGGTTTGATTGCTGTGCCTTGGGGTTGACATTGTCCGCTTTAGTGGAGTCTTAACTGGAGTAGACAGTAGCTCGTGGAGTTTCCTTGTTGCTGCAGGATTTTTCAAAGGCGTATTTGGATATGATGAGATGATTGTTCCTTTCTGAGGTGTTGATGTTTGCAAAGGTTGCCGTAGGATATGATCCTGATTATTTTGACTTTGATTTAAGCTTGATGTGCTAAGGCATGTCTCCTCTTCATCTGTTGGTATTACAGCATAGCGATGGGTTCTTCCGTTGTGCATTTGAATAATTTCATGGTTATCATCGACTAGTTCTTCGTCTTCGGCTGTTGGAACCATTGCATATCGTTGGTTGCTCTTTTGGTCGACCAGAACGAATGTTTTACTTCCAAAGTCACTCGAGAATGCTGGCTTCATACGTGTCTGCTCTTCAAACATCGGAATTGGTGGCAGACTAGTAAACTGCTCCGATGAATCCTCATGCAGTGATGTTTGCTCCTTGGCTACGGGCATATGACAATACCGATCAAGGTTATCTTGACTCTTGACAAATCTTTGAGCTTTGCTGATTTCAGCTGGTTCTGGTCCTGGAACTATGGCATAGCGATCTTTTCGTGCAGTTGGCAACTCTTCGACAGGCACTAGAGCGTATCGTCCACTTCCCGAACGCGTTTCAAAGGGCCCACCAACTGTTCGATTTAAATTCACTCCTGGCTTGGGGCCAGGTCTAGGAGGGCTTAGCGATTCAACATATTGCTGACCCTGCCGGTTATTGCGGACATTGCCTTTGCGGGACAGCGTACAGAACGATCGTGTTGACATGCTTCGCTGAATTCGAAGTGGACCGTCGCGGGCATTTTTCACGGAAAAATTCAAACTGCGATTGTGCAGAGACGACTGATGGTCTTGTTGCTGCTGTTGTACGGATGGAATTGGATAGAATTCACTGCTCTGGCAGAATGCCGGATTTGTGTAATTATGTCGAGACATTTGCACTTATAGAGTATCTGATATCACTAAATACTTTGAACATCTATGTACGTTTCTTTAATTTGATTTCAAATTTCACTGATTTGCCTGGCATTCACTATTCGAACTTTTCACAATGAGATCCTTTTATGAACTGAGCACGCGATCGTGACGAATATTTCTTCGAAGCAAGAAGTACTCTTGCCTCTTGCTATTACCCTAAACGAATTGTGTGTATAGTGAACGTTCAGTCGTACGTAACATCTGCTCCTGGTGCTGGTTTGAATTTAATGCTGGTAATGGCGAGGGTTTCTTTATCGAGGGGTGAAAATATAAAGTAACAGCCGTTGGGTTGGTTATAGATACACACATTCACATGAATTTGAAATGGTAATGTGACTTAGGTTATTGTAAAATTCGTATAATTGCATAGATGTGCTACTTGCTCGTAGAATATAGTATTCGTATTGCCGCCGCGCACGTATGGGGTAGGTGAGCAGTGTTTTTTTTTTTTTTTTAGAATTTTAGCCGTTACAATTTTGTTGATCTTCCCCTCTGTCGTTGTGTCGGTTTGGAAGGTTGTTGTAGATTGTAGATATGTGGGTTGATTCATCGGGCGCAGGGGGATAAAATAGTCTATTATGGAATGTGACAAATTTTTGGAACAAGAATGCAGTCAGAAGGAAAAATTGAAGCTAAGCTGGAGTACGTACTTAAGCCACGGGCAATAGACTCGTTAGGTACATCCACTTTTTAAAACTGAATGTACACACATGCAACATACACATTTATTCATGTTAATTATGCTGTGAATGGATTGGTAAAACGGATAGCAATTAAGAGGAGTTTGCCTGTTTGCCGATGGTGGAGTTTTTAATTCAAAGTTGATGACGAAAAGGACGAGGGTATACCTAAGTTAATGGTAGTGAATAATTCGACTAAGTGTAATAAAGAGACATAAATTGAGCTAGATTGGTATGTTTGGTGTTGAAAGTATTGAGAGATGTTTGGAGAATTGCGTTTTCTTGCAGTAATCGTCGATACAAATTTAAAATAAAGAGAGAAAGGCTTTGAGTTTAGTAACAAATCGTTAGACTCAAGTAAGGTGTCATTTTTAGGTTCACAGGCAGTTAATGAACTGGTCCATTTGGCCTTACCAATAACGAGAGAGCTCATCATATAGAATGGTGTAAATAATAGGGCAATTTAGTTCCAAAAAGGGACCTATGTATCCCTTGACCAAAAAATTCTCAACCAAATTGGTCACATTACGATCGACGCAAGACACAGTTCCAATATTCTAGATTCGAACGTTCCAAGGAGCGAATGCGGATAAACTGGAAGACTGCTAGAGGCTTTTTCTGTTCCAGTGTCCTAAAGCCTTTTGACGAGTTCTATGCTGCCAGTATCAAGTATAGCAGACCAGTGGCACCATTGTCAACAAGTTGCCAGACACGCAACATCCGATGTGCTAAGTTTCACCCGCCCATCACTTTGATAAAGAATGTAATGGTAAGCACATGCAGCCGAACAGGTAGCATACAAAACAGAGTTGCAAAGAAGGACGATCGCTGCTTGCGAACGCTATGATCAAAAAAGACCGACGCTTCTCAATAAGAAAAAAGAAAGAAGGAGAGAAGCGCTCGATCGAGGCATTAAAGAGGTGCTACTCGAGGAATGACGTTCGGAAGTTCTATAAAAAGTCAAAAGAACGTACCAATGACTCAAATTCCGAACAGAGACATGCAAAGTTAAAGATGGCAACGTAATTGTAGGGCCACAGTAAGTGTTGAAGTTATCGAAGGAGTACCTACTTCTGCAGATTTTCATTCAATTTGGCAAATGATCGACAATAACTTCGTTCAAAAAGAAGAGGCGATAGCGATATCTAAACTAAAGACCAATAAGGCCGTAGATCCCTGACTGACTCCCTGCCAGCTCATCTTTAAAATCGGGTTGGATGAAAGTACATCCAGTGAGTGGGACCTCAGCATCGGTTGCCCGATTTTTAAGAAAGTGACCATCTGAACTACAGAGGAATGAGTCTCTTTAACACGATATATGTACATTGCAAGGCCGTGTATGACCGCATTAAAAGGGACGAGCTATGTAGATAAAAATCAGCGAGCTGTTATTGGTGCGCTTGCGGCAACTGAAACAGAAGTAGTAAAGATGGGTCTAGTGGTAAATACTCGTAAATATGAAATAAAGTATTTGGATTTGACAAGAAACGAGACCCAACATCAACGGCTAGGCCAGGACGCTACAATGGGAAATTATAATTTTGAAGCGATGAAGGACTTTGTTTACCTGGACTCAGTCGTAAGCTCATATAATGAATAACCCCAGAAATCAAGCGAAGAACCGCTCTTGCAAATAAAAATAAGTCCCTTTCACTATAAGACCCTCATCTCAGTCTTATTGTTTGGTGCAAGGGCATGGACTTTGTCAAAAGCAAAAGGAAATGTCCTTTGTTGCTTCGAGAAAAAAGTTTTTTAACTGATTTTTAGTCCCTTCTCCATAAACAGAAATTGGAGAAGAGAATACAATGACGATCTGTACGATAATAGATCGACACTGACCTTGTTAAAAGGAATAGAATCCATCAGTAAAGGCGACAGTTTCACCTGAGGTTCGAATGAGAAGTTGAAGGAAAAATAGTTGAACCACTAAAATGCGAAAACTTCAGCAAACTCTTGGCCTTATTAACGCAGTGATTCGAAGATAGAGTGGCCAGTAGAAGGTTCGCAAATTAACCACCCCCCCTAGAGGCGCAGAAGTAATGCAGATACCTGGGAGAAATATGTAGCTTTAGTAGCATTAGCGCGTCACTTTTTACAACTATTAATAAAAGAAGAAGAAGACATTAAATGGCAGCTTACAGATCGGAGCTTCAATCAACCAATGTTTCTCCTTCAGTTATGCACGCTGTTGTCCAGCCGGTGTATTTCCTTGCTGGACCGCCCCCTACATATTCGGTCAACCCAAGCGCCAAAGAAGATCACATGGTGAATCTTCCGCTCCTACAGTCGCCTGCTCTTTAGGACTCTTTCCGAGCAGATGGAAAACACCATTTGTCCAAGCCGTCCTTAAGAAAGGCGAATCTTCTTCCCTCCCTTCCTACAGACCCATTGCACTTACGCCCCTTCTTTCCAAGGGCATGGAAACGCTGATAAATCGTAAGCTAATGAAATATCCCGAAACTCGAAAACTTCTCAATGACCAGCAGTATGGTTTTCGTACCAACAGGTCCACTGGTGATTTGATAGTATGTCTCACCGAAAAGTAGAACCAAAGCGTACATTAATCTGGCGAAAGCAAGATAGTTGCACTTGATGTTTCTAAGGCATTTGACAGAGTTTGGCATCAGGCTCTTTTGTCGAAAATGCGTGCTCTTGGGATCGACGACTCTCTTCTTCAATGGATTAGAAATTACCTTTCGGAACGTTCAATTCAAGTTGTCTTGGACGGTTTCAAGTCTGATATTCACAATATAAATGCTGGTGTGCCCCAGGGCTCCGTTCTGTCTCCGACAATCTTTTTAATTTTCATTAATGATCTCTTGTCTGCTCCTTCTAATCCAATATATTCCTTTGTAGATGACAGTACTCTCTGCTTTTCATATTTCCTCCCGGCCTCACATCCCTGCTGTTCGGCTGTAGAACGGGTACGGCACCGTATGTCAAGCTCATTAAATTCCAGTATTAACAAAATAAGCAATTGGTTAACTATCAACTGAGTGGAATTTGATGCTTCCAAAACACAATGCTGTCTGCTGTCGTTAAAGCGAAATTTAAACACGCAGCCATTGGCACTTACATCGTTGAAACTGAAAAACTTTCCATTCTCAGTAAGTGTGTCAGTGACAACTTATGTTGGAATGACCACATATTCGGTGTCGTCAAAAATGCTGCGAAATGTCTAGGTTTCCTCATGATTTGGCTTGAATATATAAGGCATTCATCCGCCCTGACATCTGGTCAGGTGCTCCTAGAACCTGCTATATAGGATTCAAAACCGTGCGGTAAAACTCATAGATGATACTACATTAGTCAATCAATTGACACCCTCGAACACCGACGTAATGTCTCATGTCTAACTTTGTTTTATCGCTATTTCCATCACCAGTGCTCCATTGGAATCGCCAGTAGCATTCCGTCCATTCAAACTTTCAACCGTAACACCCGTCTCGCATTTGCCCGGCTGATCTCTGCATTTCCTGGTCGTTATAACTTACAAACACTTAAAAACAATATACTTCGGTACCTCTTTTTTCTTCCCCCTTAAATTTCCTTCACCCACGCTGTGTACAAACATTTTAAGGGTACACAAACATTCATTATAAAAAAAAGGAAAAAAAAAAGGTGGGGCAAAAGTAATGACTTGGCTGCCATTTTATTAGAAATGGAAAAAATTGGACTCGGTCAAATGACCACATCCTGAGTAGATGCACATTTGTGCTCGTTTAACGACATTTTGAATTGTTGCTTGCAAAACATCTGACTCCAAATTGGTGATTTCTTGTTCAATGTTGGCTTTAAAGACTTGCAAAGAGAAAAGCCTGGCGCTGTCAGATATATGATTTGGCCGGCCACTTTAAATCACCAAAACGGGAGATCACATGGCCTGAAAATTGGTGATTCAAAATCTCCATTGTTGCCCGAGTTGTGTGAGAAATTGCTCCGTCCGTCTGTTCGTAGCGCTTACTAGTTTCGGTTACGGTGGTGCCGTCGTTCAGCGTCCTCAAAAAAATACTTTTACTGCAAATGACGTACTAAACAGTCATTTTGAGGGGAGACTTTTCGTGCATTTTATGTGGATTCTCCATGTCACGGAAAATCAAATTTTGTTTATTCACATAACCACTTAAGTGGAAATGGTTTTCGTCGCTCATTATGATTTTGGATACGAAATCATCAACTTCTTGCACTAGGTTTAACAGAGCATGGGACTAAGTTAACCTCACTTGACGGTTAGCAGCAGCAATTGGTGGACGAAGGGAACATCTTCAAGTCTCTCATCAAAATTCGACGCAAGGAACTTCTGCAGTTGCCAAATTTTGTACATCGTTCTCTGGTCGCTGTTTATGAACTCTGTCGGACGTCCTCGCCCATAGCAGTGATATTCTCGGTCGAACGAGTAATACGGGGCGACCACTTCTTGCGACGTCTCTAGTGGACTCAGTTTGCACGAGACGCTCAGCAAAACGCTTAATTGTTCGCACACATGGAGCAGGACGGCGAGGAAAACGACGACGAAATTCACGCTGCATTAAAACACTCCATTGCTTGTTGTCAACTAATTCTCTATCTGTCTATGTACATACAATATAAATGTCAAAGTAAAATGACACTTGAAGTCATTTGCAAAAATTATGGCGAATTGACATTACTTTTGCCCCACCTTGTGTATGCTGGGAGACCATTTCAGAGTGTGATGATTAGAAAGAAGAATTTTCTGCGAGATGTGAGGCAAGTAAATCGGTTTAATATTATTGTTAATGTACATGTATTATGCGAGCGAGTTGGCATAAGGTTCGATATTCAATAAAAAGGTCTGTTCCAGGACTCCAAATTTGTAAAAAAAAAAACTTTTTCAGCGAGGAAAATATTATAAAAGAGAACACTTTCGAGACAGTAATTCGTTTCCCCACCCTGCCATTTGTTATAATTTATTATAAACGAGGTTTTTCTTTGGGCAGGAATTGTAAAAACGACAAATTGATTGAAATTTTAAAAGAATCCTCAAACTTGCAAAAATTTAAATTTCTGTGAATTGCGACAATTTTATGGAAATTAACTCAAAAGAAGACTTGGACATAGACAAAGAGGTGGAATTGAAGTGAATTGTTCGGTTAATACAATAGAACTCATTAAAAATCTTCCTCGTGCTTTGAAATTTCTTTTCTATTTTGTTTTTAATTGTTGCTTTTGATGTTTGACACACGTTTTACAAAAAAACGTTCCCGCGAGATTTTAAGTTTAAAAGAAAATTCATCTCTACCTCTCAAACTAAAGCAGAAAATTCTCTTTTACAAATTGTTACAAAAATCTCACGGAACAGACCTAAAGTCTTAAGAATCAACTGAATCAAATTTTTGCAAGTTGAAGATGTATCGTGCTATGGAATTTAATGCTATTTTTGACTTCCTGTATGAGCTGGAATCGGGAGAAGAGAAGCTATTATTGGAACAATAAGTGCATTTGCTAATTTGAGCTTAATATGTTTAGGTAAGTAGTTGCTAGAATATTGTTGAATAAGACTCCAAGCTTTTTAACTTTTGCCATAATTTCAACGTGAGAGTTATTTAAGGCAATTTAAGGAGATTTCGAAGGATTAATGAGTACTCGTAATTCCTTCAAGGATGGCCATGGTGATATGGTAGATAAGTTTCCATTGAACTTTACAACTGTATCTTCTATTAAACCCATTGGAGCGCTTAGGTAGAGTTATGCCTCATCAACACACATGAAGGTAAGTCGTTGATGAACATTGATAACAACAAGGGTCCAAGTAATTAGCCTTGAGAAACACCACTGGAGACTAAACGGAAGGAAGGAAGTTGACCACCTATCGACACGGCTTGAAAAAGATCTCTGAGATATGACAAAATAAGTTTAACCGATGTTTCAGATAGATGAAATAAGTTAGAGGGTTTCTTGCACAGAATAATTGGATTCGCCGAATCAAAAGCTTTGGAAAAGTCAAGAAATGTCAGCAGTCTTATGTGTTCATGGCCAATTGCAAGTCGGATGTCATTTGTCATTTTTAATAATGCTGTAGTATAGTTATGGGAATTATTGAATGAATTCGACTATAGATAGTTAGTAACTGAATGATTTGAGTATTCTTTGAATTCCTTTGCGCTAGAATTTCTATTTGCAAACGCAACCTACATACATAAGTGTGCACATAGGGTTGGTTGAAAAGTTACCGACCTCAATGTAAAGATAGCGGCCCTCGTCAATAAAAGCTAGTGAATGCTAGTTGTGCATCTTTTGACAGTTACTTACCGAAGTTTCAGTCATTTTGGACGCGCAGTTTTTAGTTGACATCCGTTTGAGTGAGTCGATGTGAGTGTTTTTTGTGAAAATGGAAAAAATTGAGTATCGAGCTGTTATTAAATTCTTGTTTTTGAAAGGCAATACACCTACGCAAATCAAAAATGAGTGGGGACTCTGCACCATCATTTGCCACAGTGAAATTTTGGGCAGCTGCCATAGCGAAAATCCATGAATTACGGTTTGAACTGCTTGACCATCCGCCTTATTCACCAGATTTAGCCCCAAGCGACTTCTCTTTGTTCCCTCATCTAAAAACTGCGCTCGGAGGACAGAGATTTTCGTCAAATTAGGAGGCAATCACCTTCGTGAACAATTATTTTGCAGAGAAAAACGTCAAGTACTATTTGGACGGGTTAGAGAGATGGGAGCATCGCTGGGAGAAGTGTGTAGAGTTACAAGGCGACTATGTAGAAAAATAGAAAAAAAACTTGAGAAAAAATGTCTGGTAACATTGTTTGGTCGAAAACGGAAGACAACCCTCGTATGACATGTAGCAACGGGTGGTAGAGATTTGATCGGCGACGAATATCTGTCTAAATCACCACATACGTAAGTGAGAAGCAGAAAGTCATAGTAGTAGATCCATTTACCCCAAATACAGGGACTTTCCTCGACATTATGGAGTGTTTAACAACATGTGTAGAACAACTTGTAAAAAAAATCCGCAGGACGTTGGTCTCTGTAACTCTATCGCTTGGGGCTAAGATCGCACAGAATAAACTCATCGTTGGACAACGCTGACTGCAAAAATAAAACTTGCAGAGGAATTTCAAAGAAAAATTGTCTTACCGTCAACCTGGCCCCTGTGACAAATTGGCTTGAAGCCAACCCCTCAAAGGCAGAGATTATTTTCTTCACCAACAAGTGATCAATCCCTACCTTCAAATACTGTCTAAGTTAGAGAGAACAGCAAACGTAGATTTGAACTCTTGCAAAAAAGTGTTTAGCACTAACTGTGACTTCAAGCCTGCTCCACTATTTATGTATAGGTACAATACATACGCTGAAGTAAATGACATTATCTAGGCTCCAACAGCTACTATTAAGCTTGAAAGTTCTATGTTATATCAAGCTAAGGAACCGCCTGAAAATTATCTTATTATCTTTCATCATCTAGGCACAATAGACATTCGTTTAATCTAAGCGCCCACACATACCTTCAAAGATGTACATGGTGGCGCAGAAGTTGTCATCCAATCTTTTGTAATTTTTTTTTATGAATGAAAAACTTTGGCTCTGCTTTTGGATTATGTTTATTTGATGTCTTAAATGTTTTCCATTAAGTCGAGAAAATGATATCGGCTAAGTGGTCGCCGCCAGAATTTATGACGACTTTGGCTCGACTTGTGGCATTTTCCATCACTCTTGCCAGAACTTCCGGCGATTGGTCCTCGCATTCATGACGGACATTCTCTTTGAGGGTTTCAAATGCCTGAGGCTTGTTGAAATAGATTCGTGACTTAAAAAAAACTTAAAAAGGAAATCTGGAATGATTAAATCAGGCGATTTTGCCGGCCAGTGCAAATCGCCAAAACGAGAGATTAGGCGACCCGGAAATGCAGCCCTCAGAATTTCGGTTGTGGTTCGTGCAGCATGAGCCGTTGCTCCATCCAGTTGGAACCACATGTTTTCCAGTTTTAATGCATCCAATTGAAGAAGGAGAAAGTGCTCAATTGCGTGGCACGTCGTCTGCGAATCTTCAACCACAGCTGCGATATTCTAAACACAACGGCTGCTCCGGAGACGGCCAGACCTGGCAGCATCTCGTGTGGTCTAATGCTCTTCTAGGAAAGCGGTTAAACCTCGTAGTGTTTGCCCAGTTGGTGTCGGACGACCGGGAAATCTGCGCCGAAATTCACGCTGCGCCAACAGCACCGACAAAAAAATCATACCAATTATTCCGCGTTCTTTAGGAGTATAGCGATTCATGTCTTGTTGAAGTGTATTTTGTATCTGTTTACTTCACAAATGTCAAAGTAGAATTGGCATTTGCCGCCATTTGCAAAAATTATATTGTAGCATCTTCCGATAGGGTGATGACTTTTGCGCTACCTAGTACAAGTATTAAGATTATAAACACATTGATCTCGTATGCGACATAAAAAACGTTTATGCTCATGTAATTGACATGCACAGTACTTCTTTTCTTCAGACCCGGGCAGACACTGCTGGGGTTGGCGCATGCGAATGCATGAGCAAATTTTACGCATGAGCTAATGCTTGCTTTTGATCATATCAGTTTCTCTAGCTTTGAAGATCTCATCGGCTAACCAATCGGCACTAGGGATTTGTTAGAATTAAATTTGAATATTGCTATCCTCACTTCGTGTTGGTCGAATGGGCGAAACTTTTCGATGTCTCCGTCCGTTTAAAAGTTTGTAGAAGGATCTCTTCTAAATACTCAGTCCGGGTTGATACGCCCTATTTTTCTTCTCTTAAAAGCTTAAATGCATTCTTAAAGTAGCATCTTTTCGAACTTCCACTTTTTCCTTTGCAAAAGTAAATATTTTTAAACTCAGATTTCTTTAAACGTTTTTTATTAGCAATTTTCAATTTTACAAGTTGATTTATAAAGCGAACTGTCACGCTGGAGCTCTCGATCGAAAAAGAAAGCTTTTTTCTGTTTTAGCACCCAAAGCCCAGTCAGTGTGTTTGACATGTACCCGTCCGACCAAAATTATGAGTACACTACTGATCTGATCTTTGTCGCTCTACTACAATATTTTCATCCTTTTAGACGGTACTGCATATTCGGCTTTTCTCTTTTGCTAGCATGTTTCAATAGCACCTCTGTTCTAAGCACTCGTTCGCGCACGCAGTGTTGGTCGATACAGCCCCTGCTTAGCTGCGAGTCCGCGCCTTATTTTGTTATAACATATTTTATATTATTATGGGTTTCTTGGTTGTTGGCGCCTTGTGAAACTTTGCACCACAAGGGCACTTATTCAATTTTCCATTGGCAGTATCGCCGTTGGTCGCACTTGATCTTGGTAATACGCAATGTGAGATAGTTGGATTAGGTTCTTGCTCCTACGATCGTAGCTACCCGACTTTAAACCTTCTAATGGTATTTTCCCGGTGCTGTGACTCGATTCGTTGTTGGCCAGGAAACTTACATATGCCTCAAAGCGTTCAATACGTAGTATGTCAGAGGTGTTCTGTTCTTCCGCTATGAGCTCTGAAAGTCAAATTTCAGTCAGTCTTTGCATCATCAAAGTATCATCGTCTAAACTCCCCTTTTTTTGTGGGGCCACTGATATTCCAAACTGATTTTCCAGATGATTTACACGTGTATCTTTAGTATCTTTGACAATGTTAAATGCTACACGCGCATGCACCTTTGTTATGTTTACAAAACTTTCGCGCTACAAAGTGTGTTGTATTTGCTTACATAGAACTTCTGCTCTGGGCAAATTTTAATCGATCGATCGATGCATGTTCGGTGATAAATTTTATCGAAGTTGATGTATTGTACGACGTACAATGTATGAGTGTTGTTAGCGGCACACATTCAACAATGGGACCAACTGTCATTGTGGCATGTGGCAGGCAGGACAGATACTCCATTATAAATATCTCAAACGTAAGCCGGCATGCTAAAGATAATTTAAGGGGCACACGCTGTTGTAGTAGTAGTTGTTGTTGTTTTTTTTCTTTTTTCTTCCCCTCTCTCCTCGCAAAGGTGATCAGCATTCCAGCACGAGCCAAAAACCTAAGAAACAGCTGCGACTGCGGCTACGACAACACAACAGCGATAACCTCATCCTTTCCGATTTCGATTCATCATTACCTTGCATTATTCCGTTGTATGTATGTGTAATACAGATGCAAACGATAGGATGGGTGGACTGCGTACGGATGTGCTGTTGGTAAACACGAATGTACATACATATGTACTTCCTTTGGGGAGAAACAAACGAAGCAACGACCTAGAAAACTCGAATTACTCGTTAATCGTATTCGTTCGATACCCGCGCTCGTGGCCCTAGTAGACTCATTCCTGAATTGAAGAATATTTTCTTTTCCTATTCCTGTGGCACTCCAAAGGAATCAACTTCTATGCTCCTGTGCCTGATTGTTTTGTAACTTGAAACTTATGACACTCTGAACGAATGTACGATTACGATTGCCAGCAAAGACGTAAAGGGGAGAGAGAGTAATCAGAATTGGTACCAATTCTAGGACCAAAATAAAAAGTACGAGCAGGACTAAGGCGCATACAAAGTTCCTTGCAGTAAAATGGATTCAACGTCTATCAACCCTTGTTAATGGGATTTCATCGGTAGACGGTGTGTAGTCTATAACGTTGTGTGCTAGTATGCATCTAAAGTGAGACCGGCTGCTTTTGAGGAAGTCCTTTGTATTGGAGCACTCGTCTTGTCGTCGTCGTCGTCCTTTCCATTTTTGTTTTGTTTTTTTTTTTTGTTTCAATTTTATTCTTATTTTAATTTCCAGTTCCCTATTGTGATTAAAATGATCGTGATGTAGAAATTGAGGAAAAAGAAAGAAGAAGAAAAAACTCTGCATGTCTGGCGTTTGCATTCTTCGTCGCATGTGCACTTCTAATTTCCCATTTCCGAGTTCGAGTTGCGAGAGACCGGTGAAACGGAAATTAATTCGGATTTCGGATGTTAGCTGGAAGAATTTTAATTAAGCCACTCATACGGCGTTGTGCTTGTATGTGTGGGGGGCATGTGTGCAAGGATTTTGTGACCTAATGTTGAACTTTTAGAAAAAGATGAGGCGGAATGGTATAGTGTTATGCCCGGTCTCATGTTGGACTAATGGCCTGATTATAGTGAGTTTCAGGAAGGAAGATGTGTGTTTATTTTTAAACAAATCCTAATATGCTGTTCCCCGTATACCTATGTACCTACTTTAAATTTTTAAATCGTGGTAGTAGAAGTAGGTAACTAGTTTAAATAGCAGTGCATGGTACAGGGTGATATAGTACCAAACCAAACCATCGTTTTTCTGAAGTGACTGCCAAGATGAAGACGCCTTGGATAAGATGGATTTAACCGTTGTTTACTCATGCAAGTCTGGCAAGGCCTGCGGAATTCGGGTAAGTACATATGTACGAGTATGTAGGGTAGGGCGAGGAGATTCTGACACGTTAACGGATATTGTCAAAAACTAAGAACATCCTTTTACAAATAAAGTTCTATTTACATAAAATGTACTTTAATAAGGTTTAAGCCTATACAAAAACAACTTTCAGTCTAACCGGAGCTTTTGCTTGCGCATGCCATCCGTATCTGACCGTATCACCGTAGACCAAAATATCTAAACGCGGAAGATCACCAATTTTCGAGGACTTTCGATTGTCCTGTGATAAAAAATTCTGTGCCAATATGCAAAATTCGAAAAAAAAGGGAAGTGATCGCGGCAATAATTACTGGAGTCCCTTGCAATGTCTTCCGGATAACGAAGAAGACATGGACGAAATAATTTCGCCAAATAGCTCTAGTGAAAAAGTGTTATTGCCTCCAATCAAACTATTGCAAAAATCCAGTGAATTTGTGCACAACCTTGCAAAATCTTTAAACATAACAGATTACTTTGTCAAAAAGATGTCTATAGGCATTAAAATCACGTGCAATTCTGTTGACTCTTACAGTGCCATATTAAAAAAACTAAAAAGTGAATGTTGTCAATTCTTTTCTCACGACTTCAAGAGCGAGAAAGATTTTAAAGTTATTTTGTATGGTATGAGCGAAATGGACCCCAATCTTCTAAAAACTTAATTGATTAAAATTTTCCTAAAGTGCATAAATATTAAAAAAATAATTAAAAAATCGGAGCATTTCACAGACACAATTCATTAGAAAATGGTTCAATAAAATTGCAAGATCTAAAAAAAAAATTATCGCTCCATCTTTCACACGCAAGTGAGCTGGAACTACCAACGTAAACTAAAAGGTAAATTAACTCAATGTCACAATTGCCAGATGCTTGGGCATGGTGAAAAAAATTGCCACGTCAAAACCTTCTGTGCCAACTGTGCTGGCCCACATAAAACTTCTGTCTGTACTAATTTTTCCGCTGAAAAATGTGCACACAAATCAACCGATCCATCTTGCGTTAGCCGATCAAAATTCTTAGAACTGAAGGAAAATTATAAACAAAATGTTATGTCAAAGACATCCAACCGACAACATATTCCACCACCCACTCACACTAAACATCATCAGGTTCCAATTAACTCGCTGTCAGAGTTCCCGCAGCTTCCACAGCGGCGTCAGCTGTTTCCCGCCTCTCACACTAATCAAACAATGTTGAAAAGTGTCGCCCTTCCAACAATCAACAATGTTTCTGACAACATTCCACTTACGTTTAGCAACATTGCCGCCAGCGCGACTTGCAACATTTCCAGCAACAACACTCTGTTCACAGCGGATGAATTAAATAGTCTAGCTATGGAATTAATTACAAATTTATCTATTGAACAATTTAATGTTATCACACGTTTAGCAACTAAGTTTTTGTGTCATAATTCTAAATAATATGATAGATAGGCATTTAAATATTATTACTTGGAATAGTAGAAGTAATAGTAGAACTTTTTAAACGCTAGAAACGTCGACATAGCTCTTGTAACTGAAACATGGCTTAAACAGGACTTACGATTGTCCACACCCGTCTTCAAATGCTATCGATGCGATAGAGTTGATCGAAACGGAGGTGGAGTAGCAATACTAATAAGAAGATCTACTCAGTACTCGCTTTTGCCTGTAGTGAAAACGCGGTTAATAGAAAACATTGGAACTACCTTAAAATTGCGTAACCAGAGTGAAATTAAAATCTTTTGTGCTTAGTTTCCCGGCGGTAGAAGCTCATTAGAAAAAAAGATAGCTTTTAAGAATGATCTCCGCAAATTACTCTCACTCCAAGGTGAATTTGTTATTGGTGGGGACTTAAATTCTAGACATAGAGATTGAGGATGCTTACGAGCAAATGCCTATGGTACGATCCTGTCAGATCTATGTTTAAGTTTTCCAGCATCTGTGATATTCCCTTCTAGTCCGACTTTTTTTCCCAGTTCTAACCGCAGTCCATCTGTGCTCGATTTATTTTTGTGTAATATGCTTTTCCCAACCGGTTTCCATTAATAACCTCAGCTCTGATCATAACCCCGTGTTTTGTCAGCTTCGCAAATCAGGTGTGCAAAAGGTCGAATGTGTGCTACGAGTAGATCTCAAAAATTCGAATTGGAAACGTTTCCGGTCAGTACTAACTTCTAAATTTCGGAACTTTCCCTCTAATCTAGACAGTGTTATCTCCGCTGCCGATGTTGATTCCATTGTCTCAGATTTTAGCAAACATGTACTAGACACTATTGAATTATGTGTTCGTAAAGTCCCGAAAACAACCTCGGTAATCAAGCTTCCCCCATACATCCTGGAACTCATTCAAATTAGAAATACTTCTCGAAGACATTGACAAAGATACCGCCAGCCGTTCTACAAACATAATGTTTTCCACCTCAATAATCTTATTTCAAAACTTATTTGTGATTACAACAACAAGAAGTGGAACACCAAATTACGATCTCTTGATTTTAGTTCAAAACCTTTTTGGAATATTGTTAAAGTGGTTAAAAACAAAAATAGACAGTTTCCCTTTCTTAAGGATTCTGATGCTACGTTCTGTACGGATCTTGACAAGGCTAACGCACTTGCTCTAAACTTTCGCAAAAATCACGAAATATCTTCTAATTTAGGTGACGCCGAAACAATTAATTTAGTGAACCATTCCATTCAAAATCTTTTGAGCGGTAACAATGATCCTCCATCCTCAAACCTGTACATAACCTTAGAAGATACCAAATTCTTGGTCAAAGAGCTGAGCAATCGTAAAGCTGAAGGATTCGACCAAATTAAAAACATATATATTAAGCAAATGCCTAAATCTGTCCTTGAGCGTTTAACGTTTGTGTTTAACGCCTGTATTAAAATGGAATACTTCCCAAATGTTTGAAAATCGCTAAGATTGTTCCAATTCCCAAAGCTGGAAATCCTCCTCATATAATTACTAGTTACAGACCAATTAGTTTATTAAGTGGTCTTAGTAAATTATATGAAAAGGTTATAAAAGAAAAAATCTCTAAGCATATTGAAAACAACAACCTACTTCCCGATACACAATTTGGGTTCAGGCGCAATAACAACACGACCCATCAAGTGCTAAGGATCTGCAATCATGTTAAAACGTCTCGTGCAATAGGCAAATCAACAGGCAAGATATTATTAGACGTCGAAAAAGCTTTTGATTCTGTCTGGCACGACGGGCTTATATACAAAATGATAAATTTCAATTTCCAACCAAATCTTTGTAGAATTGTCCGTAGTTTTTTCGCCAACCGTGGTTTTAGAGTGCAAATTAATAAAGATGTCTCCAGCATTGTCCACTTTTATTCTGGTGTTCCTCAAGGCTCAGTCCTGGAACCTGTTTTGTATAATCTGTTTACGTCCGACGTACCATCTGTACCCAACTGTGAAGTTGCGGCTTTCGCAGATGATATAGCGATATTCTCTTCTCAGGAATCTCGACTATGGGTTGAGAATTTTTGAAATTTACTTTAATAATTGGAAAATACTCGTAGAACTAAACGCGCACTGTAGCTTGTGCAATCTTTTTTACTAGGAAAAGAAAAGCCTGTTTTCTATCTAGTGGACAATTACATGTGAATGGGGCTAGTATAAGTTGGGAACCCTCAGTAAGGTACTTGGAAATTCATTTGGATTCCAAACTAACATTTAATACGCACATCACAAATACCTTAAGCAAAATTTCTGTTGCGACCAAGATGTTATACCCCTTTATAAACCGAAAGTCAAGACCGTCAAATGCCAATAAAATAACGATACTTAAAGTTATTTTTCAAGCAATACTGCTTTATGGTTGCCAAGTGTGGGGTAATTGTGCGAAAAGCCATCTTAAGAAACTGCAGGTTTCTCAAAATAAACTTTTGAAAATGATGATTAATTTACCGTGGTATCACTCAACGCGCGATATTCATCAAAAGGCGAATGTTGAATTAGTCCTTGATAGAATACGAAAATTGAATCAATGTTTTCTTGTTCGATGTGATTTTGTTGATAATCCTTTAGTTAATAACCTGAATGATAATAACTTTCCAACTTGATATCTTAATTTATTTTATTTACCTATTCTCTATTTATTCTTTTTGTTATTTGTTTAACTGTTATATTTATTTAACTATTTCTTCATTTATTATTTATTTATTTATTCATTTATTTATTTATTTATTTATTTATATATATATACATATATATTTAATTTTTTATTTTTTTATATTGAAGGGTTTTTTCCGCTTTCCCTTCGTTGTGATAATTAACGGCCATTTAACTTCAAATTATATATTCATTACAATATTACAGATGAAAGATAAAATACGTATCCTATCTCTGAGCTGTAAAACGTGTGGTAGCGAAACTTTGTAATTATTATGCGAAATAAAGAACTATCTATCTATCAAAAACAACTTTTAATAGTTAAATTATTTACCATATAAGAGTATAGTATAAATGTATAAATAAAGAAAAGTGACGAAACATCCTACTCTGTAGGAGGTTCCGACTTTTAAGTAGGTTTCATCTTGGTATAGGAGGTTACGTCAGTTCGAAAAATTGCAAAGGTACAAATTAAAGAACAAGAACAAAATACTTTTTCTTTCTATTTTCATTATGTATACTTACAAAAAACAATAAAACAAAAAACAAGGATTTCAGTCATTTTTTTGGTTAAAATAAAAAACTTAACTCAAATTTAGTTATAAACAAAGTAAGAAAGCGGTATTTAATTTATATGTAAATAGGGTAGAGTTGCCTTATTCCGGCCGTCTCCAGTATTCGGCCACCTGTCATGAAAAGCGTCGTTATTAGTGAAATTGTTGTCGGACTTCTCTGGTTGGAATTTTAAAAGGATCTGTCATCTTTCTGTTTCATTAGTTTTAACATTATCCGTTCCATTATACAAGTATATTATATTATATGACAATTTTTAAGTCATTAGCTGTGCGATTTTTTCGGGACACGGTTGTGTTAAGTTTTGCTACCAAAAACGTAAGTGAGACATTGTTCCAGAATAAGTGTTTGGTTTGAAATATTGTTGGGTAAATGTTTTTTTATGAGTTTTTATTTGTTTATTAAGTTATATTTTACCTAAATCTACTTTAAAAAGTAAAACAAAAGTTTATGTTTGCAATTCTTTCAAGGGGGCCGGAAATGGGACACACAAAAACCCCTGTTACCTTTTTTCGGCCACCCCGGCCGGAGATAGGAAACCACTATATTTGTTTTGTTTTAAGTGAAGAGCACAAAATAAATAACTAGATTATCATAAAGATATTTGAGCAAACAAAATCGTAGTATACAGTAAGGTTCCAGTATTCGGCCCCCTGTTTCTATTATAAGAACAAGACGGCCGAATACTGGAAACTTTGTCTCCTTATGTCGGCCCCTTTTCAAATATGAACTAAAAATTAACAAACAAATTGTACTTCATTTATTTATTATGTATATTATATTGAGATATAAAAGTAGGTATTTAAATATTTTAAAATTATTTAGATACATAATATAGTTTTAACAAAAATTAAATCAGCAACTAAAGAAACGCCATACACAGAAAAGGATTTAACACAAGCTCTGTTTGAAATTCAGGAAAATAAAATGCCCATAAGGGAAGCCGTAAGGTAGTTTTGCATTCCCAGGAGCACTCTTCAGGACCGTGTTCACGGCAGGGCATTAGACAAGCCCGGCAAAAAAGGTCAATGCACTGTCCTTTCATTTGAAGAAGAGAGCAGGATTGTGAAGTGGCTTATCACTCTGGCCAAGTGCGGTTTTCCTCAAAGACAGGGAGATCTCCTTACCACCGTGCAAAAAATTCTAAACGGTGATGGTCGAAAAACACCGTTTAAGTATAACAAACCCGGGAAAAAGTGGTATTACTCTTTTTTAAAGCGCCACCCTTCCTTAAGTATTCGTAGACCTGAATCAATTTCAAAATCTCGGGCTGTAATAACTGAGGAAGGTATAAGAAAGTGGTTTCGAGAGCTTAAAGGTCGTTTTTCCTTATAAAAGATCACCAGCATGGTTAAAAGCCATCGAAGCCAACAAAACTAATTGGGTTTTCGGAAGAACGGAAAGTGGATGGATGCGGAGCGAATCATTTCTGCAATATATAAAGGGGGGACTCCACGTTTGGTTGCTAGAGAACGAAGTAAAACGTCCAATTCTATTTCTGGTTGATGGGCATAAATCACATATGTCCATGGAACTCAGTGAATTTTGCAGTTCTAATCAGATCTTTTTATATACTCTCCCTCCCAATACCACTCATATAATGCAACCCACCGATGTGGGTGCATTTAAGGGTTTAAAATCAGACTACCGAAACATTGTGTGCGAATTTATTAGGAACAATCCTGGAATCTCTATTAAAAAGGAAAATTTTTGCGAAATTTTGAGTCGAGTCCTCCAGTGCAAAGACCGAACTACCATAGTCCAAAACGCAAAGGGCTCTACCCCTACAATCCAGATGCTGTTGACTATTCAAAATGCGTTCAAAGCATTTTAGAGACGGTTAGCCAGAGTGACAATCAAAGCAGAATTTCTGAAAACATTTCAGATAAAAGTTTTTTGGAAGCAAACGGGTAATAACATTCGTTAAAGATGATATCGGCCATTTCAATAGAGCCCCAGAGATACTAATACCAATTCTGTGGACACTGTGGGTTCAAGGGATGCTAATAATGATATTGAAGGCACATACGAAGTCAATTTTGCCGGAGAATTGGTAAGAGTACCTTCATATGCACATACTCATGATATTATCACACATCAAGACGCTACACTACCAGAAAATGAAATTGGGGAGCAGATGTCCAGAAGTGTTCACAATATCTCTCCAAGTAGACTTAGTGTTACATGTAGCCAATATTTTTTATCTAGGTATTACCTATTTACTTAATTACTTAGGTATATAATTTTAGAGCAACTGAGTCTAAGTCCTTTAATTGAAGACTCTAGGGATGAAAGCATACTCAACGTTGAGGATGACGTTCCTTCATATTTGACTCACAATATCGTCACAAATCAAGACTTTTCACTTCCAGAAAATGATATTGAGGAGCAGGTGTCCAGAAATGTTGACAATATCTCTCCAGGTCGGCTCAGTCTCACCTTATGTCTTTCATTTAAAGGTATCTATTGCCTAGTTACCTACATACTTTTTAAGTTTCAGGGCAACAAAGTTCAAGCCCTTTAATTGAAGATGACAGAGAAGAAAATGTTTCGGATAACCTTGTATTTCAAGAAATGTGTTTCCTGATTATTGAAGAAACAGAAGCAGGTAAAATTGATAAACTGTAGGTGTAAGTGGGTACCTATTATTTATTGTTTTTTTTTTCTCAGTGGAATCAGAAACTATTTGTAGGCCCTTGGAAGCTAAGTCACCATTCGAAAAACATTTAGTTTACCCGAAGCCCATACCCAAACCCCAAAAAAAGGGTTCAAGACGTCGACAAACCACCAATGTCGATATCATCGGCGACTTGGAAAACCTTTTACAAAAACAGGGAGGATCTAAAGCTTCAAAAAGCGAAAGAAGTGACAAAAAGAAAACTGAATCGGCAGAAAAAAAGAGAAAAGAAAAAACATCCCTTCCAAAGAAAACTATTCCAAAATGCCCAGCCTGTGATGAAGACGTCCTTACAGACGTTGAATGAAAAACATTGGCTGTGATAAATGTGACTCATGGATTCATCTAAAATGTACCCCTTTTTCCACCTTTGAAAATGCTGAAAAAGAGGATTTCATTTGTACCTCATGCGTTAATCTTATCTAATCTACCTACGCCATATTTAATACTATTTTTGTGTTTTGGATTGAAGTTTTATTTTTGTTCATGTTTTATTAATCTTATTTAAAAAATATTTATTTTTTGTTTGTTGTTTAACACTTGTTTTTGTTATAGGGTAAAAAATGAAAGTAAATACCTAAGTTGAATTGTTAAGCATAGTTTTTTTTTTTATTCAGGGGCTGAGTATAGGAGCCAAGGGGCCGAATACAGGAAAATATGAGTTTGTTTTACATTGAAATATTATTGTTTTACTTTTTTATATCTCTTAAGAAATATCAAATCAACAATTAAAAAGAAAAAACAATATCAAAAAGTTAAAAATTTGGGCCTCAATGACAAGTTTTGTAGGAAAATCGCGTTAAGGGGCCGGCAATTGGCAACTCTACCCTACATAGCAAATAGTTCATTTTAAGTTTATCCTTTTTTTTAAATATACAAAGCAGTCTTTTTAACTTTTTGTCATTAAATTGGAAATCAATGGAACATAATAAAAAAATTAACGCACATCCAAATCACCAAAGTGAAGATCAAACAGATTTTATTTTTGGACCTGGATGTTCCCGGCAGGTCTTTCGGACTTGTCAATTTAGCCACTAAGCCAGATCTCATTGCCAGTCCTGTATCGTCAACTACAGGTTCATAAAAAAAAGTTACTGTTGTTTTGCCGACGATAATATTTGATAAAATAACACACCACCGATTCCATATCGACATCCTCAACTTTACCGACATCCTCAACTTTACCGACATAAAAGCAATTTTTTTTTCGCTGAATTTGACCAGAACAAAGTCACTAATTTCAGCATTTACATCTTGGGAAATTGTGACATTCTTGGTAGGCTCAACGTCTGCCTCTTCATCACTATCCATATCGAATTCAAAAGATTGATCTGAATTCCTAACGCTATAGGTTTCGCTTCCGGAGGAGGATGATGCAAAAACTTTTTCGACGTGTTTTGGCTTTGGTAAATTTTTCTTTTTCGTCACAATCTCTTATTGTTTATTTTTGTCAGTTAGTTCCATAAGCCTATCTTTTTTTCGGGTGTATAGATTCGTGGTTTAGAAACACGGTTAAGTTTTTTTTCCGATTTGAATGCATTTTGGGGCAAGGCCGAATCACTTCCCGTGTAAGGTGCTGATATGATTCATTTAAATTCCTCTGAACATTTCGATTTGGCGATGCAATTTTCACTGGGCTGTTCTCCAATTCTTCATTTTCTTGAAAATCAATGTCCTGAATT
Organism: Volucella zonaria; assembly: GCA_963966105.1. Classification (NCBI taxonomy): domain Eukaryota; kingdom Metazoa; phylum Arthropoda; class Insecta; order Diptera; family Syrphidae; genus Volucella; species Volucella zonaria. The sequence goes on from OZ014534.1 coordinate 58,567,680, forward strand.
CATGGAAAAATTCCAGTTGATCAAAACCCTTTTGTAATGTTTTCCGGGAAAAATGCTTTCAAGAATGAATTGCAAGAAATGTCCGCAATATCATTTATTCCAATTATAAGACCCGGATTATTGACAAGGTAGTTGTTGTATGCTGCTTTACAATATTTCTTAAATGGTCCAAACACTGCTACATCGAGAGGTTGAAGCTTGTGCGATGTGGAAATAATAATAAAATAATGCCATTCTCCCTGCAAAAAATTATGGAATTGAGTCCACAATGTGACACGTGATTATCCAACGAAACCATGATTGGATCTTGAATTGAACAGCGGTTGTGCTTTACAAGATGCTCCAAAACTTTGGGAAAGAGATCAGCATTCATCCAACCACTTTCCAGGGACAGCACCTTTGAGAAATGCAGGATTAGTCCTTTTTCTGGGATAAACAAATACTGGAGGTACATGGTTGCCAGCTGCATTCACTATTGCAACCATAGTTACTAATGTCCCCTTTTCAGCAGATGCAACTTGGAAAACAGTCCTTTTTCCCTTTTCAGCAATGACCTTCGTTTGTAAGTTAATGAATAAGTAGGTAACCTAAGCTTGAAAATGAAAATTACCTTTGCGGACTCTAGAACTGTTGCAATTGCAGTTTCGTCCAAATTATAAATTCTTTCAGTACACGTTTCTTAAATTTTTAAAGAATCCATGCACAGCGATTTTTGTGAAACTAAGAAGACGAGCTGCGTTTGTATTTTCCAGCTTCCGAAGACTTATCTCAATATTTCATCGCATAAAGCCATGGAGGCAAATTTTTCCAGCCATTTTATCCCGATCCCAATTTGATGGACGGTCAATCTGGTTCCGAATAACGTATTGATAAACAAATGTTTTGACCAAATCCAAAGTTAGACCATGATGAAGACGTGAGCATTTTTTAAAATAATTCGTAAGCTCATTTTCTTGTTGCTTAGCTAGCACTTGACAGCCTGAGTGCTAACTGCTGAACATTTGGTTCAATGGGACAGAGCTAGAATCGTCGTTTTTTAATAGACGCGACAAAATTGTGGTTCTTTTTACGCCATATTTTTTGGCGGCACTTGAGATTTTACTGCTTCTTGCATGGCTTTCTCATTAAATGTCTTTTCAGGATACTTTCTTTTATAGATGTTTGGCATTTTCACTGAAAGTTTATACCGTTTTGAGGAGGTTTCAACAGTTTGACTAAACCTCCTAACCAAAATGTGTGGAAACCTCTTTCAACGCATGACATTATATTAACGTTTTTAGAACGTTATATCTTACTATTTACGTTAAAGGATTCTGATTATTAAAACACTATTATTCAGTTTATTTAATTATCAACTTATCATTTTAAAATACTTAAAACAACTTAAAACCATCACTTAAGAACTTTAGATCCACACTTCACCAAAAACAAAACACGAATGAACTTGTTATAGCTATGTAGTCAGAAATTAAACAGTAAAAAGAAAAAATCAAGGTATACCTTTAGGCGGTGAATATAGCTCCTGTCAAAAAAGACAGCGAGAAATTTGAGTTTGACGAAACCTCCTCGCCTTACCCTACATATGATATCTGGAATGTGAGGACTCTGAACAGAGTCGCTAGAGGTCTATAAGCGGACTGATAAATCGCCACCAAAAACATGGTATGCTTGACCAGGCAAGAAGACGAAAAATCATCATCAGATCATCTTTGAAAAAATCAGAACGTGCAGGGATGCAGCAAAATGTAGCTCTTTCTTTAAGTCTTGATTTTCGACATATTACGGGACCAAATAATCGAAGAAAATTTTTTCTCACCAAAGTGTTCAATATCTATTCTGCTTTGCTGGTAGGATCAATGTTTTGTAGAGGATGGTTGGGTACTGCAGAAATGGGATATTAGCGGGACATTAGTCTCTGGTTTTTAACGTAAACCACCTGTCATGTAGGCTTATGTTTACGGGATGCCCATACATCCATGGGAGCAAGGATACGCCTTGCCATCGCTCTCCGTCAATCCCTTGATACCAATTCGGAACTGTGTTGGAGGCACAAGTTCCACCCTTGGTATGAGTCGAGGCCGATCTAAAACTTCTTACTGCTCTTAGGGTCACAGCATCCAGTAATTATTTGCAACTCTACAATGGGTCAAACCAACAGGAAGACCCTTCCCGCGATTTGGGTTTAAACCACAACCACCATGACGCTCCCACAAGGGGGCCTACCTCAACAAGTCAGGCCCGGACCGAAATCCGGGGGGCTCCTGGCTCCCATGGTACCGTGATTTAAGTCCTGGTAGGGACTATCGGTGGCCTTGCCGCCAACAAGACCTATGACCGGCAACTTGTAACTAGTCAAATCGTAGCAACCTTCAAGGCGTCATCTGAAGATGTTTACGATAAGACCAGTAATATGCTCTGCCCCCGCTTTTTATTAGACGACGTCATTCATGGGCGAAGCCTTGGTAATTGGGCGGAGACCCACTATAAACGGGACAGCGAGTGAATTCCCCAGATGGAATCAAAGGTGAAATAAAGCAAATAAGACCTTATCCGGGCTACTCCAACATATTTGGTGCTCAGGCCGGTAAGTATCGCTGAGACTGAATCAGGGTCTTGGAGAAGAGATGGTGGTGGATCAGCCCTTAGTGGACCAACGGCAGCACTCACAACCCTGAACGGGTTACTACCTTCGTCCTAATCGTCCCTCGCCCTAGGGGTATCTATGTATAATGGAACTGGCCCTCCAGGTTGGGGGTTGTACCGCCGGGATATCTGCCCGTCCATGGAAAAAAAACTAAGTAGCGAAACAACAACAAGTCTCGGATACGGACGGATCTAATGTTGATAACCCATGCAAACGAAACAAGAACAATGAAATTCGGATCAGGGAGGCCCTGGACTGCTGCGAAGCAGATGCTACCGCCATCCAAAAAATGTGATGGGATGGGCTGGATAAAAAAAGGATGAAAAATTGCGACATCTAGTATGGTGATTGTTATCGACGGAAAAACGGGCGCCTATTTAGATGCGGATTCGTTGTTAGGGGCAGTCTTATTAGGCGAGAAGTCTTCAGCTTCCGGCATGTTGGCGAGCTCCTCGCAACAATCCGTATTAAAGCCAAATTTGCCAACATTAGGCTTGTATGCGCTCACGCCCCCATAGAGATGAAAAATTACAACATCAGAAATAGCTTCTATGAGTTCTTAGCAAGACGTGCTCGTACGTCCCTAGTTATGGCATTAAAATTATCCTCGGTGACTTTAATGCAAAGCTAGGTACAGAAGACATTTTTAGTAGTTTACATAGTCGGAAAGCATAGCGTGAATGACTCCACCTCCGATAACGGATTCAGGGTAATCGGCCTTGAGGCGGGGCGAAACACAGTCGTAGCTAGCACGTGGTTCCCAAATCTCGATATTCATAAGCGAACTTGGAGAACTCCTGATCAGTCAACCGTCTGCCAGATTGACCACATTATGATCGATGCAAGGTACTCCTCCAGTATTATGAATGTCCGAACGTTCCGATAGGCCACTTGGACCACTACCTTGTTGTAACCAAAGTATGGTTGCGAATATCCCGTTCATCGGAAAGGCAAGTTAATACTCTGAGGCAGTTTGACGTCGGACGGCTACAATCGCAAGAGATAGCCACACCTTGCGGTCAAGTCTCCCTTAATCTCTTAGGAATCCTATGCCGCCAGTATCATGTATCGGAGACCAGTCCCATTAGTCAACACTGCCAAAAAGCCATCAGAGATGCCGCCTTTGATGACCTTGGTTTTACTCTGCCACTATAACGAAAAGCCTGGTTTAACATTGAGTGCTGGCAAGCACATGCAGCTAAGCAAGATGCATATAAAGCGGCGCTGCATAAAAAGACTAAAGCTGCTCACAAGCTCTACGAACAGAGGAGAGACGAACACCGGCTTCTCAGGAAGAAAAAGAAGGAGCACGAGAAGCGCTTGGTCAAGAAAATTGAGAGATGCTACTACAGCAATGGGGTTCGGAAATTTCATCAAAATTTCATAAAGCGATGCTGAGGATTTGGAAAGAGCACTTCTGTAGACTGTATAACGGCGATGACGAACCAAATACCGCTGTCAGGCAGAATGAACCATTCAACCTGCACGATGTAGACCAACGATTCCGTCCAAACGATCTGGATGAAGTAAAGATAGCCATATCCAAGCTAAGTCCAACAAACTGCTGGAGCTCTTCAAAGCGGCAGACGATGACTTAGTATGGAGCATACACAAACTCATCTGTAAAATATGGTCGGACGGAAGTATGCCCGATGCCTTTGCTCCATCAAGGTCGGTGAAGAGCTCATAGATGCCTTTGATGTCAAAACAGGATTTCGACAAGGCGATGCGTTGTCAACGATTTCTTTTGCATCATTCTTGAAAGAATAGTGCAAAACCCACGAGCCAATACAAGAGGCTCAATCTTTCAGAAGTCCGTCCAATTACTCGCATACGTCGATGATATTAACATAATAGGAATAAAGCAGCATGATATCAGTGGCGCTTTCGCGAGTATTGAGATAGAAGCGGCAAACATGGGTTTAATGGTCAACGAGCGCAAGACCAAGCATATGTTGTTAACCAGAAAGACAACCAACACCGACAGAACGTCACCCTCGACAGATATAACTTTGGGGTAGTTAAGGACTTTGTCTAGCTAAACTCCGCTATCAATTCAGACAACGATACCAGCGTTGAAATCAAACGAAGAATAACTCTTGTCAATCGATGCTTTTTTTGGCTAAGAAGGCAAATCTCGAACAACAAAAGTAACTCTATGGCACAGAGGCATGGACTTTATTAAAAATGGATGAGGTCTGGTTGAGTAGAGGTAAAATACGGGCTGTATAGCGACATCGACTTAGCCAGAAGAGTGAAGGTCCAACGACTGAGGTGGCTGGGTCCTGTAGAGCGTATGGACACCAATGCGAAATGTCTTCAGCCCAGAGGAAGACCGACTCAGGTGGCGCATGCAAAGGGAATGGGGCCTCAACCTGGGTGGAGACGCTTGTTGGTTGAGACCTAGGTCCACCCCGGACTGTAGCGCCAATTTAAGTTAGTAAGTAAGCATTTCTTCTTCCGAGTTAAGAGTTTTGAGACCATTTGTTTTGCCAAATCGAGGTAACAAACGTTTCTCAAGTTTAGCCTTCTCCAATCCTCCAAAAGGATGCCTTTGTAGAGTTGATTTTCACTCCGACGGAGGTAAACTCCTTAATCATATAATACTATTGTCAACAGTGTCGTTTTGTTCAAGGTAGTGGATGGATGCATCTTTGTTTCTTAACAACATGCAGTTGGTTTTGCCATCAATTACTCGTACTTCAAGAGGGAACTCGTTCCGCCTGTTTTTCAGCTGCTGTAAAAGCTTCTATCACGGCGCGCTTTGAGCGACGGATGATATTGATAATGATGTCTTCTATGTGTCACAGCACCTGGACAGACTTGTTGAGTGCCTTCCGTATTGATACCTGCCGTGCGTATTATCTGTCCCAGAATTAGATTAAAAAAGTCACATGACATTGCATGTCAATGCCAAAATTCGGTATACGTTCGGAATAATTCGGAGGAACTGTTTTCCAGCGTCACGCGGCGAGCTGGATCAGTTCTACTGGGAACCCGAATGTGGCCATCGTCTTGCATCCTACCACGTTGAGTGGAAAAAATTGTTGACTACCAGGATTCAGATTGAATTTTTCAATTTGTCTAGCAGCGCAATTTTTATCATCAATTGTCATGTGAGTACAGTCCGCAGACAAGGACCAATCGCATAGCTTGAAGCTTCATAACCTTGACTTGTTTTGGTAAAATTGTTAAGCCTACAATTGTGTCAGCTCGTATAACTCGCGAACAGCTTTAGTCCTTCTATACAGCACCCTTCTGTATTCATATTTCGCTGCATTTGAGTGAGAGGAACCCAGCATATCGTAGGCGGCATCTCTAATGGCTTTTCGGGGGCGGTGTAACTGGTATTCAGTGATGCTGACGGATAAATTAAGGGCCATTCAGTCGGTAGGGGTCAGTGATATCTCTGGCACCAACAAGGTAGTGATCCGAGCCAATAATCAGACGGGTGCCTCCACTGAAATAAAGTGTTCGGTAAAGGAATTTAATGGCTTTGGAAATAACCGCGGTATTTCAGATTGCGTCCGCAAGTGGATTTAAGGGTAAACCAATAAACACTCAAAGCTAGACTGGTGTTGCGGTTGAAGATTTGAAGGGGTGTAATGCTACTGGTCATGACATAAGCGATAGAGCCTTTTATCGAGCGGTTTTGAATACTATCTAGCAAGTACACAGACATTTTTGGAGAATTTAACTAGATCTGGACATTTTGGCGGATGAATGCCTTGTATATGGTGGGCAGATCAGACCGCGTAAAGTATTTCTTACATCACATAGACATTTCACAGCATTTTTGGCAACTTCAAATACGTGGTTATAACAAAGTAGGTTGTTTTTGGCACACAGAGCAAGTACAATTAACGGATAATGGTTAGATGCTTAAACTTTGCTTAAAGAACAGCACACAACGTAATGGTCTGGAAGCATTAAATCCCATCCTGTTGGTGGTCCCCCATTCTGTAATGCTGCTTATATCAGAATTTAATGAGCTTAAAATACGCTGCCGTTACCGTGCTACAGCCGAAGAGCAGGGACGTGAGTCCGGGAATAAATACGAGAGGCACAGTGCTCAGTCATCGTATCGAAAATAAAACAGGTTTACAATACACCAGCATTTGCTTTATGGATATCGGACTTGAAACCATCCAAGACAACTTGAATTGAACGTTCTAAAGGTTACTTTCAAACCTATTGAAGAAGTGATTCGTAGATTCGTTGATGCCAAATGGCTGCATTTACGACAAAGGAGCCTGATGCCAAGTGCCTTTGAAACATGAGGTGCAAATATCTTTCGAAAGAGTTGTGCAGAATTTGGCTGCACTTTTCGGTGAAATATGACATTAATTCACGAGTGAACCTGTTAGTACGAAACCTATACAACCGGTCGTTGAGAGGTTTTCGTGTTACGAGATATTATAAAAGCTGTTGGGTTATCACAGTTCCTGCGCCGTTGGAAAGAAGGGATCTAAATGCAATTCTTATGTATTAGGACAGAGAAAAATATTCGACTTTTTTAGGGATATGTTTAATGAACAATGTTACGCAGTGGAAGGTAGATTTACCATCTGGACCAGCGGATTTGTGTATATTGAGTTCGTTGTACATTCTTGCTGACTCATGAATGCTGAAGTGGATTCGCCACATAGAATGTCCGCGGGCCCTGGTATAGGGGAGACATAAATGAATTAGGCAGCATTAACCTGGCTGAGAAGTGCGCACCATGCAGATTAGCCTTGTGCAACTTACAGCTTAATGAGGAGAGACCAACAACCTATACTAACTTTGGGACACAGTTTTTTCGCTGTCGGGTTGTTCTTGTAAGACAGAAGAACACAGTTTTCTCTAATCCTGACAACGTTTCTACAGCTCGAGTCGTACAATATTTTTTCTCACATCCTTCATCCGATGAGTGATAAGGGATCTCATTCTAAAGAGATTAGAGTTTGAGTTTCAGTAGCAGCGCGATTCATGCTTGCGCAAGATGTACCTCTAAAAGAAAGTGTACCATTTTTGGAGTTAGCCCCCTCAATTACAATCAAGCTTCATATAGTACACCTTATTCGCAGACCTCCTTAAGTGGATAGACGCATTGTCCTCAAGACAATTCATTTGCAGTTCTCGCAGGTTTTTATTTCCGTATATGTTTGGATCAGTGCCCATCGTCATCTGCGTTGTGGAATATGAATTTCTGGTGCAATATACCACCGGCAACAATTCAAAAACTGATATCTAGGATGCCAAAAATTGTATCGGTGGCTTTTTTGGCGAAAAAAGATCAATTTTTTCCATCTTTTTGGTAAATTTCTTTCTTTTCAGAACAAAATGAAAATATTTTTCTTCTTATTTTGGTTTTATATATACGAGTATGTATATGTTCTCCCTTCATTTGACCTGATTATTATTCTCCTCAAGAGTTTTGTTCGACGTTGCAATTTGCTTTTTCTTCAAAAATTGTGGGCGGCCTCAGACTTTTGGCCTGCAGTGTACCTCCTAAAAGCTGTCTTTGCGAAAATACACATATTTTAGCTTGCCAATATATTCTGATCAGCCAGAAGGTATGCAAATAAATTTTCAAGACCATCCACAAAATTTGTTTATAATTATTGCAGTTCATCGTAGCGGATACAGAATTTAGCCAGGACTCATCGCTCCATCTGAATAGATTTTCGGTATTTACAAAAATGGGGAAAAAGCGTAAAATGACCTGGAAACTACAGCGTTTATTTAAGAAGAAAACAATCAGAGATCAATTGCTGTTTCAAGGTGTGTTTCTCTACAGCCGTTACATGGTGAGTTTTAAACGTTCAACATTGGCAGAGTTTGAAGTGGCTGTGCTGAGCGTTTTTAATTTGAGGGTTTCGGGCTCGGCTACTATGTGTAGGGTGACCAGAAAGCAATGATGGCTATGTTTCGGCAGCTGTCAAACTTACAAATGTCATCCAGCTGTCAAAATATTCAGTAAGGTTTGCCATATTATCATGCATCGTTTTATGCTTGCCGAACGTGCGAAAATTATTAACAAATATTGTCGAAATTCTGGCTCAGTTGTAAATACCCAACGTGAATTTCGTCGTGAGCGTGAGTACACTCTTTTGGATCTTAAGCCACCAACCAAACAGTGATTTGTGCGAAAACATAGCCGCCGTAGCGGCCAGTATCGAAGAAGACCCAGAATTGTCGATTCGGTGCCGATCAGCTCAATTGGGCACCACCAGAGGGTTAACCCAGCTTATTTTGCGGTTGGATTTGGGCCTCTATCCGTATAAGATTGTGCTGACGGAAGAATTGAAGTCCGACGACCATAGACAACGCAGTGAGTTTGCTAATTGGGCACTGGAAATGTTGGCGGCAAATCCGGATTTTGGCCAAAAAATCATCTTTTCAAACGAGCCCATTTTTGGCTCAGCGGCTATGTCAACAAGCAAAATTGCCGTTGCGAACACAATCTACAAGTGTTCGGCCAAGCATCAATGCATCCACAAAAATTGACTGTTTGCTGCGGTTTATGGCAGGGCGGCATCATCGGACCTTATTTCTTCGAAATGAGGAAGGAGACAGTGTTACTGTCAATGGTCTCAGGTATGGAGCAATGTTAACCGACTTTCTGTGGTCAGACTCGACAGCATCAATAACAATCCGAGCTGTGATTCCAACAAGATGGCGCTACATGCCATACAAGCGACGCAACGCTCGAAGTTGGGAAGGAGAAATTTGGCGAGTGGGTCATCTCACGGCGAAAATTCATCAAATGGCCACCGCGATCATGCGATTTGACACCACTCGATTATTTTCTCTGAGGCTAGAAGCCAATCACTTTGGACGAGCTTGAAGCCAACATTCTATTGGCGGAATAACGCCACATATATTGGACCGAGTCATCAAAAATTGGACCGACCGGCTTGAAGCACTGCCAGCGAAGCCGAGGTGGCCATTTGAATGATGTGCTATTCCACTCAAAATTTTATTTCTCACATCGTTGATGTTTTATTTACATGTTTTTTCCTATCGTCCTTATCTGGTCACCCTTTACTACCCGCCAATTTTTTAAAGCTTTTACAGTCGCCCTGCAAGGTTTCAATCTCGCATGAGGCCGATTAATGAATGAGAACGGAGTAAACTCGGTAAACTGAGGCCCGGGTCTACCTCGGACAGTTTGTTGAAATGTTTAATACAAATATATAACTTAACAAACTAAACTTTTACTTAAACTAAGGCCTAATGATGGGAATAATGGTCGTTCAGGAAGTTTCGAAGGGCTAAACTACCGCAGTGGAGATCGAACGCTTGACGCATCCGACTTGTTTTACGTAGCATTCAACACAGTGGCTCGTTAAGACCATAAGTTCTTCTATGATTATTCGGACGAAAAACGTGGGTGGCCGTAGCTCAAATGGTAGTATTTTGACTTCCCAATCGGACGGTTCGGGGTTCAATACCAGCCGTGACCGTGACTTTTTTTCAGGCAACTAAAATCTCGTGAGATGAATAGTTGCCGAAATACAACATCAAGTCAATTTACAGATCTTAAATGACACGGGTTGGTATTGAATGGAATTTGGGAAAGTATTGTGGGACAGTCGATGATACCGATTAAGAGTTTGTGGATGAAGAGGCCCCGGACTCCCGACGTTTTCCTAAATACAGGAGACCGAGTAGTTTGAGTCGGTTAACATAGGCGGTAGAATATTGTGGTTAGCCCATGGTAGCCCGCGTAATACGAAACGTAGAAATCTCCGTTGGGCAGCTTCAATCCGCAGAATATGTAAATCGTAGTAAGGGGACCATATGTCGCTGGCTTACTCGAGAAGCGGACGAACAAAGGTTATGTAAAGAAATTTGGCGACATAGGGGTCGGAGTTAGCCTTGCTAATGTGCTTTGCTGTGTATCACAAATGACACCCAAGACCCGCATTGACGTAACTGGGAGTAAGAAATGGCTTGGCATTTTTCTATGTTGAGCTCGAGAAAGTTTTTATGGCAACATATCGAGAACCTATTAAGATCATCTCGTAAAGATTCAGAAGGGTTCGAAAGCTGTCTATGAAAGCTATCATCGGCATAGATAGATATATGGGAGTGCTTTATGACGTTAACGACATCGTTAAAAGTCAAGATACAAATTTACGGACCCAGATGCTTTGTGGAATACCCTAGGTGGCAAGAATTGGGTCAGAAAAAAGGGAACAAAAACGGACAAGATAGTAGCGTTTCTTAATGTAGGAATTAATCAAAGAGGTCAATCTAGGTTCGAAACCAAGAGCTTTGAGTTTGAATAGAAATAACTTGTGCGAGATTTTATCAAAGGCCTTACTGAAGTCCGTGGCGATTACATCAATTTCTTTCCCTTGCTCTAGGGTCCACAGTGTATTAGAAACAAACTTAATGAGGTTGGTGATCGTTGATCTGCCTTTTAGAAAACCATGTTGGATGCAAATATTTTGAAAATATAGTGCATCATATACGACACTTTCAAAAACCTTGAGGATGCAGGATAGTTTAGCAATGGGGCGATAATTTGTGATATCGTGCTTTGGCCCTTTTTTGTGAATAGGGGTAACAAAAGCGCTTCTCCAGAGATAATGAAAGAGCCCTTGAGACAAAGATAATTCGAAGATATTGGGTATATAACTATTCGTGCGGTTTTTTTTCAAAATTTGAACGTTTGTTTAAGAAAAACATGTACAATAGTATTATTCAAAGTATTGCCTATCTGAAGCCATGACTTTTTCCCATCTTTCTGGCAATTTGTGGATCCCATCCCAAAAGAACTGCGCCGGCTTGGCAGCCAAGAATGAATCAAGCCAATTTTTGATATTCTGCTCTGATGTGAACCGTATTTCAGTGAGGGCGTTCTGCATCGACCGGAACAAATGGTAGTCAGAAGGGGCAAGGTCTAGGCTATAAGGCGGGTGGGGTAAGACTTCCCATCCACTGTTTTCCAAATATTGTAGTTCTTAAAAGCAATAGCAACGTGGGGCCGGGCGTTGTCATGATGGAAAATTATTGCCTCGTGTCTGGTCGATGGTTTCACCCGGTTTTAGCAGCTCATAATACAGCACACCCATCTGATCCCATCAAATACAGAGCATTACCTTCGCGCCATGGATATTCGGCTTTGCTTTGCCCTTGATTTGGCTGGTTGGACGGGTTTTACATATGATTTTTTGGACTTGGGGTTGTCGTAATGGATCCATTTTTCATCACCAGTAACAATCCGATGCAAAAATGACTTCCTTTTGTGGCGTTCCAGCAGCATTTCGGACATGCAAAACCGCCTTTCGACGTCTCTCGGCTTGAGTTCATGTGGAACCCAATTTCCTTGCTTTTGAATATATCCAGCTGCTTTTAAACGTTTTGAAATGGCTGCTTGAGTGACACCCAAAGATTCTGCGAGCTGTTCTTGTGTTTGGCAACAATCTTCATAGAGTAATGCTTCCAGTTCTTCATCTTGAAACTTTTTTGGCTGCCCAGGACGTTCACCGTCTTCCAAGCCAAAATCACCATTTTTAAATCGTGCAAACCACTTTTGGCACGTTCGCTCAGCTGGCGCATGTTCACCATAAACTTCCACCAAAATACGATGACTTTCGGCAGCAGTTTTCTTCATATTAAAGTAATGAAGAAGAACTCCCCGCAAAAACACTTTTTCTGGCACAAAGTTCGACACATTTGAGTGAAAAAAAATTATTGTTGTTTACGCTTCATATGAATGACATATACTGAAATGACGTACAATGACAGTAGCTTTCCAACGCATATTCCAATCGAATAATAACAATGGAATAATACAAGTTACGCCATCTCTTAGCAAGCCGCACAAATTAATTATAGACCCAATACTAGTGAAGGGATGAATTAGATTATCAGAAAATTTTTTTAAGACAACTGCGGTCAATCCTGGAGAGAAACCGTCTTTCAGTTTATGTATCTTGTAATCTCAACTGACGAGGGAGATACAATAATTGACAACAGTTGTCCAGGTAACAAAAATATTCAGGATCGGGGTCATCAGATTCGCAAATAGATTAGCGATGGTTGTCGAGTCATCCGAAGACATATTACAACATTTGAGAGTTGATTGATAGCAATCGGATTTGTTTTTGTGTTAATAAATTGATAGAACTTTTTTAGGATCGGAGATCCTAGATCGTAGATTGCATTTGGCTGAGATATCTTTGGTAACGAGATTCAGCAACTAGGACGAGGTGATTGTAAGCTAGGAGGTAGTTTTTTTGATCAAAGTCGGAACCAGATTTAACATATTGGTGGCATAACGTGGCATGGCGTGAGATGGCGAAGGATTTCTGCGTCGAATAAAAGAAGTAGATTTCCTTATACAGTGGAAGATCTTATCGTAGAAGATAACTGCAGCAGAATCTATATTTACATTACTATTGCTTAGAAAACTAAAGTCAACATTTTTGGTTGAGCTACATTGGAAACAAATATGCTGATGCAGACCTTAGAACCTTGGTTTTATGATGCACTCTAGTAATGAACGGAATATTTGCTTTTGTGGTCTGTACACCGGTTATATCCATACGCTGCTAGATAGAAAAGCAGACCCAACTAAGCGGGGTAGAGCCTCATTTTCTGCAGGATCAAAAGGAGAAATTCTTTTAGAACTGCTTTTCTTACAAGTGTGTGCATAAGATAAGGCACATGCACTGATGAGACTGGTGTTATGTCCAGCAAAAGTAATCCTTAATGTAGATAGAGTTGTCCGAAGCGAATGTATCTATATATCTATGAGCAAAAACAACTCTAGTTATACTTTTAACACAACTGTAGTACTAGCAAATGTTTTGGTACACGGTTTTTTGTTAATAAAATGAGAACGAATGAATATTTTTCAAACATTTTTTTTGTCTATTTATTGGGTAACAAAGTGTGGCTACAAAGTGTAGAACAACTTATTCGAAATTACCACCATTTACTGTCTTTAGCCAGCAACGGCGAAGTCGGCCTAGCCACTTATCGATTGCAGTACGCACCTCATGTATTGGAAAATTCTGCACAGCTCGGAGGAGGGCGTGCTTCAAAAGCTCAATACCTGAATGTCAAGCAGTGCAAGCTTGTCTCCAAAGCAGGCCAGAACTTATAGTCTAATGGATTAAGGTCTGAGCTACCAGATGGCCAAATAAAAGTGGAAATGAAGTTCGGAACATTGTTTTTGAGCCATGTATGAGTCATCTTTGCCTTATGAGCTGGTTTTATTGAGGGACTCCACAACGTTCTCTAAAACGTACGTTTGATACACATTTCCGAGGTTTTGACACCTTACTCGCAGAAAAGGAGCTCGATGGCCACGTTGAACTCTTGGAAGGAGTTTGGATGCATGCCGTGATGACAAAGCATACACTCTATCGTTATTTTTGTTGAACGATTCTTCAACTCTGAACAAGTAACAAGAACTCGTCTGTCACCGTTCTTCGCGTAGTGGCGAAGCAAGGCTTTCGATTTTGAGGTTTTTAGGTTTCTGTTTCAATGTTTCTGTGAGTAAGTGGCTCGTGTGTCTCGTGTATGCGCTGAGTCCCAAACCACGATTTAACATGCACGATATACTGTCCTTGGTGATATCCATCTCACGAAACTGAAGTTTCTGCACGGTTTTGATGACTTGTGGAGTTCGCACAGTCCGCAGACGGCCGAAATTTGCGCGGCCGACTATTTACCAGTAACTTCACGGTACGATACACAAAGTTTCGTGTGATTTTCAGTGGCCGCAACATCTGAAAGATTTTCCCTTTTACGTAGCCGCATTTTTGCAGGCCAATTATGTCAACACGATTTTTGAGCGAGCCCCATTCCATAATTCCAAGCAGCTGACGCCAAAAACTTTTTACGCGGGAACTTTGTCAAATAGCCGTCAAGTTGGAGTGGATACGTTTATTGGTTCTTGAGAAAGAATGTGTTCATTTCATGTAAAACTTTTGCTAGCACTGGGTATAGTCTGACATTTATGGACTTTTTCTATCGGAACAGCATACCATAGTTTTGATGCGGACCGACCATATTCACGCTTAGTACCTTTAGATTATGAAAGCATGCTGAGCATTTGCTGATGAAGAGATTTATGTGTAGGTACTCCTACTTACAGAAAACGTGTTTCTTCTGACTTTTAACAGAAATCGGAAAATATTGGTTTGGTTATGCTCATGTTTGGTAAGACCTCGATTAGTCTTGCCGATGCAGTCTTAGCCCAGACCCTGAAAACTCATTTTCTGAACCTTGTTAATCGGTGATCGTATTTCTAGTGATTTCAATGTGACCTACGACCTTAACATGACCCAATAAATATAAACATCCAAATGTGTTCAAGTAAACCCTAACTAACTTTAGGGTTTTCATACTTTCTGTCTTGTTCCGAATCTAGGCAGAGTAGGCACGGATTTCCCCTAAGGGAATCCAGTTCGTACCATTGAGTTAAGCCCTCAATGGGCTGCTTACCAAGCCCGAGTGTCGGGAAACGGCCGCAGGCGCTTTCTAATATTTTTCAGTTTCCATTAGGCATACAAACACTTGTCGCCTTATAGTTAGTCCAACAAGACAAATTAAGATGCCTTGAATCATCCTACCCAAGTTGAATGGTACCCCTCTGAGTTTCTCAACGAGTAACAGAACTAGGCCTCATCCTGGACAGCAAACTGAGGTGAACTTAAATTAATGCAGACGTTTGTCGCTGTTCTACAAGAAAGAAACCACACAGAGAAATGCCATCATATCGAGTCAAGCACTCAATGGGCTGCTTACCAAATTAAAGGACGTGCGATGTGGTAAAACAGACAAAACCAATATTTGTGTGGTGAAATAAAAAAAATAAAAGCAAGTGAAGAAAATGCGAAGTCTTTCTTAGTAAGTTCAACTCTATTTTCACAGACGTCTCTCCGAACCTCTGCATATACAAACCCTTCAGTCTAGACACATACTGTACCGTCTTCTAAGGCGCTATACATCAGGCTGTTGAGTAAGCAACTATCTGATCTCTAACTTCGAACACCGAGAGTGGTTAGAGATTACCGAGCATCTTTCAACGAGATGGCTAAGCACCACACGGTCACACGGTTGAGAATTGGATCGTTGGTAAACTGGGCCGCATTGAATCCGTAGGAATAAATAACAAGCAGCTTAACAACGCAAAGCCACTAATGTCAGTGACATACATTCAAGGATCTCTATAATGACATCCTGGCAAATTAAGAAAATGATTCTTAACGATCTTTTCTTGCCTTCAAGAAAGATTGTTAGTGAGCTCAATCCTTCAATTGAAGCAAGCATCAGACGTTTAAGAGAAGCTGGTGTTTGTTCTTTTCGACCTCTACTTACTGCTAAGCATAGACAAAAAAGGTATCATTTTATTCCTCTAGTAAGTCGTTGATTACTTTGCTAATGCTAATCGCTTCCTAGACTGGAATTCGCAAGAAACCATTTGAATTGGTCAGCAACAAAGTGGAAAACTGTACTCTTTAGCGACGTGAGTAAGTTCAACTTGATTGCTTCCGATGGAAGTATTCATGTTAGACGAAAGAAGGGGACATGTATTTAGCCACGACATTGTTGTCCATCCGTGAAGCATGGAGAAGGCTCAATTATGGTGTGGGAATGTTTTTCTTGTGCGGGATGTGAACGAATAACACATGGGCTGAAAAGTCCGTTTCTAAGAGAGGGCACCACTTGAATTAAATCCACACCATTTTCAGTTAGTACCAACCTTCAAAAGATACGTGTATAAATTTGACAGCTGTCGGACGATTACTTCTCGAGATATACCGTTGCGAGTGAAGCAACTTTTGTTATTGTGAACAAAAATGGATTCAAAGCAATTTCGTGTGTTGATTCATCATTGCTTTTTGATGGGAAAAAATGCAGCCGATGCAAAGAAATGGCTTGATAAGTGTTACCCGGACTCTGCACCAGCCGAACGAACCATTCGCAAGTGGATTGAAAATTTTAAAAGTGGTCTTACAAACACCGAAGATGATGCACGCAGTGGACGTCCAAAAGAGGCTGTTTCAGATGAAATCATCAAAAAAGTCCACAAAATGATTACGAATGACCGTAAAGTGAAGTTGATCGAGATAGCTGACGCTCTGAAGATATCAAAAGAGCGTGTTGGATATATCATACACGAATATTTGGACATGCGAAAGGTGTGTTCAAAGTGGGTGCCGCGTTTGCTCACAGTTGACCAAACACAACAACGTGTTGATGATTCAGAGGAGTGTTTAAAGCTGTTCAACCGCAATAAAGCCGAATTTTTGCATCGGTATGTGACAATGGATGAAACTTGGCTCCATCACTTCACACCAGAATCAAGTCGGCAGTCAGCTGAGTGGCGAGCGTATTTTGGGATGAGCATGGAATAATTTTCATCGACTATCTCCAAAAGGGGCAGACTATCAACAGCGACTATTACATTTGACGAAATCGCAGAAAAACGGCCGCATTTGAAGAAAAAGAAAGGGCTGTTTTATCAAGACAATGCACCGTATCACAAATCGATAAAAACGATGGAAAAATTGAAAGAATTCGGCTACGAATTGCTTCCCCACCCACCGTATTCTCCAGATTTGGCCCCCAGCGACTATTTCCTGTTCGCAGACTTCAAAAGAATGCTCGCCGGAAAGAGATTTAAGACTCAATCGCCGAAACAGAGGCCTATTTTGAGGCTAAACCGAAATCGTACTACAAAACTGGTAGCGAAAGATTGAAAAATCGTTTCAATCAGTGTATTGCCCTCGAAGGCAACTATATTGATAAATATGTTAAAGTTGAATTTTGCAAAAATTTTGTGTTTTACTATAAAACGGCACGGACTTTTCAGCCCATGTGTTACATGAGATTAGTGGTATTTTAGATCGTTTTCAATAATGCTACCATACGCTGAGGAGGAGGTGCCACTGCTTTGGGTGTATCAATATGATAATGACCCAAAACATTCATCCAAGTTTGCCTTAGGCTTGCGCAGACAAATCTTAATGTGTTGGAATTGCTCTCTCAATCGACCGATCTAAACCCTATCGAGAAATGCACACATCCAAAAAACGCACTTATGACATCACTAAAGAATGAATGCGAGAACATTCCAAAAGAAATTTTTGAGAATCTGGCGTCGTCCTTGCCTAAAAGATGTGAGGTCTTAAAAAACAACGATTACTGGACAAAATATTAAGTGTAATGAAAATCCGGTATGTTTTGCACATGCCGTTACCGAGTTAAGTTAATTTTTTTTGTTTTGTATAATAAAACATATTATCGCAAAACTTTTTTTTTCTTCTATTTGTAAACTTGTACAAAAAGTTTTCTTAAATTGACAACAGATTTTTGTTCCCCAAAATTCACCAAAGAAAAATGCTCGATAAAAATCCGGTATGTTTTGCACAACACTGTAGATATTATCAGCAAGCAAGAAACAGTGAATTATAATATAGAGCTGTGGGCTCTAACATTGGGCAGCGCAAAATATCCGCGGATTTTCGAAACAAAACTCCTGTGAAAAGGTTCCAGGCCAAAAGGTTATTTATTTTATTCAGGTAGCGCTGCCTGGGACTCCATGCGGTCTTAAAATCTTTAAAAAGGTGGTACGGTATATAAAATCTTATATGCTATGTTTGGGATCAATTGATTGGTGCAGTTTAGAGGCTCTTCCTTTTTGGGGTTCAGGCAAACGATGCTGAGACTCTATGCACCGATCATACTTTAAAGATGTATATACACCGAATGCTCACTACTAAATTAATCCCTGCAGATAGACTCTAATGGTTAGTTGGCAATGTCGTTACAGATCATCTAGACCTAATGTTAGTAGCACAGAACTTCTCGGAAAACATTCGGAGATTTAATCAGAAAGGTACTCGGAGTCTTTGATCGCAGCCGTTCCACGTTGAATTTTCTCATAATATTACTTTGTCGTTGTGTTGTCCAGGATATTTGCATTCGCACCTGGGCTATAACAAGGTAGTACTGGTCTGAGTCTATCTTAACTCCTCGAAACCTTTGGACATTCAGAATACTAGAGCTGTGTCTTGCGTCAACCCCATTCGATCAGTCTAATTGACGGTTTATTTATGTGGTGATTACCAGTTCGCTTTGAAGATATTGAGGTGCGGGAAAAGTGTAATAGCCGCCAAAACATCCACATTAGCCTGAGTTCATATTTAGAGCTGGTACCGTAAAGGTTATGTTTTCCAACTGCATCCTTTCCTAACTTGGCATTTAAATCCCCGACAGGGAGATTGGCGATATTAATGTTGTGCTAAGGACATCGCTCACACATTTGGTAAAGGAGTTCATAGTGAGAATCTTTGGCAAGGTCGTTCTTTCCCCTGTTTGGTCGTGAAATATCAGGTTCACTTTGGAGATTTTGACCTCATGCGGATTGTAATCTTTCGTTCGCTCGTTATCTGGTTTTATGGGGTTTTCCTGTCTATGCGGGGTCGCTCTCTAGCTGGGTATTCTGCTGGTGGAGGAGGGTGAGCCGCCTCTGCCACAATCACCGACTTTCGTCTGGTCGTATCCGTTGGGTGTCTCTCGTCCTCGATTTGTTTTATTTTGTTGTTCCTGTTCTCGTTCTTGTTCTCGTTCGTGTTCTTATTCCTTTTTTCTCTTGGTATTTGTTCTTTTATTCCCTCTTTTTTTGTTGGCTCTTGTCCTTAAGACGATAAGTTATCGAATGACCTTATCCGCGTTTTTGGCCATCGCCGCCACTCATACGCACACACACACACATGGGGTTCCGTCAATTCAGCTGTTAGAGCAAAGGAAATCACATCCAGAGCTCCAACAGCTTCTCACTGAATCCACAGCCAATCACACCAGTCGATGTTCTATGTTTGTGGGTCATGTTTGTTCGTTCTGTTTGTTTTGTCATCCAAGTAATTGCTTTGGTTCGAAGCCAGCCCTCTGACCCGAAACCAAAGCTAAGATTGAGAGCTTTAATTGAGACCGCCGGATAAGGAGGAAAACTTGTTTTACCAGGGGTACAATGGGGGGTCAGTAAACCATCTAGCAGACATAGGGAACCGAGGATCGACCGCGGGGAATTGTGGGCTTTCCTTTACAATTTCGTTTTTAGTTATGTTGGGGTAGGGGGTTATACAAATTTATAAAGCTGAGGCAAACAATATCATGTATGGTGGGCTAGCGGCCATTGTCGCCTATGTGGTCATCTCTGGAGCGGTAGGCAGGGGGAGGGAACTGAATTCAGAAGATCCAGTGAATCCCACCTGTACCAGAGCATGACGGGAAGAAAGAAAAGAAGGGACAACACAAGAAGGGGGAGGAGAAAAGAAGAGGTCAACAAACAACAGATGGAAAAGGGAGTGGAGGATTTTTGGGGCGTGATTTGCACGCAACAAGTGTAGGGACTCCTCTAATTGTTTGGCAGCATGTGGACTCATAAGAATCCGAACGTTCCATGTGCATAGTCGAAAGTCGTTTTTTTCCTTTCGTTTGCCGTAGTTGTCAGAAGTAAGTCGATCTATAACCGTGGCTGTGTGCTGCTTCACAACGTATAGTATTTTACGTGGTCAGACGACGTCACAATCGCCATCCTGAATGGACAGATCCTTCAGGGGATAGTGCCAATAACCCACTACAGGGGCTTGAGCGCTGTCGTTGGCTCCACCATTATATTTATCGGTGAATCTGCTCTGACGTTGAGGACGACGTATAAGTGACCTTTCAATTTTTAATGAACACTTTGAACACTAAGGAATTACTGTCGAGTTGTTGTTTTCTTATGAAAGCTTCCCTCCAACTCAATCAGTTAAATGAATGTGATATTTCCCGGGAAGCCTCGTACATGGCAAACGAATGAACTCAATTCTGAATTACAAAAAAAAAAAAACATGGAAAGTAATCCCTGCTCCTGTATGGCAAATACCTACAAATCCAACGAACCTATGTCAATAAAAAAAAAAAAAAAAAGAATTGAAGAAAAAAATCCAACAGACCACAAAACCGATAAAAGCGTTCCGTTCCATTTATGACCACAACAAGTACAAACATAATAGCCTCCGGTCAAAGGTATTAATTTTAACAAAAAAAGGTGTCCTTTTTCAGTAAACCGAACCTCACTGATTAATTACGAGTAGTAGGACAACAACAAAACCTAAAACAATGGAGGGAGCAAAATAAAAAGAAATGGAAACCTAACCCATTTGCCAATTACTGCCTTTCGCTGAGCCGAAGGCAACAGCAGACCTACTAGTTCCTTCCAAGTGAATTGTAAGGCCAGGAGAACTCTTACAGAGGTGTATTGTACATTTGAATTTCCTCCCTGAAACGAAGCCTATCTCATTTGCCTTGAAACAATACCAGAAAAGTCAATATGAGTTATGAGGTCATAGAATGATAATCGCGATCTCGAAGGATACAGATTTACTCGTGTATCTATGTATTGTAAATCTACAGCCAGTAGCACACAGCGTCAGAGAGTAATAAGGCGGGAAACAATCGTCCACAAACTACTTCCGTTCTACTGGGCCACAATAATAGCAGCTCCTTCACACCCGGATGGAAATCTAGCCCATTAATATCACTCCTTCTGGCGATAACTAGCTGCAGTTGCTGCGGTGGAGTGGGTTAGCCTAATGTAGGTATTCAAAGTCCTCCACGTGCACCGATGGTTACAAAATCCTTGAAACATTATGCACATTGTTTCGGTAATTCACTCACTTTGCTGGCGCTGTTTGTCGTGACTGCTAGAACGAATACTCGTATAGTCAATGAGTTGCTGGTGGGCAGGAGTTGGTGTACTACTCCTACAATAGTGAAAGGATTTAAAATTTAGTTCATGGCAGAGGGCAGAGTTAAAGCAGTCCAACTGAGTTCTGAATGCTCCTTGCAGCTTCTCGTTCCTCGTTACTGTGTTCAGCACTCGAACCATCATTGTACGTTGCTATTTGCATTGCATATCACGGAAATCATGTAAAGCGTTTTCCTGTAGCTCCTCTCAAATGCGGCGAAAGTGAATAGTGATACAGAAAGATAGTTTCCTAAGTTGGATGACGCAACAACCGTAGTGAGAGATGCATTACTATAATGTCCATTTGTTTAGTGGATCAGAAAAGGAGGAACTGATAACGCAAAGTTCTCAGGGATTTCCACAAAACGAAGAGGAAACGGAGTACAGTGTGGCTGGAGAGGGTAATGCAAAAGTTGATAGAAAAGGCAATGCCATCCTTTTGGGAGAAGTTATCTGAGGATGGATATTCCTTTCATAATGGACTTGTGGTCCTTGACCAAATGACATAGAGTCAAAGTCTGTTGGGAGTACTTAGACACTATAAAACTGAAATTAGTGGATAAGACAACCATATTAAAGTACAGAAGGTGAAGTTAAAACCTTCGAGTTAGTCTTGTGATTGGCGTTGCAAGCAAGCAATATAGGAAATTGTGCGTGTGCGCGTGTGTCTCAATTTAAGATTAGAAGCTGTCCTGTGAAGTGATTTCTAATGACCGCACAGGCAAGGAGTGATATTTTCTGTAGTAAATTCAAGGTCTGACATTGATGGCACAAGTCCAGTTATTCAACAAATTAAACAATTAGAAGTTTTTAATTATTAAAATAAATTCTATTTTATTTGACTTTATGCCTTCACGTCGAACTTAGAACTGAATTACAACTAAAAAGCTAAATGTAAAGAAAGGTGAGAATTGTTTGTCCCAGACGCGGTGTCAGCGAAAAGGTGTTCCCATGCATTGACGAATGTTCGCCTAATTCCGTTGTTATTCCGGGAAAGTGACTTAAGGCGCGTGTAAGCATCCTTCTGGGCTTGCTTACTTTGTTCTACCTTAACTTACAAAATGGTATAGATCAACTGCGCTTAGGCATATGCAGATCATGTAGCTGTTCTATCTACTCTTAAGTCAGTCACCACTGGAAATTATCGACGATTGGTGTACGAGTACATATATTGGTGCCAATCCTCTCTGTGATGGGTCTATTTACGAGAAAGAAGAAGCTGACTGGTCTAACTCGCCTGGCGCTTAAAGGCATCACTATCCGTTTCTCCCACGCAACTAAATAGTTGCGTATCATCTTTGGATAACAAACTTCTTTGCACTAAACATGCCATGTCAATAAGCTTTAAGGCGTTGTCGATTTTTTGGCAGTGCAAAGGAGATTTCGTCAAGATATATGGTTATGTTAAGAACAATTATACCCTGTGTGTCAATTGCCTGGTGGAATAAGCTTTCACAAAAATATGTACATCGCTGTTGCTTTTACCAGATTCCAAAGAACGGTCAGTCCTTGCTGCATGGGGGCTTTCCCGTACGCGCAGGGTATTACTCTAGAGGCGCAGATAGATCTCACTCCTCTTTATATTCATAACATATACGCGAGCTAAAAAGTAATAACTTTTCTGCGTACGTCCGCGTCTGTAAATTCAGGCCAGATGTTTTGGCACCTAGTGAAACACAGGTAGATCCCGGCTCACACCTGTCAGATCACTTCGATCTGAAGCTACCAGAGTACGAACTAGTGCCACTAATCTTTCTTCATCGCGGTCTCGCCATTTATGTGCGTAGTGATGTAGCTTACCATACTCCACCACAATGTTGTTCCAATGTTCCCTATTGGAATTCAATTTCAGGTGGTTAAAATTCCATCTCCATGAGCAAATTATCCACTGCTGCTTTATTTACAGAAGCTCCAAACTGAACAGCAATTCGACTCTTAACGAGTTAGAAATGAGCCCAAACGAATACCAGACGCTTACGTTATACCGCAAACTTGTTTTTAACTTTTTACCCCGACAAATATAAGGTCCATGTGCTATCCCCTCTAGGCTCGTCGGACCACTGCGTTATATCGGCTAATTTCTCGTACACCCACCACAGAGTTAGAGAAAAGATTCCTAAAAGAACCGTATGGCAATACGAGAAAGCCAATTGGAGTGGTCTTAACAGTTTCTTTAGGAATTTTAACTGGTCGTTATGTTTCCTCGATAACGAACGTGGATGTCGCTGCTGATATGATCATAGACACCATTCTCTTTGGAATGAGAAACTTTATCGCCCATCGGATGAAGAGTGTCAAACCAAAAGAAAAGGCATGGTACGACTCGAGCTGTAAAGAGGCTTTCAGGGTTAGAGAAGTGTTTTTTCGCTCCTTCAAGACCAACCCAACAGAGGAAACCCGAAAAAAGTTTAAGCGAGCCAGGAATGCCTCCAACGTCTTTCTTAAACGTGTAAAATTCCAATACCACCAAAAACTGAGACAACAAATACTACAATGTCCCAAAAGCAGTAAAAATGTTTAGTCGTTCGTTAAAAACATCTGAAATTCTACCTCACCCTCCAGTCCAACGCTCATTTACAATGACGCTCTTTGGACAAAGCCAATCTGTTTGCTGCTTTGCGGCCGCCTACACTTGAGTGCGTCGTATCTTCAATGGGACGAATCCACTTTCGCACCATGTATTGTAGTAGCAAGAGTACTTAAAGTTCTCAGTATATAAAAATCCGCAGGTCTAGATGATATATAGTATGGTATCTCCCTTTTTTCTGAAGAGGTGTTCTTCCTCGCTGGCAAAACCACTGCGTAAGCATTTACATCGATTCTACTCTTTCGGACTCTTTCCGAGCAGATGGAAAACAGAATTTGCCCAGCCCGTCATTAAGAAAGCCGAATCATCCTCTCTCTCCTTCTACAGACCCACTGCACTTAGGTCCCTTCTTTCCAAGGTCATGGAAACGCTGATAAACCGTCAGCTCATGAAATGTCTCGAAACACGACAGTACGATTTTCGTAGCAACAGGTCCACTGGTGATCTGATGGCATGTCTCACCGAAAAGTGGAACCAATGCATACATCAATCTGCAAGATAGTTGCACTTGATATTTCTAAGGCATTTAACAGAGTTTAGCATCAGGTTTTTTTGTCGAAAATGCGTGCTTTTGGGATCGACGACTCTCTTCTTTAATGGATTAGAAATTATCTTACGGAACTTTCAATTCAAGTTGTCTTGGATAGTTTCAAGTCTGAAATTGGCAAAATAAATGCTGGTGTGCCCCAGGGCTCCGTTCTGTCTCCGATACTCTTTTTAATTTTCATCAACGATCTCTTGTCTGCTATTGTACTTCTAATCCAATGTATTCCTTTGCTGATGACAGTACTCTCTGCTTTTCAGATTCGTTCCCGGACTCACTTCCCTGCTCTTCGGCTGTAGAACGAGAACGGCAGCGTATATTAAGCTCATTACATTGTGATATTAACAGCATAACTAATTGGGGAACCTCTAACAGTGTAGAATTTAATGCTTCCAAAACACAATGCTGTCTTCTGTCTGCTGGGTATAAACATCCAGCCATTCTCCATGAATGGCACTTACATCGTCGATAGCGATAAACTTTCCATTCTCAGTATGTGTGTCAATAACTACTTACGTTGTATTTTTTTTCATTTTGAGCAATGAATTCGACCCTGATACCAGACTTTTAGTTGCTTCGTAATAGTGAAGTTAAACGTGCATAGCCAGGCTTTGACTTTTTAGGACCGTTTGGACGAAACGGTAGTCCATATGAAATTCATCCAAATATATTGAAGTAGCATCTTTCGGTTAGTCGTTTCTAACAGAATATTATAGGGTTTTTTTTTTGCGAGTGCTGAGCAAACAAATTTAGAGAGACGTTCGGTTGGAGGTGACCACTGTACCCATGGGGTGCTGGAGCAGTGATGTAAAACCGGCACAAACGAAATGTATAAATACGAGGCTAGTCCCAGATCTCCCCGACCTGACGTATAGATGGCGGTTGTTTTTTTTAAAGGGAATGACAATTGAAGAAAGTACCAACCTTATCATCATCTCATCATTTTTTACATATGTTTTTCTCTTTCTTAAACATACTTTGTAAAGATTATGTAATTTGATCAGATGGAATAAAACCATTGTACGATACAGTCCAACACATAATGTGGTCCTTCTAACCGTGATCAAGTAGATAAGCAAAGTCAAGTAAAGTATAAAATAAATAAAAAATGAGGATATTAAAAGCCAGGCGTGCTGCAGTAAATGGCGCAATAACGCGTATCGCAAATGTTGCTAACGCAATTTCGGATGGTGTAAGCAGCGACGACTGCCAGTTAAGATTGGACAGATTGGAAACCGCATGGAGTACATACCAAGAGATCCAAGACGCCATGTTGTAGAAATCGAATGATCCAGAGAGCTTAGCTGACGATCCAGACCTCGTGGAATGTGAATGTGAAAATAAGTACTACGAATTGAAGTCTATTTTATTGACTAAAATCCAGTCTCCTTCGTTGGGTAAAGGTAATTTTAATCAAAGTGGCGTTAATCAAAACTTAGGAGTACATCGCCAAACAACAAACGGAATTTGTGGAAAAAATATCAGCAGATTCGGCAAAACGGGTTGAATAACAGTTACCTAACACCGAGTCTCCACGAGCAATATTTCATAGCTTACCATATGTCATTCTATGAAAATTGCTCGTGGAGACTTCAAATAGTATTCTATGAAAAATGGCATTCTATAGTATGTATTGCTCGGCTGATGGCTTTCTATGGATAGCATTCTAGGGGCTGTCATTTTATGTTTGACGTTTACGTTTTGTTTTTTTGCGATGGCTGAGTGGCGGATGGACGAAGTGATCAAATTTATTAATAATTATGAAAAATTCGAGTGTTTGTGGGATTACAAGAGTTCCGATTACAAAAGACTAGATTTAAAAAAAAATGCTTGGATGCAACTACAAAAAGAAAGTGGAAAAGAAGTGGCAGAGCTAAAAACAAAAATTAAACACTTGCGAACAGCATACTCGTATGTCGTAGAAAAAAAAAAGTGGATGATTCAAAAAAATCGGGTTATTCAGCGGAGTCAGTGTAAGAGCCTCATCTGTACTACTATGATGAGCTTACATTTTTAGATGGAGTAATTGTTTTAAGAAGAACCAAAAACAATTACAATGTTTATATTATATTTGATCTTTATGTTTTTACAGGAGGACAGCGTAGAGTGTGCTACGGAAGCAGTCGAGGTAAATGTATTTGATTCGATGTACATGGAGGATCCCCATACACCCATATCGGTGGAAATACCTGTGCCGAGAAGAGGATCGTCAACTTCGCAAAAGGGGAACAACAAGACAACATCTATACCTATTTTGCTGAAAGTATGGCGTTGCAGTTGCAGCAGTTGACAGCGATGGAAGCAGCCGAGACGATGGGAGAAATCCAACTTTTGACTACTCGAAAAGTAGTGCAGACTATGCTGTCGAGAACGCAGAGTCAATCCGAGTTGTCGTCGTCAACTGGAAGTAGTAGAAGCGACAAGCTGTGTACAGCAGTGGTCGATGCTGACATCCAGTTCGATGTTATTGAGTAGCATTGGTTTTGGTTTTTTTTTACCTTTTCTTATTTTTATTTAATTTTCATTTCAATAAGTATATAAGCTGTAATAAACAATGAATTTAAAACTAAAATTATGATATGGTTTGTTTTTTTTATTTTACTCCATTGGTATGGAACATCACCATCCGTCATACAATATCTTTTTACATTTTCTCGTATTTCACATGCACACTTATATCTATTGTGGTCTTGAGTAGACAATGGAGTTATTGTTACAGGCAATTCCAAAATGTTGTTGACTTGCCCGGCGTTATCTGGTACTTGTTTTTTTTTGAGAAAGATAATTGTGTAACCCACAACATGCTCTCACCAGATCGATGCAGCTATCCAGGCCTATTTCTATAAGTCGGTGAAAAATCCTGAATCGAGATGCGATCCTGCCGAAAGTCATTTCAACTGTTAATCGCGCTCGACTTAAGCGATAGTTAAAGATTTCCTGTAATGTGGTTAAATTTCCATTTCGGCCATAGGCCTTCATGAAGTTTCGATCCAAGCCGAAAGTATCATCATCAATAAAATAAAAAGGCGTTTTAACGTGTTGACCCTTTAAAGGCCTTGGAGAGGGGATGTTCAGTTTTCCGGCTTGAAGTCCGCGGTACAAGCCACAGTTCTTCAGCACTACCACATCAGATGCTGCCGTTACCGCCCACATCAATATATATAAATTTGCTATGAGCATCAACCACAGCAAATAAGACGATGCTGAAGAACCCCTTATAGTTGAAGAAATCGGATTCCGAATTTGGTGCAGCTTTGATCCTTATATGTTTCCCATCAACAGCACCTAAAGTGTGCGGGAAATTCCAAAATACACCAAAATCGTTGGCAATTGCAGACCATTCGTCTTGTGTGGTTGGTGTTTAAAGAGAATTGATTAAATCGATGAGTATAATTACAACGACAACAAATCACCTTTAAATGTTCGCACTCCATAGCGTTGTTTATAGCATTAAGTACTTCGGGCAAAAATTATGATATCGTTTTGCGAGAAATATGCGACAAGAATTCAAGGGACCTGTAGGAATCACCAGTAGCAATGTACCTCAAAGTTATTGCAAGCCGTACTCTCGAACTGACAGCATAACGCATAGTTGCCTATTTTTAAATACAGGGTGAATGACTCTAACTCCAACTTTTTAAAATGCCATAATTTTTTTATTTTTTGATAAATTTGATTGCGCCAAAGGAAAAAATGTTGGAAAATACATAAATTTTCAAATTGTATCAGTAGTTTTCAATATGTCCACCTTTGGCGCGAATAATGGCCTTGAGACGGCCGAAGTAAGCATCGCACGCTGCACGCAAGTAGCTCTGCGGTATTTTGGCCCATTCCCGGCGAAGTGCTTGTTTGAGGTGGTCCAAACTTTGGTATTTTTTAGTGTCAACCTTCGCCTTCAAAATATCCCAGACAGAGAAATCCAACGGATTTGCATCCGAAGAATTTGCAATCCATTGTGTCGAAGAAATGAAGTGTGGAACATTGTTTTTTAACCAATCTTGGTTGACGCACGCTTTGTGAGACGGTGCCGAGTCTTGTTGAAATATCCACGGTCTCCGACCGAAATGATTGTTTGCCCAAGGCTTCAATACTGCCTCTACTTAAGACAGTTTCACGGTATACGATCGCATTAATTTTGACGCCACGGTCCAAAAATACGAGCGGAGACCATCACCATCGGTACTGCCTGCTTTCTAGTGGCCGTCCGAAGGTGTAAATTTTCGAAGGACCTCTCTGGCAAGTAAACTCGGTCATTTTGTTTGTTGAGCAATATGCTCGATAACAAATGGCGACTCATCGGAAAAAACCAAATTCGGCAACTCACCACTTTTGTGCAAGCGTAGCAACTCCTTCGCTCTTTCGACCCTAAGTTTTTTTTGTTGCGGTGTAAGATCGTGTGCTTTTTGGAACTTCAATGGCTTGAGTCCAAGCTCATTTTTCATTATGTGTTGCATCCGCTCCAACGATATGTTGAGCTCACGAGCCATTTTTCTTCCACTTCGACGCGGATTTCGCTCAATTCTAGCCTTCACTTTCCGAACCATTTCTGCCGATGTTGCTGTTTTTTTAAGACCACCTCCATGGCGTTTTGCAATGCTGCCAGTATCACGGTAACGAGCTATGGTTCGGGACACAAATGATTTATTCACGTTGAGGTGCTGGAGGGCTCTAACGATAGCTACTTGTGGTTTTCCAGCCAAATATAAAGCAATCACACTATCACGTTTGAATTCCATCGCAGATAAAAATTGTTCAACACAACTGAGACGCAAATCGTCTCAAGGTTAAAAGGCTTGGAAATAAAAAAATTATCTGTCATGTGTCAAAATTTGAGCTCACTGTCATGAACGGTTTGGAAATTATAGCAGCCTGAAATTGGTTGCAGTTCGAGTCATTCAGGGTGTATTCTTATTCCATACTTGGCAGGCTTGTTGGGTATGTAAATTTTAAAACGCACATCGACCTCTAAATGCTAATAATTATTCGTCAATAGTTATATAACTGCCGGGTTTATATGATTCTTTGCAATTTAATATAAGCTCATCCCAAATTTCACGATCGTTTTCGCGGCTCTCAACCCGAGTAGTTTTACCATCAAATCGTACACAGTCCTCAAAACGCTCGCGGCTGATAGTTGCCTTATAAATCGATCCAGATAATTTGGAGTCAAACATATCTCGGGTGGATAGATGATTATCTTTTTGTGCTGCTGCAAAAATTAACAATCCAACAAGTGCCTGTAATTCTTCTCTGGTTGTCTTGGAAACTTTGGCTTTTTCAGAAGAATAGTTTTGGGATTTTATAGCTATTTCAGTATTTATGTGAATGAAAATTTTGGTCATGATCTCCGCGCTTAAGAAACAATTGAAAGCAATTAGTGGCGTACATGCATCACGAGCGAGTCCTATGAGACCTTGTATTATGTGCACGAAATTTCGTTTTGCAGTTCTTTTACGGCTGTTAGCGACTGTGCACCAGCGATGACCGTTTTTACCTCTATGACTTACATTTTCTCTTTCCTTTTTACGTCGCCAAGATTCTTCCTCCAATACCTCTGGTTGTAATGGTTGGAGTACGCATATATTCGCGCTATTACTCTTTGCAATATTGGTGCTGGGTCTTGATCTTTTCGAAGAAGAAGGTCTTTCAGAGTCAGAACTTTCATCATCGTCAGGAACGTACTCCGAACCGGAATCACTGAAATCATGTCCAATATTGTCTTCAGTTTCTGAGCCACTTCCTTGTATTTCGTCGAGTTTTTCTGCTAGCGTAGCTTCAACCTCCTTCAAATTTAGTGGTCGACTACATATATTCTCTACGTGTTACCATGATTCTAATAAAATAAAACGTAAAATAAACCACTGAACCTATAGCCCATGATGGTACTCTTGTCAATCTTATCTCAAATACAAATCGAATAAAAACTTACAGTAATACTAACTATTCGTAAAATTTACGAAGTAACTGCGATTTCGTATATACGCGCACCGCTAAGTAACCGAACTCGCACAGGAAACAACCACTCACCACGAAAAATGAAACTTCACTGACTTTCAATAAGAGTAACGGCGTAAGATGTTGCCAGATTCAAATTCTAATTTTCCATTCGTAGAATTTACGAATGGTTAGTATTTAAGGGTTAAGGAGCTCGACGATTCTCGCTCTAAACAGGGTATCGAAGCTACGAGTATTAAACATCGCTGGGAGAAGTGTATTTGTTTCCTTTGTTAGCTCGACCATTAGACTACTAGATGTTGTATCTTATAGATCTGGAACCGATTAAAGTTGACCGGATTTGAGATTTAAAGAAACTTCAAGAAATTAAAGGTATTTATTGCATATTGTATAGTATGTTCCAGCTTTTCTTTTTATTTAGTCTAAATCGAGTATCTAACTATGATAGTTTATCCGGACTAAGGCTACGAGTATATACGAATGCACCGCCTATCAAGTAAAGAGGATCTTTTGTGCAAAGGGATGAAACAACATAATGTTATACGTTGTGTTTAGCATATGTAAATTTGCGCCTATTATTATCAAGTAATATATCTGGATGGTAAAACGTCATTAGTAAGCCACACACGATAACATGTAGTCAATTCAGATGCCATATGACAGATAAAATTGCACTTCTAAACCGATCCCTACTAAACGGTTACCTTCATTAACTTCATAGAACCAGACAGTCAGAAAGCCGGCTTCTTAAAGCGCTTGCAATATGATATGATACTTCACTTGGCCTTGCTAAATTTACGAGTATATTGATAATTTGCAGTCCAATCTAAGTACGAATTTATTTTAATCACGTACCTTTTATTACGGTGCTTAAACATAAACAGTACCCACCTGAAGCTAAACAAATGCCGTGGTTAAACAACACGCAGATACGTTAACAAACAACTGACACTGAAGATGGCAGCTATTAAACGATTCCTTGGAAAGGGTGTTTTGACTGAAATTCAATCCGTTCAAAGCGAACTGATCCACTTGCTAATAGTTAGTTCAGGTTTCAAGCAAGCCTTGTTAAGTGAGTCAGTCTAATCGAATGCGGTCAGAATTCTACTGCTACCAACTAGTACTCGTAAATTTCAGAAAGAGCTGATCTTTTTCTCTTAAATTGAAGCGGAAATATTCAGCAAGTCGATCGAAGAGATCAAATGTATTCCTCAGCCAGAATGAGAGCATGCAGGCGGGTATATGAAATCGGATATAGAGATCACCCACAATGGATGGAAACCTGCCCATCGCACCGGAGGAAAATCCAAAAATAAGAAAATATAATTTGTAAGCACAAGTGAACCTTGAATGAATCACTAAATCTTCAGGAACACCGGTTTTGCCAGTGACTCCTTGGATCTGTAATGCATTCTCGCATACAAACAGATACTTGTACATGGATAGATACGACGGATACCTCTGCTGCATTTAATATATGTAGAACCAGCCAGATTCAGCTGAAGCAGCAGTGCCAGCCGGAGTTGCCGTTGGAGAAAATATGAAAGTCGCCTAAAAGAGTCACTTGCTCTTTATAAAGTTTTAAGTAATTATAGTCAGAGTCAGTGCATGTTTAAAAGAGGCTGATCATATTTTGTAGGTTATCGGTGCCTGTGTAATAAAACGGACGATACAATATCGGTTGGCTATTGTTTCGGGTCTTACTCGCGCCAATTTCTTTCTATTTTTTCGTTCTCTTAAAAAAAACCTAGGGCCGTAGGCGAGTCAGTGGGTCTCAGAAGATTTGTAACCGCTAGGTAGGTAGGTATATTAGTTAGATATATCTGATTAAATGGAATTACCAACTGAACTTGTAGAAATACAATCTGCCATATCTGTACAATAATTTGTATACGATTATATGAAATCCAAAAAATAAATTAGTAGTAATTAGGGTTTCCTACTGCATCCCAACTCATCGCTAATTACATAGACCCCAATTTCGCTAGTAGGCGTATAAAATTTTCATCAAATAGACATTGAGCGATTTTCCTCAATACGACAGACATAAATTAATAACCTGAGCTCTGCTAAGCCGAATGAATAAAGCACACAGCATGACGTGTCAGAAATTGCTACTTGTAAGTAGAAGGACCCCAGCTAAGCCCAAACTCGATAGAGAACAGAAGTCATGTTTCGAACCGTTAAGTGGGACAAGATTGAATATGAGATGGTAAACAGATGCAATGATAAAGGAAAGACTAAAGCTATCAGGGTGATTTCCAATAAAAATGTTGATGCAGCAGAAACAATCTCAGTGATGCCTGAAAGCTTATTCAGAATGTGCCGTCTGAGACATAAAATCCTACAAGGCTGTAATATACAGCAAACCAAAATATCTGTGAATTGCCAAATTGGTTATAAAATGAAACAATGCAGGCATGTTAGTAAAATTATTGGATTAGAGGGAGCTTTTAAATTCGGGACCTCGTAAAGTAACGATGAAGTATTGATTGACAAAAGGAGTTCCAATTCTGTAAAATAGATGGAAGTGTACCTGGGTAAGTAGACATTAAGGGTAAAGAGGCAGTAGATTTTCCTTCAAAACAAGAAGCTGCAGAACTTTTTATAGGAATTGACCATTTTGAATAGAGTGATAAAAGTAAAAGCCTTCAAAGTCTAAGGCAGTATAAGAAATTTTCAGTAAACTATAACCTTAAAAGGTTCAAAGCAAGCAAGCATGGCGACGTCAGAGGAGGTCCTCATTTGCTACCTTGAACTTAGGACATGCGTGCATTTTTCGGAATATGGTCAAGATTTTGAAATAGATATAATGGCAGAGAAGTACCTCGCGAATCAGCTGCAGGGTTCATACCACAGAAGTGAGCTACGCGCATAAACCTCACTTTCGGATATGCATGCTATATGTTCGGATTTTAAACAAATCACAGTGGAAGTCTTAGACCGCTACAAACTGGATATAATGGCCCATTCAAGAATAGCTAGTATATTTTCCCACAACTTAACATCCCCAGTCGCTTGATCAAAAAACTGTCAACCAGATAGATCAAGTTGCGATCAACTTCAGACACAGCTCTGAACGTTGCAATGAGCTAATATCGGCACAGGCTGACTTCGAACATTTATAATTACAAGAGGCTCCTTTTCTGTTCGAGTCTCCTGAAACCTCTCAAGGGATCTTATGCTGCCAGAATTTAGGGTAGAAGGCCAGCAGCGAAATTTTCATAACACCATCAGAGAAGCAGCATTGGTTGTGTTAGTTAAATTTCAGACGACTACCATAATGAAACCTTTGGTTTGTTGGGAGTCCCAAAAAGTGCGTACAGCGAAACAAGTGATGCACCAGACTGTTTTGCAGGACGGGAGCTCTTCGTAAACTCTAGGATGAGGCAGGAACGGCTACTAAGAAAGAAACTGAAAGAAGTATATGAAAAATCAGCTTGAGATCATGCAGAGGTTATCGTGTACAAGATCCCATCTACTTTACTATCTGGACGCCTGAAAAAACGTATCAACAAAACAAGTCATTATGGTGTTAGAAATCCCAGAATCTTGGAAGCCATACCCATTACCTGCTTATTGATTTTAGGCCCTTAAGAGATGAAGCTGCTCAAAAACAGAACTAGACTCATCAAGAAGAACACCGGCATCCCCAAATTGACCAATATAAGTAAGATTTCACCGTCTTAGATCACTGCAGTGTGAGCAATGCATTTAGTTTGTTGTACAATAATGCACCTTTGTTATACCCGAGTCCTTGACTCTAATATTCATACATAATATCCCCTCTATCACTTGTCATATTCTAATGTAATGATCAGTATCTCTGCGACTTTTAGCTATTTCCAAAAGTAAAGCTGGCGTGAAAAGAGGGTGTTTTTATATCATTTCGATAGTAAAAGTCTTCGTACAGGTTACAAAGGCAATCTAGACCAAAGATCTTGAAGCGTGCTTTCGAAGGTTTATGAACATTTAATTTTTTGTAAATAGGTCGCACTGTATGTATGAAGCAAACAAGTCATTTCCTGAGCTCTGTACTTGGAAAAATTGTGCGAAACTTGCAGGCTAATAACAGAGACAAAATATCTGCAAAGGCTGTAGATACAACTTCTATCATTCGCTGACAATATTGCGGTCGAAAATCAGCGAGCTGTCATTACAGCGGTTGTGGCCATTGAAGCAGAAGCGGCGAAGTTGGATTGAACTACAATATAAATTAAAGTAAAACAATGTACCATATGTATATGGTATGTATGGTGTCGACAATATTAATGGCTCGAACAGCACGCTACTATAAGAAACAAATTCCAACAACAATAGCGTAGAGATTAAACCAGGAATCACTCCTGTCAGTCGTTGTTTCCTTGGGCTAAGAAGAGAATTTAAGATATAAATTCCTCTCACGAAGAATGCACCGTACAAACACTACATCATTCCAGCTCTACTGAATGACATAGAAGCATGAGCTGCATTTTAATCAGACAAAATACCACAGGTTGATTCGAGTGATTTTCGGTCCCGTTTGCATAAACAGCGAAGTATACAGCGACATTGCTTTGATGTGTAGGACATGTTGAATAAAATAACACCACTGCTCCAGCACTGGATGTCTTCAAATTCATACCGGAGGGATAGATAGTCGCTGGTTTTTAACGTAAGCACCTGTCGTGTAGACTTAAGTTTACGGGATGCCCGTACATCCATGGGAGCAAGGATACGCCTTACCATCGCTCTCCGTCAATCCTTTAATATCAATTCGGAACTGTGTTGGAGGCAAAAGTTCCACCTTTGATATGAGTTGAGGCCGATCTAAAACCTCTTACTGTTCTTAGGGTCACAGCACCCAGTACTTATTGCAACTCTTGGGTCAAACCAACAGACCCTTCCCGCGACTTTGGGTTTAAACCACAGCCACCATGACGCTCCCACAAGGGGGTCTACTTAAACAAGTCAGGCCCGGACCGAAATCCGGGGGGCTCCTGACTCCCATGGTACCGTGACAGGTACTACCTGTGGTCCTGCCTCCAACAAGACCTCTGACCGGCAACTTGTAACTGATCAAATCGTAGCAACCTTCGGTGGCGTCATCTGGAGATGTTTACGATAAGACCAGTAATATGCTCTGCGACCGCTTTTTATGCTACTGCAAAAAAGATTATGGTGCCTTAAAGTCCGTTCATATTTAGGCAGACGTGCCAAATTTCAGTGCGATACTGTCTTTAGTTTTGTTTTGACAGCTGATTGTTGTTGACGTGTTTGGCATCACGTTGAGTATGGACAAAAACGATTTTCGCTCTCTCATAAAACATTATTTTTTGAGAGGCAAAACGACGAAGGAAACAAAAGAAAAGTTGGATAAATATTATGGGGCTAATGCTCCGTCAGATTACACCGGAAAATATTGGTTTCGAGAGTTTCGTGGTGGCCGCAACTCCAATACCGATCAAGTCCGCAGCGGCAGGCCCTCCGATGCGGTTACAGACAATGCTGACCGGAAAGTGAAGGTGCGCGAGGTAGCAGATACCACAAAGATTAGTACTGAGCGCACACGCCATATTTTGTGCAATATTCTGCATATGAAAAAGTTATCCTGCCGCTGGGTGCCGCGAATGCTCACTTTTGAGCAAAAACACGAACGCGAAAGCACTTCGAAAGAGTGTTTGGACTTGCTGATGCGGAATCGGGCGGACTTGGTAACTGGACTCGAATCCCTCGGACTATTATCTCTTCCCAAACCTCAGAAGATCTCTCATCAATAAAAAATTCAGCTAACGCGAGGAAATCATCGACGCCACGGAGGAGTATTTTGCAGACCTTCCGGAAAATTACTTTTCGGACGGGATCAAGAAGTTTTAAAAGGGGACTATATTGAATAAAATAACAAAAAAACATTTAAAAAAAAAAAATTTTTTTTTCATTCCCAAGGAGGTCACTTTTCACTCCATCTAGTATAGCAGAGTCGCGTGTTCCCACCCGTTGCTCATTGCTTCTGCCGTCAGAGCGCAAATTCAAAAAACCAAATCTATTTCAACAGTTGAAAAAGGCGCCTCTAAAGTTTTTGACTTTGGCAACACTAGTTGATAGAATCGGAGTAGAAGCAGCATCAATCCATGGTGCCGCCACCACCAACACACCATCGCATTCGAATTTTCTCTTCGATTTGGCGTATCTTGTTCGTTAGGGCGAAAACCTGATTTTCTACGAACGAACTGAAAAAAAAAAAAAAAAAAAAAAAAAAAAAAATGAAACAAAAACAAAACTTCAAATTCAAGAGGGCACCACTGGTCAAGCTGCCTTTTTTTCTACCTACAAAACCGTAGGTGTAACCAGCTAGAACAACAACAAGAATAACTACAATAACAGCAACAACGATTCAGGTGTATCTCTGAGTTCGGCTTAAGTAAATTGTTGTTATCCATCCACTCCACATCCATAACTGCGGCCCAGCGGACAAAGTAAGGTAAGCTAAAGCAACGGCAAGGTAACAGGTAAAATTCAATCCTCATTCCGGGCTCACGGATCAGTTGAGATTCAGTATTGGTCAGACGCGATCGCTCTGTGTTTTGCTGCGGAGTACGAGTTAATCGGTTATAGATACTTTTTCTGCTTATTCTTCTCGGGTTTTATAGGCACTCGTAATTATAGAAACTCGGTTTGGCGGAGGATGCTTTAGTTAGATTTTCGCCGAATAATTCAAATTTACTGGTGATCTTCAAAAATTTGCCATCACAATTGAATTGCAAGTACAACGAGTACTGTTTCGGTGCGGCTTCGGTTTGGTTTTCGGCTTATTTCAAAGATATTTCAGATTGAAAAAAAGGTAAAGAATTCCGGAAAGTTTTTTATTTCTCCGAGTCTGTGTGATTTTCTTTTCTTTTCTTAAAAAAAAAAAAGAAAAAAACGAAAACAGGAGGGAAGATCATCAAAGAAGAGGTCGCGATCGGTGGTGTATATTCGTATATTCGTATCTTTGTATCTGTTGTAAGTGCGCCTGATATACGAGATCGAGTATCTTCCATGTGAATAAAAGATACATACAGTGAGATTCTGTACATAATGCAAAAAAAATAATAAAATAAAATCAGATATCAGTGAACTTGAGTGAGTTCTAAGATCAAATCTGCAGAGTTGCACAGAGGATTTGGCCGAAAGTATCTGAAAAGTTCCTACAGCATCTTTAAGTGTGCAAATATTTATTCGTGAAACAAAATCAAGTGCTAAGTGCCAATGAATATGTTTAACGATAAAATATGAAATATGTTTAAGCATTGACTACCTTTTGTGGTTGGGGTAACCATTGGTGGGGTCGATCCTACAGATGTGGTCAAGTCGTTTTAGGGTGCTTAGTATCGTGTTACTTGATGAGCGTGTGTTCGTTTGTTTTTTTTTGTTTTTTTTTGTTTTTTGTTGCTTTTGTCAACTGTGCTTTGTTAACGTGCACGAGTATCTCATCGATTAAAGGAGTGAAACAAGAACATAAGGAAAAGTCATTAACAACAACAGCAGCAACAACAACCAACATCTTCATACAACATAGCATGTGTATAAACAACCTTGAGTCTCATTATTATGCTATGCGACAGCGGTAACATGATGAGGAAGGTGTTCTTACTGCAGCAACAAGGATTATGATGATGCGAGAGGAGATACTTCAAAAAGAGCGGTAAGTAGCAAGTAGGTATAAATGGATGAATCCACTTAGTGTTTACTTACTAGTTAGACCCTCTTAAGCTGGTGCAGTCTTCAAGTCCATTGTGCTAGCATGGTTGAGGAGAATATGTAGTGAATAATTGTGAAGCGTTATGCTTGCACGAGTGCATGAGTTTGCGTGTATTTTGTATGCTAAAGTGGTAAATGTGAAGCACATGTTGCATGCATTACCCATGAAGGCATGCAATTTCCATTCAATCACTTCATGAGAATGCTTGGTATGAGTACTTGTAGCCGACCTGAACTGGTATCCGTAGGAGCTGAAGCTGATCAATTATTTGTACATTTGTACATTTGTACATTTGTACATTTGTACATATTTGGAAATGTAAGGGTTTATCCACATTCACTTGGATATTCTGATTGCGTAAAATTTATTCCCTTAAGGGCATTTGCAAGGTGATGCAAATTGTGGCTGACGTGCTTGTTTGATAGGAGTAAATAATTCAGTGACATTGACAAAAGTAAACTTCTTGTGGAGAAATCTTTTGCAGAAGTAGAACGAATTGTACGAGTAGGTCTGTCACTTCTTGAAAATTGATTAAATCTTAAATAGTGGCCTTTTATGTGATGTATCCTTAATTATGGATCGTGGTAAGTACCTTTGATGGTCAACATCGCAAATGAACAGCAACTCTGTTTTAAGTCATTCTGCAGATACAGTTTTTTATTTTGAATTTCATGCCAATATTTGGCTGTCGCAGCAGTAGCTGTCATACCTGATGCTTGCATTAAAAACTGTCAGCAAATTCTGGTGGATGGTTGTCGAACGTTTCAAAACCTATTAACCAATTTCAAAATCAGATGAGGGACGTTTTGTCTGAAGGTTGCAGTCAAATTAGCGGACAAAATATATTTATAAAAAAATATATAAAAACATAAAATCTAAAATACATAAAATCGATGTCGATTGTATATCCGGACAGCTGGACAAACTCAATCAAACAACTCAATTTTATCGGGTAGTCTTTATCACCATACAAAATAACCATTGTTTACATTTACTTTTTGAGGATTATTTTTTTCAAATGTTGGCCGCAACTGCGGCTAGCACGGTGCATTCTGGAGCTCCAATTTTCGAGTACACGTTCGAGCATTACGAGTGGTGTCCGACCAATGATTCGAGCAATATTGACTTCTCAATCATAGCCGGCTTATACATGTAGAGCTTAGCCTTTACGTAGCCCCAAGTGAAAAAGTCTAGAGGTGTGATGTCACGCGATCTAGGGCGGTCTATTCACCGGTCTAAAGCTAGAAATTAGCTGCTCATCGAATCGGTGTCGCAATAAAGCCATGGTTTCACGGCCTATGTGGCAAGTGGCGTCGTCTTGTTTTTTTTATATTTTTTTTTTATAATGAACGCCCACTTCAGGAGTTTTTTTTACCCTTAAAATGTTTGTACACAGCGCGGACGAAGGAAATTTAGGGAGGAAGAAAGGATAGGTACCGGTGAAAGTTGGTTTTAAATGTTTGAAGGTTATAATGACTAGGAAATAAAGAGCTAGGCAATGCATTCCATAAACAAGTTGTATGGCTTAGTAACGAATTTTAGAGTACGTCCGAAAATGGGCTTGAGGGTGTACTGATGAGCATTCATAACGAGGCGGGTGATACGGTTGAAAGTTTGAATAGGCGGAATGCTACTGGCGATTTCAATGGAGCACTGGTGGTGGAAATAGCGATAAAACAAAGTGAGACAGGAGACATTTCGTCGGTGTTCGAGGGTGTCAATTGATTGACGGATATTAGTATCACCTATGAGTTTTGTCGCACGGTTTTGAATCCTATCTAGCAGGTGCAGAGGTGTTTTGGGCGCACCCGACCAGATGTGGGCATTGTACTCCAATTTCGGGCGTCTAAATGCCTTATATATTGAGGCCACATCAGAGGGGGTAAAGTATTTCTTACATCGCTTCGAGAAACCTAGACATTCCGCAGCATTTTTGACGATATCGAATATGTGGTCATTCCAACGTAAGTTGTCACTGACACACATACCGAGAATGGAAAGTTTATCGGTTTCGACGATGCAAGTGCCATTCATGGATAATGGCTGGATATTTGAATTTTGCTTTAATGACAACAGACAGCATTGAGTTTTGGAAGCATTAAATTCCACTCTGTTGATAGTTCCCCGATTGGTTATGCTGTTAATATTGGAATTTAATGAGCTTAACATACGCTGCCGTTCACGTTCTAAAGCCGAAGAGCAAGGCGTGGGTCAGGGAACGAATATGAAAAGCAGAAAGTACTGTCATCAGCAAAGGAATATATTGGATTAGAAGTACAATAGCAGACAAGAGATCGTTGATGAAAATTAAAAAGAGTGTCGGAGACAGAACGGAGCCCTGGGGCACACCAGCACTTATTTTGTGAATATCAGACTTGAAACCGTCCAAGACAACTTGAATTGAACGTTCCAAAAGGTAATTTCTAATCCATTGAAGAAGAGAGTCATCGATCCCAAGAGCACGCATTTTCGACAAGATAGCCTGATGCCAAACTCTGTCAAATGCCTTAGAAATATCAAGTGCAACTATCGTGCTTTCGCCAGATTGATGTGATCGTACGCTTTGGTTCCACTTTTCGGTGGGACATGCCATCAGATCACTAGTGGACCTGTTGCTACGAAAACCGTACTGCCGGTCATTCATTAAGAAGTTTTCGTGTTTCGAGATATTTCATTCGCTGACGACTTATTAGCGTTTCCGTGACCTTGGAAAGAAGGGAGGTATGTGTAATGGATCTGTAGGAAGTGAGGGTAGAATATTCGCCTTTTTTAGGGACGGGCTGGACAAATGTTGTTTTCCATCTGCTCGGAAAGTGTTCTAAGGAGTAAGATTGATGAAAAAGTTTACGCAGTGGTTTTGCCAGCGTGGAAGAACACCTCTTCAGAAGAAGGGGAGATATACCATCTGGACCAGCGGATTTGTGAATGCTAAGATCTTTAAGAACTCTTGCTACAACATCAGTGCGAAAGTGGTTTCGTCCCATTGAAGATTTGATGCACTTAAGTGTAGGCGGAAACAAAGCACAATCTGGAAGTGTTGGGATGGAGGATGAGGCAGAATTTCTGAAGTTTTTTACAAATAACCAAAAGCTTTTACTACCTTTAGCGTATCGTAGTATTTTTTGCCTCAACTTTTGGTCGTATTGGAATTTCACACATTTAAACTTTTAAACGTTTAAACGTTTAAACTTTTTTCTGTTTACCTCTGTCGGGTTAGTCTTGAAGGACCGTAAAAACATTTCTCTAACCTTGACTGCCTCTTTACAGCTCGAGTCGTAACATGCTTTTTCTTTTGGTTTGATACTCTTCAACCGATGAGGGATAAAGTTTCTCATTCCAAAGAGAATGGTGGCTGTGATCATATCAGCAGCGGCATCCACGTCGTTATCGAGGAAACATAACGACCAGTTAAAATTCCTAAAGAAACTGTTAAGGCCGCTCCAGTTGGCTTTGTCGTATTGCCATACGGTTCTTTTAGGAATCGTTTCTCTAACTGTGTGGTTGGTGTACGAGAAATTAGCTGATATGACACAATTTTCCGTCGAGCCTAGAGGGGAGAACACATCAACAATGTACTTATCAGGGTGAGAAGTTAAAAACAAGTTCAGGGTGTTGGCTGTATGACTATCGACGTCTGGTATTCGTATAGGCTTATTTACCAAACTAAATGCCGTCTACATCACGGGCTTCCGTAGTCGTGTCGCGTTAAATGGCGCCATTCAGAGTTACGTTCCGCCGGTCTCAGTTTTGAAGAAATAAGGACCGATGATTCCACCAGCCCATAAACGACACCAAACCGTTGTTTTGTTGGATGTTATGTCAGCTCATGAACCTCATTCTCCGCATCCCAAAACAGCTATTTTCCTTGAGCCTCATGGCTGAACAAAATTTTGGTCAAAAACAGTGGATCTTTTTGAAGCTTTTCAACGGTCCAACAACTGGAACTGTGACAGTTCGGAAGGTCGGCCGTCTTCAGTTCTTGCACGCATTGAATTTTGTATGCTTTTAAACTAAGATCCTCACGTAAATACGCCAAGTTGTTGTATGCAACAAGACAAGCTGTCGAGAACAGCGCCGAATTGATTCATCACGGCCATCGCGTACAACCTCCGCTACCGCCGCTATATTTTCTTCACTATGTGCTAGATGTGGTCTATTTCGCCGCGTATTATCCAATAATGAAAATTGGGTTTCAAACTTTTCGATGGTACATATAGCAAATTGTCCGTTCGGTAGGCCGATTATGTGGATCATAAGTTGCTCTAAGCGCACGTAACTTATTCCTCGAAGAGCGCTGATTTTCACAATATAGGTGAATAATTTGTGGACGTTGTGCC
This sequence comes from Volucella zonaria, assembly GCA_963966105.1. Lineage (NCBI taxonomy): Eukaryota > Metazoa > Arthropoda > Insecta > Diptera > Syrphidae > Volucella > Volucella zonaria. The sequence continues at coordinate 58,610,218 of OZ014534.1, forward strand.
GGGCTAAGTCTTTCCGTGATGAAATGTCAAACAATACGGAACAAAAATACTATATCAGTGTGACACGATGCGTGATCTCTCATGACATTCCCACTGGAAAAATACCTCTAAAAGAGTAGTTGCGCAGTTGCTTACCGAAATACATTGCAATCTCCCAAAATCTCTGATGAACTGTTTCTTGGAGTTGTACTGGGGGTAACAGCATAACTGTGCACATCTGGATCAGTTTTGACGAGATTTCCAAGATAGGTATTTCGAGTATCTAGAATTTCGTTGGTTTTTTCCAGAAAATGGTGAATTAGATCTAGTATAGGGAGGGAGATGACGCAATTGAAATCGACGAATTTTCTTTCTTTCATAGCGTACGCGTATTTGGTTCATTGGAACAATAAAAAGTGCGGTGGTCGGTGGAAAGAAATTACGAGTGTAAATTAAGGGCAATAGGGTTGAAAGAGATCGGCAATCTAAAATCTATTGAGATTTTTTAGATAGAGAGGTAAGAAAAAAGGGACATGTGAAGAGCTCGTTATATTTTCTGGGCGCATGAACTCGCTGAAAGAGGGAGCATGCTCTGTTGGCAAATTCAAGCAACTCGCGAACAAAGGTCATGTAGAGTGATCTGGTCGTGTGGAAAAAACTTTTGAGACCACCCTTTGATAAAGCCAGGAGATAAGTTGACTTATAGGATTAACTTATCAATATGCGAACGGAACTAAGTCCCTGGCATACAAAATGCCATGGTCGCAATGGGATTAAACAAGGTTGCATTTACGTTACATGGTAAAAGGTTGACATTTGGCGACGTTGAGATCTAAGGAATTTTTGAGGAACCAAGTAGAAAATCTATCGAATCACCTTAGTGAAGTTTTGTGTTTTGTTGTGAAGAAATACTCGTAGCTTTGAAAAATTTGGTATCATCAACGTAAAGCGATGGGGATGAGTGTTTAATAATCCTATCAAGATCTTTCATGTTTGTGATGAAAAGAAGAGGACTTAGGTGACCGCCTTGTGGAATACCAGAACTGGCAAAAAAATGAGCTGATAGAGCGCATCTAAAACGAATTCTGTAATAACAGTTTCCAGGGTCGGTACGAAGTTGTTGTTAGCGTATAATTATTTAAAAAAATGTGGCAAATAATTTTGATGAAACTTCTTTCTTTTTTGTAAGAAGCGAAGTTTTTAAGTATGGTATAGCAAGAAGTAGGCGTGGATGATTATCTTATGGCGAAAATAGTGGACATAAAGAGAGAGAAGTTAAGGAAAGATTTGTAAATTCAAAAGAGACCTGCTGAAATAGAATTTGATTTTGCGAAAATTTGCTAGACAGGGCGCTACTGGGGCATTAACGAGATATTTTTTGGTAATAAGGCCTAATTTCCTTTGAATTTGATAGGTAGGTTGGCTAAAAAATAAATATACAGGATCTGCGACTGAAACAAAGAAGAAGATGAAATAATAATAGGGGAAGAGCAAAGACGTTTATGGGCGACCAGTCAGATTTCTCGACAGTGTGAGACAACCTTATCATAACAAATTATGGGTTTTGCAACGGCACGAATTGTTCCAAGAAATCGTCAGCAAGGTCGTCTGCTCTTTTTGCGAGGATGCCCTTTATTGAGAGATTCCTTTTTGTTGGATGGCGACCATGATAATTGTGTTGGTTTTATCCTCGTAACAAACCGAATCAGTTTTAGCATGTATATCTTTTTATCTCTTAGCTATTGAGTGTATAGCGACATTATGTAGTATCAGTTTTGATGGCTTGCACCATTCTCCTGTCGATAATTTAAGTAACCTATTGCATGTCAAATTTTTAGTGGCGTTTGGTTACCAAGGTCGGTTACTTCTTTCATACTGCTACTGATCCTCCGATACTTCATTTACTAGATGGTTGTATCTATGGTCGGTTCTGCTTGTCGTTTCATTATTGTTCATTCGTTGGATGTGACCAAATCTGCGTTGCCGCAATTGCTGTAAAAGCCTCTCTGACGGCTCACTGTAGCTGATGATGATGATGAGGTATGATGTCGATGTCATTTTTGTATCCCGACAGCTCCTGCCCTTTACACTAGGTTGAACAAATCACATAACTTTGAATTTCTTGTGCACGTACACGTTTGAAACAGTTCGAAGAAACTGTTTTCAAATTGTACATTGCACCTTGTATTTTCCAGCATCCCACGGTACAGCTGGATCAATTTTGTCCGGATCCCATATTCGAATATTTTCTGGTAGAGCTCAAGACGATGAATACTATCATATGCGGTTTTGAAGTCGAGAAGAGATGGTCAGTCTCCATTATAAATCCTTTGATCCTTTCTAGTGTTTGCCTTTACTTGATCTTCGATCTGCCGGACCGGAACCTACTCTGGTGTGTGTCGATTAGTAGGATTCCTTTTCTTGAAAATGCAGCATATATGCATCGCTGATAGCCTATACCACCTTGATCAAAAATTTTTCGGAATTTATTCAGAAAATTTAAAATAAAAGTTTATTCATCTAAGTCTATATTGTCCCCTTCAGAGTAATCCCCATCGACTGCAACACACTTATGCCAGCGCTTGATCCAATCCTCGAAACATTTTTTATATTCGGTTTTCGGTATGTCCATCAGTGCTTCCTGTGATTTTTCCATTACTTCCTCTCGGCTGCTGAAACGCGTTCCCCGTAGTGGTTTCTGTTTTTTAACTCGATTGAACAGAAAGAAGTCACAGACGGCCAAATCCGGTGAATTCGGTGGCTGTTGGATGGTATTTGTTGCATTTTTCGTCAAAAAATCACGAATAATGGTGGCACTGTGCGACGGTGCGTTATCATGGTGCAAAATCCACGAGTTTTCTGCCCACAATTCTGGTCTCTTTCGACGAATTGCTTCACGTAAACGTTTCATAACGCCCAAATAATACTCTTTATTTACTGTCTGGCCTTCTGGCAAAAATTCATGATGCACCACACTGTTGTAATCCATGAAAACCGTGAGCATTGCCTTCTTTTTTGACTGAAAACGACGTGTTTTTTTTTGGTCTCGGCTCATCTCCATTGCAACGTCAACACGGTCTGCTTTTTTGCATGAAATTGAGGTCTTTTTTCACCAACTTTGCTGCTACACGACGGAAACGCAAATCATTAACCAATATGTCTTGGACGGATCCATAGGCAATGTTCAGGTCCTCCGCTATCTCTCTGATGGTTAATTTGCGATTATTGCCCAACATTTCTTTTACGAGTATTTCATCAATGTTTTCGTCGGTTTTCGATGTCGATGGTCTGCCACTGCGTTCATCATATTCGATTGACTCACGACCACTTTTGAACCGCTCGTGCCAATGGTAAACGACCGTTTTCTTTAGAGAATCGTTGCCGAAACACTTTTCCAACATTTCCAACGTTCGCTGTTGCAAATTTAAATCCATTTCTGAAATTGTAAAAAGTCGCTAACACATACAGAGAGATGTACTCTTGGCTACGTAACTATTGCAAATGTCAAGCTACGATGCTAAGATTTAGAGGGAATGTCAACAACAGATTTACCAACTTAACAAAAAAAAAAAAAAAAAAAACAGAACTCAAATCGGAACAATGGGAGCGCGACACGGTGGTGTGGTGCGGGAACTTTTGGACCAAGTTTGTATATCGGGCATGCTTTCATCCACCCATACTTGGTTAATTATTTGGCGGATACACCCTACCAAAACATCACCTCAATGTTTGAAAAGCCCACTGGTAGAGTATTGAAGCCGACGGCCTTGTTGTTCTTTATCTCTTTGATAGCTGAGCCAATCTCTTCTATACAGAGAGGGGGGATGTCTTCTTTATCGACCCGAAGCAGGTTCTCTTCTTGCACTATCACTCTCTACCTAATACCCATTAAATAGCTGTTTAGACACATCTATTGTACTATTCCGTGCGCTCCGGTGTACAGGTTTTCTTCATTGTTTCGAAGATCCTATGTTGCAGCCTAGAAGCCAGTCACGAACTGCTCACCTTTCCGTAAAGCATCCGAATATTGTTCCTATAGCGGGATTCTTCGATATCCTTGACGTTAAATTGGCCCTTTTCTTTTTACGCAGTATCTTCTTTCCTTCCCATTTTCTGACTTGGAGCTGTTTCCTCGCTGCTTTTGTTTTTGAGTTGCAACGCTTGTAGATGTGCATTTTCTGTCGCCTATTCCTGTCGTACGCATTCCTCACCATGCCAAGGGCTTTGTTCCGATGGTAGCTACTCCGTTGATAATGTCGCGATACTGTCTCACAGATTGTTGAAAGACTCTGTGTTATCTGTGTGCTCTAGCAATTCCAGTCGTGCTAATGCTTCCAACTTTGTTTTTCTTTAACTGGGAGACCTGCTGCAGCAGGTTTGATGGTTATCCCCACAGCCTTTACTTTCGGGTTCACTGGCAAACCATTCCAAGATTTGTGGACCAGCTTTGGCGTTTTATTAATAACCTTTTTCAACATTGACGTACGAGTATTACTATTCGTCTTAAATAAATACAATCTTTATCTGGGAAAATATGTTTATTGGATATCACTTGATGGGAATCCACAGAATCGCTCAGATCAGGCTAAGGCACATTGTCTCTATTTGATTTGTTTTTTATATTTTATTTTTTAGGTGTAAGGCTTTTTTGGCCTTCAGCTGTTATATAGTGGTGTATTTGAAATAGCGGCGTTAAAATTGCTAACTTTTAGACGCAATCACATTACTAAGCCATTTATTGAAATGTAAGAGAAAACTGCCCGAAAACATTGGCTAGGAAGATCATCATTAAACCAAAAATTTTTCCAATGTTCTATCCATTATGATACACAGATAAGCTTTTAAGTATAAATTCCACCATAACATAAAAGTATCAGTCTCAGCTTGGTTTCTGATGAAACATCTGGACAATTGCAGCACAGGTTAGATCTGGCTAACATGAGTAGCGCAGTTCAAAATGACTCAAGGCATCCACCTGATGACTTCCCCGAATGTATACATTAAACATTAGCAACGTATTAAAGAAAATGCACGCATCACGGATCAATTAAAGTTGCATGTAAGGATTTAAGTAAACACAAGTTATCATGTTATGATGTTCTTCAATTGCCGATAATAGTTATCGGTTTATCAACATTAATGAGAGATAATTGTACTCTTAAGGTTGTAGACCGTTGCTCTTAATGTCAATTGAGATTCCAGCCAAGTTGCATCTAATTATTTATCCTGGCCTCCATAATAAGTTGGATTCTTAAAAGAGCCAATTTGTGTTCCTTGATGTTCCGAGCCTCTAGGCTGGGTTGTGAAGGTCATATTAGCTGGAACATTTTTGCTCCCGATGAGGCTAAACCAAAATATGTGTACGAGTAGTCGTCGTGTATTTGCTTTTTGAACTGCATCCATATCTTTGTGCGTTAGAGTGCGTGACTGCATTTTTTAGTTTGCTCACCTTCATCCTGATGGGGAAATAAACTTGGTTTCTTGGTCTTATCCTCATTAAGGAATCTGTTTTCTCTGTTGATATCTACTAAGATGGAGGTGAATTTCTTAACTGCTGCAAAGTTCCTGTGATAAACATAACTACACGAGTCGACGCCAGAGAGCTGTTCCCAATGAGCTTTGGATTTTTCAGCGTTACGCACTGAATTTGGTGATTATCTTTCAGACCTCAAGAATATACATATGTGCTAACATATGAGTAAGGTTAGTTTAGAGGATCACGGCACGAGATCCGACTCATTTAAACCAACAATAGTAGTACTGGCCTGATTGGGCCCTATCCGTGCGGTTTCAGACCAGGAAAGTCCATAATCGACCAAATCTTCACACTCTGATAGATCCTGAGAAAAACTCAAGAAGTCCAAATCGATACTCATCATCTTTCCATAGATTTTAAGGCCGCTTGTGAAAGCATTTATAGGGACGAGCTATGTAGAGCCTTAGCTCTAGTCGGTAACCGACGTTGATATCAAAAAGGATTTAGACAAGATGACGCGCTGTCATGTGGCTTCTTTAGGATCATACTTGAAAGGATTGTGCATAACTCACAAGCAAACACTTAAGGCACAATCTTTCAAAAATCTGTGCAACTACTAGCGTATACCGGTGGTATCGACATAAACGGGAGAAAGCACCGAGCGGTCATCGATGCATTCGCTGGTAGGTACGAGGTAGGTACGTATATGCTGTCAAGAACAACACACAAAATCGACGAATTGGACAGAATGTCACAATCGACAGTTATAATTTCGAGGTAGTAAGGGACCTTGTCTGCCTTGGCTCTGCTATAAATTCTCCCAAAAAAACACCTCAGCAGAAATAAAATGAAGAATCACTCTTGCCAATCGCTGTTTCTTTGGGCTGAGAAGGCAATTGAGTAGTAAGGCACTATTCCGAAAAACTAAGGAGACTCTACATATATAAGACCTTGATCATCTCAGTCTTACTTTATGGCGTTGAAACATGGACTCTATCGAAAGCGGATGAAGATATCTTCAGTCGTTTCGAGAGAAAAAATATTCGGTCCCGTTTGCGCTGACGGGATTTGGAGGAAAGTTTTTACCACGAACTATACGAACTGTACGACATCGACCTGGTCGAAAAACTGGGCATCAACCGCCTGAGGTGGCTAGGACATGTAAAGCGAATGGACATCAATGCTCCGGAGTGACAAGACAGTAGCTTAGGTGGAGCGCAAAAGTAGAAGGGGACTTCGACCGACTTAGAGTTCGCAACTGGAGGCAGTTAGCTAAAGACCGGACTAACTGGAGAGGCTTGTTGGTTGAGGACCAGATTCACCCCGAACTGTAGCGCCACCTAAGTAAGTAAATAAGTAAGCGGTAGTATTGGTGTTTGCTGATTAGTGTCTTGCAGAAAGATTCGCAGCTTTTGATTCGTACTTCTTCTTTTATTAATTGTTGAAATATGTTACGCGCATGACTACATCGAATGACATACATATATTTCCCCAATGTATCTTCATTTTTACTGCGCCTCTTGTGGGATTCACACTACAGGTCGCTCTCTTTTGGATCACCTCGCTACTGAGGCCAAGAGTTTGCCAATGTTTTTGCATTTGAGAGATGCGGTTGAAACTGGAGCCTCTATTGCTTTTTGGACTGGATTTTCCGACGGCATTTGTTGAACATTGGTTTCGTAATACGGAGACTTCCCCGAATGTATGTATTTTTTTTAGATCTCGATTTTTACACCCGCTGACATTCGTAAGTCACTGTTATTTTTCCTTTATACTTTTTTATTCGTACTTCTTTTCTTCCTTCCTTCCTTCTTTTCTTGTTTGCTTTTTTTGAAACGGACAAACAACTTCCATGTAAATTAAACTATTTTATACTAGTTGTTATAGGGTGACCAGATAGCAATGATAGTTTTTCCAATTGTTATGTTTCAGCAGCTGTCAAAGTTACCAATGACATCCAGCTGTCAAAATATTCAGTAAGATTTGCCATTACATCATACATGGTTTTACGCTTGCCGAACGTGCGGAAATTATTTAAAACTATTATCGAAATTCCAGCTCAGTTGTGAATACGCAACGAGAATTTCGTCGTGAGGTCGGTTGTCATCATAGGTTCAGTGCAGGCAATTCGTCGCGCCGTGGAAAAGTTTGAGCGTGAATACACCCCTTTGGATCTTAAGCCACCAACTAGACAGAGATTGCTGCGAAATGAAGGAAACATTGCCGCCGTAGCGGCCATTATTGAAGAAGACCCAGAAATGTCGATTCGGCAACAATCAGCTGAATTGGGCATCACCCGGCTTATTTTGCGGTGGCAGCAGATCTTCTTGGACGAGGCCCATTTTTGGCTCAACGGCTATGTCAACAAGCAAAATTGCCATTATTGGAGCGAATACAATCCACAAGTATTCGGCCAAGCATCAATGCTTCCACAAAAATAGACTGTTTGGTGCGGTTTATGGCATGGCGGTATCATCAGATCTTATTTCTTTTGAAATGAGGAAGGGGGCACCGTTACCGTCAATGGTCTCAGGTATAGAGCGATGCTAACTGACTTTTAGTAGTCAGAGCTCGACAATATCGATAGATTCGAGCTGTGGTTCCAACTTAGATGGCGCTACATGCTATACAAGAGACGCAACGCTCAAAGTTGGGCGGGAGAAATTTGGCGAGTGGGTCATCTCACGGCGAACGTTCTTCAAATGGCCACCGCGATCATGCGATTTGACACCACTCGATTATTTTCCCTGGGGCTACGTCATGTCCTTAGTCTGCACTAACAAGCTAATCACTTTGGATGAGCTTGAGACCAACATTCGATACGCTATTGCCGGAATCACGCCGCACATATTGGACCGAGTCATCAAAAATTGGACCGACAGCTTGAAGCACTGCCAGCGAAGCCGAGGTGGCCATTTGAATGATGTGCTATTCCACTCAAAATGGCATGGACGTAGCTTCAAAATAAAGCCAGAATCAATTTTATATCTCACACCGTTGTTGTTTTATTTTTTTTCATGTCGTTCTTATTTTGTCACCCTTTACTTAAAAAAAAATTATTTTTCTTTTAATCAAGTTAACCGATACATCGTTTGCAAAAGACTAGTAGTCTTATCAATTTCTATAAAACTTAAAAGTAACCTCGCGTTTTTGACCCAGATGCCTAATCAGCCAAATTATGTTTGGTGCTTCAGCTATCATCTCCGGAATGTATTGTAGCTGCATGTGTAAGGGGTTATGGGGCTGCAGTGTTTCGTGGAAACTATATCATGAGGTGTTGGCGTGATTTTGATTTTCAGCGTTTAGATGAAACTGTAGCGTTAATTTGTATAACAAACCCTGAAGTTTAATCTATATTTTTCTGTCACAAGGTATTGCGTGGTTTTCGTGTCATTTAAGGCAGTCTATACTGACTTTATGTTCGAAATTGTCACTACGAATTCCTTTGTATTATACTTAACGTCGAAGGCTAAGTATTTAATTTGTTCGCACTTTGTTACGACGACTTGTTATTTTCTAGCTCATTTATCCAATTATTAACAGTTTCTTGAGGACCTGTCATGTCGTTGCTTATAATAGCGCTATAATCGGCGAAAAAAGAAAACGACTTTCTCGATCTCGTTTTTACTGTTTCAACATAAAATATTGCTCGACGGACTTTGAATACTACCGTGTCCAAAATTTTCGGGTAATCCATGATGTGTATTTAATTTTCGGTTTAACGTATTGTATAATAAATAGTGTTTTTTTTTAGCGTTTAAAAACCAAAACTGGCAACACTGTTTCTACAGATTGTCAATTTGACAGTTGAAAGTTGATTTGCGGTCAGTACGTTTTGCTATTTTACGATGAAAGCCATGGTTCGGTTCGCCAAACTTATCTTGCGCTACATGCATTTTACGGTCGACATAATCGTCCATCTGAGCAAGTTATTCGGAACACGATGAATCGTTTTCGCACCACGTATAATCTAGTGGATAATACGCATCCCCAAGGACGACAAACAGTGCGAACAGAAGAAGTTATTGCCGTTGTGGAGCGCACTGTTGAGGAGCATCCGAATGAGTCGATTCGCCATCGTGCACAGCAATTGGAGCTATACCCATCCACTTTGTGGAAGATTTTACTAAAAGATCTTGGCTTAAAAGCTTATAAGATAAAGCTTGTGCAAGAGTTGAAACCACATGATCATTATATGCGCCGTAGGTTCGGTGAATGGGCCGAAAATATGATTCAGCGTAACACTCATTTTCAACCCAAAATTTTATTTTCCGATGAGCAAAAATTGCCGAATTTGGAGTCGAGAAAACCCAGAGACGCCCTTATAACCATTAAAACTCACTGTTTGCTGTGCTTTATGGGCTGGTGCAATCATCGAGCCATATTTCTTTAATCACGATGCGGCTAGAATGTTACTGTAAATGGAGAGCGCTATAGAAACCCGATTTCTAACTTCTTCGTTCTTTAGTTGAATGGCATAGACGTGACAGATCTTTTTTTGCAACAAGATGGTGCAACATACCATACGGCGCGCGACATCATTAATTTATTGCGGGAAACGTTTGCTGAGCGCATAATTTAGCATAATGGACCTGTGATCTGGCCTCCACGATTCTGTGATCTCACACCTTTAGATTACTTTCCTTTGGGAGTATGTGAAGTCACTAATCTATGCCGATAAACCAGAGACGATTTGGAAGTCAACATTCGCCGTGTTATTGCTGATATACGGCCTCAGTTGCTCGATAAAGTTGTCGAAAATTAGACTACACGATTGCGCTTCATTCGAGCTAACCGTGGCACACATGTGCCCGATATCATATTTAAACACTAATGGCATGAAATTATCTATTAAATAGAGCTAATATCAGAGCTTCAAGTGTTTTATTTCATAATGAATTTGTATAACTCTAAAAGACAAATCCTTTACGTACCGTGTATTGGGCTTCCGCCCAATTATCAAGGCTTCGCTCATCAATGACGTTGTCTAATAAAAAGCGGTTGCTACGATTTAATCAGTTACAAGTGGCCGGTCATAGGCCCTGTTCAGTGGCAGGATCACCGGTAGTCCCTATCAGGACTAAAATCACGGTACCATGGGAGCCCGGATCTCGGTCCGGATTGAGGTAGGGCCTCTTGTGGTAGCATCACGGTGGCTGTGGTTTAAACCCAAATCGCGGGAAGGGTCTTCCTGTTGATATGACCCAATGTAGAGTTGCAATAAGTACTGGGTGATGCGGCTCCCATGGATGTATGGGCATCCCGTAAACTTCAGTCTGCACGGTGTTTATGTTAAAAACTTGACTCAATACCGCGTATCATGTTTATATACGTCTAGGCAATATTTTAAGATCTTTCTGCCGTCTATTTGAACCGTGTCGAATGACTCCTCCAAGTGGATAAAAACGATATGCAGATTTTTCGATGCTTCTCTATATTTTTTCATCATTATTTGTAAAGCTAGAGTCAAATCGTATGTCAACCTGCCTCCCTTAACGCCATATTGACAGCAGAGGAGTTTAATAATAGTGCATTGTCAATTTACTAGAACTCTCTCGTATATTTTCACAGAATGCGGCATTATTTAATCAACATATGTAATCGTATCAATAAGTGTTGCAATTTTTCGTGTCGTCTTTGCCTTTATAGAGTGGAACAAGTAAGCTCTCTCTCTCCTCTGGCTAGGGATTCGATCGTCTTCCATCATTTTCGTTAGAAAAATCGAGAGCTATTTATGTAAACTCAAAGTTTCCAATTGTCGCCGATACTTCAGAGGTTATGTGTTACGGACCTGTTGCACGCACCCGGTTCATTCTTTTTACTTCCCTCTTTATGCGCGACAGCCGGAGAGATGGTACTGTGCGGGAATTCTTAGTTTAGTAATACATACCAAAGTACTCTTTCCTTCTATTCCAAATGTCTTCAATATATTTCGAGGATTGGGTCTCTTGTGAGCTTTTTTTCATAGTTTCACATCTTCGGTGTTGCACTTCTTCCACTACTTGCCGCTTGCTTATGGATTGTGAGGATATTGTGCCCTACCATCATTTAAGAGTCGTGTTTATTTTCATCAATAACATATATTAAGTGTAGTGGTTTTCTTACGCTAAAACCACGCAACGACTTTGTTCGGCTTTTCGAAAAAAATAATTATTACATCTCAATTTTGAAGACGTTCTTCCAGTTAATTAAGAAACCTAATTCCGCATCTCAGTTAAATTGGTCAAACTAAACATTAAATTTTGTTGTGAATGGAAATGACATAAAATTAAGAAATTTGAATTTCGGTTGTCTTTTGAATATTCTACTGCGATCCTAACCACAGATCATATTGAGGAGTGAACCGGTTGATCGACAATCCAGCCGGTTAGCTCAAAATTTATTGGACTATTATTACGGTCATAAAGCTTAAGTAATGCGTGGAACCTTTTGCGTAATTGAAGTATTTATTGGCTACGACAAGGTTTCCAAAGAAGTCGCATTTATGATTTTTATCTATTCGCATAATAATGTAAGCTACATATTAGCTAGAGGTTATGTTAAAATTGAAACCTTTTTCGATCTAGTCTCTATCATGATGCCTTAAACGTCCCATATTCTCCACCCCCACAGCTTTGGATAGCAATTTTTCACACGGCTTTTTAGACAATCTTGCTGAATGCGGATAATGGCGCTCTTACGATTATACCTAACTTTGCCGAAGGAAAGTTCATCTAATCGTTTCCCAGTTGGTCACAAGCTCATTAATCTCCTACGTTCCAACACACCCTTACATACTCGTAGTTCTGTATGTATAATTAATTTGGATCAAGTGAAATCCGATCTCAGCGCTTTCGCCTAATTTTTGCTCTAAAAATCGATATTCTAGTCGAATATGGTTTTAACCACAGACATTCCATATCTTTTTTGAAGAATAAATTCAATAAGATTGTTTCCTTTCGCCTATACAGTTCTTTAAGGCGAAATAATCGGAAATCATCAATTGAGAAGGCCTTGTCTTGGTGGATATGTAGTGAAAATTTTCTCGTAGATAAAATAGTTTTTCTTGATAGTCAAGCTCCAATCGAATCCCTGAAAAGTTTGATATGTCATAAAGTATCGAGTTATGTTTGAGCAATCACAGCTCAGCTAGAAAATTCTTCAAATGGTTTCTGCTGGAGCTACAGACGAGATGAGGAGATGGATACCAACCTACACTTTCAATGCACTCTCCGAGACAGAGCTGGGACGCTCTAGAAATGGAACATCGTTTGCTTTATGAAGAAAACCTCTGTTGGTTGAACTAGAATAGGTCGCATGCTATTCCTAAGAAACCGTTCTTGCAGACAAGAGTGTTAAAGAAAACGACGAACGATTTAAAGGCCCAAAGTCACTTGGCGCAGTCCGTAGGTATTTGGTTTTATATTTTTATTATAAAGATCACTCCGAGTACTCTCTACGACAATGAAATAATCTTTACTTCTTTTAATGCCTTCTCAGCTACGGGTAGTAGGAAAGTATTCTAGCTGACTTCTTAGAGATATTGGAAAGCATTTGTTTGGACTATCATCATGCTGGAGAGTCATGTCACCTGCGGTTATGCTCAAATGGATTGTCAAAGGTAGCACTACGCTCACATATCGGTAGTCCAAACTCAGATTCGAGTTCTGAGAATCTACTCCGAGCCTTGTCTAGCAAGATCGTCTAATTTCCCTTGATCACATTGTGGCGTGAGACCCAAACAAGACTCAGTTAACTCAGCCATCCGGTAGCATTCAGAGAATCCCTGCCTCAAAGTGCTAATAAAGCTCAGTAAAACCTTACGTAGAGGTTGGCTCTCTCTACATATGCAGTTACTGCGTCTCCTCCACCGATTCTTCGCAATATGTTTCATTGCCATTAGGACCGGCCCGAAGGTAGGCCCAATTTCCTCTTAACGAGGGATGTAATCTGACATTGTCATTCTCTAGATCAGTTTTGGAGGCATTAGTGAAGAGAAGACTACCTTTCTTTTCTTGATTAGTCTCTATGCGAGGCCATTACTAGGCACGGAGAAAATCGATTTCGTACTTTCCCAGTAATATGAGTTCTAGGTTGTAGAGGTGAGTGATAAAGAAACAGTCGGCGCGGAGAGTTAACAAAACTGCAAATGGATCACCTAGTGTCGGGTCAGGCATGCTAGGGAAACCCCCCTGAAAGCGAGATCGAGGTTTTTTTGAATCTGGTAAAAGCTGCAATTATCTATTTTTGAGAAAGCTCGTTCCACCCAGCAAGGGTCGTTTAGGACATAATTAGTATTACCATACGACCCTTCTTGTAGAGAAGCTTTATTTTGACAGTGCGTTGCAACTTTCGACGCCACATGTTTAGTCCAAAGAAGTTTGTTACCCAGAATAACACCCAAATATTTAGCTATTCTTAAAAATGGATTGTGATGACTTTATACACTAGATATACCAGACAAGACAGCTTCCACCTCAGGTTTGAGAGCCCAATTCTTGTTTGTGCATCAATTGTCGATAACCTCTAGGGCTGCCTGCGCTTTAGAGTAGAGAGTCATTAGGCGTGATCCAACAGACAATATAACTACATCATCTCCATATATCTGAGCGTAGCTGTTAGAACAGTTGAGAAATTTAAGCAGAGAATCGACCTACATGTACCCTAGCAGTGAAGACAGGACGCCGACATATTAGCCGGAGTCAGGGCCATATTCATCAGCACTGCTCTTAGCTACAAAGATAGTGATTCATCTACGCCGTCTTGATTGGTCGAGCTACAGTGCCTAGCGCTTACTCTTATTTATCGAGTTGGTTTTCTATTCTGCCATTCATGCGCAGCCTCGTAAGATCTTCCGCTTTAGTAGGCAGAGGATCCATTCGCAAAGTAATTTTGCGCACATGAAGTTTAACCGTTCTCTCAATGCTCTTCAACATAAAGAAAGCTCTTGGTGAGTATAAAGTTATCTATTCCCGTTATTATAGCGTTCGTTTTAAGTAAGTCTTCTCAACCCTGTTTTTAGCCACTTCGGCTCCTACAAGGCAGCCATCTTGGTCCTCTCTTTTTCATTTTAACTATAAACGATCTTCAGAGGATTATAAAACACTGCCCCCTATCCATTTACCCCAACGACACTAAGTTCTGCAAAGCTATTTCTTGACCCCAAGTCTCTATTCTCCTTCAAGAAGACCTCGATAAGTTTTCCGTTGGTGTCTAAAAAATTGATTAGAGGTTAATGTCTCCAAACTTAGTGTCTCAGACACTTAGAGCGATTCAGATCCAGTTTTGGCTAGATCGTTTGGTCGCTAGACATGTTGGTCCAACAGTCCACCTAACCTCTGTTTTTTTATTGGCATCCAGCTTTAATGTTAGTTTACACGTAGCGATTGGTACAATAGGTAGAGTGGTTCCAATTTTGGCGAGTTCATTGGATCTACAGTTCCCTGGAATGTCTTTGTGGGCTGGCACCAAACAAAGGTGCAGGTTGAACTGCTCTGCAATCTCCATAAGAGATGATCGGCAAGGGCGATCTTAGAATTTAATGAGACCGAGTCCAGGGACTTGATAGCGGCCCAGCCATTATCCATGGATGGCATTTGCATCGTCGAAACCGATAAACTTTCCATTCTCGGTATGTTTGTCAATGACAACTTACGTTGGAATGACCACATATTCAGTGTCATCAAATATTGGTTTCCTCAAGCGATGTAAGAAATACTTTTCCCTTTCTGATCTGGCCTCAATATATAAGGCCTTCATCCGCCCAAAATTGGAATACATCTGGTCAGGTGCACCTAAAACAATCTGCTAGACCGGATCCAAAACCGTGCGATAAAACTCATAGGTGATACTAATACCATTCGAACAATAGACAACCTCGAACACCGTTGTAATGTCTCGTGTCTCACTCTGTTTTATCGCTATTTCCACCACCAATGCTCCATATAAATCACCAGTAGCATTCCGCCCATTCAAACTTTTAACCGTAACAGCCGTCTCGTTGTGAATACTCATCAGTATACCCTCAAGCCCACTTTCGGACGTACTCTAAAATATCGTGATTCGTTCCTAAGCCGTATAACTCGCTTATGGGATGCCCTGTCTAGCTCTTTATTTCCCAGTCATTATAACCTTTAAACATTTAAAACCAACGTTCACCGGTACCTCTCTTTCCATCCTCCCTGATTTTCCTTCGTCCGCGCTGTGTACAAACATTTTAAGGGTACTTAATCCCTTGAGCGCGCGCAAATTATATAAAAAAAAAAAGATGCGGATATCCTTTGCAGATCTTCAGCCAGGACAGAGTTTCTTTAATCGCTAAAATCTCCGCCTGGAACACGCTGCAGTGATTTGGAAGACGGAAAGAGAGGCTTAGATTTAGCGTGTCTGAGAAAACACCGCCACCAACTCCGTTATTGGTTTTAGATCCATCTGTGTAGATATGGATCGACTTGTTCTCCATAAAAGCATCTTCCTCCCAGAAGGATCTAGAGGGGAAGCTTACATGGAAGTTTTTGTCAAACCAAATTTCAGGTATGGTGTAATCGATGTTCTCTGTGAAGATTCCTAATGTATTAAGAATCCTGGGGTGGCCAAATGAATTATTTGTCGTTTTATGCCGAATAGCTGCAGTCGCAGCTACTCGTACTTGCCTGCTGAAGTGGGTGTCAAGTGAAACAGAATATCCAGTGTCGTGGAAGGAGTAGAGCGTGGGGCTCCGCTTGCGTATAGTCATGCTGTTCTTTGGACGCTTCTTATTTTGCTGCAGTTGACTGCATTGTCTACGGCAACTCCGTAAGTGAGTATCGGTCTTATGACCGAGATGTGGGCTATGCGAGGTTGGCTTTTTTGCAAGAGAATAAAGCTATTGTAGCTTTATTGACTCTTTCTTGAATGTTAGGTTTCCAGTTTAGTTTCCTTTCATCGGAAAATACTAAACTGGTACCGTTTATTGAAGGAGGGTCTATAATTGTAATTTTGTGTTTCCTGGAAAAGATGACCAGATCCGTTTTATGGGGGGTTTATTCCAAATCCACAGCGATTTGCCCAACGGGTTAATCTATTGAGATTTACTTGAAGGAGTGGTATTAAGATGCTTACCTGAGACGGCTATAGCAACGTCACCGGGATAGACAAAACCTGCTTTTTAGCATAAGACTGCAACCTGCAGACTTAACAACGTAGTCGTGATTGCGGATGTATTGACGGTATTAAGGGCATCCTGTATGTCCAGTAAAGCAGGTATTGTGTACTGTCTACATATGTTGTAAGGATCAAGACAAAAGTCTTGGATCAATTTTAGCTCGTATATGGATATCAATCAGTCGTTCTAGAGTTTTCAGAAGGAAAGATGATAGGCTTATAGGTCTGAGGTCCTTTGGAACAACATGAGAACATTTTCCGGCTTTGGGGATGCACATTGACTTCTATCCATGATAGTGGAATGTGGATCGGTAGCTGAGCAGTTTGTCTCTTGTAATCAGGCCATGAACTTTCGTCCCGGTTGCAGTAGGCCTGTTTGGGTTGCTACTGGCCGCGAATTGGGAGCTACCTGGAAAATGGGTGTCCGGTAGCAGGTTGAGTGATTTATCACTTGAGGTTGTCCAAGAGCCATCGTTTTTTTTCAAACAGCTAGGCATCATAGGATTGGTAGAGAGGATTTTTCTTAGCCGCGATGCCTCAGAGGCTTCCGTGATTTTGTCACAGAGGGACCTCTAGAATTGTCGTTTTGGCTTCCTCAGTTCTTTTTTCTATATTTTGAGGGATTCTTTGTATGAGTCCCAGTCAGTCACTTTTCTTGTGCTTTTTGCTTAGTTGAAAAGTTTTCTGCAAGTGTTTCTGAGCAGTCCCAGTGCTGCTGCTGTCACGTAAGTCATGTAATGTATCCCTAATCGAGAACATTCAACGTCGTTTCCTTCGATTTGCATTTCGAATACTCTCGAAAAATGGAGAGACGTAGCTGACATTCTCTCTATTCATCGACTGTGGTTCTATGGATTGCACCTTCCTTTACAACACTAACTCTCGGAATTTACGCTGTCCTCGTTTCTTCTATATTCCAACTCATCGCACCGTGAGGTCAACTCAAACATCCCCGTTTTTTGATTTTAACCTGAGCACTTTTCATCTTATGCTTGATCTCATCGGCCAATCGCTTGCTTCCTAACTCTTAATTTTTGTTAGGCTTTAAGTCCTTAAAAAACTGAAAAATTAGATTAAGTGTGTATTAAGTCAAATAAATGAGGCGTCAGCCGCCACCAAAATTAAATTAAAATTTCTAATTTTGGGTTCAAAGAGTACGCTTACTGTTCGCCAGTGGTTGGGTTTGTAACCCACTGCCAGGATAGCTGTGAAGGTTTTCTTAAGAGTTTATGAAGAACGAAGAGTTTTGTTTTCCATATCGCAGTCCTCTGTTTCAATGCAGAAATGCTTTACTTTGGATAGCTCCCACAGTTTATATACACAGTGTTTACACTCAACGTCGGTCAGGTTGTTCTCATTGCTACATCTTCCAAATGTGAAGCGTGAACGACGAGATAGAGCCACCCTTAAAGGTAAGCTCTCTTCGGGTTTCCTCTCGAGTATATGTTGCATCGGGTTTTTCTACTTATTTTACCTAAGTTCTCCGATTTTCGGTGAGCAGCAGACAAGTTTCTTGCCGGATTGGTTCTGCAGTCAGTCAGTTCCGCGTGATTCAAAGCTAATTTTACTGATACAGTTGGAACGTGAAGTTCAGGCATAACTCTCTCTTATAGTACAGTCTTCTGCGTTCAGGTTTTCTACCTCTTTTCGAATTCTTCGGAGAGCATTTCTAGCTTTTCGTTTCCACTGATATGCGTTGTGGATTTAGTGAAACTATCTTACTTTTTAGCTTCCCGTCCTCAGAAGAACAGTGAGATATGCTACTAAGTTCATGCATGTGTCCATATGAAGTTCATCTGAAACTGTGCAACTACCTGCACATAATTCATTTAAAATATTCATCCGTAACACGCCAGATTTGGAAATGCTTTTGTTAGAATAATGACCGAAAACAATCGACCTCCTTACCTCAGCCAGACAGGTTGAAACCATATGAAACCCCCGGATTGCATGTGACGGCCAACAAGTCAGTTTTCATTTAAATCGCCCATGTCTATTCCCAGGCGATTCGGAATATGCCAATCACTGGAAAGATATAATCGTATGAAAAGCCGAAAAGATACATCTTTCTATGTGTGGGTATTTTTCAACATGCATTCATAAAACACAGGTGCTGAGAATTTTCCCTCACTCCATGGGTGGTTGAATTTTAAAATTTCCTTGTGTTCATTTGCATCCTGTTGGTGTAGGTACGCGTCCCTACATAATATCCACGACAGGTATCAATTCCATCAACTCTTAGCCGAAACAATTTAATTTAGAAAAATGTAAAGTAATAGAAATCCAAACAAACAAGAAACGCTAACCTTACAATGTGTTATAGGAATGCCGTGGTTCTGACAAATTTATGATGGGCAAACTTCATTTACAAAACCAGTCACAGCACTATTAGGTACAGGTACTCGTGCATGTATGCATATATATGGTATATGTATATGTACGTTATCACTTTCTTGTTGCAGTTAATTGGCTTGGCTTGAGATTACATATATTCAAGGTGTGTCTTTAACTTTTCCAGTTAACTATCTACTAACATAAATGATCCATCTAAATGAGTTGATTATCACTTTGTACTTTATAATCAGGGGAGCTGGTAAACTGAATACATATCGTGATATTTTTGTACGAATGAATGGTAGAAGTAGACAAAGAGTAGTTGGTGCTGTTGATTTTATTTATCGTTCTAACACGGTGCTGATATTACTTATGATTCTGATGGTTATCTTCTACATTCAGGATGGATTTAGAAAGTGTGTAGTCTCAGCTGAAAGAGGAGCAAGCTCTATTGGGATTCATCATGAGTTTCGAAGCGTAATATCTACAGCCTTCATTTTAACATTGAATCACGTTCGAGAATATCGAACACAACCGTAGCATAATAGATGTCCGTCATAAAATTCCGGAAGTGGACAGGGTTCCATTTATGCCCATGTCCATTCAATATCAATCGACTTACGTGTCTTCTTACAGCCACAGCAAAAACTTGTATTGTAGGCGGCTTCCAGAATGAAGATAGTAGAAGACGTGTTTTTTCGCTTTCTCCCGTATACCGCATTCAGTTAGTTTTTCACTTTCCTTCAAAGCCCCGTAAACTGTCGACTCAGTATTTCCCGTCACTTTTCGTCGACCTAGTTTTGTCCGCCAATTTTCTCAAATTCAGCTGTGCCAGTTGGCCCCAAAAACAAAACACAGAACACACAAAAAAAAAAAATTAATAGTGCTGATAAGAGTTTGTCGACCGAGTTTAACTTAAATAAACAAACAATGGACAATGTGCTAGTCTTCTGTGCTCAATTGTTGACCCCAACGCCGAATGGGTAGCCTGCGGAAAATATTTCCATGCCATATGCATCGGACTTACCCGGAAATCCATTACCTACCTCAAGGAATTTTGCAGTCTTTTCAATTTTCACTGCGATTGTACTCGTCGCCCACCTTATGCTGGCAATTAATGCAACAACGAGTCTATTAATCCAAAATCCGTCCAAAAATCAATCTGATAGCGACAACGAGAGCGAAGTGATCAAATATCATTTCGAGGGGTTAAAAGCATTCCTCAAAACAAATTTCGCTAACCTCCTTTGCTTTTTCAATCCTCCTCCAAAACAATACTTCCCACCCCGCATCCATCAGATACTACGCTTTCGGTTGACCGTTGCCGAAATCGGTAAAGAAGTGAGATTGGCTTCCCATAAAATCGATGGAATACCCGACCAAATTCAATTCCAAGCTAGTTCCCCGTACAATGTCTCAATTCATAATGAAATAGTAGACACGGAGTCTCACATGGCATCAATCTCAACTACTACTCCTCCCGCCCTAACAACGAAAACCGTAATCGCGCTGCCTTTACCAGCTAGTAGGTGCTCCTCAACACGCTGATGCTTCTTCACCGAAATTATACTATCACCCCTAGCGAGTTCCAGATGGTTTCTCCTCGTTGATCCAAAAATCCCTGCAGCTTCGAAGTCAACATCCTACCCAAATATTCGTGGTTGTACCCTACTTCCGCTAGTAAGGCCATTAAACATGGGAAGATAAATATTACCAAATGTTCCGAGAAACGAGAAAACCCACATCTCGACCATAATCAAAGTTCTAAAAATAAACGTAGTTTTAATGATAAGCTTAAAAAAAGATTTCTCTCCCACTCCTTTCCAAAAGTAACAAAGCAACATGCTAACGATAAATGAAGCTCTAATCCCGATCCTAACTGGAGCTTCAAAAGAAATATATTTCCCTCCCTCCTCACATATCCGACACAAAGCCCTTACACATCAATCCTCTAATCCTCTAATCCTCTAATTCCCCCCGGTCCACCCAAGCACCCGCGCCAACGCTTCTCTTTCACTACCCATATTATCCCTTCTCAAACTTCTACGCCACCAAATCCAGATAGCAACTCATTTCCTAACCTTTATCAACTCCAATACCCTAAACCCCATATCTCATCCTTCGTCCAACTCCATAACCAACCATTTGTCTCCATCCCCCTCCTCCACTCCCAATATTCTTGAACCTCTTTTTCGCCAGAGTTAAACTATTGTAACACAGCAAACAAATGGTACCACAAAAAGTCGCTATTCGTTTCTTTCTTGCCTATTTATGTCCCCTCAGAAAGTGGCAGACGATCTTGCTGCATTCGGCCACTACGTCCACTCTAAGCGAGTCGTACACCTACAGCGAAGCCGACCTGACAACGATAAATTTTTTCGTCCATAACTTACCGCCCTTGCTAACACTTAAACCTCACACGTCCACTCCACAACATCCCTCTTACTTTTTACTACCAGAATGTAAGAAGTCTGCGCTCTAAAACCAACGCTGTTCTATGCCAATCGCATGCTCTTCCCTTTGATATTTACGCCATGACTGAAACCAATTGATGCCCCCTACTTTTAATGTTTTGCGCGACGGTGATCCAACCCACCCAAATGATGATTCCCCCTGTCGAGGCGTCCTATTGGCGATCCACAACAGCTTTAACTCTTCTCCCATTACAATCTCTTCCGTCTCTAAAGTCGACTTGATGCAATAAAAATTTCACTTCCCCTCAAGTCCCTTTACGTTATACGTTGCTACGTCCTATTGAATCCTACCAACTTGCTATCGATGCGATCGACCATTTAATTGACCTGTCTGACTCTATTGACGATCCTTTCCGACTATTCCAACTATCTTGCTGCTTATCTTCATTTCACCGAACTTTACGATTCCCTTTACCAGCGCTATCTTAACAATGCGCAAGTCAACCTTATAAACGACCCTAAGTCCTTTTTCCAATTTGTTAACTACAAAAAAGAAAGTCCGATGGCTACCCTCCTTCCCTCTCTTTCAACAATAAGTCATCAACCTATCCACTCACCATTGCTAATCTATTTTTCACCAACGACTCCTTCGTACCAGATCCATTCTATTTTAATTACCTACTGGTCCAACTTAACGATGAATTCACACCCGGCCCAGATGAACTCCCTGCTATATTTCTTAAGAAATGTTCTGCCTCTCTTTCCCTTGCCCTTTCTAATCTCTTTCATCTATCCCTTTCACAAGGTGAATTTTCTCAGGATTAGAAAACCTTCTTCATAACCCCGATTCACAAAAAAGGATCAAAGAACTAAAAAACAAACTATCGTCCAATCGCGAAACTCTCCCATATACACAAACTCTTCGAAAGTATTTTGACCTAAGTTTCCAATGCAAATCACTTATTCCCCCTAGACAAAATGGCAACCACCACAAATCTCGTTGAATTCGTATTCTTTGCCCTCTCTTGGCTCCTTAATAAGCTTGTACTAAGCGTTAATAAATCTGTCCGGGGTTGACCCGGGCCGCAAAAATCAAAATCAAATCTCTGCCCTAGAGAATGGCAACGAAGTCGATGTACCAGTATGTTAGTTGCAATCGATTTTAGCAAGGCCTTCGATAAAATCTCTCATCGATTAGTACTCTTCATATTGTCCGCTCTCGGCGTTGAACCCATACTCCTCTTACCTCGAAAACTGTTTTTATAGTGTTCGTTTTTGGTCAGCTCACTCGGCTGCATTTTTGGCCACGTCTGGAGTTCCACAGGGCAGCCATCTCGGTCCCTTTCTTTTTATATTAACCATAAATACATCCATGAGCCATTCCATCACCTTTTCGCATAAGCGGCACCAACCTCCTCCCCGACTCTACCTTCTCCACAACCAACCTATCTCCTCCGTTCAAACTCTTCGCAACCACAGCATTTTGTGTGATAGGGGGCTCAACTTCCGTTTACATATGGATGGGATAATCCTTAAAGCCAACTCTGCACTAGGTTTCGTAAAACCTAGAATTCACCAAATCATACGTGACCACCAGGTCCCTCTATATTACCTCCGTTCGCCCTCTCCTAGAGTACGCCAGTCAAGTGTGCTCCCCATATCATCGTATTCATATCTCGAGAATCGAAAGCATCCAGTGCCGTTTACTTCGATTTGCAATTCGAGGTATGTCCTGGAGCATACTTAAACACCCTTGAGGAACGTAGAGATGCAACCGACACTCTCTTCATTCATCGATTCCTTTTAGATCATGTTGAATGCGCGTCTCTTCACAACTCTATTTTCCTCAACACTAACCCTCGTAGTCTACGTACCCCTTCTATTAAGCCGAATAAATGGGGGCCTTCGCCCGCACCACAATTGAAAAATGGCCTACAATACTACCATGCATTGATCTTCTTACACTCGACTTGGAACTTCTTGAACGCATGGTCGAATAGGCGCAGATATGGAAAAATCTATTCCAAGCGGACAAATAGGTTTCAGGAAATCCAGAAGCTGCATCTATCAAATCCCGGTCTAACAAACTTCATTTAAACCAGCAGTCTTTGCTACATATGAACAAAAGGCTCCCTTTACAAGCAATACGAAATAACAAGCAGAGTAAGACAAGAAAGCTCACCAATTGCCTTCCCCAAGGGTCATTGCTGGCACTAACTCTTCCTAGTAGACTTCCAAAATTACCTTGACATTGTAGATGACATGGCGTTCGCATTTTAACGCAAGTTCTTAACACCCTTGAACAAGTAACGACAAGTAAATTGGGATCTGTTGTTTCCATCTTAATCACAGAGGGGCCCAAACACATAGAACTGGGTACACTGTTTGGTGCGAATACCAAAGATACTAGTTTACTCCGACATTATCTAGAAATCATTTTAAATTCAAGTTTGCTGTGTAAAATCCGTGATCTAAAAACAAGTAGTCAGGTTCTGGGGTGCCTTCTAAAAGCGTTCTCACATTTATACTCGTACTTTTGCAGAATATAAAGCTAAAAAACGCGACACACCAACATAGACTTTCAACCAAACAGCCCACTTAAGCCAATAGCTGCCCCTTGAGATTAATCCTAGTAGAATGGCTCTCCATGTTTTGCAAGATAGTCCATCCTAACCTAAGAATCCAATAGACAATATACGCGGGCTAAAAAGTAATCACTTTTCTGCGTACGCGCACGTCTGTACATTCAGGTCAGCTGTTTTGGCATTTAGTGAAACACAGGTAGATCCCCGTCCACACCTCTCAGAGCACTCTGATCTGAAGCTACCTGGCTACGAACTAGTGTCACTATTCTTTTCTCATCTCGCCATTTATGTGCGTAATGATGTAGCTTACCAAATTCCACCTCACTGTAGTCCCTGTTTCAACCCGGAATTCAATCTCATGTGGTTAAAATTCCATCTCCGTAAGCAAATTATCCACTACTGCTTTATTTACAGAAGCCCCAAACTGGACAGCAATTTGACCTTTCACGAGTTTGATGCGCTGTCTGACTCCATTCAAAGAATTGTATCCCTATATCCTCATACTGAAATCGTTATTACGGGCGATTTCAATATACACAATTCTGGTTGGCTTCGACATTCTGGACAGACAACACCCGAAGGACGGTGTGTTGAGATCTTCGCTGCGGAAAATAACTTAACCCAGCTTGTAAATGAGCCCACACGAATACCAGACGTTGATAGTCATACCGCCAATACCCTGGACTTGTTTTTAACTTCTCACCCTGACAAGTACTGCGTTGACGTGCTCTCCCCTCTAGGCTCGTCGGACCATTGTGTCATATCAGCTAAATTCTCGTACACCCACCACACAGTTAGAGAAAAGATCCCTAAAAGAAGCGCATGGCAATACGAGAAAGCCAACTGGAGCGGCCTTAACAGCTTCTTTAGAAATTTTAACTGATCGTAAAGTTTCCTCGGTAACGACGTGGATGCCGCTGCTGACATGATCACAGAAACTATTCTCTTTGGAATGAGATGCTTTATCCCTCATCGGATGAAGAGTATCAAACCAAAAGAAAAAGCATGGTACGACTCGAGCTGTAAAGAGGCTGTCAGGGTTAGAGAACTGATTTTTCGGTCCTACAAGACCAACCCGACAGAGGAAAACCGAAAAAAGTTCAAACGAGCCAGAAATGACTGCAACGTCTTTCTCAAGCGTGTGAAATTTCTATACGACCAAAAACTGAGGCACAAAATACTGCAATGTCCCAAAGGCAGTAAAAATTGTTGGTCATTCGTCAAAAACATTAGAAATTCTGCCTCATCCTCCATCCCAACGCTCATTTACAATGACATTCCAGCTGTCAGCTCTTTGGACAAGGCCAATCTGCTTGCTGCACACTTTGCGGCTAGCTCAACACTCCCAGATTGTGCTTTGTCCCCGCCTACACTTGAGTGTGTCGAATCTACAATGGGACGAATCTACTTTCGCACTCGTGTAGTAGCAAGAGTACTTAGAGATCTCAGTATGCATAAATCCGCTGGTCCAGATGGTATATCTCCCCTTCTTCTGAAGAGGTGTTCTTCCCCGCTGGCAAAACCACAGATGGAAAACAGCATTTGTCCAGCCCGTCCCTAAAAAAGGCGAATCTTCTCTATCCTCCTACAGACCCATTGCACTTGCGTCCGTTCTCACCAAGGTCATGGAAACGCTGATAAATCATCAGCTCATGAAATATCTCGAAACACGAAAACTTCTTAATGACAGGCAGTATGATTCTCGTA
Source organism: Volucella zonaria (assembly GCA_963966105.1). Taxonomy (NCBI): domain Eukaryota; kingdom Metazoa; phylum Arthropoda; class Insecta; order Diptera; family Syrphidae; genus Volucella; species Volucella zonaria. The sequence goes on from OZ014534.1 coordinate 58,635,834, forward strand.
GCAACAGCTCCACTGGTGATTTGATGGCATGTCTCACCGAAAAGTGGAACCAAAGCGTACATCAATCTGGCGAAAGCAAGATAGTTGCACTTGATATTCCTAAGGCATTTGACAGAGTTTGGCATCAGGCTCTTTTGTTGAAAATGCGTGCTCTTGGGATCGATGACTCTCTTCTTCAATGGATTAGAAATTACCTTTCGGAACATTCAATTCAAGTTGTCTTGGACGGTTTCAAGTCTGAAATTGACAAAATAAATGCTGGTGTGCCTCAGGGCTCCGTTCTGTCTCTGACACTCTTTTTAATTTTCATCAATGATCTCTTGTCTGCCACTTCTAATCCAATTTATTCATTTGCTGATGACAGTACTCTCTGCTTTTCATATTCGTTCCCGGACTCACGTCCCAGTTCTTCGGCTATAGAACGGGAACCGCAGCGTATGTTAAGCTCATTAAATTCCGATAGTAACAGCATAATCAATTGGGGAACTACGAGGGTTGTCTGAAAAGAACAATGATACAAGACATTTTTTCTCAACATTTTTTTTTACATAGTCTCTTTGTAACTCTACACACTTCTCCCAGCGATGCTCCCATCTCTCTAACCCGTCCAAATAATACTTGGTGTTTTTCTCTGCAAAATAATTGATCACGAAGGTGATTGCCTCCTCATTTGACGAAAATCTCTGTCCTCCGAGCGCAGCTTTTAGATGAGGGAATAAAAAGAAGTCGCTTGGGGCTAGATCTGGTGAATAAGGCGGATGGTCAAGCATTTCAAACCGTAATTCATGGATTTTCGCCACGGCAACCGCTGTGGTATGAGACGGCGCGTTGTCTTGGTGAAAGAGCATTTTCTTTTTCTGCAAATGTGGCCGTTTTTCCGCAATTTCCGCCTTCAGCTTGGCAAGTAATGATGCGTAGTATGCTCCTATAATGGTTTTTCCTTTTTGAAGATAATCGATTAAGATAACTCCTTTACTATCCCGAAACACAGTCGCCATCACTTTCCCAGCCGAAAAAAAAGTTTTTGCTTTTTTTGGAGCCGGCTCGCCCTATGCAGTCCACTGTTTTGACTGAATTTTTGTTTCGGGCGTATAATGGTGTATCCGAGTTTCATCTACAGTAATTAATCGGCGCCAAAACTCGGATTTATTGCGCCTAAACTGCGCCAACAGGGCGTTGGAAATGTTCATTCGAACACGTTTTTGGTCTAACGTAAGCAGACCTAGCACCCAGCTTTCTCATTCCTAAATCTTCATTTAATATGTAGCAAACACGTTCTTTGGACATTTTAATAACCTCTACTATCTCTCTCACTTTAATTCGGCGGTCGTCTAACACCATTTGATGAACTTTAGCAATTTTATCGTCAGTGGTTGCAGTTTTTGGACGTCCCGAACGTTCATCATCTCCCAAGCTTTTACGGCCGCGTTTAAATTCAGCTGCCCAAAATTTCACTGTGGCAAATGATGGTGCAGAGTCCCCATACACAGAGTCCAACTCATTTTTGATTTGTGTAGGCGTATTGCCTTTCTAAAACCAGAATTTATAGTAATAACAGCTCGATACTCAATATTTTCCATTTTCACAAAAACACTCACATCGACTCACTCAAACGACTGTCAACAAAACTGCACGTCCAAAATAACTGAAACTTCGGTAAATAACTGTCAAAAGATGCACAACTAGCATTCACTAGCTTTTATTGACGAGTGCAGACAACCCTCGTACATAAGGTTTCCTTGTTTATTGCTCGTTATCTTGGTACGTTCTTTTTACCTTTTGTTAATTCTTCCAAATATTGTTTCTGGAATAGTTCTTTTTATTTCCTTGGTTGTGAGCTCTTTTATGCTCTTTCTCTCCTCACCACCGGAGCCAAAGCTCTCACCCACGATAAGTTTTTGTCTTCTTATGCAGCGCCGCTTCGAAAGCGAAATGTTTTGCTACATATGCTTCCTGGCACTCTTTATCAAACCGGAGTTGAGGGATTAGGCCACTCTAGGATTTTCAAAAAAAAATTCTGTTTTTTATTGCTTTCAATGATCCCATAGGACCTCAATAATGATATCCCAACGGATTATGGTCGGGAAATATTTTGAAGTACTTGTTTTTCAAATTATAGTACAAGGCCGTCATGTAGGCTTTCTATAATTTAAAATTCCAGGAACTGTTTGAGATGGTATGTACAATAAACTTCTACCTTTGTAAACTCGATTTATTTTATATTTTTCCCGCAAAAAAAAAATCACAAAAATGCTTGGTTTTACGAGTGGCCTAACCTCTTAATATCGCTGAAGCTCAACACATCTGAGGGTCCTTGGCGTCAATATCATTGATCTTCAGTTCTTGATTCAGGCTATAAAGAGCTTGACGAGAGGTTTAGTGAGATGCCATCGGTAAAGCTTCTGAGGGATTTTGCCGATTGCTGCAACTATGCAGTGCTCCGAGTCTATATTGGTCGCTCAGAATGATCAACATTTACAATACTGAAGGCGTTGGTTACAGTATAGTCAATTTGGTGCACGGTTTTATGATTAAGTTGCCGAAAAGTTCCATTGTCAATACTGAGGCCAGAAAACCGTGTGCGATTTATAGTGATATATCGCCTTGTAGCAGAAACAAATAATCTTGTTTTCCGACTGTTCCATCAAAGATGACTTCCTTTTCGATCATGGGATTTACTCACACTTAGTACATTGGTATTCGGTAATAGGTAGAAGGTACTCGTAATAGAAACATTCGTGCACCTGCTGGATAGAATCCAAAACGGTCATATTTGATACAATATAAGTTTATTGCTATTAGTATCTCCAGCGTTCAACTGCTGCAAACATTCCGCCTTTTCAAACTTTCAACGGCAACACTCGTCTAGTTACGAATGCCCGTCAGCTTAGGCATAATTTCATCTTCTCTAAAATACCGCGATTTTTTCCTAATCTAAACGACTCGTTTATCGAATGCTAAGCTCTTTATTTGCTAGTCGTTTTAGTTTGCCAACATTTAAAACCAACGTACATAGGCCTTTTAGACTTTCTTCCCTAATCTTCACTCCATTCGCGTTGTGTGCAAACATTTTAGCTGAAAAGGTTTATCCGAAGCTTTCGCATTCTCTATGACCATGTAGTGCAAAAAGACTACCAACCCCACATGAAATGAGGTTAGACATTGACAATAGATATGTCGCATTTAATTACTGCTCTAGTTTTCTTTAGTTAGAACTACCATATTTCTTAAATTTTCCAAATTATTATATCACAGTATGCGTGCTTTTGAATATTTTGTAGAATGTCTGTCAAAAATATTTATTTCGAAATGAAATCTCTCTAATTTTGTGGATGAATTCGTTGATTAACTGCTACAAATCACTGATTTATAAGGTGTGGACATCTTTCGAATAATATGATAAAAAGGAAAATTTAATGGTAAGTCGTTAAAAACTTTGTCGCCGGAAGATTGTTATTTACTTTGTATTTTCTTGAGATTTTTTTGTGGTATGAGACGGCGCGTTGTCTTGGTGAAAGAGCATTTTCTTTTTCTGCAAATGTGGCCGTTTTTCCGCAATTTCCGCCTTCAGCTTGGCAAGTAATGATGCGTAGTATGCTCCTATAATGGTTTTTCCTTTTTGAAGATAATCGATTAAGATAACTCCTTTACTATCCCGAAACACAGTCGCCATCACTTTCCCAGCCGAAAAAAAAGTTTTTGCTTTTTTTGGAGCCGGCTCGCCCTATGCAGTCCACTGTTTTGACTGAATTTTTGTTTCGGGCGTATAATGGTGTATCCGAGTTTCATCTACAGTAATTAATCGGCGCCAAAACTCGGATTTATTGCGCCTAAACTGCGCCAACAGGGCGTTGGAAATGTTCATTCGAACACGTTTTTGGTCTAACGTAAGCAGACCTAGCACCCAGCTTTCTCATTCCTAAATCTTCATTTAATATGTAGCAAACACGTTCTTTGGACATTTTAATAACCTCTACTATCTCTCTCACTTTAATTCGGCGGTCGTCTAACACCATTTGATGAACTTTAGCAATTTTATCGTCAGTGGTTGCAGTTTTTGGACGTCCCGAACGTTCATCATCTCCCAAGCTTTTACGGCCGCGTTTAAATTCAGCTGCCCAAAATTTCACTGTGGCAAATGATGGTGCAGAGTCCCCATACACAGAGTCCAACTCATTTTTGATTTGTGTAGGCGTATTGCCTTTCTAAAACCAGAATTTATAGTAATAACAGCTCGATACTCAATATTTTCCATTTTCACAAAAACACTCACATCGACTCACTCAAACGACTGTCAACAAAACTGCACGTCCAAAATAACTGAAACTTCGGTAAATAACTGTCAAAAGATGCACAACTAGCATTCACTAGCTTTTATTGACGAGTGCAGACAACCCTCGTACATAAGGTTTCCTTGTTTATTGCTCGTTATCTTGGTACGTTCTTTTTACCTTTTGTTAATTCTTCCAAATATTGTTTCTGGAATAGTTCTTTTTATTTCCTTGGTTGTGAGCTCTTTTATGCTCTTTCTCTCCTCACCACCGGAGCCAAAGCTCTCACCCACGATAAGTTTTTGTCTTCTTATGCAGCGCCGCTTCGAAAGCGAAATGTTTTGCTACATATGCTTCCTGGCACTCTTTATCAAACCGGAGTTGAGGGATTAGGCCACTCTAGGATTTTCAAAAAAAAATTCTGTTTTTTATTGCTTTCAATGATCCCATAGGACCTCAATAATGATATCCCAACGGATTATGGTCGGGAAATATTTTGAAGTACTTGTTTTTCAAATTATAGTACAAGGCCGTCATGTAGGCTTTCTATAATTTAAAATTCCAGGAACTGTTTGAGATGGTATGTACAATAAACTTCTACCTTTGTAAACTCGATTTATTTTATATTTTTCCCGCAAAAAAAAAATCACAAAAATGCTTGGTTTTACGAGTGGCCTAACCTCTTAATATCGCTGAAGCTCAACACATCTGAGGGTCCTTGGCGTCAATATCATTGATCTTCAGTTCTTGATTCAGGCTATAAAGAGCTTGACGAGAGGTTTAGTGAGATGCCATCGGTAAAGCTTCTGAGGGATTTTGCCGATTGCTGCAACTATGCAGTGCTCCGAGTCTATATTGGTCGCTCAGAATGATCAACATTTACAATACTGAAGGCGTTGGTTACAGTATAGTCAATTTGGTGCACGGTTTTATGATTAAGTTGCCGAAAAGTTCCATTGTCAATACTGAGGCCAGAAAACCGTGTGCGATTTATAGTGATATATCGCCTTGTAGCAGAAACAAATAATCTTGTTTTCCGACTGTTCCATCAAAGATGACTTCCTTTTCGATCATGGGATTTACTCACACTTAGTACATTGGTATTCGGTAATAGGTAGAAGGTACTCGTAATAGAAACATTCGTGCACCTGCTGGATAGAATCCAAAACGGTCATATTTGATACAATATAAGTTTATTGCTATTAGTATCTCCAGCGTTCAACTGCTGCAAACATTCCGCCTTTTCAAACTTTCAACGGCAACACTCGTCTAGTTACGAATGCCCGTCAGCTTAGGCATAATTTCATCTTCTCTAAAATACCGCGATTTTTTCCTAATCTAAACGACTCGTTTATCGAATGCTAAGCTCTTTATTTGCTAGTCGTTTTAGTTTGCCAACATTTAAAACCAACGTACATAGGCCTTTTAGACTTTCTTCCCTAATCTTCACTCCATTCGCGTTGTGTGCAAACATTTTAGCTGAAAAGGTTTATCCGAAGCTTTCGCATTCTCTATGACCATGTAGTGCAAAAAGACTACCAACCCCACATGAAATGAGGTTAGACATTGACAATAGATATGTCGCATTTAATTACTGCTCTAGTTTTCTTTAGTTAGAACTACCATATTTCTTAAATTTTCCAAATTATTATATCACAGTATGCGTGCTTTTGAATATTTTGTAGAATGTCTGTCAAAAATATTTATTTCGAAATGAAATCTCTCTAATTTTGTGGATGAATTCGTTGATTAACTGCTACAAATCACTGATTTATAAGGTGTGGACATCTTTCGAATAATATGATAAAAAGGAAAATTTAATGGTAAGTCGTTAAAAACTTTGTCGCCGGAAGATTGTTATTTACTTTGTATTTTCTTGAGATTTTTTTTTTGTTTTATTACCTATTAGTTATGCCCCAGTTATTAACCATTAAATAAACGCGCCCACCTTATTTTTAATGGAAATGGGAATGTCACAACAATCAACGTTTTACTATTTTCTTTGCGGCAAGTTCAGCGGTTCTTTTAATTAAAATCTCAACAAAGTCGTGGTTCAAAAATATTTCTATGATAAACTTTTTCCTTATCTCGCTTTGATTCGCTATTGTAGGATACACCTGGATACATATGGTTCCATGGTTACAATTTTCCCTGAAATGCCATTCTTCAAAAGGGTGTTTAGAATAACAGAAATGACCATGCATTTCTCGGACTCCTTTTAACCGAACGTCCGCTTCAATTTTAAACAGTTTTTGATATGTGTGTTTTTTATTTTTTAATTACCCTCATACGAGTACTTAACTCGTACTCCAAATTGGAGTGAATCTGTGTCTCTATGAAGAAGTTTCCAAAGCAAGCCTTCTAACTTTGCATCCACATACTTGCTGTTTTACTAAGAGCCATCTATGATTGAAATGAGGGAGTGATTAGAGTACGATATCAGTTAGCACTCATAGACGGTTATCGCTACAGCGTGCGACATTAGCCACATGCGTTTCTGAACGGCTGCATTGGCAAATTTTATGAGGCTTTGGTTGCTTAATTTGCAAAGCGTTACATTCTTTAGCCAGTACCTAAGGACATCGAATGATATGAGCGTTGGTCCCATATTCAAAGAGAACGTATTATCCAGTACATAAAATCATCACTCTTACCAGAAGCATCAAGATGCGATGTCATTAATGCCTTACGCACTTAGGTACTTAGCACAAACGTAGTCCACAATCTTTTTTACTGAGAAATGACAACTTTTAAATGACATGGAAAAGGACTTGGGCGGTTGTGTTCACCCTCAGATCTCCTAGGAAGGCCTTAACCAGGTCGCAGATAATCCTAACGCGAGTTCAGGAGTGCCCTCCCCCCTCGCTGGTTTCTTGGTCCCGTGCCCCTATTTTTAATCACTAAACTAACAGATAAAAAAGATCTATGAAAATATACGTCTCTTTCTCGCATATCTTTGAGGGAAAAACCAAAACAAGTGTCATGGTATCCATCCAACAGAAAGGCCTTCCTACTGATATTCCCAGCCTCAAGGAGCTTTACAACAGGTACCTCGAAATCTTCAGCACACCTCTCCAAAAGGTTGCGGAAGACCCCTCTGCTTTCCGCAGCTATATACGCTCCAAAAAAGTTTCTCATCTCACCTTCATCGTAGCCGACCAGACCGTGATAAATTTGTTCGTTCCTAACGTGCCTTCTCCGTCTGCATCTCATATACACTCCCCTACCCCTCCACCTCTTACATTTTACTATCAATGCGTAACAGGCCTGTGCTCTAAAACTTGTGGTGTTTTGTCTAAATCTCATTGCTTCTCTTTCGACGTCTATGCTCTTACAAGAAACCATTCTGACCCCCGACATAAAGAGTCAGGAGCTATTCACCTCTTCTTATAATGTTTTCCGAGATGACGATCACTATGGTTAATGATCCTGCCCTCCCTAAAGTTGATTCTCCATGCAGAAGTGTCCTACTTTCTATTCGCAATAACCTCAACGCTTTTCTCATCTCTATCTCTTCTTCTGTTAAACTTGATTTTGTTTCAATTAAAATAAGACTTCCCTATAGGTCCCTGTACGTTATGTGTTGTTACATTCTCCCAGCTCAACCTGTCGAATCCTACATCCTTGTTATTAAAGCAATTGATCAACTAATTGATCTAAGTGATTCCATCGACGGTATCCTTATCTTTGGTGACTTTAATCTGCCCCTGCCGAAGTGGATTCCATCGGATGATCACTTATTTTTTATCGTGTCAAACGCTAGTTCATCCAAGGAATGTCTATTCATTGATAGCATAACTGACTCAAGCCTATGACAAGTAAGTAGCGTTCCAAACACCATCGGTAGGCAACTAGACCTTATCCTCACTAGCGATCCCATTAATTCCACAGTAACGTTTTGTCCCATTACCCTATCAACTGTCGACAACTTTCGCCTCCCTCTTCTTCTCTCATGTTTCCATAACTCTCCACCCCAATCTAATTCTTCCCCTACTAACTCTTTTTACAACTTCCATAAACCTAATTATCGCAAAATCAATATCCATCTTAGCAAATCTTCTTTTGATTTTACCAATCCTATCCTTATCTGATGCTGTCTCCATTTTTTACAGTGAAATATTTAATTCCATTTCTCTTTACGTCCCCTTTTCTACTTCCCCTCCCTGGTATAACAGAAGACTTCGCTCTTTGCGAAACAAAGGAAACAAATTATGGGCAGTTTTTCTTCGCACAAATTCTTACTATGACTACTCTAACTATCTTGGAACCTACCTCAAATTCACGCAGCACTATAACTGCCTCTATCAGTGCTTTCTCGACACAGCGCACGCCAACCTTATCAACGATCCTAACACATTTTATCAATTCGTCAACTACAAAAGAAAATCAGACTGTTATCCCCCCTCTCTCTCGTTCGATAATATATCATCAACCGACGCACATACAATTGCCAACTATTTTGCAAAATTTTTCAAACAATCATTTGCTGACAACTTCTTTGTACGTGACCCTATATTTTATTTCAAGTACCTTTCCCAATTTCTCCATTGGCCCCTCTCTCTCTCTCAATCTATTAATCCCACCCTTATCGAAGAAAAGTTACAAAATCTCAATGATGAATTTTTACCCGGGCCAGACGAGCTCCCAGCAATATTTCTCAAAAATTGTGCCTCTAATCTTTCGCACCTACTTTCCTCCCTATTCCATTTGTCCCTCACACCAAGGGGATTCCCCCAAATTTGGAAGACCTCTTTCATAACCCCGGCTCACAACAAGGGATCAAAGAATGAAGTAACTAACTACCGTCCCATTGCTAAGCTTTCTCACATACCTAAAATGTTCGAAAGGTTTTTCTATGAAGTTCTAAGCTTTTAGCCCTAGAAAATGCCAAAGAAATAGATGTTATTGCTACAGATTTCGCTAAGGCATTCAATAAAATATCACGTCTTCCCTCAGTTTTGACCCCATATTGGTTAAAATGGATATTTTCTTATCTGGAGAATCGTTATTATAGCGTTCGCTTAAGGTCAGCCTTCTCCACCCCGTTTTTAGGAACTTCTGGTGTCCCACAAGGCAGCCGTATAGGTCCCCTCTTTTTTATTTTAACTATAAACGACCTTAACAGGATTATTAAACACTGCTCCCTATCCATTTACGCCGACAACACTAAGTTCTCCAACACTATTTCTTCACCCCAAAACTCTATTCTCCTTCAAGAAGGCCTCGAGCTTAATGTCTCCAAATGTCAATCTATGACTTCGTCTCGTAAGTCTAATCAATCTCCCCCTCGACTTTATTTTCTGCATGACCAACCTGTACCCCTGGTTCAATCCCTTCGCGACCTTGGTATACATATTATACGATAGAGAGTTAAACTTATGTTCGCTTATTGATGTGATATTTCTTGGTTTTATCAAACAGATGATCTAAATAATGTTGCAACGCTTGTCCGGCCACTTCTCGAATATGCCCGCGAAGTGTGGTCACCCTTTCAGCGAGTTCATATATCCCGAATCGAGAACATTCAACGTCGTTTTGACCTTCATGGACTACCCTGGAATGACCCCTTTATCTTACCTCCCTATCGTAGCCGTCTCAAACTTCTTAAACTGAATACCCTGGAAAAACGCAGAGACGTAGCTGACATTCTCTTCATTCATCGACTACTCTCTGGTTCTGTGGATTGGTCTGCCCTTTGCAATTCTATTTCCTTCAATACTAACCCTCGTACTTTACGCTGTTCTCGTCTCTTTTATATTCCAGCCCGTCGCATCTCTTATCGTTCTAACAAACAACGAACGGGCTAAATCCACAGAATTTGACGGATGGATGAGCAATTTAGGAAATTTCGTCTGGATAGAAGGGTACTGCGAAGGTAACCGATTAGAATTATATCAGAACCTCCTTTGGAAACGATTCGTCCGGAGAAACTCACTGATTTGATGGCTGCAACTGCTGTTGTGTTGTGGTGGATGCATTTCAAAACACTCGTATTAAACAATGGCAAACACTCATTCAAAATTGTTGCACGATGCACCTTTTCGATAGATGCAGCTTGCTTCAAATTTTGAAATAGTCTATTGACAGATGGCAGGGATAATGGAAGCAGTTTTGCCTTTGAAGTTAAAATGCCAAAGGCTTAGAAAGTTAAAGACTTACTACTCCATCCTCATAGGTGGTGTAGTTCCATATTGAGCTAGCTTATCAGCTTTACAATTCTCTGGAATATTCCAATGCTCTAGCATTCATCAAAGGCGCGTGTTGATCTGCTTCGCTATTTTCCTAGGCTATTGACAATTTGGTAATACCTTAGAGCTTATAGAAACTGATTCGAATGATTTGATCTCAGCTTATCTGTGCAGGAGTACTTTAGCGGACAGCAGGTTTTTTCTTAGCAAAGAGAATATCTCCTTTATAGCCTTTATCACCGCCTGGAATATCTGGCAGCGATTTAGCCTGTTACACCTACTCCGTCATTTGTCTTTAATCGGTCAATTGAAAAGTGAATCGATTTGAGCTCCAAGAATGTATTTTTCTCCCAGAAAAACCTGTGAATTGAGAAAAATTGTTTTTCTTCAGAGTGCGGACATACTTAGATGGGGCTAGTTTGCGGATGCTGGTGTGCCAAGCTTCTCCTTCAACGCTATCTCATGGCATTTTCTTGATGCTAATACGAGGGTGGGTCAGTAAGTCCCTGGTAATTAAAACAGATGGCATTGCCACTTCAAATGAAACATTTTGCTTGTCAAGAATCATCTTTCAAAAGAACGCACCCAAATTTTCAGATAGATCTGTCAAATAGTTTTGTTGTGACAGCCATTTGAAGCAGATGTCTACAAGAATTTTCGTGGAAAAGTGAATTTTGTGTGATCATTAAACACTATTTTTTGCGCAAAAAAAACCATCAGCAAACCACACAAAAGCTTGAATGGTATTATGAGGACTCTTCAGCATCGATTGGAACCGTCCACCACTGGTTTACTCAATTTCGATGCGGTCGTACCAGCACAAGTGACGGCGAACGTTCTGGTCGCCATACCAGAAATGGTCGATAAATTCCCCGGTATGATATTGACCGATCGGCGAGTGAAGGTGCGCGAACTTGAAGAAGCAAAAGGCTTATGACATGGATAAGTGATTTCAGTTTTGTAAAAATATTTGGATATGAAAGAGCTATTCGCCGCAATCGTTTGACAACTTCAAAGGAGTTTTTTTCGATATTCGATCATAATTCAAACATGGATTCATCACGACACATCAGAGACCAAGGAACAGTCGATACAGTGGACTTCTGCTGGTGAATCAAAGCCGAAGAAGACCAAGCCAACAAGGTCATGGCGAAAGTTTTTTTAGGGATGCGGGCGGTGTCATTCACATCGATTACCTCGAAAAGGTAAAACGATCACCAGCGCCTATTATGCAGAGCTGTTGGATCGATTCGACGCCGATTTGTGGCATAAACGACCGCATTTGGCGAGGAAAAAATTTTCTCCTCTTCCACCAGAATAGCGCACCGGCACAAAAGTTCGCAGTCGCAATGGCAAAATTCCATGAATTATGGTACGAATTTCTCCTTCATCCAGCATATTCTCCAGATTTAGCTACCTGTTACTATATCTTGGTTCCAAAGGTATGGCTCGGCGGTAAGAGATTTGGGTCAAACGAAGAGGTCGTCCATGAAACAAACCCCTATTTTGAGGTGCTCGAGAAATCTTATTATTTGGAGGGCATCCTAAAAATTGGAGAAACGTTGGACGAAGTGTATCGAGCTAAAGGGAGATTATGTTGAAATTTTCAGGGATCTGTTGTGCCTCTTAGAATGATGTTGTGTAGGAAATTTTCCATTTCCATGTTCATAGCAAGGAAATGCATGCTGGTTTGAAGGTTCTTTTGAGAAAAAAAGTGAACTAGCTCGTTGCTAAGAAGTACGGAATAAATGTGAACGTGCCGCGTACCTGGACAAAGATAGCCTTAAGTGTTACTAGGATCAGTCTTTACAGCCAATGAACATTCACTGCCTTTTGATATAAAAGGTGAAGAGGAAAGTAAATAGGTGCCATGTGACTGATAAGCAATAGTTCTACTTGAACTAATAATTGGGCCCGTTTAGTTTTTACCCTTGTAGCTGCAGAGATACCTATGGCGAACTAACCAGATAATATGGATCTCAGAAATTTGTGCCTTTAAACAGTCAAAGAACTATGAAACCGACTACCGAATTTTTAATTTGTTTTAATTTTTAATATCCTTGGATGAGTAGTTATAAGTAGCTGCCGTGTCGACCATCGACGAGTGCAGACGTCTTTCTGCACTCGTAATCTCTTATGTGCTGCACACAAAAAAAAAAAAAAAAAAAACCCCATTAAAGTGCAGTGCAAAGCAAAAATATCACACAGTGCGGGTATCCCACCTCTCCCGCTCCTGGTCGTTTGTCCTGTTGCTTGCACTCGGCACTGCACTGCACTGTATTTATCATACGGTACGGGCAGTGACTGAGTGTATGTAACAACTGATGGATAGCGGGTTGTGAGTGAAAATTTTGTTGGTGCACTGCTTCATATTGTTGTAAGGGCATAACACCTACAGCAATTTGATTCGGTAAACCAACATCAGAATTCTCACTTTGCAGCCTTGCTTAGTATCGTCGGTGTTTGTGCTTTTTGTGTTTGTTAGGTTGTAATGACTGGGGAATTCAGAGTAGACATTGCCAATATACGCGGGCTAAAAAGTAATCACTTTTCTGCGTACGTCCACGTCTGCAAATACAGACCAGCTGTCTTGGCACTTAGTGAAACACAGGTAGATCCCCGTCCACATCTCTCAGATCACTCTGATCTGAAGCTACCTGGCTACGAACTAGTGCCATTATTCTTCTCTCACCGCGGTCTCGAAATTTACGTGCGTAGTGATGTAGCTTACCAACCTCCACCACAATGTAGTCCCTGTTCCAATCCGGAATCCAATCTCATGTGGTTAAAATTCCATCTCCGTAAGCAAATTATCCACTACTGCTTTATTTACAGAAGCCCCAAACTGGACAGCAATTTGACCTTTCACGAGTTTGATGCGCTGTCTGACTCCATTCAAAGAATTGTATCCCTGTATCCTCATACTGAAATCGTGATTACGGGCGATTTCAATACACACAATTCTGGTTGGCTTCGACATTCTGGACAGACAACACCCGAAGGACGGTGTGTTGAGATCTTCGCTGCGGAAAATAACTTAACCCAGCTTGTAAATAAGCCCACACGAATACCAGACGTTGATAGTCATACCGCCAATACCCTGGACTTGTTTTTAACTTCTCACCCTGACAAGTACTGCGTTGACGTGCTCTCCCCTCTAGGCTCGTCGGACCATTGTGTCATATCAGATAAATTCTCGTACACCCACCACACAGTTAGAGAAAAGATCCATAAAAGAAGCGCATGGCAATACGAGAAAGCCAACTGGAGCGGCCTTAACAGCTTCTTTAGAAATTTTAACTGGTCGTTATGTTTCCTCGATAACGACGTGGATGCCGCTGCTGAAATGATCACAGAAACTATTCTCTTTGGAATGAGATGCTTTATCCCTCATCGGACGAAGAGTATCAAACCAAAAGAAAAAGCATGGTACGACTCGAGCTCTAAAGAGGCTGTCAGGGTTAGAGAACTGATTTTTCGGTCCTACAAGACCAACCCGACAGAGGAAAACCGAAAAAAGTTCAAACGAGCCAGAAATGACTGCAACGTCTTACTCAATCGTGTGAAATTTCTATACGACCAAAAACTGAGGCACAAAATACTGCAATGTCCCAAAGGCAGTAAAAATTGTTGGTCATTCGTCAAAAACATTAGAAATTCTGCCTCATCCTCCATCCCAACGCTCATTTACAATGACATTCCAGCTGTCAGCTCTTTGGACAAGGCCAATCTGCTTGCTGCACACTTTGCGGCTAGCTCAACACTCCCAGATTGTGCTTTGTCCCCGCCTACACTTGAGTGTGTCGAATCTACAATGGGACGAATCTACTTTCGCACTCGTGTAGTAGCAAGAGTACTTAGAGATCTCAACATGCATAAATCCGCTGGTCCAGGTGGTATATCTCCCCTTTTTCTGAAGAGGTGTTCTTCCCCGCTGGCAAAACCACAGATGGAAAACAGCATTTGTCCAGCCCGTCCCTAAAAAAGGCGAATCTTCTCTATCCTCCTACAGACCCATTGCACTTACGTCCCTTCTTTCCAAGGTCATGGAAAGGCTGATAAACCGTCAGCTCATGAAATATCTCGAAACACGAAAACTTCTCAATGACCGGCAATATGGTTTTCGTAGCAACAGGTCCACTGGTGATTTGATGGCATGTCTCACCGAAAAGTGGAACCAAAGCGTACATCAATCTGGTGAAAGCAAGATAGTTGCACTTGATGTTTCTAAGGCATTAGACAGAGTTTGGCATCAAGCTCTTTTATCGAAAATGCGTGCTCTTGGGATCGACCACTCTCTTCTTCAATGGATTAGAAATTACTTTTCGGAACGTTCAATCTAAGTTGTCTTGGACGGTTTCAAGTCTGATATTCACAAAATAAATGCTGGTGTGCCCCAGGGCTCCGTTCTGTCTCCGACACTCTTTTTAATTTTCATTAATGATCTCTTGTCTGCTACTTCTAATCCAATTTATTCCTTTGCTGATGATAGCACTCTCTGCTTCTCATATTCGTTCCCGGACTCACGTCCCTGCTCTTCGGCTGTAGAACGGGTATGGCAGCGTATGTTAAGCTCATTCATTTCCGATATGAATAGTATAACCAACAGAGTCGAATTTGATGCTTCCAAAACACAATGCTGTCTGCTGTCGTTAAAGCGAAATTTAAACACCCAGCCATTATCCATGAATGGCACTTGCATCGTCGAAACCGATAAACTTTCCGTTCTCGGTATGTGTATCAGTAACAACTTACGTTGGAATGACCACATATTCGATGTCGCCAAAAATGCTGCGAAATGCCTAGGTTTCCTCAAGCGATGTAAGAAATATTTTACCCCCTCTCATCTGGCCTCAATATATAAGGCATTTATCCGCCCAAAACTGGAGTACAATGCCCACATCTGGTCAGGTGCTCCTAAAACATCTCTGCACCTGCTAGATAGGATTCAAAACCGTGCGATAAAACTCATTGGTGATACTAATATCAGTCAATCAATTGACACCCTCGAACACCGACGAAATGTCTCCTGTCTCACCTTGTTTTATCGCTATTTCCACCACCAGTGCTCCATTGAAATTGCCAGTAGCATTCCGCCCATTCAAACTTTCAACCGTAACACCCGTCTCGCTATGAATGCTCATCAGTATACCCTCAAGCCCATTTTCTGTCGTACTCTAAAATATCGTGATTCTTTCCTAAGCCGTACAACTCGCTTATGGAATGCCCTGCCGATCTCTGTGTTTCCTGGTCGTTATAACTTACAAACATTTAAAAACAATGTACATCGGTACCTGTCTTTTCTTCCTCCCTAAATTTCCTTCGCCCTCGCTGTGTACGAACATTTTAAGGGTACAAAACCCCTTGAGCGCGCGCTAATTAAAAAAAAAAAAAAAGTACATAAGCCTGTCCTCCAATGTATCTGCTTATATTGAAATACGGTGTTCGTTACAGCAAGCTAACGTATTTAAAAGGGCTAGTTAATTATTGAAGGAGTCTGTAGAGTTTCTAAGAATGGTTTCCCTATAAATCACATTACCACTAGAAATTGGCAGAAGGAACTGAATGGTGTACCTACAACGCGTATCGCTGTAAGTCCGGGCAGAACATTTCTATCAGGCAATGTAAGCAGTCGGTGAACTTAAGGACATTCTAATCGAATGCAACGCTTTTTATAATCTGTTTTCCACAACAGCTGTACCCATTTTTTTCTTCTGATATATTTTGAATCTGTAGATATGCACGTATGTGCCCTATCTACTCGTATCATACAAAAGTACACATTCTCTGGACAAAGATACTGCAAACAGTTTTTGTTTTATTTTGAATCGTTGACAAAATCATTTCAAGAGCTCAAGCACTTATAGCCTTTGGCAGGCTTACAACCAAATTTACATATCCAAATTTACATGTCCAAAGAATCTTGCCCAGCAATTAGTTATGTCACTTCGGACCAAACACGACATGATTACCGTCTTCGTTAATAAAACCAAAGACTTTGACTAATACTCGTAAAACCGAAAAACTCAAATAAAATTTAAATAATGTCGCCTCTGCCTTTATGAGATGACAGAGACTTCATTCTTTGATCTGAAATACCAAAAGCAAATAAATCTTAACGAACTTGTAGCCGTAGCTATGGGTATGCTGCAGAAATGAATTAATGTTCAGTCTGAGCTAACAAAGGAGAGAGATAAAAATGGGGGAAAGCGCCGTTTGTACTCGTACTTACAAACGCTGCCACTGCCTCTGACGGTTTGAAATTGGTAGATACTTATAGCTCAGCAGGTAATTCAAACTCTAAAGCCGCTAGTTTAAACTCTTCAATCAATAGATACACCGCCAAGCCATTCAACCAGTCAGCCAAACCGCACCACTTAATCGTGAGCTCTTCCCATGATGGTACTTAACCAGTTTTTGGGGTGTATACATTCGTATCTTGTATCTTGTATCTACTACCACACGAAGGCAAAATGTGAAACTGGTTTCTGAGTGTAACCCCTGGAGGATGATTGTTTCGTTGATCTCTATTGAAATCGAAAATATCATACACTTACCCATAACCAGGTTGACTGAACCAAGAGATGAACATTAGTGGGAGGCGGTGAATCTATGATATTTCTCTGTATTCAAGTATCTTCAATGCATTTTGTTTTTGTTTTTGTTTTTTTTGTGTCGCTGGACATACGAAATTCAAAATTGATTGAACCTCTCCAGGGAAGTAATAGTCAATCAGGGGATGATTAATTCCGATGTCGACCATGAGATACATTCTTAATTGCCTCTTATGTGGGTGATGAAGTGGTTGAATGTGACCAAGTATTAGAGCTGATCAAGTGACCAAAAACCTTTCTACTCCCACCACTTGAGTTTCACCTAAGCCAGAATCTGATATTCATAAAATGGAAATCGATTTTTATCTGAAATGTTATCTGTATGCAGATTATGGTGTTTCATCCGACAACGTTGCATCGGCGTTAACATCTTTCGATCGGGAACGTGTCAAAACTCCCCATAAATTCCGGCCTCGAAGGGAGTCTCATAATGATCCTCGTTTCAGGTTCGGCTTTGGTTTGTTCTTTCTTTGAATACCCGCTTTGTTACTCACGGTTTTTGGTTTCTTATTTTTTGTATGTAGTTTGGAGAAGAGAATGTCAGTCGTTTGGTTGGTATCCGTATGTTATGTTGTCAATATTTATTGCCTCTTTCGATGGGATGCATTTTATTTTTTATTGTCGGTTTCAGTGGAATGTAAATTACAATTTTGTGACATGATTATTGCAGATGCTTGTAGTTATCGTTGTTTGGTTGATATTGCAGTTAGATTTGTGCATAATTTTTTTATTTTCCAGGTTCATAAAAGAAAATTTCATTTCATTAATTTACTCAACTCTTGGCGAAGGAATATATGCTTACGAATGCATGGACGCTCAATGTGCGAGGTGCATTTGCATTTTATAAATTTGAATAAAAATATTCGCTGCAGCTGTGTCTTTATTGGAATTTTATTACCGTTTATTGGTTTAAAACGGCTCTTTACTGAGTTGATAGTCGTAATACCTAGTCCTTATTTTATTGTAAAGTGAATATTTCTTCGGAATTCAACGGTTTTTCGGATCCTTAACTGTCGTTGATGATAAATAAAAAATAAAATAAAATTCATCGACTCATAAGTAATTTTAAGTAGGTACCTATCTTAATTTTCAAGCCTTAATAAATAAGTAGTCGTAAATAAATAAATAATAAATAAGAATTAAATTAGGAGGATGTTGTAGCACAATACTTGAATTTCTCGGTTACTACGCCGGAATTTCGGGGTCGGTATGGTAATACCACACACCGACAAATACAGAAATAGTCAGAAAATACGACACCACACACCGGCAATGGTAAATCTCGGAAAGTGTAAACTTCTGATTATGAAAGCTTCTCTTATTCGGAGGTCGGAAAAAAAAAATCGTAATTGTTTCTCTTTGTAGATAATGTTAAGGCGAAACCCTCATTGAAATACAAGAATTTTCCCCATACAAATTTGTTTAATATGGCTGGTCTTATGGCGGATAACTAGTCCGAGTTATGCACATACTTCCTTTATTGACTTCTGATACCAACCTTCTAAGTAACTAGTTCTCCAGGTTAGATGTCAAGCCCTAGACGACCAATAACCTCGAACACGAATGATTTTTGAATTTTAGCAGAAGCTACACTCAGCCGAACAATCATGTCAGGGCTAATTTGAATGAACATTTCTAGTTAGAGTAGGTACATGACTAAATTCATTCGGCAAAATAATTCTGACATGCCCTAGCCTGGCCCCACAGTTTGAAGACGACATCACCTTCGAAAATGGACTCAGGCTGATGGATTTCGCAGCGGAACGAAACGTTTTCATAACATTCACATTCTACACTTAACCATCCACATAGTGACCTGACCTCTTATCAAAAAACGTTCAAGTATAAATTTATAACCCTGCCGTCGGCACAAGGTATGATAACCTATACAGCGTAAGTATTCGAAGAACGTAAATTGGTCTCAAGCTAAAACACCGAAGATATTGTATGATGAACGGCTGCTAAAGTCTTTTCAGATTGGGTATCCCAAAATTGTTTGAATAATTCCGTGCTGTCAACATTACGCGCAAATGTGCGATAGATAGCCAGCAGGTGTTCAACTAATCTCAACACCAAAACCTCTAATTTTTGATGGCGTTGCAATCCGGGGTGGACCAGGACCTCCATCAAGTACCTTTTTTAACTACGAGTAGGTCGATCTAGCTCAGGCATCCGTAATGTAAGCTTTGTTCAGTGAGGAAAAACTAAAACAGAAAATCACAGACTCGTGAAAAATGTCAGATCAAAGTTAGAACAGAAAAGCACAGTCCACATGTTAGCTGTCAAAAATGTTGACATTCGGCATTTGTCATTTCTTGTGAAGTTGTTGAAAAGTTGAAAAGTTGAAAAGTTGAAAAGATTCTCAAAGTGAAATACAAGCTTGAATAAATAAAAATGGCTTTAAATGAAATTCAACAAATTATATTGGTGGACAGTGATAGTGGCAGTGATATCAGTTTGTCATGTGATGGAACAACAGATTCCAGAGATATGAAGACTTTAGTGAGCGTTATTTCTTTGTCTGTCGGGAAAGATTCAAGGAACTGTATCGCACATTTCTTGAAAGAAATAGTTCCTTTCTACAATGAAAATGAATTTGTGACACATTTCCACATATCTCGCAGTCTTTATAAACGGTTGGTAGACACGTTCGCAACATCGGATATTTACGTCAAATTAGAGGTCCGCAAAACATATTCTGCTGAAATGCATATAGCGCTCTATCTTTGATTTGCTGGGCATGAGACTTGCTCCTACAGGGATATTGCCGATAGATTCAACCTCGCCTTCGGAACTGTATGCAGTCTTATCAATAGAGTGATATGATTTCATCAGCAATCTTTGTGACTCGGTCATTCGATGGCCTACTGAAGATGAGAAAATGGAAAGCAGCTCGTATATGAGAAACAAAACTGGAATTGAAGGTGTTATAGGTACTAAATTAATTCCATATAATAATTGACAAACGATGTAGTAACCTACTTCTTTTCTTACTTTTGCAGGGATCATAGATGGTACAAAAATCAAAATTGACCCTCTAGGCATGGAAAAGACGACTACATTAATAGAAAGGGCATTACAAGTCTATCTCTTCAAGCAACATGCAACGAGAAAAGGAAGTTTACAGACATTTTCGTTGGATATCCGGGTTCTGTTCATAAAAACAGGGTTTTTGAGAATTCGCATATATGTATATTCTAAATTATCTAATTTATGTAGGAGCGGGTTTCTATTGGGAAATTCCGCTTATGCGTGCTCACAGTTTCTAATAAACCCATATCGTGACAATGGCCACTTATGTTCAAGGCAGAAGTTTTTTTAACTGGAAGTTAAGTTCCGGTAGAATCGTAATAGAGCACTCTTTTTGTGTTCTTAAACAGCGCTTTCGACAGCTTTATTATTGCAAGCTGAGAGGAGTAAAGAAACATAATTTATGCACCGATGATGAGCTGCCATTTTAAATTGGCGAAAATATTGAAGAAAATTACAATTTCAATACAGTTTCTGACCAGCAGTATGGCTTCAGCCTTCAAAATAGGCTGTTTTCGTATTTTAATTGAGGAGATAAGAAAAACTAAATAAAAAATCATAAAATTATTTTTAAACTTTTATTTTTATGCATTTATTTTTTATTTAAAGAATCGATTAGACCCAAACGCAATTCGCGCTTCTCTTCTCTCCGTTTGGCCAGCTCTGCAGTTCTCTCTCTATGTATAGGCCTCAAGCTTGACATATTTGTACACACGGTCTGCGCTCCTTTCTTCAGCAAACTGATCCCTCCACTTCTTCAGCTCTTCTGTTACAGTGCTGGTTTTCTTCCGTTTTCTTGGTGGCTCTACGTTCTCTGAAGATGTTTCTTCTATGCTATCCAGCGGAGTATTACTTTTACTGGCTGGCATTCCTTATTAAAAAGAAATGGAGGGGTTTTGAAGGTTTTGTATTATTTAATGTTATACACTTACTTGCAATGGAAGAAATTCCAGCCTCGACCAATATTGCCTCCTTTGCTTTTTCACTTCCAATGGTACTGCCCAACCGATAGGGTGGAATCGATCCAGCAGTACATTTGAGAGCTCCCTATTGTATTTATGGAAATAGGTTTATGTATATTTATAATATAAGAAATTAGAATGTATGAATATAAATTACATACTTTTCATACGCACAAGTGGCCCTGTTGTTGCCTGTTGTGGCATTGTGCTTCATTTTTGTCTTGAACCCATGTTCATGACTCTTCCACTTCCCCTCAACCTGGACCACAGTGAAATCTGATCCGAACTACTGCATGCGGCCAGCAATCTGCTCCCAGAGTTTTGTTTTTTGTTTTGAGGGAAAATATTTTGCCGACCGCTCTAAATCTTTATAAAGACTTATGAGGAGCTGGCAGTCCTTCTCCAACCAAATTGCTTTTTGTTTTTTTTTCTGCAGTTGTTGCAATTTTTACGAAATCCCGACTAGTGGCTGATTCGGCCCCAAACGACGAAACGAAATTCTTCACCAAAAAAAAAAAATCCATTAAATTTGTACTTACTATGTACTTTGTAAATTCTGTCGTGTATTTGGAGAACATTCAACCAGCACAGATTGCCCATTTTTCCCTCTTATCAACTTTTTCTTCATTCAAAATGCACAAAACAATGGCAAACAAATAAATTGCTGGAAACAAATCAAAATGACAGCCAAATTTGATTTTGACATCTGCACACCAGTCTGCTCTACCTCAAGAGTAGGTGTAAGTTTTTCTGTACTTTTCTATTCTGACAACCTCACTGAACACAAAGTAGAACAGTTTCGGACAGAAATTTCTCTCACTGAACACAAAACCTTGTACTTTTCTGCCCAGAACTGTAGTCTTTTACTGCTCCGTCATCCCTCTATGTCGTATTCTAAGAATTAAAGATACGGGCAAGGTGTATGGTGAAATCGAGAAAAAAGCTGATGTAGCTAAGTAATACGTTTAGTTCTTTATTAATATAAACGGTACAATATACCAGACATATGTATGTCCTTAATAAATTCACCTGGTCGCTATCGCTAGGGCTTTTTTACCAACTGCCTCCTTAGACTAAAGAAGTAGTGATTGGAAAGAGTCCAGCGGACTTGTGTACTAATGTTGTTGTCAAAGATCAATGAAAACTTTTATAAATCTCTAAGTGATAGGGGAACCTGGCCTAAAATGGAACACCAGGGTAAAATGGCACACTTGCAGTAAAATCTAAATATATTAGAATTTCATGAGTTTTTGAACACAACCCTTTGGTTTACCTGGCACCACCGACACAAACGAAATATTGACAAAAGCTCCAATTGTTGAAAAACCCATGGCATCACTTTTTCTGTAGAACTGCCATTTTGCTAGCCCGTGATTTGTAATTTGTACAACAAATACCCCATGTTTTGATGCTGATTGCAAGTGAATGTGAGTATAGAATGGCTATTTATATTTAAGAGATATCAGTTGTCCAACATTTGTTTAATTGTTATTAATATTGCAAGTTGCAAGAAGTAACTTCGAACGGGTAAAATGGCACACTGAGCTCTCGCCTAAAATGGAACAGTATGCCATTTTATACACACATGTTTTCTTTTGATTTCTAGGCAATCATGGTTGGCCGATACATTCGCAAAACAAACAGACAGAGGAATCCATGACGCAAGCTACGTATACAGGCGATTCAAAATGGTGAGATGGGCTGGTTGAAAGCTTACAGATCGTTTGGGGTTCCAAAAAGTACCTTACGAAGCCGAACAAGAAATACAAATAAAGCAATAAAAGGCACACAAAATGGTCTAGGAAGGTTTAACAATACATTTTCCATAGCAAGAGAGGAAGAGCTAGTTGAACATACTCGTATGTATAGTGCTACTAGAATCGCGCGTGTTTGGGCTTAATTGTGATGACATTCGCTGCCTGGCTTTCCAACTAGCCGTCAAAAATAATATTCAGCATCGCTTTAATATGGAAGAAAAAAAGCTGGGTAGGATTGGTTACGAGGTTTTTGCTCAAGACACCTGAATCTGTCTCTAAGGCAACCAGAGCCCACCTCAGCAGCTCGAGCATAAGCATTTAATAAGCCGCAAGTGGAAATTTTTTTTCAGACATTATCAGATGTAATTGATAAAGAAAAAATTACTGGAGTCAAGATTTAGAATGTGGATGAGTCTGGTTTGTCCACTGTACAAAAACCACCAAAAATGTTTGCCAAAAGAGGAAAAAAGCAGATAGGTGCTTTAACGAGGGCAGAAAGAGGGCAACGCGTAACGGTAGTGCAAATGGGGCATTCGTGCCACCCACACTTATATTTGCAAAAAAACGGTGGAAGCATGAACTGCTTGACAGTGCACCTTCAGACACCTTAGGCCTTATGAGTGATTCTGGTTGGATGAACTCCGAACTTTTTCTTAAAGTGGCTTCAGCACTTTATAAGGTTCACACACGCCTCAGTAAATGAAAAGGTTCAACTTTTTCTTGATGGATATAAACCACACAAGAGTTTGGATATGATTCCAGTGGCCAAGGAAAATGGGGTTATAATGTTATCCTTTCCGCCCTATTGCACCCACCGGATGCAGCTTCTTGATGTTTAATTTTTTGGACCCCTTAAGAGCTATTAAAACCAGGAAATAAGTAAGTGGTTAAGAAATCATTCAAGTAGGGTTGTTACACAGTATCAGATAGCTGCATTATCTAAATATGCTTATGGTAAATTAGCATCTGTTTTAAATGCTGTCAGTGGTTTTGAAAAGTTGGCGTATGACCACTAAATAAAGATGCTTTTCCTGATTATTTATTTGCAGCAGCTGAAACTATAAATATTCGAGTTACTGACAGTTCAAATTTGGGTGTTGATGAAAATACACCACCACCTATTCAAACATTAGATATTCTTCCTTAGGCAAATATTGACAGTTTTCTAACCTCACCTCTGAGAGATATAACAAATTCGGAAACCACAGCGCCGCATTGCTCCTCCAACACAGGCTTCCGAATTAAGCCAATTAATTAATTTTAACTGTCCTACATTTTTCTAGAGCAATAACGTCCGAAAGCGGAAGCTAAAAGGCGGTCAAATTTTGATTAGCACTCCATACGTAGATGAAGTCAAGGCCAAAATTTCCGAAAAGAAATCCATCGAAGCGAAGGATACAGCTTGTCTTTACTGCAACGACATATGGTATATAAGCGATCGAAGCCTGGCGAATCTTGGATAAAATGTTTTAAATGCCTTTTGTGGTTGCATACAACATGCGCAAATGTTCCTAAAAAGACTGATCGATATATTTGCGACATTTGTAACTAAATCATTTTAAAAACAAATTAAGGGGTTCCTTTTTTTTTGCTTATGTATTTTATATATACATTTGCATATTTTTATTTTATGCGTGCAATGTTTTCTACGATTTTTTTGTTTTTTTTTATTTGAAAAAAATTGTTCTGAAGTTTATACATCTTTTGTTTTACTTTGGTAAAATGGCACACCAGTGTGCCAGTGTGCCATTTTATACTAGTATACCATATATTAGAAATAGCACAGGCAGCACTTTTTAAAAATGCATTTTTTCAGCACTTATTGAAACTTTTTGAGATTGAGAAACTTGTAAAGCATAGGCAATTGATTCTTCTTTACTTTGGATATGTCCTTTTTGTTAAATAAATGAATACAACTTTAAAAAACAAAAAGTAAACTTGACAGAATCAGAAGTGGGATTCCCTACATAGTTCCTAAATAAAAGATCCCGAAATTATTTTTGTGAAGAAACCCATTCAGTCATAAGCGGAACGGGGGTAAAGAGATAGACTCAACGAGCCCGATTAAGACAAAAAAAAAACACCGAATTTTTTTATTTTTTTTTTCATAATTTATCGCGCGCTCAAGGGGTTAAGATACCCTGAAAATGTTTGCACACAGCGCGGGCAACGGAAATTTAGGGACAAAAGAAGGATAGGTACCGATGTACGTTGGTTTTATATGTCTGAATATTATAATGACTAGGAAATAGAGAGCTCGGCAGGGCATTCCACAAGCGAGTTGATCGGCTTAGGAACGAACCACGATATTTCAGGGTACGGCCGAAAGTGGGCTTGTGGGTATACGGTTAAAATTTTGAATGGCCGGAATGCAATTGGCGATTTCTATGGAGCACTGGTGGTGGAAATAGCGATAAAACAAAGTGAAACACGAAACATTACGTCGGTGTTCGAGGGTGTCCATTGCCTGAGTGATATTGGTATCAGCTATGAGTTTTATCGGACGGTTTTGAATCCGGTCTAGCAGATGCAGAGATGTTTTATCCGCACCTGACCAGATGTATTCCAATTTTGGGCGGATGAAGGCCTTGTATATTGAGGCCAGATCAGAAGGGGAAAAGTATTTCTTACATCGTTTGAGAAAGCCTAGGCAGTTCGCAGAATTTTTGGCGGCATCGAATATGTAGTTATTCCAACGTAAGTTGTCATTGACACACATACCGAGAATGGAAAGTTTTTCGTTTTCGACGACGTAAGTGCCATTCATGTACAATGGCTGAGTGTTTAAATTTCGCTTTAACGACAGCAGACAGCATTGTGTTTTGGAAGCATCAAATTCGACTCTGTTGGTTATACTATTCATATCGGAAATGAATGAGCTTAACATACGCTGCCATACCCGTTCTACAGCCGAAGAGCAGGGACGTGAGTCCGGGAACGAATATGAGAAGCAGAGAGTGCTATCATCAGCAAAGGAATAAATTGGATTAGAAGTAGCAGACAAGAGATCATTAATGAAAATTAAAAAGAGTGTCGGAGACAGAACGGAGCCCTGGGGCACACCAGCATTTATTTTGTGAATATCAGACTTGAAACCGTCCAAGACAACTTGGATTGAACGTTCCGAAAAGTAATTTCTAATCCATTGAAGAAGAGAGTGGTCGATCCCAAGAGCACGCATTTTCGATAAAAGAGCTTGATGCCAAACTCTGTCTAATGCCTTAGAAACATCAAGTGCAACTATCTTCCTTTCGCCAGATTGATGTACGCTTTGGTTCCACTTTTCAGTGAGACATGCCATCAAATCACCAGTGGACCTGTTGCTACGAAAACCATATTGCCGGTCATTGAGAAGTTTTCGTGTTTCGAGATATTTCATGAGCTGACGGTTTATCAGCCTTTCCATGACCTTGGAAAGAAGGGACGTAAGTGCAATGGGTCTGTAGGAGGATAGAGAAGATTCGCCTTTTTTAGGGACGGGCTGGACAAATGCTGTTTTCCATCTGCTCGGAAAGAGTTCTAAAGAGTAGGACTGATGAAAAAGCTTACGCAGTGGTTTTGCCAGCGTGGAAGAACACCTCTTCAGAAGAAGGGGAGATATACCATCTGGACCAGCGGATTTATGCATGTTGAGATCTCTAAGTACTCTTGCTACTACACGAGTGCGAAAGTAGATTCGTCCCATTGTAGATTCGACACACTCAAGTGTAGGCGGGGACAAAGCACAATCTGGGAGTGTTGAGCTAGCCGCAAAGTGTGCAGCAAGCAGATTGGCCTTGTCCAAAGAGCTGACAGCTGGAATGTCATTGTAAATGAGCGTTGGGATGGAGGATGAGGCAGAATTTCTAATGTTTTTGACGAATGACCAACAATTTTTACTGCCTTTGGGACATTGCAGTATTTTGTGCCTCAGTTTTTGGTCGTATAGAAATTTCACACGATTGAGTAAGACGTTGCAGTCATTTCTGGCTCGTTTGAACTTTTTTCGGTTTTCCTCTGTCGGGTTGGTCTTGTAGGACCGAAAAATCAGTTCTCTAACCCTGACAGCCTCTTTACAGCTCGAGTCGTACCATGCTTTTTCTTTTGGTTTGATACTCTTCATCCGATGAGGGATAAAGCATCTCATTCCAAAGAGAATAGTTTCTGTGATCATGTCAGCAGCGGCATCCACGTCGTTATCGAGGAAACATAACGGCCAGTTAAAATTTCTAAAGAAGCTGTTAAGGCCGCTCCAGTTGGCTTTCTCGTATTGCCATGCGCTTCTTTTATGGATCTTTTCTCTAACTGTGTGGTGGGTGTACGAGAATTTATCTGATATGACACAATGGTCCGACGAGCCTAGAGGGGAGAGCACGTCAACGCAGTACTTGTCAGGGTGAGAAGTTAAAAACAAGTCCAGGGTATTGGCGGTATGACTATCAACGTCTGGTATTCGTGTGGGCTTATTTACAAGCTGGGTTAAGTTATTTTCCGCAGCGAAGATCTCAACACACCGTCCTTCGGGTGTTGTCTGTCCAGAATGTCGAAGCCAACCAGAATTGTGTGTATTGAAATCGCCCGTAATCACGATTTCAGTGTGAGGATACAGGGATACAATTCTTTGAATGGAGTCAGACAGCGCATCAAACTCGTGAAAGGTCAAATTGCTGTCCAGTTTGGGGCTTCTGTAAATAAAGCAGTAGTGGATAATTTGCTTACGGAGATGGAATTTTAACCACATGAGATTGGATTCCGGATTGGAACAGGGACTACATTGTGGTGGAGGTTGGTAAGCTACATCACTACGCACGTAAATTTCGAGACCGCGGTGAGAGAAGAATAATGGCACTAGTTCGTAGCCAGGTAGCTTCAGATCAGAGTGATCTGAGAGATGTGGACGGGGATCTACCTGTGTTTCACTAAGTGCCAAGACAGCTGGTCTGTATTTGCAGACGTGGACGTACGCAGAAAAGTGATTACTTTTTAGCCCGCGTATATTGGCAATGTCTACTCTGAATTCCCCAGTCATTACAACCTAACAAACACAAAAAGCACAAACACCGACGATACTAAGCAAGGCTGCAAAGTGAGAATTCTGATGTTGGTTTACCGAATCAAATTGCTGTAGGTGTTATGCCCTTACAACAATATGAAGCAGTGCACCAACAAAATTTTCACTCACAACCCGCTATCCATCAGTTGTTACATACACTCAGTCACTGCCCGTACCGTATGATAAATACGAGTACAGCAATGACAGTGACTGAGTGCAAGCAACAGAATCTACGATGAGAAGTGGGAGTTGTGGGATACCCGCACTAATTGAATAAAACATTTAAATGGGAAGAGGCAGACATAGACTCACGAGCCTCGAAACTAAACAACCGAAAGAGACAGGGTCGCACTATAACGAGTCTCGAACCGGAAAGTAAACAAAATCTAGGGGCAAAAAGCAAACAAATTGGGATTTGGAAAAATTCTTGAAAACGCTACTGCGGAAAAGCGGTAAGGGTAAAGAAGAAAAAAAAGAAGTAAGAACTAAATGATTAAATTCGAAAGTTTAAAATTTGCTCAGTTAAATTGCCTTTTGCAAACGAAAGGAAAACCTAGAACGGGCCATAAAGTGCAAAAAGTGCTGATATTGGTCGAGATATGCATATGGATCGGACAAGGTGGATTCGGCAGAACTAGAGACGAGTGAGATGGCTACGGCAGAGTCTCGGCAAACACAAATGGATGGATGATTTGAAGGGTACGATGACAAATCTAGCGAAAATGGGATGTGAATTGGCTGTGGGTATGAGGAACGTCAATCTCACGGCTACACAACAATTGCAGACGAACACTGGGAGCCAAGAGAAGATGATCCTCAGAATAGAGCACCTTCTAATGCAACGTCGCACGGGTCAGATTTTCCGGAAGCCTCAATGTATGGAACGTCAATTACAACCCAAATTGGTCTCCCAAACAGGACTCACGATGTCATCAGAATCCTCCCTGGAATAGCGAAGAATTTGGTTAATGCATTGAGGGTATTTCAGACGTGATCGGATCTTCCTAGCTCAATCAACATAGCAGAAATACACCGAGAACTAATGAAACGCAAGCGTAAGTTAGGCTAGTCGTTAGTTGAATCTTACTACGCAATGCTTACCATCGGTAGACGAGGTAAGTTGGATAATCTTTCTCTTAATTCATGCATAATTAATGGGATAAATGATCCCAACATTACTCGAACGACGCTATTGGCCATGAATTTCCGGACGTGCAACGATCTGCTGAGGTCGCTAGATAATTTGTCAACAACCCTTCCTGTGTTCTCGTCGGGAGGCGTACCAACATGGAGCAGAGTAACATCAGCCAGACGTAAGACGATCGGCAAACTTCCAAAAACTATTAAATGCTGCAACATACGAGTATATCATCGAAGCGTCCTCAAAGAAAAGCACGATGCACGATTTGCAAACAAGTCAACAGTCGGCAAAGTTGAGCAGAACGAGTTAATTCCAGAGTTCACCCTCCAGTCATTAAGGACATCGTTTTCTCTGGACAAAAATATTCAGCATTTGTTGACACGGGAAGTGATAACTCACCTATCAACGAATCAACATCTCCAAAGGGTTTGGTACGGAGAGAATCTGTGAAGCAATTTAAAGGGCTCGGAGGTTCCATCGTAGAATCAGAAGAAATCATCGAAGTATCTCTGCTGATTGATAACAAAGAACTGCAGGTAACGTTCCAAATCGTACCAGATGAGTTTCTACCTCAAAGGATGCTTTTGGGTCGCGATGTGCTATGCCGGAAAAATCATCGCATGATCCTCGAAGCTGGATTTTTACAGATTCAATCCAGAACATCAGAAACCCCCAATATTGGTGATCAGTTGGATGTGAGTCAGCGTAAGGAGGTGCTAGATATTATCTCCAGATTTGAAGATTGTTTTGGTGAAGATCTTTCTCAACTGTGACGATGCAACACGACGGCCATGGAGATTGCGGTAACGACAAACAACCCTATAGTAGGAAAACAATACCAGGTTCCATTTGCCCTTAGGGAGAAATAGACTGCGATCACTGATAACCTCGTGAAGCCGAATATTATTCGTCCAAGCAAGTCGTCGCATGCAGCGTCGGTGATATTAGTTCCAAAGTCTAATGGAGAGAGTCGAATGTGCATAGATTATCGTGCACTAAATGCAGTTACAGTGAAGAAGCAATGTACTCGTATAATGTCAGTAGTGGAGGAACAGCTGTCGCAATTAGCAGGTAACAAATTCTTCTCAATCTTAGACATGACAGCGGGTTATTATCAGATTCCTTAAAAGAAGAAAAAGCAAGAAACTAACGACATTTGAGCACAACGTTATGCCCTTTGGTTTCATCAATGCACCAATGGTTTGTCCAGGAGCTTATACAAGAAGCAATCAAAAATCTTTCATGCCGCAAAAATGTGGTAAATTACGTGGACGAACTGATCACAGCAACCAAAATATATTTGTTGAGAGTATGAAGGTGTTACAGGAAGTGCTGCAAGCGATAATACGGGCTGGACTTACACTAAGACCATTAAAATGTGTTCTCATGGCAACTACAGTTAATTTTCTTGGGCACGTTATTGGTCCCGAAGGCATACGGTTAGGTGAAAATAAAATCAAATGTATTGAGGAGTTTCCAAGACCAACGAACGCAACCGAAGTACGTCAATTCCTTGCAGTCACGGGGTTCTTTCGGAAATTTGTCCATGAGTGTTCTCGCCTCTCTCTGACGCTTACAAAACTTTTTAAAAAGAACATCGATTTCCAGTGAGAACCTGGAACAACAAGATACGTTTGAACGTCTTAAGACTGCTATCACTAAAGAGCCAGTTCTCGCATTTTTCGACACGAAGAAGGAGCACGAAGTGTACACAGACGCATGTTCCATTGGATCCTCTGGAATTCTGATGCAACGAGAAGAAGGTGAGTTCAAACCAGTTTCGTCGTCAGTGCATTGATTTCGAAAATAAATTTGGCAGTCACGAATTAGAAATCTTGGCTCTCGTTGAAACTTTGGAGCGTTTACAGCACGAGCACTGAGCACGAGATTTCGAGTCATCACTGATTGCAACGCGATTGTTACAACAAAGAAGACATCCAAGACATTTTATCACCACGCATAGCAACATGGTGGTTACAACTACAAGAGTTTGACTTCGAGCGTGTGCGCCGAACAGGTGTAAGAATACAGCATGTTGACGGGATGAACCGAATCCCAACCCTACCACCAACGGAGCCATCGACAGTGGCGGACCAAGTTTTGAAAATAGTTACCTTGGATGACAACTTGATACTCGTACTAGCTAAGAAACTAGTAAGGATAAGAAACTCAGAGATATTATCAAAATCTTCAAGGAGGGAACATCCAACCCAAGGGCTAAACAGACACAAAAAGATTACGTGATGCAAGAAGGAAGTTGATGGGAAAGAGAGGTTAGTGGTACCAGAGGTGGTAAGGTGGCGAGTAACGAGAGTATGTCATGACGAAGGACAAAAGAAAAGTACAATGCGCAAAAGGTGATCTATTCCCTCGAAACCACGTTGACGAATACCCCGTCTCTAATATCTTCTCTCGATCAGTTCCTTCAATTTTGTTTTATTGGCAGTGCTGCCGTTGACAGCTCGGCCTCTCCTGACACTTCGTCCCCATCGGTCGAATCTTCATCTTCTGGCTGCAGTCCGCTTCGGTAAACATCTATATCAGGGCTGAGTCTACACAATGGCTTCATATGATTGCTCGAAATGATGATGCTGTAGCGCTTTTGCTTCAATTGCTGATCTTGAAGATCTTCAACGATGTATCTATAGGTAGTGGATCAAAGCCTTGGTGATGATATATGAAGCCTTGTATTTTGAGTCGAGCTTGTGTGATTCTCCTGTTGCTGGAGCAACGTGATCAATAACGATAACATCACCTTCGGCATATTCATATGGCCTTTGATGTATTTTATCATACCGTTCCTTCCATTTACGTCTTTCTTCCACGATCTTGGCAGCCGCATTTTGCCTCTTAGTCATAACATCTTCAAATTTGTCAGGTGAATCATCTTGTATTGGCTGAATTGAAAATACCAATTCGTTTGGACTATACTTCATCGTCGAGTTCGGCTATGAATTCATGTTTCATTGAATACCCGACAATGATGAGTCCCAATCCTTATCATTTTTAATTGAGCACTTGAGTGTGGCTAGTAGGGTTTCATTCACCCTTTCTGCTTAGCCATTAGCTCTTGGTGTGCGTACAGCTGTTTTGATGTGCTGCAGCCGTAGTGTGTGATAAAATTATTGAATCTCCGAGAAGTATATGCTGTACCTCTGTCCGTTGTAATCCGTAGTGATTGCCCAAAAATTGACAATCTTCGTGCTCTTCACAGCTTTGAGGATAACGTACTTGCTGAAAGATCAAACCACAACGATTATGAATTAGTTACCTCTTTTTCTTCTTGGGAATGGACCCAAATGGTAGATGTCGACACTTCGGAAAGGAATCGCCATAACCTCTACCATGTGGAGATGACTTTCAGGCTTACCACCTTTGAGTTTGTGCAAACCACATTCTGAGCATGCCGCAATATACTCGTACGAATTCACATATCGCCTTATTCTGGGAAACCAAAAATGACTTGGATCGTTTTCTCAATCCCAAAATGTTTAGCTTGCTTATTCATCTTGACACGTTGTAATTGTCAAATATACGCCACTAGGCAATCTGCAGAAATATTTTTCCAAATGCTTGGTTTACTTCAAAACTTTCTTGACTTTCTCGGCTGACTCCTGTTGATGCAATTTTTGAAGGCCATATCTCTCCCAATATCCTCGAACACGTGCTTCTCTTGTTTCCTCTTTTACTTTTGGAGAAGCAGGCGCTATTCCCTACCTTTACCGCGCGTAGTGTTTGTAGGGATGTGGTTAAGGAACGGGGGATATGAAGATAGCTTGGAAACAAGCCGATGTGGAAGGAAAATTTTTTAGAGTGAAACATTGACCTGTTCTGCACTGGAAAAGCGGACCTATATCAACCTGTGAGAAAAGACGAAATGAGCTGCCTAAATAACCATCACTGGCGCATTAAAAACACTTCCAAAGGCAACTCTCTAGACTTTGTTCTATTTACTACCCATAACTCTGCCCTCAGACTAAGAAACACTCAGCAATGGAAAGAGCTATACATATATAGGATATCAATCTCTACTCACCCTCCATCAGAGTTTCCTCCAACCAAGCGACTTCTGACCGATTCCAGAAAGGAACAACTAGAGTCATTCTTCTAAATACGCCCAATGATTGAGTACATTTCACAACGATTTCTGCAAGATCTCTAGGGATGAACGGGAAAATGAATTTCTGCAAAACTTCCTTTGTAACTCTGGTAGCTAGAACATCGCCCTCCTACACCAATCAAGTAGTATCACGGTGCACCTACAACTGGTTTAGGCGCACTTCAACGAGGATCACTCTAACCTAAAGTTACATAGAGTTCGTAAGCTTTTCTCTTGCAAAACCTCTTTGTGCGCAATATTTTGATGCACCGGTCTTCTATGCTATAGGGTCTCTCCACAGACTAAGGGATACTTGAGCGACCAAGAGTTTTGTAGTCACTGGCGATTGTAACTATTCGAAAAAGAATCCCCACATTGTACAATATTTTGCTATTAATGCCAAGGATGTCTAGATCCATATCTAACCCACAATTAATGATCCGAGTCGATGTATTCAGAAAGTCCAATCTAAAATACTGAAGGCAGGTTTTACGTCGATATTAGACTTTACTTTCTGATTAACAGGCTCTTAGGAAATCATGGCCAATATCCAGTGAAACCTTGAGCTGAAGACTCCATCTCCGGTCTAGACCTTTCCCTTACGGAACTGAAGCAATGGTTGACATTTTGACGAGATCCCCATGATGAACCCATTTCAACCCTCTATGGTTCATGATTACATAAATTTTAAAGGTCAGCCACTTACCATTTTTTGATCCGTAAATCTGTAGTGGCGTCCTTATAAGAATTGTTCTATAGGATACGGAGACTGCTTAGCAAAAAGTCTTTTGGATCGATGTAAAAGAGATCCCGAGATCCTTATGGAGATGACATTTACTTTTCTCAATCTAGTCAATCCAGAGGGAATGCCATCAAATTTAATTAAGAAAAGTTTTGTTACCATTTGCTTTACATTGCTTCACAGAATGCTAAATATTTGCTAGTATTATGCCAACGATTACTGGATGACCTATGATTTCTGGATCAGATTAGGATAACTGAAACTACACCTGCAATTTTTAAGGAAGAAGCTTCGTATCTTCGTTAGAAATCTGTTTCCCTAGCAAGTTGATTACTCAGTTTTAGCGCTCTCCTCTTTGTGGACTCTAAGCAAACAGCTTGATAACCTGAGGCATTTGAATGAGGCGAGTGTCCATAGAGACAGATCAACCAACTCCAGACTCACCGACGTCTTTGTGGAAGATCCTAGTTCACCTGACCGTACTCTCAATATCTTCGAGAAAATACTTACTTCTTTGTGCCTTTACAACGTGGCCATCCATATCCGGGATTCCTAGCATCCTAAATTGTATTCTTATATGTGAATCACCTCCTGGCATCTACGATGACTTGATGTTTTAATCTGAGGTACGGTATACCTCATCGCTCGACCCAGAGTTGTCGTCGTGTTTTTGGTCTCTGGTTGAACTGGTTTCTAGCTGTATGATCACGTCGAGTTTTCCAGCGTAGCTCGGCACATCTTCATCAGTTTTGATAGGATTCCGAATTCGGCCATCTATTGTCTCTTGTTGGTTCGTGGATTCTCTGGGTTCCGATTAATTCATTGAAGATTTTTCTTAACTGGATTTGATATTAAAGTCATCGAGTCCGACTTAGAAACGTTCGGCATGCTCCCTAAAGGAGGTCATGAGAAGGATAATACAGGTTGAATGATTCTAACTCCAAATTTTTAAAATGCCATAATTTTTTATTTTTTGATAAATTTTATTGTGCCAAAGGAAAAAATGTTGGAAAATACATCAATTTTCAAATTGTATCAGTAGTTTTCAATATGTCCACCTTTGGCGCGATTAATGGCCTTGAGACGGCCGAAGTAAGCATCGCACGCTGCACGCAAGTAGCTCTGCGGTATTTTGGCCTATTCCCGGCGAAGTGCTTGTTTGAGGTGGTCCAAAATTTGGTATTTTTTAGTGTCAACCTTCGCCTTCAAAATACCCCAGACAGAGAAATCCAACGGATTTGCATCCGGAGAATTTGCAATCCATTGTGTCGAAGAAATGAAGCGTGGAACATTGTTTTTTAACCAATCTTGGTTGACGCGCGCTTTGTGAGACGGTGCCGAGTTTTGTTGAAATGTCCACGGTCTTCGACCGAAATGATTGTTTGCCCAAGGCTTCAATACTGCCTCTACTTAAGACAGTTTCACGGTATACGATCGCATTAATTTTGACGCCACGGCCACGGTCCAAAAATACGAGCGGAGACCGACCATCACCATCGGTGCTGCCTGCTTTCTGGTGGCCGTCCGAAGGTGTAAATTTTCGAAGGACCTCTCTGGCAAGTAAACTCGGTCATTTTGTTTGTTGAGCAATATGCTCGATAACAAATGGCGACTCGTCAGACAAAAACCAAATTCGGCAACTCACCACTTTCGTGCAAGCGTAGCAAGTCCTTCGCTCTTTCGACTCTAACTTTTTTCTGTTGCGGTGTAAGATCGTGTGGTTTTTGGAACTTCAATGGCTTGAGCCCAAGCTCATGTTTCAGTATGTGTTGCATCCGTTCCAACGATATGTTGAGCTCACGAGCCATTTTTCTTCCACTTCGACGCGGATTTCAGTCAATTCGAGCCTTCACTTTCCGAACTATTTCTGCCGATGTTGCTATTTTTTTATGACCACCTCCATGGCGTTTTGCAACGCTGCCAGTATCACAGTAACGAGCTATGGTTCGAGACACAAATGATTTATTCACGTTGAGGTGCTGGAAGGCTCTAACGATAGCTACTTATGGTTTTCCAGCCAAATACAAAGCAATCACACTATCACGTTTGAATTCCATCGCGGATGAAAATTTTTGAACACAACTGAGAAACAAATCGTTTAAAAGGCTTGTAAATAATAAAATTATCTGTCATGTGTCAAAATTTAAGCTCACTGTCATGAACAGTTTGGAAATTATAGCAGTCTGAAGTTGGTTGCACTTCGAGTCATTTAGGGTGTAGACCTAATAAACTATCCAAGAGCCGCTTACATCAATTGATTGTCTCCGGTCTGAGCCATCTCGTATTTATGAGTGAGGAAAGTGTTATTGTGGATTAGCCAAGTCATAATGCTAAAGCCCGTTTTCAACTTGGTTAGCCTTCAATTATTAGCGCTAATCCAATCCTCATCGCTTTTCCTATGTAATCGAATTTGTATGATAACCAACTGTGGAGTTACTTGAGTTAAGACTTTATACCCCCGAATTAAACGACTATGGGCATATGCCTCCAACCATTATGAGTTCCACAGAGGACACCATCCATACTATCTAATCTAGTATTTTCTGTGTTTGATATTTTGCCGCGGCACGTATTATGTAAATTTTAATGAGAGCATTTTTTTTTTGTCGTTTCTATTTCAGCAAGCAAGGTGGCCCTCTAGCGTCCAATATGGATAGTAAAACAAAGTACAAAATGTCATCGCAAATGCGACTAAACGAAATCACTCGGCCAAATGCAAACATCACATGTGACCATCATCACCGCACGTCCATGTATCGACCTCTTTCACCCGGGTGTCATTGCCATCATATGCCGCCTCAAATTCAAACAGCACCCATTCACCCGCCTTCAACGTCTAGTCTAGGCGATAGCAGCTCCTGCATTTGCTCTCACCACTATCACTACATCCAGCATCATAGGCCGAATAGTCCCAGTCGAACATCAACGCCACCACTGCCGCCACCTTTACTGCCCGAACGTATTGGCTGTTGCCAATCCACATGCGAGGACAACAATGACAGGCAAATTAGTGGTGAGACTCATGTAGCTGTGACGGTGCATCAGCACCAGCACCATACCACATCGGCAACACCCGTAACCCAGTCTTCGCAGTCTCAGCATTCATTGCATCATCAGTATCAAGCACTGGACGACACCACAAATGACGAGCACGAAGAGTGTGAGTGTTGCGAGGTGAATCCACATCACTCGGGCAATGGTGGCGACCATTTGAATGGACGCAGCTCATCTCGACTTGTAACTGCGGCAGATGAGATTATACCTAGCGGCTCGGAAGACAATACGGCCATACTGCAGAGATGTTGCCAACATAATCATAGAAAAAGCCACAGGTACGCCAATATGCGAACTCGAGTATGCCACATGAGTTGTTCTCACGTCACACGTCCATTTTGCAGGAACAGATTAGGGGATCAACTGCTGAACTCGAAGGCAAGGGCTGGCAGCATCCAGAAGCGTTCCAGAATTGATGAGGAAAATTATTCGACCGGCATTGAGGTTTACAGCGATGGTGCAGATTCTGGTGTTAAGGTTACAGATGGTGCCACATCGGAGGAGGATCAGGGACCACCGCTGCCACCTCGACCACCGCCTCGTCCAAGAAATGTGCCAGCAAATTTCAACCGTAAGTAGAGCAAAAGTTCGATTTTAATTTTTTTTTTGTCCTTCATCTCATGCTAGTGCCAGGAATGTTGTGTGAGGAGCATCTGTTGGATAGAGTGGAAGTGCAATTAAATTGAAAACTTTCTTCCGAGTCCCAATTGGGGTGGGTTAGAGGATTCCCTATCTGTCGGCCAAGTGTGAGTGAGTACTTACAAGTGAGGGAGCAAATGTAATCTGTAAGTGGGTTGTACAATTCCCTGACTCTAGAGCATTCATCGAATTAAGGACGCTGAATCAGTAGTGAGATTTTATTGATTAATAGACGAACTATGGTGGAGCAAGAAATGAGAATTGGGTTAAAGGATAAGATTGGTGGATTATAGTGGTTGTGGTTGTGGTTGTGGTTGAGGTTGAGGTTGAGGTTGGACAATGTTTGAGTAACGATTGTGCTGAATTGGTTGAACGAAGACCAAGCGAGTAGAAAACGAGTGGCGTTACCATGTTGTTGGCTAAAGGGGTTTAGGTAATTCGTCGATTAATTAGTTTCGAATGTCCTTAGTCGAGTTGGTAATTATTTTTCATTGGCATCCATATAAAATTAAGGCGGGTAGAGATCCCTGAAATTGTAGTCGCTAGACGACAAATTGATTAGACTGGGTTCTAATAAAGTTTGTGTACTTAAGATCAGTCTTTCAAAGATTAATTTACAGGTCAAACTTGCCTTGCGTATATTGACATTGAGATAGAAGAAGCCTGAATCGAAGTCGTGGTATTATGGAAACGTGAGTGAGCATTTTGACGCTGTCTGAGTCAACCCTACGAGGTATACGAGTATCCGCTACATAGTTAAATGCATTTCCCTAAGCACTTTGTACTGAACTTCCTCATTTGTGGCATAGGGCTTCGAATGCTGTCCGATATATTTCCAGGCAGCATTAGGAATAACGCTTCAGCACATCTGAGCTTACATCCTCCTATCTAGTCTTCGCAGATAGTATTTTCATGTTGACCTAACACAGTGTTAGCGAAACGTAACGCCCCATAGGTTAGCTGATAAATGGTCTGCAGTCTTTACAATCTACGTGGAGAGTAGTTCCCAGTTATCAATTGAGACCCTGTGAGTTACATTTGCTGTTAACTCATCGTTACATGGAGCCTCGAAGAAGGCGCTTTGATTTATATTTAGAGAAGTCTTGCATTCTATGACTATTATTACATAGGCCTGGACTTAGATTACAATGAAGTACAAGGTAAATAAATCCACGGAGTCGTTGGTCAAGCCTCAATGGATGTGTAATGTAAAATCGTCAGACGCTAAAATAGAGTCAAATGATATTCGTAAGCTGTGTGTTCAGAAGTGGAATGCATGTCTCAAGCACAACTGGACAGTGATTGCAGGCGGAAGTACATCACACCCCTCCATCTGTTCTTCATAATTTATATAAAGGGTTTTTCATTTAGCGCTTCCTATCTCTAAATTTAATTAAGACAAAGTGTGTGTGAGATAGGTAGGTAGGTAGGGTAGGGTAGAGTGGCTGCTGGATAAAAACCAACCCACTTAGACCTAATGGCCCATTGTGATGCCACGTGGATCTATGATCCTCTTACTGATGGAACCAGTTTGAGCTTCTGACGAAGCGAAGGAGATTGTTTACGTCTGCATTTTTCAGATCGTTTAGGTCGTTGTAGAAGAAGGCTCCTAAGTGAAGTTTTCTTCTCTGGGAGAGAGCTGGACATGTACAGAGTAGGTGGAGGATTGTCTCCTCCTCCTCCTCGTCCATGCAGCTTCTGCAGAAATCATTTGTAAAGGCGCCAAGCCTTCTTGCGTGCTCGCCTATAAGGCAGTGTCCAGTGATGACACCTATGATGGCGCTGAGATGTTCCTTATTTAAAAGGATCAGACACTTAGAGCGATATAGATCCAGTTTTGGCCAGATTTGTTTGGTCGCTAGACATGTTGATCCAACAGTCCACCTAAGGTCTGTTCTTTTATTGGCATCCAGCTTCAATATTAGTTTGCACGTAGCGATTTGGATACCTATGCTACCCCTTTCCGGAAGAATAGGTAAAGTGTTATTGGTTTTAGATCCATCTGTGTAGAGATGGATTGACTTGTCCTCCATGAAAGTATCTTCCTCCCAGAAGGATCTAGAGGGGAAGCTTACATGGAAGTTTTTGTCAAACCAAAGTTCAGGTGTGGTGTAATCGATGTTCTCTGTGGGGATTCCTAATGTATTAAGAATATTGGCGTGGCTAAATGGATTATTTGTCCACTGTTTAGTCGCTTTAAGGCTCATAGCTGCAGTCGCAGCTATTTGCCTGTTGAAAATATCGAGGGGTGTTAGATGAAGCAGAATGTCTAATGCCGCAGAGCGGGTAGACCGCAATGCTCCGCTTATGCATAGGCATGCTGTTCTTTGGACACTGCTTAGCTTAATGCAGTTAACCACACTTTCTAAGGTCGTCCACCAGATTATCATCCCGTAAGTAAGTATCGGTCTTATGACCGAGATGTACAGCCAGTGGGTTATCCGAGGTTGAAAGCTTTTTTGCAAGAGAATAAAGCTATTGTAGCTTTATTGACTCTTTCTTGAATGTTAGGTTTCCAGTTTAGTTTTCTGTCAAAAATGAGACCCAGATACACAGATATTTTGCTGTATCTGGGAAAACACTAAACTGCTACCGTTTATTGAAGGAGGGTCTATAGTTGGAATTTTATATTTCCTGGAGAAGAGGACAAGATCAGTTTTATGGGGGTTTATTCCCAATCCACAGCGATCTGCCCAACGGGTTAATCTGTTGTTACGCTTTGCGGCGTACCTCTGCTAACACATCTTTTAGCAGAAGCCCCACCCAGTTTGGAGTTGATCATCCTGCTTTTTAGCATAAGACTGATCAATTCTGCAAGTGAGTCGTCTACCTGCAGAATTGACAACGTAGTCGTGATTGCGGATGTGTTGACGGTATTAAGGGCATCCTGTATGTCCAGTAAAGCAGCCATTGTGTACTGTCTACATATGTTGTAAGGATCATTTGATGTGGCCAGGCAGTGAACGCAGGGCCGTTTCCACCGACTCTCCCTTACAGTAGGCATGTTGAGCCGTTGACAAAAGTCTTGGATCAATTTTAGCTCGTATATGGATATCAATCAGTCGTTCTAGAGTTTTCAGAAGGAAAGATGATAGACTTATAGGTCTGAGGTCCTTTGGGACAACATGAGAATATTTTCCGGCTTTGGGAATGAAAACTACATTGACTTCTCTCCATGACAGTGGAATGTGGGTAAGTCCTACACAGCTCCTCATAATATTTTCTAGCGAAGGCAGAATAATATCTGAAGACCTCTGTAGCTCGGCAGGTATTATACCGTCCGGACCAGCAGATTTGTATGGTTTGAAGCTATGCAGCGCCCAGAGCAGTTTGTCTTTTGTGATCAGACCCTGGATTTTGGACCCGGTTGCAGTAGACCTGTTTGGGTTGATACTGGTCGCGAATTGGGAGCTACCTGGAAAATGGGTGTCCGGTAGAAGGTTGAGTGATTCATCACTTGAGGTTATCCAAGAGCCATCGGTTTTTTTCAAACAGCTAGGCGTCATAGAATTTGTAGAGAGGATTTTTCATAGCCGCGATGCCTCAGAGGTTTCCATGATTTTGTCACAGAATGACGTCCAGGATTGTCGCTTTGCCTTCCTCAGTTCTTTTTTGTATAATTTGAGGGATTGTTTGTATGAGTCCCAGTCAGTCACTTTTCTTGTGTTCTTTGCCAAGTTGAAAAGTTTTCTGCAAGTGTTTCTGAGCAGTCCTAGTGCTGATGTCCACCAATGTGGCTTTTTCTTGTCTCTAGGTTGAATAAGAGGACAGGAAGCCGCCATAGCCTGATTGAGAGCCAGAGTGAAATCCCTGACCTTCATGTCAAGCTCATTGGTGTCACGCGGGGGACTTGATAGTTCAGAGGATAGCGTTTCTGACAGTATTGCTCTGTATTTTGGCCAATCAGTTTTCCGGTAGTTCCGGAATGATGGTTGACTAGGAGGAGCATCAGTCAGGCTGAATTGGATGTATCTGTGGTCTGAAAAAGAGTGTTCAGACGATACCATCCAGTTCGTTAGCATTTGAGTGATGCTGTCGGAGACAAGAGTTATATCTAATACCTCCTGTCGGTTTCTTGTTATAAAAGTGGGCTCATTGTCAATGTTGCAAACAATAAGGTTAGTACTTATAATATAATCAAAAAGTAACTCACCTCTATCGTTGATGTCGGTACTGCCCCATACCATGTGATGAGCGGCATCGTCGCATCCGTTGATGAGGCCAGTTTATTTCCTTTCAGCTTCCAGTACCACCGTTTCTAGGTTATCACCAGGGAGAGGGCCCACATGATCGTGACCAAGGTATGCCGATGCCAGCCAGTAGGAGCCTTTGGCAGTCTCTAGTCTGGCAACGGTTAAGTCGGAGTCGCTGAGATTAGGAAGTAAAAATGCATTAAGGCTACGTTTTACTAATATACAAGTTCTGATCTTACCTTTGCCTCTTGTATAGAGCGGAGCGTATACAGGTGTCCTAATTCCACGAACCACACCTTCTACAATCCATGGTTACTGGATTAGGATAATCTGCGTTTTTGGAGAGACGCAGAATGAGTGCGGCCGAAGCCTTTTTAGAGTGATGGAGATTAATCTGGAGAAACCGTATCATTGCTACAGTTTTTCGGAGTAGTCTCCACCACGGTGTTGTTGAAATCCTCCGATTCTGAAGATGTGCCCGAGAGCTCATCTTCTTCCTCTGATCGTATAGGACCTCGTTTTGTTTCGTCATCTGTTTCCATTTCCGGCAGGGTGTCAGATAGGGAGACCGATGGCTTGATTGTCACCTCGGATAAATTAAAGTCATCGCTATCCATTTCTGGAAAGGATATTGACGCTCCAGGATCTGAGGTTCTGTTTGGTGGCGTCTCCTTTAAAGGAGAAGGAGGTTGCTTATCCGCATCCAGTTCATCCTTTTTGTAGACCCTTAGATGAACTGATTCGAATCCGAACCGAATCATGCCTTTTGTCTGCGCTAGAAGATTAAGAGATTCTTTGTTGAGCACGATCAACGCGCATCTATAAGAAGCCGTTAGTTCCTCCAGTTTCGCGACTTTCCAGTCATGAGTCGGAAGGGTCGGGTTACTGAGCCTGATGATCTCCAGAATGCTTTTTGGGGAGGAGGATTTTGCTGGGATCCAGATGCGAGTTCGAGGTCTGCTAGGGATGTCCTCCTTAGATACGACCTCGAGTTTTGCATCTGGCCAGAACTCTCCTAAACCACCTATGGCTTTGGTGAATAGATCGAAAGATCTCTGATTTGCACATGCGATGAGCTTGACTCATCTTGATGAGGTGGTCCGGGGTTTTCCCGCATGATGGCCAAGAAGTTGCTCGAAAGCTTCAGTTTGGCCAGCTGCCACCGTTCAGGTGTTATGGACCCGTCGGTATCGTTCCTATCGATTACAGCGATTATTATGGCGTCCTTTAGGACTTCACTGAAAGACCTCAGAGATGTGTTGTTGGATGGCCCATGGGTTTTTATGTTGTGGGTTTTAGGCCTCTTGGAAACCGGCACGGTTTCCTCCAACGATCTCTGGCGCTTGGAGGAGTCTTTAAGTGTTTTGGGAGCAGTGGAAACAGTGGGCAATCCGTCTTTTAGGATGCTGTTAGCCCACTCAATCTTGCTCCTTATGTCCGCACTTCTCTCAACCTCCGGAATGGATCCGAAGATTTTGATGATGCGTGAAGCATTTCGGCGTCTTACGTAGATCGCCTTAGATGGAGCTTGCCGACGCGGCTTAGCTCCAGATTCCTCCTTGGGAGAAGGAGTTTTGGTAGCAGCGACAAGTCCGTGGCCTGCCACAAATTTGCTGGTGCTAGGGGTGGAGGAAGTTGTAGGACTATGGCTTGCCACAGTCCTACCACATCCTGAAGGTTTCTTTTTAGGCTCGTTGCGCTTGCCTTTAGGGGATGGTGCACCATGGCCTGCCACAGATTTACCTCCTCTCGACAATGCAGGAGCCTTGCCGGTAGTCGGTGCAGTCACCGTTCTACCGCCCGGTATTAAAGGAGTACCGGCCTCGGGTTTTGTTTTGCTTGTTTTGTTTTGTTTGTTTTGTTTGTCCACGAGTAGCGGAGAAAGGGTTGTCCATCTGTACAGAGATCCGCCGTATACAGATAAGGCTAGCTAATCCGGAGGTCGCCAGGTATCCGGATACTCCGTTTGCGACTGAGCTATTTTTGGAGAAGCTGGGCCCTCAGCCAGGTTGATCTTCGGCACGGGTCGTATGACACCTTGATCCAGCCCAGTGGAAAAGGAATGGTTGGATGGTTGGTCGGGAAGGGGAGGGAGGGGGAGAGGAGGAGCATCCTTTAGTTTCAGGACTCGTCTGGAGAATTTCTCGAGATTCATTGACCCTACTCAGCCTCTACAACTCGGCAAGTTCGATGCTCGCGGTAGAGGTAGGTGAGATATCATCGACATTTTTTATTCGTTGGAAAGGCCTATCGATGCCATTATCTATGGAATATAACATCGTTCAAATGTCCGCCGCGGCTTCTTTGCGTGGCGCGCATCCGAAATGTCCAATTTTCCATGAGTCTGACGCATAAATCAGGCTGAATTTGGCCGATGGCATGGGTTATGTTGGTTTTTAGGGCCGCTGTGGTTTGTGGCTTAATCGCATAGACCTGTGACTTCAGAAAACCCCTCAAGAAAAAGTCTAATGGGGTCAAATCGCAGGATCTATATGGCCAATTCACATGAGATGACAATGCCCTCGAATCGCTCGTGCAGAATTTCAAATTGG
Organism: Volucella zonaria; assembly: GCA_963966105.1. Taxonomy (NCBI): domain Eukaryota; kingdom Metazoa; phylum Arthropoda; class Insecta; order Diptera; family Syrphidae; genus Volucella; species Volucella zonaria. Next base: position 58,680,108 of record OZ014534.1, read on the forward strand.
CGTGAGCTGTGTGGTACGTAGCACCGCCCTGTTGAAACCACATATCGTTGGTATTCAGATAATCCAATTTAGGCCAAAAGGAGTTGGTGATCACCGACCTATAGCACTCGCAGTTGACGGTGATGGCCTGGCCAACGTCGTTCTTAAAGAAATATGGACAGACGACCCCGCCAGCCCAAAATCCACACCAAACAGTGACTTTTTCGGGATGAATTGGGCGCTCTTGGAACTCATGTGGACTGGTACCGTGACAATTTTGTTTGTTGACGTACCCATTCATCCAGAAATGGGCCTCATCACTGAAGATGATTTTTCGATGAAAATTAGGGTCAATTTCCAACTGCTCCAGAGCCCTTTCAGCGAACACACGTCGTTGTCTATGGCCATTTACTTTCAGCTCCTGCGTCAGTTGAATTTTGTACGGCTGCAGGCCTAAGTCACGACGCAAAATACGCCAAGTTGTGGTCTGCGAAAGGCCGAGTTCTTGTGAGCGACGAGAAATCGATTGCCTCTTATTCGCCCACTCTCACTGATAGCGGCGATGATTTCGGCAGATCTTGCGTTTCGTCGTCCTACGGGGGTTGGTTTATGGCTCACTGAACTAGTGAACTCAAATTTATCCACCACACTGCGAATAGTCCTCTCGGTAGGACCATTATGTCGACCGTAAAATGGGCGAAGCGCGCGGAAGGTTGCCCGAACAGAACACCCATTTGCTGAACAACAATTTTATCATTTGCACGTGTGGCAAAACAGACTGAATAAATGACAGCTAATTTGACAGATGTAGCTTCATCAATATGGCCGCTATCAACTGTCAAAGTTCAGAAGTCCCTATTGGAAGACCCTGCATTTCACTGTTGTCAAAATTTCATATATTTTTACTTGGGAAACCGACATAGGTTTCCCTAATAAGTCATTACTTCGGTTGCCATCAAGCACGAAAACGCTAATACCTGGAGTAGATAGATGTGTAGGTATTTCTTTTCGGGTTCAGATTCCAGTTAAAGTGAGTTCTGAGAACAAGAAAAATTATATTCTTGCGTAACCGAAATTTCAGTTCCATTGTGTCTGAGCAAAATCAAATTAGGTCAAGTTACTGAGACTGTAGAGCGAGTTTCATCGAACATCTTTCCTTTTTAACCAGAATATGGCTTTGAGAGTGTGGTCCATGATATAAGGAAGGCATTCGGGGAGAGCCCCCACATAACCAAAACCGACCGTTCTTAATACATATACACAACCAACATTTAAGTCCTTCATAAATATAATAAAGCACAATTCATAGTTTGCAAACTTCAATAAAAATGGCAAAAATATCAACATGACTTAAATGTTTTGGTCATATCGATTAGAGTATGTATATGTAAAGCCGTTTTTAAGTAGTTATTGAACTTACGAGAATATAAACCTGATTTATCGTGGAGAACTTTTGTGTGCAGAAAACGTGACCTACTCGTACTCTGCTTGTACCATATCTTTGATACCACTGCCATTCCTCCATATATCCTCAATATTTTCTTTCAGCATTGGAATGGTTGCATTCTTTCGAGATCAAACTTTAGATTTTAGGTGAGCTCAACAGTTCTCGATGGGGTTTAAGTCCGGAGAATTGCCGGTCCAAGGACGGCAGGTTATAAGTTCTATACTTTTTTTTGAAGTGTGGCAAGGAGCGCCATCCTGCATAAAGGTGTAGTCTGTTGTCTGTTGGAAGAGACCGGAGGCTTTGCAAATAAGGCAAAAAAAAACTGTGTTGGGGACCTGTACGTACAGGTCACTGTTCATTATTTTGCGAACAAAATATTTTGGACCAGGTTCATCCGGCGATATGCAGCTCCAGGTCATAACTGATGGCGGATGTTTCACCGTTTTGACCACACATTCCTCTTCGTAACGTTCCTGTGGCCTTCTTCGAACGAATTTAACCATTTTAGTGACGGCCTCAAAGCGGCATTCATCACTGAATATGACCTTTAAATAAGGAACAAGAAATGATTCAAAAAGAGCACAGGTTTTGCAGTAAAAAATTGTTACAAAAGACGAATTTTGGTGACATACCTTATTCCAATCACTCATTTCAAAACTGCGATAAAATTTTGTCCAAATATACCGCTGTTTTTTCATTCTTTTTTTTTAGTTTTGGCTTTTTTTTACGGCGTCTTCTTTCTTTCTGTACTTCGTAGGGAGATATCGACACCTTCGTCACGCAACTGCTTTAAAATTTCTCTAGCTGGTTTTCTTCTATCATCTAAGCCCATTTTAACCACTTTCCTCATCTGAAAGAACTCCGCGTCTTGGAGTATTATTCATTCCAGCGAATGAAAAGAAACGTCCAACTGCAGCGGAAGGGGGCAACGGAGTCTTATATTTTAAAAATGTTACTTTTAAGGTTGGGTATTTATTCAACATATCAATCGACGTTGACGGATTTGCGAGATACTCAAAATATTCATTTTCGACTGAGGACTCCAATCTGGTATTTGCAGAAGGACTATAAGTCGTTTGATGTTGTCCCTGATCGCCTGAAATAATAATACATTTGTTTTTTCATGTACCAAAAAAAAAAAACATGAAATTCTGATTCTTAGTTTGCAAAAAATTTTTGAAAAATCAATACCACATCGGTCAATTCTGATCCCGGAATTTATTCAGAAAATTTAAAATACAAGTTTATTCATCTAAATCTATATTGTCCCTTTCAATGTAATCCCCATCGACTGCAACACACTTATGTCAACGCTTCATCCAATCTTCGAAATGTTTTTGAAATTCGATTTTCGGTATGTTCAACAGTGCTTCCTGCGATTTTTCCATTACTTCCTCTCGGCTGCTGAAACGCGTTCCCCGTAGTGCTTTTTTAACTCGATTGAACAGAAAGAAGTCACAGGGAGCCAAATCACATGAATTCGGTGCCTGTTGGATGGTATTTGCTGCATTTTTGTCAAAAAATTACGAATAGTGATGGCACTGTGCGATGGTGCGTTATCATGGTGCAAAATCCACGAGTTTTCTGCCCATAATTCTGGTCTCTTTCGGCGAATTGCTTCACGCAAACGTCTCATAACGAACAAATAATACGAGTACTCTTTGTTTACTGTCTGGCCTTCTGGCAAAAATTCATGATGCACTACACCGTTGTAATCCGTGAAAACCGTGAGCATTGCCTTCTTTTTTGACTGAAAACGACGTGATTTTTTTGGTCTCGGCTCATTTGGTGAACGTCATTCACTTGCCTGATGTCCGGATTGCGTGTCGTACTCATAAACACACGTCTCGTCTCCAGTAATGATCCTTTTGATGAATGTGGGATCGGATTCAGCCTCACAAATCATCTCTTTTGCGCGTCAACACGGTCTCTTTTTTGCATGAAATTGAGGTCTTTTGGAACCAACTTTGCTGCTATACGACGGAAACCCAAATCATTAACCAAAATGTCTTGGACGGATCCATAGGCAATGTTCAAGTCCTCCGCTATCTCTGTGATGGTTAATTTGCGGTTATTGACAAACATTTCTTTTACGAGTACTTCATCAACGTTTTCGTCGGTTTTCGATGTCGATGGTTTGCCACAGCGTTCATCATCTTCGATTGACTCACGACCACTTTTGAACCGCTGGTGCCACTGGTAAACGATCGTTATCTTTAGAAAATCGTTGCCGTAACACTTTTCCAACATTACGAACGTTCACGCACCATTAAATCCGGAACAATTGGGGCGCCACACGGTGGTGTGGTGCAGGAACTTTTTGACCAAGGTGGTATTTGTTAATTGTTAGCTCTCAGCCTTAATTTTGTATATTTTACAACTTTCTTTTTTATAGCCATTCTATAGCCAATCAAAGATAATGCGTTATTAAAAGTTAGGTGGTCGATTGGGGGCTGCCAACCCAATGGCTTCAAGTACTATTTAAGGTCCTCCATTCATCTTCTTTTTTATGCCTACGAAAATAAAAAAAAAACAAAAACATAGCGGAAGTTGCCATTTTTTTAATCCCTGGGCAAAAAAATCAGCCAACCTAGGGCGTTTTGCCTAAGCAACTCTTCCTTCTTTCTTATGCCTTATGGCATTACTCATTATTCGTTTATTAGGCAAGGAAATGATATTAATTTTCTTATAACACCTTTCTAATCAAATTTCCAAATATATATCGTTTGTGGAACAGAACTTGATGTAATCTTAAAGAATGCAAAAGAATGTGTGGCAGCACACTTATTGTAATAGAATAGAGACAAATCAAAAACTAAAAGTAAAAGAATAGAGGAGAGACAGTTCAGTGTGGATTTTGAATAGAATTAGACGTTGAATAGAAAGTGCATTAATTTAATTAATAAATATCGTTGTTTCGATCATCTAACTCATCACCGCATAATTGGTGACCCCGACATCAGTTGTGCAAACCATTAAACGCTATATCGATAGATATATTGTCGCCCGGATACGACGTGCTTTTCCGCATTCTAACCAAAAAAAAAAAAGAAAATGGCTACTTCACTAAAAGATGCGTTCCACAGCTTTGGTTTGCCCAAGTTGAATCCCAATTCTACGAGGGTGGAATCTCAAAAGGCGAGACCAAATACGCCACCATCGTCGCAGCGATAGAGAGCAAAGTGCTTTCATACATTTCCGACATAATCTTGGATCCACCCTCAGTAGATATGTACAACATTTTAAAGGAAAAACTGATCGAACAGTTCGCAGACTCCGACCAAAAACACATAAAAAAGCTACTTCAAGATGTGGAACTTGGCGACATGAGACTGTTCCAGCTATTACGAGAAATGCGCGAATTGACTGGAACGAATATGCAAGAAGAAATGCTGAAGTCGATTTGGATACAGCGCTCACCATTTAACATCCGCAGTATCATTTCCATCAGCAGTAAAAGCTTACAGCAAATGGCAACTTTAGCCGATAAAATCGTTGAAATTAGTGATTGCCCCCAAATTTCTGAGTACTCGACAACGCCAACGCCATCACGTAACAATGCCTTGGAGCTGCAAGTAGCCGAACTATCGTGCCAGCTGTCCGAAATAAAGGCATCGTTACAACATGTTGCAGACCAATGTTCATCGTTCGCGAGGAAGGAGATACCCAAGGTCAGTTCATCGCACTACCTCTGATATACCTGATACAGACATATGTTGGTATTACATGAAGTATGGCAACTCAGCCCGAAAATGTGGCCCACCGTGCAAACATCGTTCGGAAAACTATAATCTCTGTCACATTTGGCGGTAAATGACAGAGTTTTCATCGGAAACCACCGCCTCTTTATCACCGAAACAAATTCCAAATTGAGATTTTTAGTGGACATTGGCGCCGACATATCCGTCATACCACCGACCCGAAACCAACGCAATCTACCGGATCAACCAAATTTTCTTTACGCGGCCAACAAAACTTGAATTAAAACTTTGGAGAAAAATTGCAAACACTTAGCCTTACCTTGTACAGCCTATTCTCGGTGCCGACTTTCTGCAACACTTCAATCTGCAAGTCGACCTCCGAAACAAAAAACTCGTTGATCGTCAAACAAACAATTCGTCTTCCTGCAACTTAGCTGAGAGCAAAGGTGTAATTATTAACCTGTCAACAATTAATAAATCCTTGCCCGTCAGAAAATTTTATACGAATTCAGAGACATTACACGCAGCACCTCATCGGGCGCATCGCGACATAATCCACTGCATAGCTACGAAAGGCCCACCACTATTTTGCCACCCACGACGTCTTCCTCCGGAAAAACTTAAACCAGCGAAGGCAGAATTTCACTCCATGATGGCACAAGGTATTTGCTGCCCTTCGCGCAGTGTATAGGCCGCTCCGCTCCACCTTATCAAAAAACCTAATGTTGAATGGAGTGGCGACGCCTTAGTGCTGTAACCGAACCCGATCGTTACCCGATCCCACATATACATGACTTTACTCATTCGTTAGAAGGAAAGCGGATTTTTTCAACAATACATAGATTTGAAAAGAGCATATCACCAGATACCAGTCGAGCCAAATGACATCCCTAAAACGGCCATTAGCACTCCATTTGGTATGTTTGAGTTCGTGAGTATGACTTTTGGACTGAGGAACGCCGGGCAGACCTTCCAAAAAATACATGGAAGAAGTTTTAAAAGACTTTGATTTCGCTAACGCTTACCTTGACGACATCCTCGTAGCGTCTGACAACATCGAACAACATCTACTGCGTTTGTTTTAAAGGCTTCGTGAGTATGGACTTGTAATCAACATCTCTAAATGTACAATCGACCAGCCCAACGCAACATTTTTGGGATATATGATCGACGAAAAGGGGATTCGACCACCGCCAAAACGAATTGAGGCGTTAAAGAGAATCACGTACCCAAAAGACAATCAATGAACTATGCAGATACCTTGCTATGGCTAATTTTTACCGCCGATCTATACCGAATGTAGTTGAAAGACAACAAGTACTGTTCCAACTTATCAGAGGTAATAAAAAGAACGACAAAAGCCTTATTCAGTGGGATAGCGAAGCCAAGGAAGCTTTTGACAACTTCAAAACCGATTTGGGAAACGCAACGCTTTTGGCATTCACACGTTCAGATTCGCAATGCATCGGAGAAGGCCGTAGGAGCAACGTTGCAACAATGGGAAAGTACTGGAGCATGCCGACCTTTGGGTTTTTACTCCGAAAAGTTAACACCCGCACAAACAAAGTACACCATATATGATCGCGAACTACTTACCGCGTTTAAAGCGGTGAAGCATTTTCGACATATGCTGGAAGGTCATACTTTCGCCACATCCGCTGTGGCGGACCACAAACCGCTGTCATTTGCATTCGACCGAAAATTAGACAAGACATCGCCCAGACAGTTACGGGCATTGGATTTCCTAGGTCAATTCACAACTGACATACGATATATTCGTATACCAGGACGTGAGAAAACCTTCTCACGCATTGAAGCAATCCAGATACTAGCCACCATCAACTACGAAGAATTGTCCAAAACGCAAGAGATGGACTGCACTCAAATTAAAACCTTTTATCGTTCCAGGTACAGGTCGAACAATTTATTGCGATTCTTCTGCAACGTCGCTACGACCTTACTTAACCGAAAGCTTTCGTAAGTTGGGTTTCAGCGGTATTCACGGATTAAGCCACCCCGGAACGAACAAAACAGTGAAAATGGTTTCCGAAAAATTTGTTTGGCCGGGAATGAAAGCAGATTGTCGGCGATGGGCAAGGTCGTGTTTATCGTGCCAAAAATCGAAAGTGCAGTAACAAGCCTCCAATTGGATCGTTTGTGCCCCCCAATCGTAGATTTGAGCACATCAACTTAGATATCATAGGTCCTCTACCAACTTCAAATGGGTATCGCTATTGTTTGACCTGCATAGACAGATACACTCGCTGGCCCGAGGCGTATCCAATGGCGGATATTACAGCGGAGACTGTCGCATTTATGCTGTTTTCGCAATGGTTCTCGAGGTCTGGAGTACCCGCGCGCATTGCCACCGATCAGGGATGACAGTTCACATCACAATTGTTCAGAAACTTAACACGATTAGTTGGCGCGAAATACATCCGCACGACCGCTTACCACCCCGCATTAAATGGATTACAGAGCATTGGCATCGTGCGCTGAAAGCTGCCATTAAATTCCACGATACAGAACGCTGGACAGAAGTGCTTCCCATGATTCTTCTTAGATTTAGGTCAACTGGCAAAGAACACTTGCAAGCATCGCCTGCTGAAATGGTGTAAGGTGGTGAGTTTTTTACGGAAACATCCAACACAATTCTTGAGCACGATTTCGTAAAGCAACTCAAGAACTCGATGAAATCGCTCTTTGTGGAAAGAGATCTCAAAATTCGTTTTTGTCCGTACAGATGCCGTTCGAAAGCCACTTCATACGTGGTTCGTTCCGTGTCGTAGACCGAGCTGAAAAATAATTTACGTTACGAACACGCAAAAACAACCACCGCGAACCTGCAGCAATCAACAACAGTTGACAGCAGCAGACAAGAATACAGAACCCGCCATGGCAGAAAAGTCAAATTTTGTTTTCACTGACACTTCCTAAGGGGGGAGTATTGTGACAGCATACTTATTGTAATAGAATAAAGAAAGATCAAAAACTAAAAATAACAGAATAGAGGAGAGACAGTTCAGTGTGGATTTTGAATAGAATTAGACGTGGAATAGAAAGTGCATTGATTTAATTAATAAATATCGTTGTTTTGATCATCTCACTCATCACCACAAATGCAAAGAATGCGAAGTGTGCAAAAGAATACACGAATGCAAAGAATGCCACAGATGTCATTGAGGCAATATGTTTAGTGTAAACAAATTTACTTCCAGCATGACATCAGTTTAACAAAAAGCAACTACCAACTGCAGCGGCATGCATTAAGGCTCAAACGAAAATCTCTTCTGTATTCTGTACACACATATAATGGACAGATCTACATCCGCACTGCAGTCAGTCAAGCTCCATTCATTATCCATAATATTGGAGACCTGAGGAATGCCATCGGACCCGACATCAACTATGAACTGCAACTCAATGAAAATCAAGGTTAATTTTAATTGTAGTTACTTTTCAAACATTTTTAATTTTCCCGTCTCGCACCAAGATTTGTCTTTTTGTTTATTTCTACTTACTTCTTTATATGTACAAGGTACGAGTATCTCAGTGCAAATTATAGTAGTTCTCCATGTTCATTGCCATTTTTTTCTTTATCATGTACAGCAAATAGTGCTGTCAATCTATCTGTTTTCTATTTTGACCTGGCTCGTCACTTTTTATATGCCTTCTCATATCGCGAATTCTCGTGTTATTTCCCCAATCGTGGAAGAAATACCACACCTTGCACCAAAGTTCATTCTTTGTGGAGATGTAAAGATAAATCTTCTTACTTCATCTTCTAAATCTTTGAAAACATCAATGGACTCTCTTGGGTTCTCTTTTCTAAACGTCACTAATCCTACCCACTTTAAGCCTAACTGTGTTCCGTCTTTATTAGATGTGTTTCTTGCAAGTGATGAAAATTTTGTCAATTATTTGCCCCCGTCTTCTTGTATTATGATCTTATCCTTGCTACCTTCGATTTCCATGTTCATTAAAACTCGTCCCAGTCTATCTAATATCGTTACTTCCGCAATGTAAATGTTGAAAGACTTGTTAGTGATTATTTGTCTATTGATTGGAATTCAATCTATTTGACATCAGATGTTAATAAACAAACTGACTTCTTAACTGCCACAATTGACTACTTATTTAATAAACATGTTCCTATTAAGACTCGAGTTTTAAAGTCACAGAGTTGTCCCTAGCTTTTCTATGACATTCTTAAAGCCATGAAAAGGAGAGACGTCTCGTTCCGTCGTTGGAAACGTTTTACTAAGCTCATTCGATCCGCTAAACTTAGTTATTATAATGACAGATTTAATTGTGATCGTTCCTCAAAGTTTTTGTGGAAAGAAGTTCGCAATATCGGACGAGTTGAACCTTAAGTTTTCTACACAGATTTTACCTCATACCACTAGCCCTACGACAGCACAACAAGACCGAGAAAATGCTTTTTCCCTGGCCGCAGTTGACATGTACTGCGTAGGAGACGCAGTCTTTTCAATTAAATGCAAGTCTGTTGGACTTGCACCCAGACTTTATGAAAATGCTGCTTTTTACTTCCCTACGTTACCCATATGTTTAACACTATCATTATGACATCTACTAGATGGAGTTAAAAGTGACCACCTTGGGAATTAAAAATTTTTTTTTTTAAATGTTTTTTTTTATATTATTCAATATAGTCCCCTTTTAGTTTGATACACTTATTCCAGCGATTTTCCAACTTCTTGATCCCGTCCGAAAAGTAATTTTCCGGAAGGTCTGCAAAATACTCCTCCGTGGCGTCGATGATTTCCTCGCGTGAGCTGAATTTTTTATTGATGAGCCATTTTTTGAGGTTTGGGAAGAGATAATTGTCCGAGGGATCCAAATCCAGTTACCAATCGACGCCAAAAGTCCACCCGATTCCGCATCAGCAAGTCCAAACACTCTTTCGAAGTGCTCTCGCGTTCGTGTTTTTGGTGAGGAGTGAGCAAGCGTGGCACCCAGCTGCAGGATAACTTTTTCATATGCAGAATATTGCCCAAAATTGCCCAGTACTAAACTTATTAGTATCTGCCAGCTCGCGCACCTTCACTTTCCGGTCAGCCAACACCATTTCATGTACTTTTTTGACATTGTCCTCTGTAACCGCATCGGATGGCCTGCCGCTGCGGACTTGATCGGTAGTGGAGTTGCGGCCACCACGAAACTCTCGAAACCAATGTTTGACGGTGTAATCTGACGAAGCATTAGCCCCATAATATTAATCCAACTTTTCTTTTCTTTCCTTCGCCGTTTTGCCTCTCAAAAAAATAATGTTTTATGAGAGAGCGAAAGTCGTTTTTGTCCACACTCAACATGATGCCAAACACGTCAACAACAATCAGCTGTCAAAATCAAAACTAAAAACAGTATCGCACTGAAATTTGGCATGTCTGCCTAAATATGAACGGACTTTAAGGCACCATAACCTTGTTTGCAGTAGCAGTGCATTCTGGCGGTCAAGGATGTCACTTTTCACTCCATCTAGTACTTACCCCTGTGCCTGGAAAAAATCCAGAATCATCCCAATTCCAAAAAAAGGTACAAATTCTGAATATAGACCAATAGCTATCCTTCCCTTTTTATCCAAAGTGTTTGAATGTATTATAAGGTACCAGATTAAACAATTTATAAAAGACAAACAGCTCCTTAATTCTCTCCAGTCGGGACACAGTTGCACGTCAGCTTTATTAAAAGTTTGCGAAGACATAAGACAGGTTATTGATGTCAATTATACTACTGTGATAACATTACTTGACTTTTCCAAAGCATTTAATTGTGTTAACCCTGAAATACTCTGTGATAAACTAGCGACATTTTTTAACTTCTCTGACACTTTTATTAAACTTATTTATTCATACTTGACTAATCGGCTGCAAGCCGTTTCATGTAATAGTAAACTGTCTTTGTTTCTTCCCGTTAAAAATGGTGTTCCTCAAGGATCTATTCTTTGTCCATTACTGTTTTCCTTGTTCATTAATGACCTACTTTTTCATTTATCTCATTGTCGATTCCCTATATGTATATGCTGACGATGTTCAATTATACATTAGTTTTCCTATTGGCATGGTTGAGGACGCAATAGCAAAAATGAATCACGATCTACAATTTATCTTTGAGTGGACTGTCGCCAAACATCAACCGAGTTTCTCTGATTTTACTCCAATTTTTTTGAACTCTTGCCAAGTTGAATATGTCACTCGCGCTAAAAATCTTGGAATCAGGTTTAACAACAAGTTAACTTGGGATTCTCACATAAACGCTGTAATAAATAAGGTATATGCTTCACTACGAGGACTATCTATTACTAAAATAATTTTACCTATACAAGTTAAGCTAAAATTAGTTAAAGCTCTAATAGTCCCAATCATATCCTATTGATGTGAATTGTTTGCCCAACCTGACTCTCTTACACTTCAAAAACTAAAGGTTACTTTTAACTCAATTGCCCGGTTTGTATTCAATCGTCGTAGGTTTTCAAAATTATTAATTTAATGTTATTTTATATCCTGTACTAATTATAAGTTAATCTTTATGTAGAGAGTTTTATCTGATCAATAAATACAAAATACAAAATACAAATCTGAATCCGGAGCACTAGATCAGTCAGTTTGTTTCTTCTCAGTTTGAAAGGGATACGCTGAAAGTTGATTTCTGGTGTATGAATCGAACTGCACTTAAGCAGAGTCGTCATACATACGTATGATGCCTTACGCACCATAAGGAGGTCTGTTGGCGTTGATCATCCCCGTGTGTTCGGCTCTCTCCGCATGCTTTCGGATCATACGGACTAAAACTCCTCTCAACCCTGTGGCTTCTGACAGGGGCTGTGATCCTACACCCTTTCGTGTTTATGTGCTTTCCCGGTATTGTTCTTCTCTTCTTTTCTTTCTTCTCAGAATATCTTCCACAAACTGGCAAATTCTTCCCCAGTTCAGGTCACTCGTCAGCATTTTATCCACTATGTTTTCTGTGTTGAAGGCACCAATGCTGTTTTCCAGTGCTGTGCGTTGGGCTTCACATCTTCTGCAGGCAAAAAATGTGTGATGTACGTCGTCTGCTGGGGACTCACCGTACTGGCAGGCTGTGCTATCCGTTTTGCCGATCCTATGTAAAAAGGCTTTGAAATTTCCGTGTCCGGTGAGGAACTGGGTGGCGAAGTAGTTGACCTCCCCGTGTTTTCGGTCTTTCCACTCAGTCACATTTCTTATCAGCCTCGCTGTCCACCTTCCTCTACTTTCCGAGATCCAGCGCTCTTGCCACTTCCGTATCGTTTGCTGCTCTACTTGGTCGATTGCCGCCTTGTTTTCGTGGACGTACTTCCTTTGTGCCGTTAGGAGATCGATGGGAGTCACTCCTGCGACTACAAGGACGGCTGGTTCCGACGTACTTTTCTTGTCTGCCCAGATCTCACTTCCGTATAGGAGAATGACATGCGTTGTCGACATTAATAGCCTGCGCTTACTTGGCGTTGGACCACCTATGTTCGCCATTAATCTACTAAGTGATGTTGTAACTCTAGAGGCTCTTTTCGCTGCGTACTTTATCTGTTGCCAGAAAGTTAGTTTTGTGTCAAGCCTCAATCCCAAATAGTCTATTTGTGTGGGGATTTTCTTCTTCGTCAGAAGGACTATCTCAGTTTTCTCTGTTGCCAAACTAAGACCGTGCTCATCCATCCAGAAGGTTGTTCGTCGCATGACTTGGTTCAACTTTCTTTGAGCGTTTTCAGTGTCTCTTGTCGTTATCACTGCCGCGATGTCGTTTGCGTACCCAACGAGAAAGGTGTCTTCGGGCATCTCCATCCGCAGTATATCATCATAGGAGATGTTCCAGAGGTCTGGTCCCAAGATTGATCCCTGTGCTGCTCCAGATGTTACTTCCTTCCTTCGTAGGCCTTCTGTGGTCTCGTAGATCAGCTCACGATCATTCTTCAACATTTTTAAGCTGTCGCAACATTTCTGTACTTCCTTGGAAATTTTGTCTTCGAGTTTTTGCTCTTCGGGAGCCGAGAGGGGAAGCTGCATTTCTGTAGGACACAAATCTATAAGCTCTTGCGTAGATTTTTGGGCTTCAACATGTCTTACTAGTCCGCTCAGTTCCTCTTCAGTTGAATTTTCTGGAACCTCTTCAACCGTGGCGTTACTGCCTACAGTCGTCTGGAGGCTTTTCTGTGACCGGCTCATGCAGACCTACAGGGGTGTTTACTGCCGACGCCGGCGGTGGTGTTCGTTGCACCCGTTCACGTCTCTTAAAGGGATCTCTTCTGGATTCACTTGTAACTTTCTGTTCCACGGGAACTCCCGGGGTTACGATCTCTGGTTTTTTGGTTTTGCGGTTACTGTATGTCGACGTCCCGGTGCCCGCTTGCTCACCCCTGACGGACGCCGGTACTGGGCACCGTAAGACTTATCGTCTCTTTACCATCCATGTTTTGGTTTAAGTTCTGTGTTCCTTCACATAGTTATTTTTTTTTTGGTCCACGGGTGGTATTTTATTTCCCACCTACCCTGCATTAATAAGGAGTATTAAACCGAGCGTTCCTCCATCCGCCACCTGAGGACGCGCCCTCTAGGGGAAAAACAACAAAACCCCCGAGGATACATACTTTAAAACTATTGTGATCGTTCTTGCTCTTCAGTTAGTAGGTAGACAGATGGTGATAGATTTGAAGCTTCAGTAAAAAGGCTACTCTCATTGTTCGGTTGGGTTAGTAGGCCGGTGGCCTTGACACGCATCGTTATAGTGACCCGCTATTTTTTAAGTTCTTAGCAGATCGCGTGTCCTGCTTTTTCTAACCGGAGTCTGAGTCGGAGTCGGAGTTTTACCAAACTGCACTATGAATACACTATGAACACAAAGCCACTTATCCTTAAATTCTTCATTCTCCTTCGTCTTGCTGTCCCTTCTTTCGTTTGCTCGTCCTTTTCCTTTTACCTAAACAAACCTCATGACGCTACGTACTTAAATATTTTTTTTTTTATTATTTTTCCTGGTACAAACCTCTCTAATAGAAATCGATCAATTGACTGACAAAAGGTTTCAGGCATTCGGATAGTGTTTTGAACAGAATTATATGTACATATGTATATGCGACGTTTTTGAGGCCTATTGCATTTATTGTACTTACTTAGATGGCGCTTGAGCCCGGATTGGAACTAATAAACTCCTTTAGTGGGCTTGATCTCAAAATCAATCCTTTTATTCTTGCACCGCCTAGAGTCACATGGCATCATTTTATCTAAACCATTTTTTGACAACAAAAATCTCGGTGATATTGCGTCTAACTTCTGTGGAGCAACGGACGTCTTACAACAGACAAAGCTCTGTTTAGCTCGTTTCTATAGATGCTTCCATGTGCGACCCTGAAATTGATAAACAATTTTCGGATCTTTAGGATCTCTTGTAGTTTTAATATTTAGTCAATTGTAGTATTAATCAGCATAAAACCGTACTGATAAGGACCAATCAGCTCGTTGATAAACTGTTTAATGCGTTCACATACCAAAAAACGTTATTTTAAACGATGTTAAGAAGACTGACGCCTCTATAGCCATCTTGTACAACAAACAAGCGATACTGGTTCCATTCAACAGGCATATTTTCCTCCGATCAATTCTTGGGAAGGAGCTGAGGTATACTTTTTACAAAACCAAGCCCCGCTGCTTTACACAATTTGACAGTGAGTCCGTCTGCTCCAGCTGCCATACTGATTTTTAGCTTAAATATTGCTATCTTCACTTCATTTTGATCGGGTGGAAGAAATCGCAGGCCGAATAGTGCTTTCTGTCTGCAGAATTCATTTTTCGATTAGCGCCGACTGTGCCTTTGTTAATAAATTTCTTGCTGATCTGAGATCACAACAGTTTTCTGTTCCCGTATTTTCTCTTCTCCTTTCTGGTTCTTTTACTCCTACAGTTCACTAACTTCTCTCGACCTTTTATGCCGCACTACTTCATAGCAAAGCGTTTTCCTACATGTGATTGCTTCATCAAAGCAGGGATAGCCGAGTGAAACCCAGCACATCAATTCTGAGATTTCTGACGGCTTCTTAGCATTGATTTCACTTAGCACCTTAGGACCTTAAAACACAGTGAATTCACACATCTTGTGTGAAGCACCATCAGTGCTGTAGTGATATTAGCAGAAACATTCCGCCTCTTTAAACCTTCAACCGTAACACCCGTCTCGCTATGAATGCTCATCAGGTTACCCTCAAACTCACTTTCTCTAAATCTGTTACTAAGCCATACAACTCGCTTACGGAATGTCTTGTCTAGCTCTTTATATCCTAGCTATTATAACCTTCAAACATTCAAAACCAACGTACATGGCTATCTCTCTTTCCTCCCTCCCTAGGTTTGATTGAAAAGTTGCGGAATACGCCATCGTGTTTACATCTATCGAAACAGAGTCAATTTGGTTGACGGTTTTATGATTATGTTTTTGAATCGGAGAAACTATATGCAAGCTGTAGGGGGTTACTTCGATTTGCAGGAAAATCAGTAAGCTTAAGTCCTTTTCGTGACGTGATGTCGAGTTCTGACTATCAGCACTATCAGCACGCTGATTTCATTCTCTATAGCACCCTGATTCCCGAATAGCAGTGATAATCAGTTTGTACTTATCAAAGGCGTTTGCTAGTGGCTCGGCTGTGAATGGCTTGCTGAATGTACTAATATTTTACATGCAAATCCGACAATCATTGTCCTTGTTTCGTTTGCTAGCGCTGTTGGATCTACCACATTCGAGGCTGTTAGTTGCTCCTTCGCAGCGTATTTCTCTTGTATAAATGTTGTTTGTTTTAATTTGCTGAAATTAATCCTTAAGATGGCTTCCAGCTATAGCATCGTCGGCATTTGTATTTTTCCCTCATCTGGTAGACAGAGTCAAACCCAAAGAAAGGATTTAGAGAACAGTTTTTTTCGGTCTTACAAGACCAACTCGACAATGAATCCGAGAAAAGTTCAAACAACCCAGGAGCGACTGCAACACCTTTCTTAGGCGTGTGAAATTTCAATGCGACCAAAAACTATGCAAAAATATTACAATGTCCCAAAGGTAGTAACAATTTTTGATCGTTTGTTAAAAACGTTAGAACTTCTGCCTCATCCTCCATCGGAACGCTCATAAAAAGACATTCCAGCTGTCAGCTTTTTGAACAAGGCCAATCTGCTTGCTGTGCCATTTGCGGCTAGCTCAACACTTCCAGATTGTGCTTTGTTGTCTTTGCCTACACTTGAGTGCGTCGAATCTTCAATGGGACGAATCCACTTACGCACTCGTGTAGTAGCAAGAGTACTTAAAGGTCTCGACATACACAAATCCGCTCGTCCAGATGGTATATCTGCCCTTTTTCTGAAGAGATGTTCTACCTCGCTGGCAAAACCACTGCGTAAGCTTTTTCATCAATCCTACTCTTTAGGACGCTTCTCGAGCAGATGGAAAACAGTATTTGTCCAGCCCGTCCCTAAAAAAGGCGAATCTTCTTCTCTCTCCTCCTACAGACCCATTGCACTTACGTCCCTTCTTTCCAAGGTCATGGAAACGCTGATAAACCGTCAGCTCATGAAATATCTCGAAACAAGAAAACGTCTCAATGACCGGCAGTGTAGTGCGCTGATGATTTGATGTCATGTTTCAGCGAAAAGTGGAACCACAGCATACTCGTAAATCAATCTGGCGAAAGCAACATAACGTAGTTGCACTACATACGAGTTCCATATTTCTGAGGCATTCGACAGAGTTTGGCATCAGGCTTTTTTGTCAAAAATGAGTGCTGTTGAGATCGATGACTCTCTTCTACAATAGATTAGAAACTATGTTTCGAACGTTGCCTTAGACGGATTCAAGTCTGGTATCCACAAAATAAATGCTGGTGTGCCCCAGGGCTCCGTTCTGTCTCCAACACTCTTTATAATTTTCATCAACGATCTCTTGTCTTAGAAGTTGCAGATATATCCCCTTGCTGATGAGAGTACTCCCTGCTTTTCATATTCGTTCCCGGACTTATGTCCCTGCGCTTCGTCTGTAGAACGGGAACGACAGCGTATGTTAAGCTCATTCATTTCCAATATGAATAGCATAACCAACGGAGTCGAATTTGATGCTTCCAAAACACAATGCTGTCTGTTGTCGTTAAATCGAAATTTAAACACTCAGCCATTATCCACGAATGGCACTTGGATCGTCGAAACCGAAACCACTCTCGGTATGTATGTCAATGACAACTTACGTTTGAATGACCCCCTATTCGATATCGCTAAAAACGCTGTGAAATGTCTTCGCTTCCTCTGGCGATGTAAGAACTACTTTTTCCTATCTAAACTGCCCATAATATATGGTACAAGGAAACAATTAGAGTACAATGCCCAGTGCTCCTAAAATGTCTGTGCACGTGCTAGATAAGATTCAAAAGAGTGTGATAAACCTCACAGGCGATGTAACTATTACACAGTCAACTGACATCTAGAAATATTTCCTGCTGTATCCTTTTTTATGGCACCAGTACAACTTGCTAGTAGCATTATGCCCCTTCAAAGCTTAAATGGATACCAGCTCGAATATTGTTTCTTTAGTGCTTCGACAGTTCGGGGAGCATAGGTCGATCCTTCAGAAAATCCCAATCAGGCATGCCAACTCATGGGTCCATTT
Organism: Volucella zonaria; assembly: GCA_963966105.1. Lineage (NCBI taxonomy): Eukaryota > Metazoa > Arthropoda > Insecta > Diptera > Syrphidae > Volucella > Volucella zonaria. Next base: position 58,697,901 of record OZ014534.1, read on the forward strand.
CGTCAAATTATATGGTGCGATGTATGGCATGAAGCGTCATCTTGTTGGAACCACATAGATGTTTGTTCCTCCAGTCCATTCCAAACAGTTTGGTCCATAAGAAGTTTTCCAACGCGCTCATGTATTGGGTCTATAACTTAATTCGTGCGGTTTGCTACGAGATGGCGTAATTTGTATTTTTCCATTGGAACATGCGTTGGAAAGCTACTGTCATTGTACGTCATTTCAGTATATGTCATTCATTCGAAGCGTAGACAACAATAATTTTTTTTCACTCAAATATGTCGAACTTTGTGCCTGAAAAAGTGACTTTGCGGGGAGTTCTTCTTCATTACTTTAATATGAAGAAAACTGCTGCCGAAAGACATCGTATTTTGGTGGAAGTTTATGGTGAACATGCGCTAGCTGAGCGAACGCGCCAAAAGTGGTTTGCACGATTTAAAAATGGTGATTTTGGCTTGGAAGACGATGAACGTCCTGGGCAGCCAAAAAAGTTTGAAGATGAAAAACTGGAAGCATTACTCTATGAAGATTGTTGCCAAACACAAGAAGAGTTCCCAGAATCTTTGGGTGTCACTCAAGCAGCCATTTCAAAACGTTTAAAAGCAGCTGGATATATTCAAAAGCAAGGAAATTGGGTTCCACATGAACTCAAGCCGAGAGACGTCGAAAGGCAGTTTTGCATGTCCGAAATGCTGCTGGAACGCCACAAAAGGAAGTCATTTTTACATCGGATTGTTACTGGTGATGAAAAATGGATCCATTGCGACAACCCCAAGCGCAAAAAATCATATGTGAAACCCGGCCAACCAGCCAAATCAACGGCAAAGCCGAATATCCATGGCGAGAAGGTAATGCTCTGTATTTGGTGGGATCAGATGGGTGTGCTGTACTATGAGCTGCTAAAACCGGGTGAAACTATTAATGGACAACGCTACCGAACACAATTAATCCGTTTGAAGAGAGCAGTGACCGAAAAACGCCCGGAATATGCGACCAGGCACGAGGCAATAATTTTCCATCATGACAACGCTCGGCCCCACGTTGCTATTCCGGTTAAGAACTATTTGGAAAACTGTGGATGGGAAGTCTTACCCTACCCGCCTTATAGCCCAGACCTTGCCCCTTCTGACTACTATTTGTTCCGGTCGATGCAGATCGCCCTAACTGAAATACGGTTCACATCAGAGCAGAATATCAAAAATTGGCTTGATTCATTCTTGGCTGCCAAGCCGGCGCAGTTCTTTTAGGATGGGATCCACAAATTGCCAGAAAGATGGGAAAAACTCATAACTTCAGATGGGCTGTACATGTTTTTCTTAAATAAACGTTAAAATTTGGAAAAAAAAACCGCACGAATTAAGTTATACACCCAAACCAAAATATTTTTTTCAGACAGCTCTGTTTGTACAAACAAATTGCCGTCGACAACCAGTTAAGTATTATAGTTGAGATAAGGACTGGAGCAGAAACATGAAAGTTACGTATGTTCATCTTGGTTTTAATCAATTCGTATCTTCTGAGTTATTCACTATACACGATCCCCAGTCAAGGCTCTCAAGGGGCTAATCAGACGTCAGGACAGTATCATATGTTGATGCAGTGGAGACCTGTAAACATCGGTTTGTTCTATAATGATCCAGAAGAGGTTGTAGATGTTGTCTTAATCGGTCTGAAACTATACGTACATTTGCGTATCATCTTCAGATTCTTCCGTAGTTGCTACATAAATTAGACACATCGTTGTCGCTCAAATGGCTTAGCACTTTTTTTTTTTTTGAAGAACACCATTGTATCACTGTTTTAATCTCATCGTTCTAGGCCGAATTTCAGTCTCCATTTATCACGCACCGTAGCTTAGGGATTAAATCTAACCTAAATTACCTCTGAAGCGCAATTAAAACGGGTCTTGAAAAAAACACCTAGGGTGCAATAAGAACAAACCGCCTAGGTATGCGGCCATTGAATCTCCCAGCAGGAAAATAGAGAGTTTCTTGCACCTTTAGATTCAAGTCTTTTGAGAATACCTACCCCCCCAAGAGATTATCACACAATTCGAAATTCTAAAGAAGATTCAGTAAAAAGAAGAAGAAAAAAAAAACCACACGCACTCTTTGGAAATATGAAAAATATGTTGCACCCCTACTTACGAGTAATTTCCATATTTCTCCCCCAGAAACCTGGCTCATCCCCCTTCGCAAGTTTATGTACAATTTTTAAATGAAAAACTTGCATTGAACCCTAAATCCACCCGCACACGTTTGTTTGACATTTAAAAGCGGCGACTCCGTACGGAAATTACTCTGCTTAGTCTCCTGTTTGACACCTGCTGCCGCCTGCTTGTTTCCAGTTTGCGTGATGGTATTTCGGTAATGTCATCTTCTACAATCGACTGTGAGGGTATTTGTCTGTTTTTTTTTTTTTTTTTTCTACAATTTTTTTCATTTCTTCTACTGTTTCTGAGCAAGGACCTGCGCATGACACGCACGCAATACAGGGTGTTCCATAAACACAATATGAGAAGAAAAAATTGCAATAGTTCAAAGCTTTCGTAGTTAACTCCCAACAGCAAGAGAGAATCGAATCGTGTCGAATTGAGTCCTGTGTAGGCCTTGCAACACATCCCGAAGGAACTCTGAAATTAGTCACTGTCGAGACGAATGCCATTACAAAAGGACGGACGGTTATTTGTGGTGCGGGATTCTAGTGTGTAAAGAAGTTGAAAAATTCCTTCAGATACATTTTCAAGTATCTGTTTTGTGAAATAATATATAAGCAATAATCTCAGTTCCTTGTAGAAATCCACCTTAAAGTGTAGTGATGTTGGAAGATGAATTCTATCGAATGGGGTTTAGTTTTCCATGGAAATCGCAATCGCAATCGCCATTGCCACCATCATCAACATCACCAACATCATAATCGACATCATAATCATAATCATAATCGTCATCATTATCCTTGTCTTTGTCAGACGATTTTTGAAGATTTTTGGAAGCTTTTTCTCTGTTTTCACTATGAAATTGGTAAAGCGAGAAGAGAACAACCCCAAAGAGAGTTTGTCCAATGAAAATATAAACAAACACTTTGTATTAATTTTCAAAAAGATCTACCGAAATATTTGCTTCCTGTGAGTCCCTTATGAAAAGTATTTGACTCAGGCTCATCTTCTTCCTCTTTTCGCAATTTATGTGTTTACCAGGACCTGAATTTCATCGCTCGTAAAGGTAAATGCCAACTCAATCTCAACCTCTCCTTTTTCGCCCATATTACTTGGTGTCGAACCAAAAATCCTTTCTTACTCCTGTGGAGCAAACAAAAAGAAAAGGAAAAAAAGCTCTCCGACGAGATGAATTGTGGGAAGAAGTGTTCTCTGGAACAGGACACATAGTCGAGAAGGACTACGCCAGTCGGTGGTGTTGGTGATGGCAATGGTCGTCCTTTATTTGTGACAAGCTTCCATATGGACAAGTTTTTCCTATTTTTTGTTTTTTGTTTTTTGTTTTTTGTTTTTTCTATCTCTTCCCTCTCTTCCCGAATAGAAGAAGGGGCGGAAATTATTGATTCCTTGCGCGGAAAAAAAATAATAAAAAAAAAAAAAAGTCCAAAGTTCGGCATAAATGCAAAATTGAGAATTCAAAAATCAAGAGTGGAACACGTGGCTTAAATGGCTTTAAAGTGAAGTTCAGTTGGAAGAGTCCTTGTGATATGGTTAACAACAGTGATTCGTGAAATAAGGATTTGTTTCAGTGAAAATGCATGGATATCCGGTTATGCAGTTTGTACAGTACAGTGTGCCACCGCCATGTACTTGGGTATCACAAACGGATCCACATCGTCCTCCATCAGCAGGTTAGTGTGTTTAAATGTTATCAACCAGGGGGGGATACATATTTGGACGAGCATCATCATTTATCCGTACCTACAGATACGGGCACAAGTGGAGATGATCCAATGTGGATGCTCTCTGGTAGTGTCCTTTGCATGGCTCATCAAGTACAATGATGACGAATAAGTCATGCGATACATGAGCGCCTCTTTGCAGTCTTGAGGATTCGAGATTCGTTTCACTTTATCGTACGTTATCGTACTTTATATAGAGCGTCTTGAAATATGAACGCCATTATTTTATTTGCTTCCTTGTGTAGCTACAGGGCTTCTTATTTTATGGGACAAAAACTGATGATGGTTAGCAGATGTATGGTATGTACTCGTAACAGTGAAAAAAAAAAAAAAAAGAAGAAAAATGTCAGAATGCTGGGTATTGGCATTGATACGAATATCTATTCGTATTCTTGGGTGTGGTAGAGTGTGTGAATGGAACAAATCTCAGCCTTGACCACAGGAAATTAATCGTTTAAGAAATCGGACGTGGCAGGCATTTGTGAAGGCCCTTGGGACAATTTCATTAAACTTAATTGCCAGAGAGATTCATGAATATATTTTGCAGGTCGAGGAAATAGTAATTCGAATATGCTCGGGGTGTAATTACACTTCCATTTCGAATGCTTTTGGCATGAAGTCTTTTGGTTACATTGTTTCTTGGGTTGTGCGTCTCTTAATGAAAGGTTTCAGAAGCGTTATCCTATTCATAGGTAATGCATCGCAACCATGTCCTTTGTATTTATGCAAATCGCATTTTCTATGTTAATAATTGTAATACGTCTGAACGTTGTGAATCCTGTTGGAAATCCTGAATTTATTGGACATGTGAGAAGAAAACCAGACAAGTTGAAAATATATATGCAGGTTACCTTAAACGTTTGTTGGATCCTAGTATTGAAATATGTAAATCTAAATGTCATTATCAGGGCTAAAGAATAAATTTTGGAAGATTCTTGTCCGCTTCTTGAAAACTAATTTGCCTCAACTATACCATGTGACCATTTACTTCTCAGAGCTCTGTACAAGTTTGATTTTTGTGGATTCTTGGGGAGAACCACTGCAATTAATGTCGCTTAGTGCAGGCCATTCGTGTTTTCTTCCAGGCTCCGTTGTGAACCTGAGAAGCCGTATACATATGTAGATTTAAAGTCCTTTAAACTTATAAAAATACAAATTTACTCAAAGTTCGTGAGGGGGACCAATACGAATCCAGTGAGAAACAGAAATAAGATTGCAAAATGTAGCGCGGGTTTTTTTTTTGCTTATCACCTGTTGACATTTAACGTATCTGATAGGCGGTTACTTTGACTTACAATCCTGCATAATACTTTCACTCCTTAAAGTGCCTTATAACGTGTAGTTGTTCCCTCTCATGTTTGGTGCAGGTATAATTTCCCAAATCTCTTCCGATTTTGAAACGATTCTCCTTCGCGTTTTTCGAGTATCTCCAGTTCTGATTCAAATAAGCGTGAGTACAATAGCTTCAGGTGCCTTCAACTCCGGATAGGGATGTACGCTATGCTTGCCCCGAGCACCTGGACCCAATACATAAGACTTGTACACTCTTCTATATCGCAAGCGTTTTCTAATGAAGATCGCATCACCACCTTCTTACTGTGTTGTATGATTTGTGTCTCATCGCATGTTTTTGTCGGTAAGATTACTTTCGCTAACAAAACCCACATCAGGAGTTTGCTCTTGGAGGAACTTAGATAGAGTGGCTCTTTGTTCAATCCTAATCAGTGAATTTACATATATTCAACGCAAGGTCCTTAAGGGTTCCCATCGCCATGTTCGCAGGCAGCCCCATAGATCTGATCTATGTGCGAAGTTTGTTCTTGTATCAGACGTTGCAGCTAAGCCTTTTGTTCCTGAATAGAGAGTAAGATAGCTATCGTGTTAGAGATAAAGCTTCCAGTATTCTAGGCGCTGAGAAGAAACGTTTGATTTTTGTAACGTCCTTCGTTACCTGCCGCCATTTTAGGTAATTTGGGAGTTACGGTCCCCTTTTGATTTTGAACCAGTCGTCGAGAGTAATCACCTTTTGCTGCCGAGCCTAATTTACTTTCCTTATACCGTGTATAGGAACTTAGGACAGCTCGTTAGGATATATGAAGGTTGCCTGAAAAGTTTCCGTCCGAACAATGATACAAGGCATTTTTTCTCAATTTTTTTATTTTTTTTTCTACATAGTTTCCTTGTAACTCTACACACTTCTCCCAGCGATGCTCCCATCTCTCTAACCCGTCCAAATAGTAATTGGTGTTTTTCTCTGCAAAATAATTGTTCACGAAGGTGATTGCCTCCTCATTTGTCGAAAATCTCTGTCCTCCGAGCGCAGCTTTTAGATGAGGGAATAAAAAAAAGTCGCTTGGGGCTAGATCTGGTGAATAAGGCGGATGGTCAAGCAGTTCAAACCGTAATTCATGGATTTTCGCCATGGCAACCACTGAGTTGTGAGACGGCGCGTTGTGTTGGTGAAATAGGATTTTCTTTTTCCGCAATTTACGCCTTCAGCTTGGCAAGTAATGATGCGTAGTATGCTCCTGTAATGGTTTTTCCTTTTTGAAGATAATCAGTTAAGATAACTCCTTTACTATCCCAAAAAACAGTCGCCATCACTTTCCCACCCGAAAAAACAGTTTTTGCTTTTTTTGGAGCCGACTCGCCCTTTGCAGTCCACTGTTTTGACTGAATTTTTGTTTCGGGCGTATAATGGTGTATCCGAGCTTCATCTACAGTAATTAATCGGCGCCAAAACTCGGATTTATTGCGCCTAAACTGCGCCAACAGGGCGTTGGAAATGTTCATTCGAACACGTTTTTGGTCTAACGTAAGCAGACGCAGCACCCAGCTTTCTCATTCCTAAATCTTCATTTAATATGTAGCAAACACGTTCTTTGGACATTTTCATAACCTATACTATCTCTCTCACTTTAATTCGGCGATCGTCTAACACCATTTGGTGAACTTTAGCAATGTTATCGTCAGTGGTTGCAGTTTTTGGACGTCCCGAACGTTCATCATCTCCCAAGCTCTTACGGCCGCGTTTAAATTCAGCTGCCCAAAATTTCACTGTGGTACATGATGGTGCAGAGTCCCCATACACAGAGTCCAACTCATTTTTGATTTGCGTAGGCCTATTGCCTTTCAAAAACAAGAATTTAATAACTCGCACGATACTCAATTTTTTCCATTTTCACAAAAAACACTCACATCGACTCACTCAAACGGATGTCAACTAAAAACTGCGCATCCAAAATGACTGAAACTTCGGTAAGTAACTGTCAAAAGATGCACTTCACTAGCTTTTATTGACCGAATGCCGCTATCTTTACGTTGCGGTCGGAAACTTTTCAGCCAATCCTCGTAGTTAGCAGTGTGTCAATGTTTTTATATAAAGCGCACGAAATTGAGCCTGCTTTTGTCCGGTGCTCCATCCCTACCCAAAGCGAGGCTGCATTTAGGAATTCAAGCCTTCATGTCCAAACCTTTGGCAAAAAACACGTTGCAAAAGGTTCCCTATTATTAGCTTTTGTAGGACAACCTAGTCCTTTATGGCGTTTAAAGTACAGGGTGACTTACTCGAACTCCAACTTTTTAAAATGCTATAATTTTTTTATTTTTTCATAAATTTTATTGTGCCAAAGCAAAAAATGTTGGAAAATACATCAATTTTCAAATTGTATCAGTAGTTTTCAATATGTCCACCTTTGGCGCGAATAATGGCCTTGAGACGGCCGAAGTAAGCATCTCACGCTGCACGCAAGTGGCTCTGCGGTATTTTGGCCCATTCCCGGCGAAATGCTTGTTTGAGGTGGTCCAAACTTTGGTATTTTTTAGTGTCAACCTTCGCCTTCAAAATACCCCAGACAGAGAAATCCAACGGATTTGCATCTGGAGAATTTGCAATCCATTGTGTCGAAGAAATGAAGCGTGGAACATTGTTTTTTAACCAATCTTGGTTGACGCGCGCTTTGTGAGACGGTGCCGAGTCTTGTTGAAATGTCCACGGTCTGCGACCGAAATGATTGTTTGCCCAAGGCTTCAATACTGCCTCTAAGACAGTTTCACGGTATACGATCGCATTAATTTTGACGCCACGGCCACGGTCCAAAAATACGAGCGGAGAGCGACCATTGGCGGTTATGGCGGCCCAAACCATCACCATCGGTACTGCTTGCTTTCTAGTGGCCGTCCGAAGGTGTAAATTTTCGAAGGACCTCTCTGGCAAGTAAACTCGGTCATTTTGTTTGTTGAGCAATATGCTCGATAACAAATGGCGACTCGTTAGACAAAAACCAAATTCGGCAACTCACCACTTTCGTGCAAGCGTAGCAACTCCTTCGCTCTTTCGACTCTAACTTTTTTCTGTTGCGGTGTAAGATCGTGTGCTTTTTGGAACTTCAATGGCTTGAGCCCAAGCTCATGTTTCAGTATGTGTTGCATCCGATCCAACGATATGTTGAGCTCACGAGCCATTTTTCTTCCACTTCGACGCGGATTTCGCTCAATTCGAACCTCCACTTTCCGAACCATTTCTGCCGATGTTGCTATTTTTTTATAACCACCTCCATGGCGTTTGACAACGCTGCCAGTATCACAAATGATTTATTCACGTTGAGGTGCTGGACGGCTCTAACGATAGCTACTTGTGGTTTTCCAGCCAAATACAAAGCAATCACACTATCACGTTTGAATTCCATCGCGGATAAAAATTGTTCAACACAACTGAGACGCAAATCATCTCAAGGTTAAAAGGCTTGTAAATAATAAAATTATCTGTCATGTGTCAAAATTTGAGCTCACTGTCATGAACGGTTTGGAAATTATAGCAGTCTGAAGTTGGTTGCAGTTCGAGTCATTCGGGGTGTATATGTTCTATGAAAATTATTGATGCACTTTCCTTGCTTCTTTATATTTTGTTGATTTAAAAATCTGAATTATTTTTATGCCCTATAACATCAGTAAAAGTAATAAGAATTTCGCCTGTGAGCGTCTTGCATATTGCATAACTTTTTAGGATATCGGCGGACCAAACGAGTTGTTCCCGTTCTCTCGTAGAGGTCAGAGACTTTCCTGCTGCCTCACAGTAGGAAAGTCTATAAACTGCTTACTGGCCTCGTAACGCGGTACTGCTCATTTGCTAAGTATCTAAGAGTACTACGTATAAGTGACAGAACATCCTGCGAAAGTTGACTTTTTGTAAGAGTCCAGGCTACGCTCGGATCAGGCTGCAGATACTGGCTGCTGACGTGATGGGTGCTGTTATCACTGAGGCGCTTACTCATTTTTTTTCCGAAAGACTGTGAACAAGCAAGGAGTACAATGGAGTAGTTTTTCCTCCTGCCCGCCTCTGGCCAGCTCATAGATTTTTTTATAAGCCTGTATATTGGGAACTTGACTGAATTAGTTTCAGGCGATACGATTCTGTAAAATGATGATGAGGTTGGAAGAAGATTATTTTCCATTTCCATCTTTAGCGTTTCCTCTTAGAGGAAAACGAGTTTGGCAAAGCGTGCAGCGTAGCGTCTTTACAGCAGCCCAGTTGCCATGTGTATGTTAAGTTTCTTAAGCCTGAAGCCTTGGAGAAACTTTCCGTAATCGGATGCGTGCCCCCTATTGCCTTGGGATTTGCTTAGCGCTTAAGACCTTTACATGTGTCTCTTACTTTGATGAAACGCAAGAGAAAAAAATCTTTGGAGTATTGGTCCCCGCATTTGATTACCCAGCAACATCTGACAATTTTCCCAAGTCGATATCTGGCTTAAAGCCTTCAGAAGTTTCTAGGACCTGATCGACTGCCTTCTCGGATAATGGTAACCTATTTTTACCGCATTACTAATTACTATATTTTCTTTGATTCTGTCCAAGATAATAATCGATTCTTTCTTGGCTACAGCTAGTAGAACACATGTAGGTACACCCCGCATCTTTTGGCAATTCATCAAAATTCATCTGTTGACGGTAATACCCTCATTCCACTCCTCCGGGAAACGATAATTTCTTTTTTATAATTAGCTCGCGCTTAAGGGATTTGTATACCCTTAAAATGTTTGTACACAGCGCGGGTGAAGGAAATTTAGGGAGGAAGAAAAGAGAAGTACCGATCTGCATTGTTCTTAAATGTTTGCAAGTTATAATGGCCAGGAAATACAGAGCTCAGCCGGGCATTCCATAAGCGCATTGTAGGCTTAGGAACGAATCACGATATTTTAGAGTACGTCCGAAAGTGGGCTTGGAGGTATACTCGCATTCATAGCGAGACGAGTGTTACGGCTACAGTTTTGAAGGTTTTTCCCATTACTAGCGATTTCTACGGAGCACTGGTGGTGGAAAAAGCGATAGAACAAAGTGAGACACGTGATATTTCGTCGGTGTTCGAGGATGTCCATTGACTGAGTAATGTTAACATCACCTATGAATCCTATATAGCAGGTGCAGAGATATTTTAGGCACACCTGATCAGACTTGAAACCGTCCACGGCAACTTCAATTGAACGTTCGAAACATAGTTTCTAATCCATTGTAGAAGAGAATCATCAATTCGACAAAAGAGCCTGATGCCAAACTCTGTCGAATGCCTTAGAAATATCAAATGCAACTATCTTGCTTTCACCAGATTGATCCACGCTTTGGTTCCACTTTTCGGTGAGATATGCCATCAAATCGCCGGTGGACCTGTTGCTACGAAAATCGTGTTTTTGTGTTTCGAGATATTTCATGGGCTGACGGTTTATCAGCGTTTCCAATGTAGGAAGAGGGAGAAGAAAACTCGCTTTTTTTTAGGGAGGGGCTGAACAAATGCCGTTTTCCATGTGCTTAGAAAGAGTCCTCATGAGAAGCATTGATGAAAAAGCTTACGCACTGGTTTTGCCAGCGTGGAAGAACACCTCTTCAGAAGAAGCAGAGATATACTGTCTGAACCAGCGGATTCTCTGCCAGAATCTTTCTAGCATTTGGCGAAGTTGCTGATAACGTGAAAGTCTTGATGTGGGTAACTGGATTAAAGATGGTTCCGGAACTGTTGTTAAAGCATCTCCAACAATGAAGTGGCCTGGGGTAAGAGCTTCCAGATCACTTGGGTCATCCGAGAGAGGGTAAATGGAACGAGAGTTCAGAACAGATTTCACTTGTATCAGGAACGTGGAAAATTCCTCGTATGTAAGAACAGCATCTCCTATCACTCTCTTGATGTAGAACTTGGTTGACTTAACAGCTGCCTCCCACTTACCTCCAAAGTGAGGAGCTGCGGGAGGGTTGAATGACCACTTTGTGCCATCATTGGCTAGTAGATCTACTAAAGATTTCATGTTATTAGAGGCAGAATTGAATAACTTACGCAGCTCTGCATCAGCGCCAACAAAATTGATCCCACGGCCAGTGAAGCGCTTGAAGGCCGCAAGAAATCCGTCTGTAGAGTAATCCGTGACAAGTTCGAGGTGAACTGCAGATGTAGACAAGCATACAAACACCACTAGATATCCCTTATACCTTTTAGCTTCTCGTCCTTTCCAGGTTTTTAGTGATGGGAAGCTAACCCATAAGTACGTACGAACTGTATTGCGACCTCCTATAATCCAGTAGCTCCGTCTAAGTGTGGCCAGCATTAATTGAACTCCACCATGAAGTGTAGACTTATGTGTATGGTCCAGAATCAGCTTCGTTAGGTTTGACTCACGTGGAAGGATTATTGGATGCTTCGTGTCCGGATCAATTTGGGCGTTCCGAAGCCGCCCGCCAATTCGAAGAATTCCATAACAGTCAATAAATGGGGTAAGACGATAAATTGGGCTGCTACGATGAATGGACTGTAAGCTAGACAAATTTCTAATTTCTGAAGAAAACCTCTCGATCTGTACGCATTTGATCCAAAGCCCCTTAGCTCCATCTAGTTCCTCGGGCTTCAACCATCGACTGAATTTTGTGATTTTTGGTGGGACATTTCCATCAGGTTTCGCTTTTTGTTTGAGGGTTTTCGAGAACGGTATTAGCCGCCTACACCAGGCAGCTATGCGTAATAGTCGTATCAGCGATGAGTACTTGTTTATGAGATCCCAGAAGTATTGGATTTTTGTCTCGTAATGAAACCAGATCAGTGCTTGTATCCAAGTTAAGACACAGAGATGGCCAAAGACTTGAGTCCAGTTGCAGCCAACTGGGCCCGAACCGCCACAGTGATTTCTTAGATAGCTGACATGGTGACAAACCCGTCGACGCATGATCAGCTGAGTTGTTCTCTCCTGGTATATGATGCCAATGCGCCTCATTAAGAATTTCTTGTATTTGAGAGACACGGTTGCGTACAAAATCTTTCCACCTAGTTGGTTGGCCATGAATCCAAAACAAGGCGGAACTCTGGAATCAGTCCAGAGATGAATAGCTGATACCTCAAGATTCAAGACTTTTCGAATATAATTGACGCGGCGTGTAAGAAGCAAAGCTGCTGAAAGTTCCAAACGTGGCGTTGTAACACGAACATTTCTAGGTGGATTACTTGATTTGTTGGTTTTTTTGAATAGGGGCCACTCCACTTCACGAAGATAGATGACTGCACCTAGAGCGGAATGAGAGGCGTCCGCAAAGCCATGAATCTCAACAGATGAATATGATAAAGTTAATCCAAGCCATCTTGGTACGCTGATTAAATGAAGATCTTGAAGCTCATGAATGTAGGTTTTCCAGCGCAGCTCAAGGTTTAGAGGAATAGCTTCATCCCAGTTTAGATTAGCTTCCCAATGCTCCTGCATGAATATTTTTCCATCCCAACGGATCCAACAGCTTCGCAATACGAGACAAAACATTTCTCTTCGTGTAGACATCGGGTTCACTGAATTATTCAGAAGTGAATATGAATCGATCTTCAGCAGGTTGCCAGTTGAGTCCCAAAGTACGATGTATGGGACCACCTTTGATAGAATGCGTTTGGGATGATGTACAGGACGCACGTTCTTGAATAGGCACATCTTCTAAGAGACTTTCGTGGCTGGCTGCCCATTTTTGAAGTAGAAAACCACCCGCCTTGAAAAGATTTATTATTTGACTAATTTTGTGCTTACCCTTCAAGATGAATGAAGCTCCACTGTAGACATCATCGACGTAAGTGTTTTGCTCGATAACTTCCTTGGCCTCTGGATAAAGACGACCTTCGTCTGCTGCAAGTTGTCGAAGAACTCTGTTTGCGAGATCCGGAGCTGGGCTGGTTCCGTACGTTACTATTGTTAAGACGAATTCCACGAGATTTGAGTTTTCAAGCCACAAAATTTTCTGAAAGTTTCAATCATCGGGATGAACCTGAATTTGCCTAAACATTTTCGTGACATCAGATGAGAAAGCGTATTGATTCATCCGCCATCGTGTTATAACGTCTGGAAGATCCACATGAAGCTTTGGGCCTTCGTGAAGGAATTCGTTAAGCGACAACCCTTGTTGGGTCTTAAAGGATCCGTTAAAAACAACTCGGAGTTTAGTTGTGGAGCTCATCTCACGCACAACTCCATGATGTGGTAAATAAAATACCTGATCAGCTACTTTAGGGGATTCAGATGTTCGGCGCATGTACCCTAAATCCTCGTACTCTCTGATGAACTTAGAGTAATCTTCATAAAACATTAAATTTAGCATGAAATGTTTTTGCATCCTATGAACCATGTTTACCGCTGCAGTGCGAGGGTCTCCGAAACTTACTGGACGTGACTTAAAAGGAAGCCTCACGATATATCTTCCTTCCGAGTCTCGGGAGTGAATGGTGTTAAAAATCTCCTCGCATTGTTCCTCTTCTAAAGTTAGTTGATTACTAGGCGGACTGAAGATTTCTTCTTGAATCCAAAATCGTTTTATTAGGTCGTTGAGTTCGTGGTCAATATGGCAATGGAAAACCTCCGCTCCGTTGAGCAATTGACGCTTCCGATGGACCCTTCCGAAGCCCATTTTGGATGATTTGACTATAGACTTCAGCTCCTAGTATAAGATCAATTCGACCGGGCTGATGATATTCAGGATCCGCGAGTTGCAGACCCTTAAGATGAGGCCAGTTGCTGATGGCAACCATTGTTGAAGGGAGACAGCTAGTTAGCTTTGGCAAGATAAATGCGTCAAAAACAGTTTTGTTTTCCATTTGCTCTGCGTAAAGATAATGTGTCTGCTCCTATACCAGCTATAGACAACGATGTGTGAACACGTGGCAATCGAAGATTTTGACTAAGCTTTTCCGATATCAAATTTATTTCAGACCCTTGGTCAAGAAAAGCTCTAATCATGTGACGTGCTCCATTGCACGATTTGATTTTAACTAAAGCTGTTGCTAGGAGTATTTCGCTTCTTGGAGATTTATAGATGTAAGTGGCGTTTACTGATGCAGTAGATAAAGATGGTCCAATCGATACTGATTCTATTGTAGAGCTATTCTGTGCCAAGATGGTAGATTGTTGATTGGAAGCATTCCCACCTGGGTGAATAGAAGTGTGATGACGACCAAAACAGATGTTACACCTCTTCTTTGAATAGCATCTGCTGATTGAGTGCGGTCCAAGACAATTAAAGCACACACGATTGGGAAGAGTTCTGTACAGCAACACGATGTGATCTGGCTTTAGATAACTGATTCTTGACTATTGATGATTGTTTTCTGATATCTTGCTGTTTCGGATTCACCCGTTCGAAGGCCTGATGTGAACGAATGCGTGTTTGAAAGAATTCTTTCCATTTGGAACCTAGATGTTTTTCCCATTCTTTTGTAGACGCAGAATCCAATTTACGAGAAACTAAAATACTAAAATCTCGTCCCACTGATCGACTTTGCTACCAAGGCCTTCTAAAGAACCTGCTGCTTGATTAATTGTGTTGAGCAAAGAATCAAGATGTTCTGCTGATTTTTGGGTGACGAATTTTGCAGAAAAGAGTAAATCCAATGCTGAGTCAGCCAGAAGCCGATTGTTGTCATAATACTCCAGAAGATCATCCCATGCTACCTTAAAGTTAGCTGCTGTTAGAGGCATCGTGTGCAAAGGAGAAGCTGCTTTGCCACCAGCGAGACATGCTTTTAGATATTGTAATTTTTCGACGTACGTCAGAGAAGTATGAGCTCCGATTTGCGATGTAAAAGCGTCTTTGAATGGAGCCCAATCTGAAAACTCTCCACTAAAGATGGGAAGATCCATTACCGGCAAGCGAACATGTGTAGTTAACGAAGATGATTCTCGGACAATAGAGTAATTGGACAATGCTTTGCCATCCATGGAAGATTTTGGTGTGGTGTGACTCCATAGCATCGATGTGTAATGATTTCTAAACACTGGGTTAAGCTGTTTTCCGCAGCGAAGATCTCAACACACCGTCCTTCGGGTGTTATCTGTCCAGAATGTCGAAGCCAACTCGAATTGTGAATATTGAAATCGCCCGTAATAACGATTTCAGTATGAGGATAGAGGGATACTATTCTTTGTATGCAGTCAGACTGCGCATTAAACTCGTTAGAAGTCGAATTGCTGTCCAGTTTAGGGCTTCTGTAAATAAAGCAGTAGTGGACAATTTGCTTACGGGGATGGAATTTCAACTAAACGAAGTTGAATTCCGGATTGGAACATGGATCACATTGTGGTGGAGTGTGGGAAGCTACATCACAGCTCACGTAAAAGATGAGACCGCAGTGAGAAAAGATTAATGGCACTAGTTCGTATCTAGGTAGCTTCAGATCAGAGTGATATGAAAGGTGTGGGCGGGGATGTACCTGTGTTTCACTAAATCCCAAAACAGTTGGCCTGAATTTACTGACGTGGACGTACCCAGAAAAGTGATTACATTTTAGCCCGCGTATATTGGATACGTCCACCCTGAATTCCTTAGTCATAATCCCAAACAAACACAAGGCTTTTCTGTCTGTGCGCAACACCGTATAAAAATGAACTTTTGTATTGCTTTCTGGAGTCTTCCCGTCAATTTTCAGCCACTGCACAGATTCCCTCGTGCTTCTGAGAGCCCTAAGCTAGACCAATGCGCACTTCCGGCTGACTTGCAAAAGTTCCTAGAAGAACAGCAATAAATTTATCTGCAGATGATCTTTCTCACGATCTACCGTACGAAGACCCGCGGGAAGGTTCTATGTCTACGAGGCCTAATAGCAGTATTTTTCACACTTCGTTTATCATATGGAAGCTGAATCCCCACCTACTTAATTGTCTAATTGCTTATTATATCGTACGTTAAGCTAGATTCCTCTCATTTTTAGTCAGTATAGTGGCTCAAGTTCTTTTTAGCACTCGGGTTGGTGCAGTTGTAGCTTAAAAAGTGTTTTGCATTCTATGCCATCTTCTGACAATATCTTTCGCTCTTGCGCTTAAACATTTTTCTTCGGTTTTGCATCTTTTGTTGAGCTTATGGCACTAAGCTGCAGATAGTTTCCACTCTTCCCGAAAGAGATTTCCTGAATTCTTGCCTTATTGAGTAATGCCTTACCTGGATGTGGTTGACTAAGATATGATTGTAGTGTCGTGCCATTCCTGTGGTGCGCGAATTAATATAACGTTCCTCCGGAGTTTCAAAAAAAAAAAAAGAAACAACTTTATTCCATTCTTTACAACCAACAAATGACAATGAATCTTCGATTTTATTCGCAATTTATAATAAGTCAACAAAGTATGAAAAACTGTGGGAACGGAAGCTTGAATTTGGTTCTCACACGGTTTTTCTTATGGTTTAATTTTACAAGTTGTGAAAAGCAAGCATGTTATCAAGAAAAGGTTTAGTGTTACAATAAATGAATTTTGAAAAGCAAGCACTTTAATTATTTTACAAAAAAGTATTAAGAGTAACATATGTATGTATAACATAACTTTGACAAAAGAGTATTATTAGTATGTATGTAACATATAACTTATTGATGTACACAATTTGATGTACATAACTCCTCCCGCTTAAGATGAAGCGATGGCCATGAAAGGCTGTTACTTGAAGACTTATCATGAGCTGGAGCTTCTAAATTTATATCATCTGTTTGTTGACTGGAGGCTGCATGATTCTGGCGACATTTCTTTGTATAGTTGATCAGGTACAAAATTAGCAGGATCATAGTTACTACAACACACATTGAAAGTGAATGATTTTGTTGTTGTTTAGTGGTTTCTGCCAGGGTAATAACTTCTGTGTTAGTAAAGTTGTCCGGGGTTAGTCTACTGGTGTTTAATCGATCTATAGGATAATATGAACTTATATTAGTGAATATTGAGGATATAATTTGTATTCTATCCCAAAATAAGTTTGTGTTGCCCTTATATACCACGTTGTTTAGGGTTACATCACATTCTTCGTAGTGCAGTAAAAGTGTTCCTGATATTAACTTGGTTTCGATTCCACACGTGGAGGACATTTCTATATTGGGAGAGTTTACTAAAAGTATATAATTTTCTTCTGGTTGCATGATGTTGGCTTGGTTCAGGTCTTCCGTTAAGAAACAGGTGGCTCTTTTGTTTTTGATTATGTTTGAAATGCACTTCTCCGTTGTGATATTCTTTAGGTTTCCTTTTGTGCAGTAGAAAACTTGTTCAATCATTAAACATGGTTCGTCAATCAATTGGATATAACGGTCGTTTATTAGGACATAGGGTTTGGTTATATTAATTGTAAGGGTTTTGTTTATAGGTAATTTGATTAAATGGTACAAGGTGAAGGATTCTTCGAACAGGATTGGTAATTTAATATTAAATATGATATTTGTATGGTTATAGTAGGCCTGTAGACTCAAGAATTCGTATATTTGTTCATCCGAAGAGAACTTTATTTTCTGATTTGCGATATGTTTATGTATAAATTCTAATTCATTCGGATTTAAAATTTGTTTAGGGACTATATTAAGTTTTGCAAGAGTTATAGATTCAGCGATTTCTTGTAAATGGTTCGTTAGTATTTCAATGTTGTAGTTAGTTTGATAAACATATTGCATATATTGAAAGTTTTCTTGATCGGTACGAATTCTCTGGGACAATGCTAATTGGTACTTTGTTAAATAATCTTCCAAATCCTTCTGTTGTGAATTTATATGTTCGGTTATGTTACTAAACCTTTCTATCATTTTGTTATTAATCTGGACCTGTTTTGTCATTTCTTTGTTCATGTCCTGTTGATTAGATTGTAATAGTTTAATGTCATTATTTATTTGTACAGCGTCATTGTCGTCCATGTTCCCTGTGATACTCTTAATTAGCGATCCTATTCCGTTGATAAACCCTCTTTTATTTCGATATCGAGGAAGAAGTGTTAGAAATTTATTTTCTAATTCCCTAAATTTCATATTTGTGACTTCTTTCATTGGACCAATGTTTTTATTTTTATTAATAAGTTCTACAGATCTTTTGATATTGCTAACATTTTCTTCATAAGCTGTCAAATTTATAATGTGTATGAATTTTGTATGTGTATCAATTAACCGTACCGGGCCTAATTTCATGGGAAGAAGACCTTGACTCTTCGAGAGGTCTTGAATTTCGATTCGTTGACTCATGGCCTGTGCTAACCTGAAATTTGCGTTTTTTTAGTAATTTATTTTTATGAGCTTTCCTATTATTTTTAGTTAGTACAGTGACTTTATTGTTAGTGACTACCTGTAACTTCTTTGCTTTAGGAGCTATTTTATTTCTTCTATTATTATATTCATATACTATATCATCTATACTAAAGTTGGGTGGTTCTTCACGATTCCTATTTAGTCTATCAATGATTGATCTATTATGCTTTTCAAGCTTGGTTGTTATTTCGCTATATAGTTTGTCTTGATAAGATCTTAATTTATTTATATAATCGTGCTCAGAGACATGCTGTATTGATTTCCTAAATTTATATGTTCTTCCTGTTATGAGTTCGAAAGGTGTCAAATTTGTAACCGAATGTATTGAATTGTTATATGTAGTCAATGCTTCGTTCAGTATGTCTGCCGGTATTTGTCTATTATTTTTGTCGTAAATTATTCTATAAATTTCAGTCAATGTTGAATGAAATCTCTCGACAGGAGAATTGCCTGTAGAGTTTTGAGGAGAGGTTATATGTAACTGAATCTGGTATTGATCACAAAACTCTTTAAATAAGTTTGAAGTGAATTCAGCGGCTGAATTGCATACAATTTTTTTGGGTGTACCGTGTTGGGAAAAGAATTGCCTTAAAGAACTGATTATATTGATACTATTACGGGCAGTTAAGATAAAAGCAGAAGCGAACTTTGAAAATTTGTCGATTATTGTAAGTATTTGTATATTGTGAATACTGTAAACATCTATGTGCAGAATATCGAGAGGCTTATTTGGAATTTCAGAAAGTTCATATTTTATTTTCGGGGGATGTCTATCGTACTTATATAATTTGCATTTCTCACAGTTGTTAATGACTTTAGTTATTTTCTCTTTCATTTTCGGGAAATAAGATGTTCTGCGGAGGTGATTACAGGTTTCATTAATGCCGCGGTGGTTGCTATCTATGTGATACTTATTTATAAGGGCGTCCTGTTGATCTGTATTAGTAATATCGTTTAGTTTTTCCATACATCGTATTAATTTAAACACTTTACTATTGGCGAAGTATTTGGAGTATACTTCTTGAACTATTCTGAAAGTATCATCGTCTGTGTAAATGGCTGTTAATTTATGGGGGTTCAGATATTCTTTGAGGATTGATACAATTATTTTTTCGTTATGGAGATCAGGTTGCCTAAATATACGTCTACGTTTTGTTTCGAAAAGGATATTATAAATCATGGAAGGCTTAACAATGCAGTTTGTTTTAATCAAAACCAACTGTTCCGTAAACTCGTTGAGGGGTCTTTCTGAAATATATATTCCGTCGTCGAGATTTTCATGTGCAGAGTGAATGGTAGACAAGCTTAAACTGTTTTCTAAATCATTAGCGTTATTGTGTAAGGATATATTGGAATTTGCAAGAGAATTTGTATCAGTAGATGATTCATTAAGATTAAGTTCGATACGACTGAGTGCGTCGGCATTTGTATTGGCCGTGCCCTTTTTATATACTATTTCATAATCGAATTCCTCTAACCTTAACCGCCATCTGACTAATTTTGAATTCGGTTCTTTTAGTGAAAATAACCAGTTGAGGGGTTTATGGTCAGTTATAATCTTAAATTTTCGACCAAACAGATACGGGCGGAAATATTTAGTAGACCAAATTATGGCCAAAAGTTCCTTTTCTATTGTGCTGTAATTCTGTTCTGTTTGAGATAAAGTTCTTGAGGCGTAGCAAATTGGCTTGTCAGATCCTATTGGGCCTTGACTAAGAACAGCACCAATTGCAACGTTACTAGCATCGGTCGTCAAATTAAAACTCTTACTAAAATCAGGGTATTGTAATAGTGGATCGTTACTTAATATATCCTTACAATGTTCAAAACATTTAACATAACGGTCGTTGAGGGTTATGCTTCTTCCTTTCTTTAAGCATTCAGTCAATGGTTTTGTTATATTTGAAAAATCTTTAATAAATTTTCTGTAGTAACCTAGCAGGCCAAGGAAGGACTTAATCTCCTTTTGAGTAGTGGGTATCGGATAATTTTTTATTGCATGAATTTTACTGGGATTGGGCTTAACACCATCTGGTGTAACTACATGACCAAGAAACTCTACTTCTTTACGTAAAAATTCTGACTTATCTAATTGAATTTTTAGATTGGCTGCACGTAATTTTGAGAAGACCTTTGCCAAATTTTCGATATGCTCTTGCAGCGAGGTTGAGAAAACTATAATATCGTCCATGTATACTAGGCAAATTTTGCCTTGTAAATCACGTAAGATATTGTCCATTATTCTCTGGAAGGTTGATGGGGCATTTTTGAGTCCAAACGGCATTCGAATGTACTCATAGTGTCCATGATCAACCGAGAATGCGGTTTTTTGAATGTCTCTGGGATCTACCTCGATCTGGTGAAAGCCGGAGGCCAGATCTAACGTAGTGAAATACATGCATTTCCCTAATTTATCGAGAATCTCCGTTATATTAGGTAAAGGATATCGATCGTCTATCGTTTTTTCGTTAACCTTACGATAGTCGACAACAAGTCTCCATTTCTGAATACCTGATGCGTCTCGCTTTTTGGGTACGATCCATATGGGACTACTCCATGGGGAATAGCTAGGCCTTATTATACCTTGCTGCAATAGGTTTTGAATTTGAGACTGTACCTCTGTTTTATGTATCTCTGGATATCGATAGGACTTCGTATATATTGGAACGTCGTCTTTTGTTTGTATACGATGTTTAATTACGTTGGAAAATGATAACTTCTGCCCTTCTATGAAGAAAATATCATCAAAATTTTTGCACAGTCTAAGAATCAATTTCTTTTCTTCATTATTAAGGTGATCGACCCGAAGTAATTTAGTTATGTCGGTTCCAGATAGAAGCTCAATTTGATTGTCAGTTTGACAAATATTTATATTATTAAATTCTTCGAAATTTTTAAATTTTTCTACCTTTATCGGTTGTTCTACAAATAATTTTTGTTCCATATTAGAGTTGTTTATTACCTCCAATTGACTGTACCATTCTTCAGATGTATATATTCCTTCAGGTATTTCTAGAAAATCATTTATTTTTGTTGGCTTGATGTATATTTCGCCATTTTGGATATCGACCGGTAATGTAACCAACATTTTGGATCTTGCTGGTATCATATAGATTTTTGACATTAAATTGGGTTTAAGCAATAAGGGAATAGCTGCACTTTGAGTTTTTAATAGTTTATTCTTAAGATCTATTGAAGCATTTAATTTCGCTAATGTTTCTAATCCTATCAGGCCGTCAAAATAATTGTGAAATTTAAATAAAAGAAATGTAAACTGTTCGTTAGAATTGAATTCAGAGAATGCCGGAAATGTGATTTGTTTATTGAGTTCATGTGTACTCAAAACAGTGGTGATTTTAACAGTGTTAATATTTTCATGATATTGGGGATTAGTAAGTTCGGGGTCAATAAAATTAGCAGAGGCTCCTGTATCTATGAGAAACTTTAGTTGTCGACCAAAAGGTGAAGTCACATTTATGTAAGGGAGAAGATTGCTACCGTGTTGATTAATTTCTAGGAACCCGTATTGTTTTCCGAGGCATTGGAACGAAAATTTTTGTCATCAATTTCATTCTCATGTATTGTTTCATTTCCAGTGACCTGTGGAACTTCATCATTTTGAATTTCTTCAATTGTATAATGGTCCAAATTAGGTTGGTGGTCGTAGTATCCATCAGGTAACACATATGTGGGATATTCTTCCCCATAATTTTCCTGATTTTGTGAAAAACTATGTACTTCTCTTATAATGTATCTGGGATTTTGCATTAAATTGTTTCTTTGATAGGGTTGTTGGGATTGTACTGGTTTCGGAAGAGTTTTAGCATTACCGCTAGATATTTCCATTGGAATTGGACGTTGCTGTTGGTAATTGAAATGTGGTTTGGATGCAGAAATGTTTACTATAGGGTTATTGAATCTCTTTTCTTGCTGATTGGGAGACTGAAGATGGGGTATTTGCTGTAAGGGCCTTATTTGGGGTTGATAAGGTTGAGATGGTTTAAACTGAGGTAAGTATTGAGGAAAGGAACTATATGGCTGTGTAACTGGTTGGTATGGTTGGAGCCGTTGATTTTGTGGGGGTCGTTGTGTCAGTTTGGGGAATGGTAGTGGGTTTGGTAAAACAGGAGGTTTCGGGTTTGTATTTTTTAAATAGTATGCGTTTTGTTCCTTGATACAATAATTTAATGCCTCCACCAAGGTTTCAGGTCTCATGGCTCTGATTGTTGAGCCCAATGGTTCTTTTAATCCTATAAGAAATGTATTTAAACACATTTCTGAATACAGCGACTTTTTTGCATCTATTACAGCTATATGTTTTTCATGTATACGGATATGGTTTGTCATTGTTGACAACAACTCAATGATCTTTGAGTAAAATCTCTCAACAGTATCATTGTCTTGTCTCAATCCATGCAAATCTCGAATCAAAGATGATTCATTCCGCTTATCTGAATAGTGCAAAATTAAATTAGCTCGTATTTGCTCCCATTCCGTCGGAGTCCCGTACATATTTAACACTTCATTGGCCTGGCCAATGATTTTGTTTCTAATAGCTCGTAATATAATGATAGCATATGATGTGCCGTCTAACTGAGGTATAAGCTTCAAAATTTCCTCTACGTTATTTATAAAATCATACAGAGAACGGGGGTTACCGTCGAAATGTGGCAGATCTTTAACGGCATCTGGTATACGTAAGCCATTAAATATATTGTTAATATCTAAACTACTTAATTGACTACTACTTGTGTTCCTATTACCAACGTTTGTAACAACGTTAGCGTTTACGCTTGAGCTTGAACTATCTAAATTCATTTCGGAAAGATTTGGAAAACTGGTTTTTACTATTGCACTAAGTTTTGAAAGATTATTTGTCTCTAGGAACTCGCACCGATTCGATTCTAAAGTTGTAAAATTGTTTTGAAATTCGTCAAATCTATCTAAGGATGAACAATAAGGTTCTTGAATCTTATTTCTACTTATTCTATTTTTGGGCATAAGGATTATAAAGGATGAAGAAAGGAACGAATGTTAACCAATTAACAGACTTACATGCAAATGATTATAGTCATTATCATTCTCTAGCCGTAGGTTCCAGGAATTAAAGATTTGAAAACCACCAGGAGTCAGGATCTGCACACTTCTTGGACACGATAAACCTTCGTTATAATAACACTTGCATTAACGAGAATCACTTTCTCAAATAACGATTGCCGTCGTTACAAATGCACTTGCAATCACCAAGAGTCTTTGTACAGTCTTTAAATGTCCACACACTAACCGCAAGAATAACGATAAACCGTCGTTATTGGTATTGAATGTTCATTTAATATATCGCACTCCCGTATTCCGATTAATTTTAAAATGGATACACTTGTATCCTACCGACTGCGCCAATTAATATAACGTTCCTCCGGAGTTTCAAAAAAAAAAAAAGAAACAACTTTATTCCATTCTTTACAACCAACAAATGACAATGAATCTTCGATTTTATTCGCAATTTATAATAAGTCAACAAAGTATGAAAAACTGTGGGAACGGAAGCTTGAATTTGGTTCTCACACGGTTTTTCTTATGGTTTAATTTTACAAGTTGTGAAAAGCAAGCATGTTATCAAGAAAAGGTTTAGTGTTACAATAAATGAATTTTGAAAAGCAAGCACTTTAATTATTTTACAAAAAAGTATTAAGAGTAACATATGTATGTATAACATAACTTTGACAAAAGAGTATTATTAGTATGTATGTAACATATAACTTATTGATGTACACAATTTGATGTACATACTAATAATACTCTTTTGTCAAAGTTATGTTATACATACATATGTTACTCTTAATACTTTTTTGTAAAATAATTAAAGTGCTTGCTTTTCAAAATTCATTTATTGTAACACTAAACCTTTTCTTGATAACATGCTTGCTTTTCACAACTTGTAAAATTAAACCATAAGAAAAACCGTGTGAGAACCAAATTCAAGCTTCCGTTCCCACAGTTTTTCATACTTTGTTGACTTATTATAAATTGCGAATAAAATCGAAGATTCATTGTCATTTGTTGGTTGTAAAGAATGGAATAAAGTTGTTTCTTTTTTTTTTTTTGAAACTCCGGAGGAACGTTATATTAATTGGCGCAGTCGGTAGGATACAAGTGTATCCATTTTAAAATTAATCGGAATACGGGAGTGCGATATATTAAATGAACATTCAATACCAATAACGACGGTTTATCGTTATTCTTGCGGTTAGTGTGTGGACATTTAAAGACTGTACAAAGACTCTTGGTGATTGCAAGTGCATTTGTAACGACGGCAATCGTTATTTGAGAAAGTGATTCTCGTTAATGCAAGTGTTATTATAACGAAGGTTTATCGTGTCCAAGAAGTGTGCAGATCCTGACTCCTGGTGGTTTTCAAATCTTTAATTCCTGGAACCTACGGCTAGAGAATGATAATGACTATAATCATTTGCATGTAAGTCTGTTAATTGGTTAACATTCGTTCCTTTCTTCATCCTTTATAATCCTTATGCCCAAAAATAGAATAAGTAGAAATAAGATTCAAGAACCTTATTGTTCATCCTTAGATAGATTTGACGAATTTCAAAACAATTTTACAACTTTAGAATCGAATCGGTGCGAGTTCCTAGAGACAAATAATCTTTCAAAACTTAGTGCAATAGTAAAAACCAGTTTTCCAAATCTTTCCGAAATGAATTTAGATAGTTCAAGCTCAAGCGTAAACGCTAACGTTGTTACAAACGTTGGTAATAGGAACACAAGTAGTAGTCAATTAAGTAGTTTAGATATTAACAATATATTTAATGGCTTACGTATACCAGATGCCGTTAAAGATCTGCCACATTTCGACGGTAACCCCCGTTCTCTGTATGATTTTATAAATAACGTAGAGGAAATTTTGAAGCTTATACCTCAGTTAGACGGCACATCATATGCTATCATTATATTACGAGCTATTAGAAACAAAATCATTGGCCAGGCCAATGAAGTGTTAAATATGTACGGGACTCCGACGGAATGGGAGCAAATACGAGCTAATTTAATTTTGCACTATTCAGATAAGCGGAATGAATCATCTTTGATTCGAGATTTGCATGGATTGAGACAAGACAATGATACTGTTGAGAGATTTTACTCAAAGATCATTGAGTTGTTGTCAACAATGACAAACCATATCCGTATACATGAAAAACATATAGCTGTAATAGATGCAAAAAAGTCGCTGTATTCAGAAATGTGTTTAAATACATTTCTTATAGGATTAAAAGAACCATTGGGCTCAACAATCAGAGCCATGAGACCTGAAACCTTGGTGGAGGCATTAAATTATTGTATCAAGGAACAAAACGCATACTATTTAAAAAATACAAACCCGAAACCTCCTGTTTTACCAAACCCACTACCATTCCCCAAACTGACACAACGACCCCCACAAAATCAACGGCTCCAACCATACCAACCAGTTACACAGCCATATAGTTCCTTTCCTCAATACTTACCTCAGTTTAAACCATCTCAACCTTATCAACCCCAAATAAGGCCCTTACAGCAAATACCCCATCTTCAGTCTCCCAATCAGCAAGAAAAGAGATTCAATAACCCTATAGTAAACATTTCTGCATCCAAACCACATTTCAATTACCAACAGCAACGTCCAATTCCAATGGAAATATCTAGCGGTAATGCTAAAACTCTTCCGAAACCAGTACAATCCCAACAACCCTATCAAAGAAACAATTTAATGCAAAATCCCAGATACATTATAAGAGAAGTACATAGTTTTTCACAAAATCAGGAAAATTATGGGGAAGAATATCCCACATATGTGTTACCTGATGGATACTACGACCACCAACCTAATTTGGACCATTATACAATTGAAGAAATTCAAAATGATGAAGTTCCACAGGTCACTGGAAATGAAACAATACATGAGAATGAAATTGATGACAAAAATTTTCGTTCCAATGCCTCGGAAAACAATACGGGTTCCTAGAAATTAATCAACACGGTAGCAATCTTCTCCCTTACATAAATGTGACTTCACCTTTTGGTCGACAACTAAAGTTTCTCATAGATACAGGAGCCTCTGCTAATTTTATTGACCCCGAACTTACTAATCCCCAATATCATGAAAATATTAACACTGTTAAAATCACCACTGTTTTGAGTACACATGAACTCAATAAACAAATCACATTTCCGGCATTCTCTGAATTCAATTCTAACGAACAGTTTACATTTCTTTTATTTAAATTTCACAATTATTTTGACGGCCTGATAGGATTAGAAACATTAGCGAAATTAAATGCTTCAATAGATCTTAAGAATAAACTATTAAAAACTCAAAGTGCAGCTATTCCCTTATTGCTTAAACCCAATTTAATGTCAAAAATCTATATGATACCAGCAAGATCCAAAATGTTGGTTACATTACCGGTCGATATCCAAAATGGCGAAATATACATCAAGCCAACAAAAATAAATGATTTTCTAGAAATACCTGAAGGAATATATACATCTGAAGAATGGTACAGTCAATTGGAGGTAATAAACAACTCTAATATGGAACAAAAATTATTTGTAGAACAACCGATAAAGGTAGAAAAATTTAAAAATTTCGAAGAATTTAATAATATAAATATTTGTCAAACTGACAATCAAATTGAGCTTCTATCTGGAACCGACATAACTAAATTACTTCGGGTCGATCACCTTAATAATGAAGAAAAGAAATTGATTCTTAGACTGTGCAAAAATTTTGATGATATTTTCTTCATAGAAGGGCAGAAGTTATCATTTTCCAACGTAATTAAACATCGTATACAAACAAAAGACGACGTTCCAATATATACGAAGTCCTATCGATATCCAGAGATACATAAAACAGAGGTACAGTCTCAAATTCAAAACCTATTGCAGCAAGGTATAATAAGGCCTAGCTATTCCCCATGGAGTAGTCCCATATGGATCGTACCCAAAAAGCGAGACGCATCAGGTATTCAGAAATGGAGACTTGTTGTCGACTATCGTAAGGTTAACGAAAAAACGATAGACGATCGATATCCTTTACCTAATATAACGGAGATTCTCGATAAATTAGGGAAATGCATGTATTTCACTACGTTAGATCTGGCCTCCGGCTTTCACCAGATCGAGGTAGATCCCAGAGACATTCAAAAAACCGCATTCTCGGTTGATCATGGACACTATGAGTACATTCGAATGCCGTTTGGACTCAAAAATGCCCCATCAACCTTCCAGAGAATAATGGACAATATCTTACGTGATTTACAAGGCAAAATTTGCCTAGTATACATGGACGATATTATAGTTTTCTCAACCTCGCTGCAAGAGCATATCGAAAATTTGGCAAAGGTCTTCTCAAAATTACGTGCAGCCAATCTAAAAATTCAATTAGATAAGTCAGAATTTTTACGTAAAGAAGTAGAGTTTCTTGGTCATGTAGTTACACCAGATGGTGTTAAGCCCAATCCCAGTAAAATTCATGCAATAAAAAATTATCCGATACCCACTACTCAAAAGGAGATTAAGTCCTTCCTTGGCCTGCTAGGTTACTACAGAAAATTTATTAAAGATTTTTCAAATATAACAAAACCATTGACTGAATGCTTAAAGAAAGGAAGAAGCATAACCCTCAACGACCGTTATGTTAAATGTTTTGAACATTGTAAGGATATATTAAGTAACGATCCACTATTACAATACCCTGATTTTAGTAAGAGTTTTAATTTGACGACCGATGCTAGTAACGTTGCAATTGGTGCTGTTCTTAGTCAAGGCCCAATAGGATCTGACAAGCCAATTTGCTACGCCTCAAGAACTTTATCTCAAACAGAACAGAATTACAGCACAATAGAAAAGGAACTTTTGGCCATAATTTGGTCTACTAAATATTTCCGCCCGTATCTGTTTGGTCGAAAATTTAAGATTATAACTGACCATAAACCCCTCAACTGGTTATTTTCACTAAAAGAACCGAATTCAAAATTAGTCAGATGGCGGTTAAGGTTAGAGGAATTCGATTATGAAATAGTATATAAAAAGGGCACGGCCAATACAAATGCCGACGCACTCAGTCGTATCGAACTTAATCTTAATGAATCATCTACTGATACAAATTCTCTTGCAAATTCCAATATATCCTTACACAATAACGCTAATGATTTAGAAAACAGTTTAAGCTTGTCTACCATTCACTCTGCACATGAAAATCTCGACGACGGAATATATATTTCAGAAAGACCCCTCAACGAGTTTACGGAACAGTTGGTTTTGATTAAAACAAACTGCATTGTTAAGCCTTCCATGATTTATAATATCCTTTTCGAAACAAAACGTAGACGTATATTTAGGCAACCTGATCTCCATAACGAAAAAATAATTGTATCAATCCTCAAAGAATATCTAAACCCCCATAAATTAACAGCCATTTACACAGACGATGATACTTTCAGAATAGTTCAAGAAGTATACTCCAAATACTTCGCCAATAGTAAAGTGTTTAAATTAATACGATGTATGGAAAAACTAAACGATATTACTAATACAGATCAACAGGACGCCCTTATAAATAAGTATCACATAGATAGCAACCACCGCGGCATTAATGAAACCTGTAATCACCTCCGCAGAACATCTTATTTCCCGAAAATGAAAGAGAAAATAACTAAAGTCATTAACAACTGTGAGAAATGCAAATTATATAAGTACGATAGACATCCCCCGAAAATAAAATATGAACTTTCTGAAATTCCAAATAAGCCTCTCGATATTCTGCACATAGATGTTTACAGTATTCACAATATACAAATACTTACAATAATCGACAAATTTTCAAAGTTCGCTTCTGCTTTTATCTTAACTGCCCGTAATAGTATCAATATAATCAGTTCTTTAAGGCAATTCTTTTCCCAACACGGTACACCCAAAAAAATTGTATGCAATTCAGCCGCTGAATTCACTTCAAACTTATTTAAAGAGTTTTGTGATCAATACCAGATTCAGTTACATATAACCTCTCCTCAAAACTCTACAGGCAATTCTCCTGTCGAGAGATTTCATTCAACATTGACTGAAATTTATAGAATAATTTACGACAAAAATAATAGACAAATACCGGCAGACATACTGAACGAAGCATTGACTACATATAACAATTCAATACATTCGGTTACAAATTTGACACCTTTCGAACTCATAACAGGAAGAACATATAAATTTAGGAAATCAATACAGCATGTCTCTGAGCACGATTATATAAATAAATTAAGATCTTATCAAGACAAACTATATAGCGAAATAACAACCAAGCTTGAAAAGCATAATAGATCAATCATTGATAGACTAAATAGGAATCGTGAAGAACCACCCAACTTTAGTATAGATGATATAGTATATGAATATAATAATAGAAGAAATAAAATAGCTCCTAAAGCAAAGAAGTTACAGGTAGTCACTAACAATAAAGTCACTGTACTAACTAAAAATAATAGGAAAGCTCATAAAAATAAATTACTAAAAAAACGCAAATTTCAGGTTAGCACAGGCCATGAGTCAACGAATCGAAATTCAAGACCTCTCGAAGAGTCAAGGTCTTCTTCCCATGAAATTAGGCCCGGTACGGTTAATTGATACACATACAAAATTCATACACATTATAAATTTGACAGCTTATGAAGAAAATGTTAGCAATATCAAAAGATCTGTAGAACTTATTAATAAAAATAAAAACATTGGTCCAATGAAAGAAGTCACAAATATGAAATTTAGGGAATTAGAAAATAAATTTCTAACACTTCTTCCTCGATATCGAAATAAAAGAGGGTTTATCAACGGAATAGGATCGCTAATTAAGAGTATCACAGGGAACATGGACGACAATGACGCTGTACAAATAAATAATGACATTAAACTATTACAATCTAATCAACAGGACATGAACAAAGAAATGACAAAACAGGTCCAGATTAATAACAAAATGATAGAAAGGTTTAGTAACATAACCGAACATATAAATTCACAACAGAAGGATTTGGAAGATTATTTAACAAAGTACCAATTAGCATTGTCCCAGAGAATTCGTACCGATCAAGAAAACTTTCAATATATGCAATATGTTTATCAAACTAACTACAACATTGAAATACTAACGAACCATTTACAAGAAATCGCTGAATCTATAACTCTTGCAAAACTTAATATAGTCCCTAAACAAATTTTAAATCCGAATGAATTAGAATTTATACATAAACATATCGCAAATCAGAAAATAAAGTTCTCTTCGGATGAACAAATATACGAATTCTTGAGTCTACAGGCCTACTATAACCATACAAATATCATATTTAATATTAAATTACCAATCCTGTTCGAAGAATCCTTCACCTTGTACCATTTAATCAAATTACCTATAAACAAAACCCTTACAATTAATATAACCAAACCCTATGTCCTAATAAACGACCGTTATATCCAATTGATTGACGAACCATGTTTAATGATTGAACAAGTTTTCTACTGCACAAAAGGAAACCTAAAGAATATCACAACGGAGAAGTGCATTTCAAACATAATCAAAAACAAAAGAGCCACCTGTTTCTTAACGGAAGACCTGAACCAAGCCAACATCATGCAACCAGAAGAAAATTATATACTTTTAGTAAACTCTCCCAATATAGAAATGTCCTCCACGTGTGGAATCGAAACCAAGTTAATATCAGGAACACTTTTACTGCACTACGAAGAATGTGATGTAACCCTAAACAACGTGGTATATAAGGGCAACACAAACTTATTTTGGGATAGAATACAAATTATATCCTCAATATTCACTAATATAAGTTCATATTATCCTATAGATCGATTAAACACCAGTAGACTAACCCCGGACAACTTTACTAACACAGAAGTTATTACCCTGGCAGAAACCACTAAACAACAACAAAATCATTCACTTTCAATGTGTGTTGTAGTAACTATGATCCTGCTAATTTTGTACCTGATCAACTATACAAAGAAATGTCGCCAGAATCATGCAGCCTCCAGTCAACAAACAGATGATATAAATTTAGAAGCTCCAGCTCATGATAAGTCTTCAAGTAACAGCCTTTCATGGCCATCGCTTCATCTTAAGCGGGAGGAGTTATGTACATCAAATTGTGTACATCAATAAGTTATATGTTACATACATACTAATAATACTCTTTTGTCAAAGTTATGTTATACATACATATGTTACTCTTAATACTTTTTTGTAAAATAATTAAAGTGCTTGCTTTTCAAAATTCATTTATTGTAACACTAAACCTTTTCTTGATAACATGCTTGCTTTTCACAACTTGTAAAATTAAACCATAAGAAAAACCGTGTGAGAACCAAATTCAAGCTTCCGTTCCCACAGTTTTTCATACTTTGTTGACTTATTATAAATTGCGAATAAAATCGAAGATTCATTGTCATTTGTTGGTTGTAAAGAATGGAATAAAGTTGTTTTTTTTTTTTTTGAAACTCCGGAGGAACGTTATATTAATTCGCGCGTTTTTTTTTTTCAGATATCCACAGAAGAGAGCATTCTGATTTTGTGGGGAACTTCAAGCGTAAAGATGGTAGCCTAAATGAATAAGGTGAAGGGAATTGAATTGAATTGACATATTGATTACCACTGCCTTCAGGCTGCTGATACCTTCTCACGCATGGTAGGTAAATGTGCCTGAGCCTCTGGTTGTCGATCCATACTTGGTAATTCTACTTTATGATTGCGATACATCATTTTTAATGGAATGCAGATGGTTATGAAATTTGTTCTTTTCGACCTACGTGCTCAGGATCAAACTCCTTGCATTGTTTCTTACTCTAGTCCGGAGAATGTGGTTCTAGTCTTACATGTATATCGGTTAAATGTGTGCATCCTTTTTCGTGTGGTCCTTATTTCGTGAAATTTCTTATTTGTTTCTAAGCAGATGTTGGCTAACATTAATTGCTGTAGTCTAAACACTTCAAAGAATCTTACGAGTTGGCCACGCATAATCGTACTGCCAGTCCAAATATATTCTGGAAAAATAACAAAACTGATTGACGAACTGGATAATACGAGTAGCTGCACTCGTTCAGCACTTGCACATATTTGAAATGTGACAATATTTCTAGTCAATTTCGAATGTGTGGCATTTCGGAATACATATATTCGTAACTTCATGTCCACCAGCCTTTTAGTGAATTAAAAAATCAGGAGATTACAAAACCTTTTCACATTCAAGATGAATTATTCCTCTCAGTTTATTACCACGAAATGTCCAACGTCATACTTTAGTTGTACCTTCTAACCATATAAGGACAAAGTTTCAGCCCTGAAAAGTGTTTCAAAAATCTAGGAGAAAACCCTTTTCCTTAATGGTGAAATAATGAAACCAAATTCATTTGTGTAAGGACATCTCCCAGCGTTACAGCTGCTAATTGCTTTAAAATAAGCGCCAGTGGCGGTACTCATAATAAAACTGCAAAATTGTTTCTTCATTTATCGAGACCGAAAATCCATTAACAATTCCAGGAACGTTTTGTCAATAGTCAGAGTTTTAGCAACTCTATATTCAGTAGTCGGTCAGACTATTAGACAGATGCAAAGACACAAAGCCACACAGACGAATACTATGCTTTCAATGGAATGTGCATCCTGAATGAGGTACCATTCAAAGCTAAGAAATAATTCCAAACCTAATTGCAGTGCAATTAGGCGAGGCAGACTACAGAAATAGACGTCCGTCACCATTATCATCATAGTTACCATCGCCGACGCTGTCGCCTCCACAAAGTACATCCAAGTACATAGTAGAAGTAGGTACCGGAAATCTCTTCTTCGCCTGAAAATGTTTTCTAATTAGGGATACAAGTATGGGTGTATACTGTATACGCAAGAAGATATATGTAGTTGGGTTGCAATTTTGCATCCTAACCCCATCTACCTGTACAATTAAGACAATGTCAGGCAAGTGCAAATTAAATATCTTCAACGTCCTACTCAACTCAGCCGTTTAGCTATTTTGTAGATGATTTGACGTAAAACTAAGGAGACCAAGGGATTCATTTTTTTAAAACTTTTACGAGATCTATATATTTAAAATAGTCGTGACTAATGGTGAGTTTTTCCATTTTTTTTTTTTCTTTTTTTTATCTTTTTCCAGTGCCACATTCTACGGGCATCAAGAAGTACGTGGTATGGTGCTTGATTTGTGGAGGATTCTCATGCCTTTTAGGGGTTCTATTCTTGGGGGTCTACTTTCTGCTGCACTCTTACACCATTACAGTGGGGAATTTCGAGACCGTACCCACATTTGTACCTGCAACTTTGGTAAGTAAAAATTCAAATAATTTTTAATTAGATGTTGTTTGGGATGTTTTACTCATAGGATAGTTGATTGCAGGGCAAATGAGGCGTATTTGTGTAAGAAAGGAGAAGATTTTTGAATCTATTTACGAGTATACACTTGTGAATTAAAGCAATACGTATACATTAAAACTGTATGCCTCTTTGAATGACATCAACTACTTTGTTTTGTGCTTTTCTGTTTAGAAAAGGCAAGGATTTGGTCAATTACATTGATTTTGCGCGTTTTAAACTATGCACTTGATGGAGCACTTCTGGAATTCTTCACATCAATATTCAAGCCGGATAGTCATGGATATTGACCTCCCATGGGAAAAGCTACAGCCATTTTGCGGATTTGGAAAAACTGCACAATAGTGCAGTTCAAGCTAATGCTTGAAATAGAGACCATATAACCCAGGGCATCAGATGAATTCTTCTTTCCAAAGGCTGCTCTGCTACTGTTCTTCTCCTGCGACATTTTTACTGAGATATCATATGAGGAATTGTCACTGAGGCTAAATAGCGTTATGATGACGAGCATGTGTAAGTAAATAATTTTAATAATGAGACACGACACCAATCCAACCAACCAATATTCCATCATCTTGGTTTATATTACTTACTTAAGGTGGCGCTACAATCCGACCGTACGTCTCCAGTCAGCTCGATTTTTAGCCAGCTGCCTCCAGTTTCGCACGCTAAGTTGGCTAAGGTCCCTTTTCACTTGCGTGCACCACCTAAGTCGCGGTCTTCCTCTACTGCGTTTTCCCACGGGGGCAGATTCGAAGACTTTTCGGATCGGAGCAGTGGTGCCCATCTGCTCTACATGACCGAGCGATCTCAATCGTTATATCTTCACTCTTCTGGCTAAGTCCATGTCGTTGTACAGCCCATACAGTTCGTCGTTGTATCTCCTCCTCTATTCACCATCTATGCAGACGGGACTGAAAATCACCTGAAGAATTTTCCTCCCAAAGCAGCCAAGAGTACCCTCATCCATTTTTGATAAAGTCCATGCCTCTGCGCCATAGAGCAGGACTGGGTTTTATATAGGGTCACATTTGTTGTTCGAGAGAGGACTTTGCTAGTCAATTGCCTTCTTAGCCCTAAGAAGCAGCGATTGGCAAGAGTTATTCTTTGTTTGATCTCAGCGCTGGTATCGTTGTCTAAATTGATAGCGGACCCTAGGTAGACAAAGTCCTTAACTATCTCAAAGTTATATCTGTCGAGGGTGGCGTTCTGTCTGAGACACCTGTGTCCTTTCTGGCTGCTAGCATATACTTGGTCACTCGCGAAAGCGCCACTGACATCACGCTGCTTTTTTCCAATTCTGTCAATATTATGGGCGCATGCGAGTAATTGGGCGAACTTTTAAAAGATTGTGCCTCTTGTATTAGCGCGTGAGTTTTGCACAATTCTTTTAAGAATGATGTCAAAGAAATCGCCTGACAGCGCGTCGCTTTATCTAAATCCTTTTTTGACATCAAAGGTTTCGGTGAGTTGTTTAATGGCCTTAATGGACCAGTGTGTATTCTCCAACGTCATGCTAAATCGTTCAACACTAACGATGCTGTCATACGCGGCCTTAAAATCGGTGAACAGGTGGTGTGTATCGATTCGGAGCTCATGGGTTTTTTTTTAAGATCTGGCGTATTATGAATATTTGGTTGATTGTGAACTTTCTTGGACTAAAACCACACTGATATGGGCCAATCAGGTTGTAGACCAACGCCTTCAGGCGTTCACACAACACGTCAGAGATGGTTAGTTCAGAGGGTAGCCTTTTTTTGAGGATCGGACACACAATATTTTACAGATGAGCTGGTGTATGGTCCTTACCAAGTCATCGTCGGCCAGCCAACAGTCCAGCAGCTTTTTTGGAGCTAAGCTTATATATGACTATCTTCACTTCATCTAGGTCATTCGAACGGAATCGTTGGTCTACCTCGTTCAGGTTGAAAGGTCAAAATTACTGACAGCGATGTTTGATTCGTTATCGCCGTTAAAACAGTCTACAGAAATGCTCTTTCAAAATCCTCAGCATTGACTGTGACCCTACTACGTTGTTCTCTTGTTCGTCTCTACAGGCATCGGTTTGGGATTTGTATCTGTGACATGTTTTTTTTTACGCTTTTGGTAAATCTTCAGAATCTCAGACAAGCCAGTGTTCCTCTCTCCTCTTCTGCTGGTAGAGCTCGTGATCAGCTCTAGTTCTTCTATGCAGTGTCGCTTTTTATGCTTCTTGCTTAGCTGCATGTGCTTGCCGGTACTCGTCGTCAAACCAGGGGTTTCGTTGTGGTGGACGAGTGAAATCCAGCACATCAGAGGCGGTATCTTTGATGGCTTTTTGGCAATACTGCCATTGGTCTTCGATACTTGTTGCTGGCGGCATTAACCTCTTCAACCGAAAAAGGATTTGGCGATCTCTTGCGATTGTAGCCGTCCGACGTCAAATTTCTTCACAATATTAGGCTGTCTTTCCGATATTCGGGAAATTCGCAAAAGTACCTTGGCTACAATAAGGTAGTAATCCGAGTCGATTTTGACCCCTCGGAACGTTCGGGTATCCATAAAACTGAAGGAGTGCCTTGCGTCGATCGCAATGTGGTCAATCTGGTTGATCGATCAGGAGTTCTAGAGGTCCCTTTATGAATATCAAAATGCGGGAACCGCGTGCTAGCTACAACAATGTTTCACCCTGCCGCAAAGTCGATTAGTCTCAATACGTTATCGGAAGTGGTGTCATGGACACAGTACTACCAAAGATGCCCTCTCTTTGTAACTTTGCGTTAAAGTCGCCGAGGACAATTTTAATGTTATACCTAGGGCACTGCTCGTAAGTCTTGTCCAAGAGCTGGTAGAAGCTATCTTTAGTGTCGTCGTGTTTCTCCTCTATGCTCACATACAACGCTAATGTTGGCAAATTTAGCCTTAATATGGATTGTTACGAGGCGCTCGTCTACATGCCGGAAACTCAAGACATGTTACCTCAGTCTGCCTCCAACAACAAACCCGCATTCAAATAGGCGCTGCTTTTGCCATCGGAAACGATCACCGTAGTAGATGTCGGAGTTGTTCATCCTTCTTTTGTCCGGACCAATCCCATCGCATTTCTTGGATGGCGGTAATATCCGCTTTCCAGCAATCCATGGCCTCCACTTGTTGTTCGGCTGCTCGTGGACTATTAAGAGCTCTAACATTCCACATGCAGATCCGAAATTCGTTGTCCTTGTTACGTTTGTAGAGGTTGTCAACAGTAGATCCGTCC
The DNA here is from genome assembly GCA_963966105.1 of Volucella zonaria. Lineage (NCBI taxonomy): Eukaryota > Metazoa > Arthropoda > Insecta > Diptera > Syrphidae > Volucella > Volucella zonaria. The sequence goes on from OZ014534.1 coordinate 58,735,014, forward strand.
GTATCCAAGGTTTGTTGTTGCTTCGTAACTTTTTTTTTTGCTTGGACGGGCACTTACCTCGGCGGCACAACCTCCAAACTGGCCGGTCAGTTCCATTTTAAATACCCCTAGGACGAGGGGTCGGTTAGACCGAAGCCAGTAACCCGTTTGGGCATGTGAGCGCTTCCGTTGGTCAATTAAGGGCTCATCCTCCACTATCTCTTCCAAGACCCTGACTTATTCTCGGAAATTCCGGAGTAGCCCGGATAAGGTCTCATTTGTTTTATTCCGGGATTTTACTTCCCCGTTGATTCCATCTGGGAAATTCATCCGTTTCCGTCCCGTTTATAGTGCTGCTATTTTTGTCTGCTGGTCAGCCCTCACACTTATAAGTTTGGCAAGTCGAATCCGGATAGATATCGACCAGTTACAGCACTGAGTATCGCCAGGTTGATACCTCTCAGTGCCTACCCTATTTCTGAATTAAAAGAACCCTAACTAAACAGAGCCTCTATTGCTTTTTGAACGGGAAGAGACCGGTGGACAGTTCTTATATTTTAAAAGACCTCGTTTTGTTTGCTGTCATTCGAAAAATGTTCATTTCCATCACTTTTTCTTAAGGTTTCTCATACATCGCGCGGCACTGCGATGCTTCTGTTAAAGTAAACTGTGATTTTTAAGAGCAATATTACTTTTTTATAAAACAAGAACATTAAGGTGAATAGGTCATGACATTACGAGCACGTTTTGAAGACGATTTCTAGCATGTGGCTTCACCGTCTGTGTTTATCAAAACACATCTCATCGGTCCTTTTTAGGGCACTATTTTGAGCATTTGGGACTTTATCTCACCAATAATAGTGGTTTCTAAGGCCTGAATAGTTTGCGGCTTGTTAGCATTCACCAAGGATGTTGTTAGCGGCTAATTCAATGGTTCATTCCGCGATATAATATTGTCGTTGAGTCGTAGCGCCATCCTACTCGAAGCACATATGGTCCACATCAATGTTTTCAAAGAGGTAATCGCTGATCATTGATTATTGTATATTGACTACAACGCGAGCAGCAACTTAATTTTTAGAAAAATAACGACCTGTGATGATGTGGGTGTAGTTGAGTCGCATGAGTTTCTTCTGGATTTGCCCTATTCCAGAAATGAGAATATTGCTCGTCCAGATTGAGCTTAGAGTGAGCCTCGTCACTAAACGCGATTCTTCATTAAAAATAAAGCTCAACTTCAAACTCCTTAAGAATCCAATCAGCGAACTTCAGTCGCAAGCCATGCTCTCGGGAATTCAGTACCTGTATCAGCTAGAACGTCGTCGTTGTGTACGCTGAGTAGGCGAGCAGAAGCTATAATACGCCGAATTGACTATTCCGGATCATCCGTCACACTTTCACTGGCATAGGGTAGAGTTTGTTCTGTACGCACATAACGTCGACGCATTGTTGTCTTTGCGTTATATAGAATATATGCGTTACGTTTCGCGAATTGAAGACGAATTTTCAAACCAATTTTACACAATATAGAAGTGGTGAATGTCTAATATCAAAAGATAACATAAGTGTCAAGGAACTGTCAAAAAGACAGCATAGTTTGAAAATTATCTCTATTGGAAAATCTTTGTGAACAGATGAAATTCAAACTGCATTTTTCTGATACGGGATTTCGGAGTTTCATCTAAGACATCCCCACCATACCTTTAAAAATGGAAGAAGATTACGGCAGTCGAAATGTGTTCTGATGGTTCTTTTGATGAACTTGTGTACACTTAATTAATTCTTCTGCTTATTGAAGGATTCTTCAACGGTGACGATTTTCTCGTCAATGAACAGAATTTCTCGATGAGCTTCCTTGCCGTACCGGCTGAGCAGAGCTTTAGATGTTTGCTTGCATCTTTGCTTCTATGAGTATGCGAGTAATTGGTCCAGTATGTCGTTTATGTAAACTGTGTTCTAAGCCTTTCTTGGGTATATTACTTAATTCGTGCGGTTTTTTTTTCAAAATTTGAACGTTTATTTAAGAAAAACATGTACAGCCCATCTGAAGCTATGACATTTTCCCATCTTTCTGGCAATTTGTGGATCCCATCCCAAAAGAACTGCGCCGGCTTGGCAGCCAAGAATGAATGAATCAAGCCAATTTTTGATATTCTGCTCTGATGTGAACCGTATTTCAGTGAGGGCGGTCTGCATCGACCGGAACAAATGGTAGTCAGAAGGGGCAAGGTCTGGGCTATAAGGCGGGTGGGGTAAGACTTCCCATCCACTGTTTTCCAAATAGTTCTTAACCGGAATAGCAACGTGGGGCCGAGCGAAATTATTGCCTCGTGTCTGATCGCATATTCCGGGCGTTTTTCGGCCACTGCTCTCTTCAAACGGATTAATTGTGTTCGGTAGCGTTGTCCATTGATGGTTTCACCCGGTTTTAGCAGCTCATAATACAGCACACCCATCTGATCCCACCAAATACAGAGCATTACCTTCGCGCCATGGATATTCGGCTTTGTCGTTGATTTGGCTGGTTGGCCGGGTTTCACATATGATTTTTTGCGCTTGGGGTTGTCGTAATGGATCCATTTTTCATCACCAGTAACAATCCGATGTAAAAATGACTTCTTTTTGTGGCGTTCCAGCAGCATTTCGGACATGCAAAACCGCCTTTCGACGTCTCTCGGTTTGAGTTCATGTGGAACCCAATTTCCTTGCTTTTGAATATATCCAGCTGCTTTTAAACGTATTGAAATGGCTGCTTGAGTGACACCCAAAGATTCTTCGAGCTCTTCTTGTGTTTGGCAACAATCTTCATTGAGTAATGCTTCCAGTTCTTCATCTTGAAACTTTTTTGGCTGCCCAGGACGTTCATTGTCTTCCAAGCCAAAATCACCATTTTTAAATCGTGCAAACCACTTTTGGCACGTTCGCTCAGCTAGCGCATGTTCACCATAAACTTCCACCAAAATACGATGTCTTTCGGCAGCAGTTTTCTTCATATTAAAGTAATGAAGAAGAACTCCCCGCAAAAACACTTTTTCAGGCACAAAGTTCGACATATTTGAGTGAAAAAAAATTATTGTTGTCTACGCTTTGAATGAATGACATACAATGGCAGTAGCTTTCCAACGCATGTTCCAATGGAATAATACAAGTTACGCTATCTCTTAGCAAACCACACGAATTAAATTATACGAGTAGATTTCAAACTGGTTTGAAGCGGCCGCTAGATGCGAAAGATCATGCCCTCTTTTATGTTTCATTTATGAACAACACTATTTTCGATGTCACTCTGAAACCAACATATTTTACGCGGCAATATTGCTTATGGCGATTGAGATGCCTAGGTCATAAAGGGCGCACGGATACTAGTGCTCTCAACCGAGTGATCATCGATTCCACCCCAGCTGGGCAATGCAGTTCGAAAGACCTTACTTAAGATGGCGCAGGCAATTGGAAGGGTATCTCAACCAATTTGGGGTGTCTAACTGCAGACAGCCAGCTGAAGAGGCATGTTTGTTGAGGCCTATGACCGGCCCAGCCTGTAAGCCTATAAGATACGAATTCTAATCGCAATTTTCTTGATAATTAATAGCAGGTCTAAGTACGATATTTCACTTTTTCCCACTTCGGCACGATGAGTCCTTGTGGGGTTTGTGGTTTCGAAAAAACGGTTTTGAAGATATTTGGTCTCAGGACTACTGATCCATTAATCCTTATCTTCTAGCGGGCATCATCCTGTCAAGTCGATTCTCATGATAGCATAAGAATGTTCCGGATGAATCCAGAACGTTATTCTGCTGTTTTAATAGGAAATCTTACACGAAATTTGAAGTCAACAGGCTTCGAATATTACCTTGGTGTACTCCCACCTAAACTTCGAGTTCTCCGGTTATTCCCGCCGTGCACTTCCCACTGCTTTTGATTTTATCCTACATATCGTGTAACATACAATATTTATGAATTATTTTCGTAACTTTAAAAACAATGTTTTCTTATATTAAGAATATTAATTAATTCAATTCAATTTAATTAAATTAAACATACATAAATTCATGTTATCGAAGTGGCAAGAAATAACAGTGATGGCTCTTTGTCGGCTTAGTAAAAAAGAAAAAGAATTAGTATGCTAGGTATACACATACTATTAAGGTATATTGAGGCATCGCCAGTTACGGAACGCCGTTTCTTAGAGTCTACCAGACGGTGCCATCTTTCGTGGGGTATTAATCTCTAAGCCTGTTCCGCTGGCGTTTTCAACAGGTTGTTGCGAGTATTTCTTGGTTTCGCACTCCCAACGTCTTTTTTAATATTCTAAATTGCATTGAGATCTGGAGATTGAGTAGCCCATCCCATGACCTCAATCCCATTCATCCGAAATCATTACTTAACTGTTGTGCTCGTATGTTTCGTGTCGTTGTCCTGCTGCGGGGCCTACTATATTTAAGGGCCTTTCATCTTCGGCAAGATGTTTTGCAGCATATTCACGTACGAGTGGTGGTTCATTTAATTTTAATTCAATAGTATAATGGACCAACATCAATTAGGAAAAGCATCGCCAAACTATGATACTGGATCCTACATATTTTATTGTTTTTGTGGTGAATCTGGGATGATGTTTTGTACTAGGTGGATGCCTTTTTTTTATTAATCTCGCACGCTCAAGGGGTTTTTAGCATTTTTAGAATGATTGCACACAGGACTGGGAAAGGAAAAGTCTTGCTTGTTTTTAAATTTTAATGACTAGGAAATAAAGAGCTCGGCAGGACATTCCATAAGCGAGGAAAGATTCACGATATTTCAGAGTACGTCCGAAAGTGGGATTGAGTGTAAACTGATGAGCATTCACAGCGAATTTGAAGGGACTGAATGGTTTCAGTAATTTCAATGGAGAGAGGAGGCATTACCATACGTCGGCGTTCAAGGGTGTCAATTGACTGACTGATATTGTTTTATCACACGGTTTTGAATGCTATCTAGCAGGTGCAGAGATGTTTTAGGATCACCTGACCAGATGTGGGCATTGTACTCCAATTTGGGGCGGATTGTCTTATACAAGGTGACCCAATTTTGTTTTTGAATTATCTTTATTTCTGTTAAGTGGAAAAGATGATATCCGCCAAGTGGCTGCCGCCAGTGTTGATACACATTTGTGCCCGTTTTATCGCATTTTCCAAGACTTTCCGTAAGATTTCCGGTGATAACAATACTTAAGGGCTGGGATTGTCTAAGGCTTGTTGCCATAAACCCGCGACTTCAAGTAGCCCCAAAGAAAGAAGTTTGGGATGGTTAAATCGGGCGATCTTGCTGGTCAAGCCAAATCGCCAAAACGGGAGATTATGCGACCAGGAAACGCTTCCTTCACAATGTGCTGTTCATCAAGTCCCGCTCATCCAATTCCGGCAGGACGAAGTCGTTTATCATGGCCCTGTAGCGTTTGCCAGTAACAGCGACCATATTGCCGATGGGGTCCTCAACAAAATACGACCCAATCTGGCTCGTCGTGTATCGCACGCAGATTTTCAGTGCCTCAGAAACGAAGATTTTGCTTATTGACGTAACCGCTTAAGTGGAAATGCGCTTCGTCGCTCATGATGATTTTCGACATAAAATCGTCCTCTTCGTTGTTGAACCTGTTTTATTACATTTTATTTTATTGTTTTATATTTCCTGTCCATTTCAATGTATGTGTGTAGTCATTGTGGTGACAATCTTTCTGCTGAAGGAGATTTCGCTATATGCATGAGGTGCAACCGTAAACTTCACTTTGAGTGCACTACGGTTACTGAGAAATCGTGGAGAACCATGGGCGCAAGAAGGGAGGCATGGAAATGCCAAGTCTGCAGAAGCGGAGGAGATGGTCAAAGTACTGCGGCTACAACCAATGTGATAGTGGCTTTATCACCAACACCAGTAGCACAATCTGCTAAAAGAGTGCGTGCTGCCAACAGTCCCGATAACACACATACCAATGCTGATAACAACTTAGCTGTCTTAGCGGAGATTAAACTCTTAAGAGCTGAAATGAAAGAGATTACGGCAAGTTTCGGTTTCTTAAGTGCAAAATACGATGAACTAAACACAAACATGGTAAAAAAACAACAATCTAATGGAAAGCATCACTAAAGAATTAAACGAATTAAGAGAAAACAACAGGAAAAAAGATGAAATAATAGAAAACATGCAATCACAGATCAACTCTCTGGAACAACAAATGATCAAAAACAATGTTGATATTAGAAATATACCTCCCACAACACACGAAAACCTAGTGGAAATTGTAAAAGGAATAGGCAAAACTATCAATCACGAAATACAGGACAATGACATAACCGATATATACAGAACAAAAGCAAAAAACCCGGACAAATCAATAATAATTGCATCCTTTGCTTCTAGCATATGCAAAACACAATTTATCAAAAAAGCGCGCGCCTTTCGATCTCTCAGACTGAAATCAATACTCCAAAACACCACCAATAACACCAATGCAGGTGTATCAATTCGCGATGCCACTGTGTACGTCAGTAATCAGCTGATGAAACAAAATAAACACTTACTGTGGTTGGCAAAAGAAAAAGCAAAATCCGAAAATTGGCGATTTGTGTGGTAGAGTGCGGGAAAAGTGTTGGCAAGAAGAACTGAGAGCACGATGCCGATGCTGATAAGCAATGTAAATGATATAAACAAAATAACACACATACAATAATTTCACATTGTGTGTATTGAATTGCGAAATGCAGAAATATTCTTATCAAAATGGAAAAGACAAATGAAAACAATCATTTACGAGGGCGGGTCAATAAGTTCGTGACTTTTGGATTAAAACACAGATTTTTTGATAAAAAAATAATTTTATTTTTCAACGTAGTCTCCCTTGAGCTCTATACACTTTGTCCAACGCTTCTCCAATTTTTTTTATCCCTTCCAAAAAAAATGATTTGTCGAGGTCCTCAAAATAGGCCTTTGTTTGCGAGATGACTTCATCATTGGAGTCAAATCTATTTCCACCAAGCCATTTCTTCAGGTTTGGGAACAAGAAGTAGTCGCTCGGAGCCAAATCTGGAGACTAGGGTGGATGAGGGAGCAATTCATAGCCCAATTCATGGATTTTTGCCATGGCAACTGCACATGTGTGCACCCTTGCATTGTCTTGGTGGAAAAGAACTTTTTTCTTGGCCAAATGAGGTCGTTTTTTTTTCAAATCGTCATTGAATCGGTCCAATAAGTTGGCATAATATTCCCCATTGATTGTTCTTCCCTTTTGAAGGTAGTCAATGTGGATTATCCGCGTGCATCCCAAAAAACAGTCGCCATAACTTTATTGGCTGACAAACCCACCTTGGCCTTCTTTGGCGCCGATTCACCCTTAGAAACCCACTGTTTTGACTGTTGTTTGTTGTGATGGATCCATATTTCGTCCACGGTTACAAAACAGCGCAAAAACTCCTCCATATTGCGATTAAACAACGCCAAACCTTCCTGTGAAGTTGTTACACGATTGCGTTTGTGGTCGACTGTGAGCAAACGCGGCACCCATCTTGCGGAAAGCTTTCTCATGCCCAAGTGATCATTCAAAATTGAAACCACTGAGCCATGCGAGATCCCTACGGCTTCCACAATCTCTCGCACTTTCAATTTTCGGTCGGCCAACACCATATCGTGAATTTTTTCGATTGTTTCGGGTGTAGAAACCTCAACTGGGCGTCCAGGACGTTCGGCATCTTCAGTGCTTGTACGGCCACAACGAAATTCAGTAAACCACTTTTTTACCATTGAAATCGATGGTGCAGAGTCCCCATAGTATTTATCAAGCTTAGCCTTGGTCTCGGTAATGGTTTTTTTTCGCAAGAAATAATGCTTAATAAGCACACGAAATTCACTTTTTTCCATTTTCTCCTCAAATTAGTGAGTAGTCTGATAAAAATAGCTGTCAAACACAAACTAACTGACGCAGCAAGTTTAAATTTTGACAGGAGTCAACTGACAAATGCCTGTTGACAGGAGCAGTGTTGCTGTTTCAGTAAAGAGGTCAGAAATTCAAAAAGTCACGGACCCGCCCTCGTACATGTGGACTTAGATTGTAAGGTACGAGTAGTACTTGGTTTTAGCGGCATAAACTTACGTAAATGAATTGAAAAAAACAAATTTTTGCTATCTACACCATAATATTAGATCAATGAGAAGAAATTGGAATGCGTTCTGTATAAATATAAATGAACTACTAAATTTTTTAAAAATTATTATTCTTGTGGAAATAAACATTAAAAAAGATGAAAACAAATTTTATAAGCTTGAGGGCTTCACAGCTGAATTTTACAATAGAAATCAGCAAAGAGGTGGTGGAGTTGTCATATTTATAAAAGAGGGGATAAAATATGATCTTATAGAGTTTGATAGTGTATCTTACGAATGTCTGCAAATAAGAATACCGAGCGAAAATAAGTACGTTTGTGGAATTTATAGACCTCCTGGTTCTAGTGTAGCAAATTTTAACAAGGAGTTTGAATATAGTCTCTCCCTAATTGATAAGAAGGATAATATCGTCATCATGGGTGATATTAATATAAACGTTTGCGATTATGACAAAAATCATGTAAAAGACTATCTTGAGATCCTGGCTTTGAATGGTTTGACTAATGTAATTAAAGTGAATACTAGAGTAGATCTAAATAGAGGAGTATCCACTTTATTAGATCATATTTTGATACGTAATTTGAAAACTCCGATACAAGCGCGCTCTGTAGTAATCGAAAGCGGTATATCAGACCATTACTCTCTTTTATATTATGATAACATAAATAGTTCAAACATCGAGAAAGGAAATGAAAACAAAACATCATATATCTGCAAGAAAAAAGTCGACGAGTATACGAGTATTATCTCCACTAACTGGGACTCTCTATTGACTGAATTTGATGTTGACACTTTGTATGAGAAATTTACTACACAAATACAAGATACCTACAAGAAATCGACGCTACATAAAATTATTAAATCTAAATACAAACAAAAGTCTTGGATGTCATATGAACTAATTGAAGGATGCAAGAAAAGAGATCTCCTTTATCGTAAGTGGAAAAATAATCGTTTAAATAAAACATTCGAATTAGAATACAAAAGTTTTAGAAACTATTTAAACAAAAGAATACAACAATAAAAATCATGCTTTTATAAAAACAAATTCAATGAAACACGGTTGGACCCACGCAAAACATGGAATCTGATTAACGAGATTGTGGGTAGGAAATAAAGCCAGCATTAATAAAGTCATTGTTAAAAATTGTCCTCCTAATAAATGTTTAAGTGTATTAACAAATGAATTTGCTGAACATTTTGCAGAACAAACAATTCGGATTTTACATAACTGTGACTCAACTACCTCAGATCATGTTGGCGCCACGAAACCTAACTCTGTTTACGTAGAGGATGCAAACTGTGAGGAGATACACACGTTTTTGAGACATCTTGATATTAATAAATCTGCAGGATTTGATGGCATAAGAGTAGTTGAGTTGAAAACCCGCGCCGACAATTTTGCTCCAATAATTTCGAAAATTATAAACCTGAGTTTACATCAAGAGGAAGATTTCTGTTAGACTGCTTAAGACTGCTGTAGTGCGTCCTATTTACAAATGTGGTTCAAAAAAGTATATAGGCAACTACAGGCCAATTTCGATCTTACCTGCAATTGAAAAATGTATGGAGGAAGTAATAACAAGACGTCTGGTAAGCTTTATAGAACGTAACACCATTCTACATAACAAACAATACGGCTTTCAAAAAAACAAAAGTACTGAGAAGCTTCTTGGTGAATTCGCTAACACAATTCATGAAAGCTTAAACAAAAATCACCATGTACTGGTGTTATTCATGGACTTTAGTAAAGCCTTTGATACCCTTAATCATCAAAAACTTATAGTAGCACTGGAGAAAATTGGTATTCGAGGTAAATTGGGTAACTGGCTAATGGTTAGGTAGTCCATAAGAACTTTTCATGTGAAAATCGAAAATGAGTACAGCAGTAAAAAGGAAGTTAAGTACGCAGTGCCCCAGGGATCTAAATTGGGCCCAATACTTTTTGTTCTCTACACAAATGAACTACTTCGTGTATTTAAGAACGCTATCCCATTTGCTTATGCAGACGACACAGCCATTATTGTACGACACAGATGTTTGGAGACGGCTACGCATATAATGCAAAGGGAGTTTTCGAAAGCCGTGCAGTGGTGCCACGACAACGGATTAATAATAAATTCATCAAAAACCAAAATGATGCATATTCGTGGATCACATCATGCTGTTACCTCCGATCATATCGTCCTTGAGAACGGTAAGTGTCCCAGCTCATCTTCGAGACAGTCAATAGACATCGTTGAAAATTTCAAATACCTGGGTGTAATTATTGACAGCCATTTCAACTGGGTTAACCATATCGACAGCTTACGGTCGGACTTAAGAAGAGCTATTTATGGATTATCTCATCTGCGCTATTACACATCACCACGTATATTAAAACAAGTCTACTACGCACTAATTGAATCTAAGTTGAGGTATGGTATACTTGCGTGGGGTAATGCTTCAAACACTCATCTCCAAAAACTACAACGGCTCCAAAATATAGCTTTAAAGCAAATTGGATCGGGTAATCCGCGTTCCTTGTCCAATCAAAATATAATTAAGGCTATCAATGTCCAGAACATTTTTAAGATGTCTGTGTTGCTAGAATACAGCGATGACTTACGTTTTAAGAAAATCATTAACCACGAGCAGAACACCAGAAGACGGGCCCAAAGACTACTGCAAGTTCCAAGTTGTTATAACACATACGGTAGAAGACAACTTATGTGCAGATTCCCGACATTGTTCAATGAACTTCCGGCTAACCTGAGATGCGTCACAAATTTTAAAACAAGAAAAAAAATGTTAAAAGATTTCTTTTTGCTGCAAACTTAAATCTAAAAATTGTTTAAGCCAAAATTGTTAAATTGGTTAAGTAAATAAAAAATTTAAAATCACTTAAATAAAAATTATATTTGAAACTTAACCTTCTGCAGAAAAACCAATAAGGCTTCGCGGAAAAAACAAACATTTATAATATTATATTTCATTGATAAATAAATAAATAAATAAATAAACAAAAAAAAGATTGAGATTGACTAACTGATGCACTGTTTGCGCTTTATACAGGAACATGTGTAAGTTTTTCACTAAAATTCGCTGTGTGGTCCGTCTGGTGACGCCCAATTGGGTGGCCCGTCGTCTGGTTGATGTTTCTTCGTTCTCAGCGACATCGGCAGCCACAGCCGCGATATTCTCCACCGAACGACCAGTCCGGTGGCGGCCATGCCCTGCATGATCTCCTGTTGTGCCACTCTGTTCGAGTCGAGTAGCTAAGCGCCGGAATGTTTGCCCAGTTAGCGCGAAATGATTAGGAAATCAACGTCGATACTAACCCTGCACTAACACCACCGACCGATTATTTGTCCAAAACACCGACACAATTATTTCATGCTCTTGCGGAGTATAGCGCTTCATTGCTTATCTGTTTGTATACTGCAGCTGTCTAGTTCACAAATGTCAACCATGATTGACGTACTACGCTACTTGCAAAAATTTTACCATCTACCGATGGGGTGATTAATTTTGCGCCGCTTAGTATATTGAGGACAGATCAGAGGGGGTGAAATATTTCTTACATCGCTGGAGGAAACCTAGACATTTCGCAGCGTTTTTGACGACACCGAATATGTGATCATTCCAACGTTTTCATTGACACACATACCGAGAATGGAAAGTTTATCGGTTTCGACCATGCAAGCGCCATTCATGGATAATGGCTGGATGTTTATACCCAGCTGATAGCAGACAGCGTTGTGTTTTGAAAGCATTAAATTCAACTCTGTAAGAGGTTCCCCAATTAGTAATGCTGTTAATATCAGAATGTAATGAGCTTAATATACGCTGCCGTTCCCGTTCTACAGCCGAAGAGCAGGGACGCGAGTCCGGGAACGAATATGAAAAGCAGAGAGTACTGTCATGAGCAAAGGAATATATTGGATTAGAAGTATCAGACAAAAGATCATTAATGAAAATTAAAAAGAGGGTCGGAGACAGAACGGAGCCCTGGGGCACACCAGCATTTATTTTGTGAATATCAGACTTGAAACCATCCAACACAACTTGAATTGAAAGTTCCGAAAGGTAATTTCTAATCCATTGAAGAAGAGAGTCGTCGATACCTAAAACACGCATTTTCGACAAGTGAGCCTGATGCCAAACTCTGTCAAATGCTTTTGAAATATCAAGTGCAACTATCTTGCTTTCGCCAGATTGATCTGCCCTTTGGTTCCACTTTTCGGTGAGACATGCCATCAAATCCCCAGTGGATCTGTTCCTACGAAAATCATACTGCCTGTCATTGAGAAGTTTTCGCATTTCATGAGCTGACGGTTTATCCCCTTGCAAAGACGGGACATAAGTCCAATGGGTCTGTAGGAGGAGAAAGAAGAAGATTCGCCTTTTTTAGGGACGGGCTGTACAAATGCTGTTTTCCATCTGCTCGGAAGGAGTCCTAATGAGTAGGATTGATGAAAAAGCCCGCGCAGTGGTTTTGCCAGCGAGGAAGAACACCTTCTCTGAAGAAGGCGAGATATACCATCTGAACCAACGGCTTTGTGTATATTGAGATCCTGCTACTACACGAGTGCGAAAGTGGATTCGTCCCATTGAAGATTCGACGCACTTAAGTGTAGGCGGGGACGAAGCACAAACTGGGAGTGTTGAGCTGGCCGCAAAGTGTGCAGCAAGCAGATTGGCCTTGTCCAAAGAGCTGACAGCTGGAATGTCATTGTAACTGAGCGTCGGGATGGAGGATGAGGCAGAATTTCTAATGTTTTTTTACGATTGACCAAAAATTATTACTACCTTTGGGACATTGCAGTATTTTTTACCTCAGTTTTTGGTCGTATTGGAATTTCGCACGCTTAAGAAAGACGTTGCAGTCATTTCTGGCTCGTTTAAACTTTTTTCGGTTCTCCTCTGTCGGGTTGGTCTTGTAGGACCGAAAAAACATTTCCCTAACCCTGACAGCCTCTTTACAGCTCGAGTCGTACCATGCCTTTTCGTTTGGTTTGATACTCTTCATACGATGAGGGTTAAAGGATATCATTCCAAAGAGAATAGTGTCTGTGATGATATCAGTAGCCGCATCCACGTCGTTATCGAGAAAACATAACGACCAGTTACAATACCTAAAGAAGCTTATAAGTCCGCTCCAGTTCTTATTATTATTATTATTATCTTTTTTTTAGCACATAATTTAAATTACAAGTTAATCATAAAATTAATGAGCTTAGCTGCCAGGACTATTAGCTCTATGATAAAGAAATTCTTATATGAAAATGTTAGTGTAGATGAAATATTGGGTCTACAAGTAAGTTTCCAGCGTTTGTCAGAGATGGCGCCACCAGTGGATCCCGGGCAGAAATGTCAGACCCCATGTGTTTTATTTGTAGGTTTTGTATCTGTCAACAACTTGCAGCGTTATATTTGAGCAGTTCTATCGGTGTCGTACATTTTATCGAGCAAAATCATGGCAAGTTTCCAGCCAAATAAACATCATTTGCGGGAAGCGCTGCTTTTATTGTTTAATATGAAGAAAAGTGCGGCTGGTGCCTATCGTTTGCTTTCGGAAACTTATGGGGCGGAATGTATTGGTGAATCGACGTGCCGCGAGTGGTTCAAACGGTTCAAAAGTGGTGATTTTGGAGTTGAAGACAAAGATCGCCCCGGAAAGCCGAAAAGTTTTGAAGACGAGGAATTGGACGCTTTACTGGATGAGGATCCGTGTCAGATTCAAGAAGAACTTGCTGCATCATTAGGCGTCACGCAATAAGCCGTTTCCCTGCACCTAAAAGCAATGGGATTCATTCAAAAGGTTGGAAACTGGGTGCCGTACGAATTGAAGCCAAGAGACGTCGAACGGCGATTTTGCATGTCCAAAATGTTACTGCAGCGGTATAAAAATAAATCGTTTTTGCATCGTATTGTCACTGGTGATGAGAAGTGGATTTATTATGATAATCCTAAACGCAGAAAATCGTATACAAAGCCCGGCGAGCCCTCCCAATCGACGCCGAAACGAAATATTCACGTGAATAAGGTCATGCTCTGCATATGGTGGGATCAAAAGGGTGTCGTATACTACGAACTGCTTCCGAGTGGTGAAACCATCAAAGGACCATTATATCGAACCCAACTAATTTGTTTGAAGGGGGCATTAAAAGAAAAACCGCCAGAATATGAGACCAGGCATGAGTCCGTTATTTTTCATCGGTGAAAAACTATTTGGGAAATAGTGGATGGGAAATTCTGCCTCACCTGTCAGTCAGTTACAGTCCAGACTTGGCACCATCTGACTACCACTTGTTTCGTTCGATGCAGAACGCTCTTACGGGAATACACTTCAGATCAGTAGAGGAAATCAAAAATTGGCTCAATACGTTCCTGGGCTCGAAAGGCGAGACATTTTTTTGGTCCGGAATTCATAAATTGCCAGAAAGATGGGGGAAAGTTGTAGCTTCCGATGGACGATACTTTGAATAAAGCATTGTAACTATGTTTCCATAATAAAACTTCAAATTTTGGAAAAAAAAGCGCTGGAAACTTACTTGTAGACCCAATAAATTCGTTGATTCTTTCTATGTTGGAAGTGTTAGGGTTTTTTAAAGTGTCATAGATATTAGTATTATGAAATAGTTTAAGTATAGTTGGTTTGAAGACGGTACAATTTTCCAGTATGTGCGTTAAATCCAGAGTAATATTGCAAGTAGGGCAATTTGGTGGAAGGTTTTTAGTCAATAGGTGCTGGTGTGTAGTTGTCCTAGCCGAAGACGAATGAAGTTGTTTATTTTTGATTTGGTAATGTTGGTTGGACATTGTGGATGGGATTTGTTTAAGTTGATTTTAGAGTAATGATGTTGATATGAGTTCCATTCGAGTAGTAGGTTAGCTTTTATGGATTTTTGTATTTTGTTTTTTAAATCTGATTTTGTGAAAATGTTGGAATTGAACACTGGTGCATCTTTGGCCCGTTGAGCAGCACAATCTGCATTTTCATTACCTTGTATATTAGTGTGACCGGGAATCCACATTAATTTCAGTTTGTTAGGGGATTTGATGAGTTTATTTCGGATATTGACGATGAGTTCGGTGTTGTTGTTAGGGTTGTTTATAGCTTTGAGTACAGAATGACTATCAGTATATATTACGAGTATGTGTTTACCGCGGCAGTTAAGAGCTACCTTTGAGGCTTCGAAGATTGCAAACGTTTCGGCTGTGAAGATAGATGCAAAATCGGGCATGATTCCAATACTAAGGATGATGCCATTCTCCAGTGTGACGGCGAATGAAGTACTTTCAGTTGACTTAGATGCGTCGGTAAACAACAATTTCCATTCCTCCGTTTTAAGGTCAGAGAAAATGCTGACAAACAAGGCCTGATAGACAGCATTGCTGGTATTGCATTTTTTGTAATCCGCAAGTGTCATTATTATTAAATCCGGTCTTATGAACCATGGTGAAAATGTTGGAATAACATTTCGTGGCCGCTTAGTAGGGATTTCAAATTGTGAAACTTTGTTAAGAATGATACTAATTGCAGATGGAACTTTTTTCTTAATTTTGTGGCCTTTTGAACCCAATATATCCTTGTTGATTACAGAATTTTGCGAGAAGAACAGCTTGGGTACTAATTTCAAGGTAATAGCGTCTTTTCTTTCTTCTATTGTGGGAAGTCCGGCTTCTGCCAAGATATTTTTGATGGGGGTTGTAGGGAAGGCGTTTATGGATCTTCTGGCTGCTTGATGATAAATTGGTTTGATGATTTTTAAAGTTGATTTTGGGCAGTTGCCGTAAACCGATAAACCATAGTCAATTTTACTGAGAACTAATATTTTAGTGATACTTTTTTTACTACTTAAATATTTAATAATATTGGTCCTCGCAGTTAGGCTTTTCTTAAGATCTATACAATGTTGATTCCACTTATATGTTTTATTAAAAACAAGTCCTAGAATAGTAAGGTTATCAACTTTTACAATATTAATATTATTAATAATTAAAATTAATTTTACATTTATTTATAGAAAGCTTTACGCCTGATATCACTGTCCAATCTAAAATATCTTTAAGAGCGTAAATACGAGTAAATAAATTTTTACAACTGTTTAAATCATTGACTTTACAAAGAATGTACATATCGTCCGAGTAAATGCAGTGGTCTAATAATTTATATTTCGATATTATTGTGGATATATGATCGAAGGCTATTATAAAAAGGACTACCGATAAAGGGGAACCTTGTGGGATTCCGTTATGAAAAGTTAATTGCTTTGAATAGCGATTATTTATATTTGTATAAAATTTTCTGCTTGTAAGAAAAGATCTTACATATCCGTAAATTTTTTTTCCAACACCCCATTCTTTTAGTTTTTCGAAAATAACGTGTAATCCGATCTTGTCGAAGGCCTTTTCAAAGTCTAAGGTAAGAACAGATACATGGTTTTTTGCGGATATTGCTATCGAGATAAAATAGTCAATATGCAAGTGAGCGTCGACGCATCCTCTATTCGCTTTGAAGGCAACTTGGTGTGGGGAAATTAGTTTTTTTGATTCAACGAACCATAAAAGGCGCTTAGCTACAATTTTTTCTAAAATTTTAGATGTGCAGGGGATCAACGAGATTGGTCGATAATTTTCCATCATATCGATATCTTTTTTTGGCTTAGGGTTGAGGATTAATGACATCGTTTTCCAGCTTTGTGGAAAACAATTACATTATTGTATAATGTAATTAACCGCTGTTTAACATCATTTGGCAATTGTTTTAGCATTGGATAGGAAATCCGATCTCTTCCAGGTGTTTTACCTTTAACTTTGTTGAGGCACGCTTCGAATTCGATAAGGGAAATTGGTTCTTCAATTTGTCTGGCAGCAGGATTATTTGCATGTAGGGGAAAGGGATAACTCAGACTCAAAATTTTGGAGTTATTGAAGTTAGAAGAAAAGTTGGTGTCATCTTAGGATCTGGACCAGGTTTCGGCAAAAAGGTTGCATATATTGTCTGGGTCTGTTATTATTTGGTTCTGAAACCTTATACTTTTAATAAATAATGTTGAACGATTTCCTGTCAACTGTCGAATGTTACGCCATATTTTGGCAGGACAAGAGCTGGGGTTGATGGTGGCTGTAAATTCTGTAAAGCTTTTTACTTTGTTGTTTTTAAGCATTCTGCGAAATTTTGCGTTTGTTTTCTTATAAAGAATTAAATTGTGTTGAGTCGGCATTCTTTTTTTGGAATTCTCTGAGAGCTAGCATCTTATCCTTGCGTAGTGTGGAAAGTTCAGGGCTCCACCAAGGGACAATTCTATTGTTTTTTTTTTGTCCTGAAGAGGGATGAGTTTGGGGAATTGAAGCGTTAGCTGCCGTTCGTATGGCTTTATGCAACAACGCTGCTTCTTTATTTGTATTTTTGGTGGGCATCTTATCAGAGAGATATTCACTTATTTTATTCTTAAACAAAGGCCAATTGACATTATCAGTTTTGTATTTTGCTGTAAACACTTTGTTAACAGTTCAATGCCCAATGGTAACCGATGTTATGATGGGGAACTGGTCGCTATTGTGTAGATCATTAATGGTTTTCCAGGAAGTGGACGGAAGTAGTTGGGATGAGCAGCAGGTGAGTTGGCGATCCATCGTTTAAAAGAATAAAGTTAGTGCTATTAAGAAAGTCTTCAAATATTGCACCCCTTGAGTTTGTAGAGGGAGATCGCCAAAGTATGCTGTAAGAGTTGACATCCCCACCAATAATTAATGGTGAATTGGTTTGATTAACGATGTTGTGTAAGTCGGCTGCTTGGAATTTTTCATTCGGAAGGATGTAAAGGCAAATGTAGGTAAATTTTGATGGAAGTTCGAATTCATGAGCAATTGCTTGTAAATTAGTATTAATATGTAATGGGTTATGTGGAACATTTTTTTTTATCAGAAGGCCTATGCCCTGTGTAGATGTTGCATTTGTAGCATGATTTTGAAAGTATCTAACGTAATTTACCGGAGCTATTGGATTGGAATTGAATGGACAGTGGGTTTCTTGGAGGGAAATTATATCAGGATTGTGCTCTTTAATCAAAATATTAAGCTCGTCATAATTATTTTGCAGACATTTTATGTTCCATTGCAGAATACTGAGGGTCATATTTGGGTTTGACTGTCTCAACGAACTTTTATTGCGTGAAGCAACAAAAGAGTGATTTGAAGAGCAATAATTGAGTGTTTTTGGAAGTGGCTGAGCGTTTATAATGTTTGTGTTTTGTTGATTATTTATTGGATGTCGGGTAGTTGGGTTGATGAGATCTTGACTCTGGTCCGATGTTGCATCGTACATGCTCACTGCAGGGCATGGACGATGTAATTCCGAACCGGCAAGGTTATTGTATTGTGTTTTATCAATATCTTTACCTTGAGACATCGTTATTATTTAGAGTTGGTGTGATGTCATTGTTGTTATGAATTAAGGAATGAGTATCTATTTGTAAAGATGCCTCGGAGAACTTTGAAAATTGATTGATGGGGGTTGAGTTAAAGTTATGAGTTAGGTTTGTGTTAGTAGCGGAGATTGAGTTAATTTTTGATTGCGAGAGATGAATGTTTGAAGGGATGCAACTAACGCTTTACTTTGATGGAGAAGTATGAGCGAATGCTTTATTTGGATGTTCGATGTTGTCAGGTGTATGTGGTTTGATTGAGTTTAGTTTGGGTTTTGTGAATGTAATAGACGTTTGCTTGGATATATTTGGTTTTGATGTAGAAGAGGAAGGAGCGAATTGAGATTCTTTTAGTCCAGATGTAATGTGATCAATTAGTTGTGTTGGGTTGTTTTGTTTGACTTTTTCTGCAAAGGAGTGAAGGGGGGATGTTGTTTGAGAGCAATTTCGGTCTCTATAGATACGTTTTGCTTCACTAACTGAGCATTTATTTATTGTTTTGATGGAGAGAATCTCTTTGGCTTGTAGGTAACTTGGACATGTTTTAGATGATGAAGGGTGTTGGAGCGAACAGTTTGCGCACATTATACGTGAGCAGACTTCTGGTGAATGGGGTGGAAGGTTGCATGAATCGCATTTGGTGTTGCCGGTACAGCATTTAGTGGTGTGGCCCAAGAGTTGGCAGTTGCGACATCGCATGGGGTTCGGAATATATTCCGAAACCTTAGCGTTGTAAAATCCAATTTCTATAGTTTTGGGAGGGTGGAGCAGGTCAAACGTGAACAGAATCAAACCAGTTGGCTTTGGTTTATTGTTGGTATCGGGTTTTGTATACTTGTAGACACTAGTAACGCCTTGGGACTTCATTTCTGCGACGATATCTGTTTCGAGAACATTAATGAGGCAAGGGGCATATGCGATTCCTTTGCACTCGTTCAAACGATGTTGTAATTTCACTTCTACTGGACACACATTTACTTGCTACATTGTTAACCTTAATAAATTTATCGGCAATTTACTCAGTGCTTATGTTGTCTATTGCTTTTTTAAGTAAGAAGGGGCTGACACTAGTAATGGGAGTTTCTTTATTTTTAGGAATTATAATTATAAATTTAGGATTATTGAGATTGCTTCTAGCGGGCAAAGGAGGAAAATTTAACAAAGCGGTCTAATTTGTTTTTTGTTTTTTAGTAGGTAGGAAGTCGGTAACAGGATTCATGTCAAGATCTCTGTATCGATTAGTTCTATTGGGCCCGGAGGCCATAACTGCACTTGGATAAGACACTAGCTATATACAATAGAAAAAGAAAATTCACAGTGTGTAAAGAAATGAGAATTGGTATGAACGATTGGTATAACGGGGGAAAACCGGTTTGCAATAGAGCAAAATTAGAACACACAATACTCCGAGAACGAATGTGATCTATTTAAAGGCTAGTCGGTGATTGCAATCCAGTTCTTTTAGGAATCTTTTCTTTAACTTTGTGGCGGGTGTACGAGAAATTAGCTGATAAGGCACAATGGTCCGACGAGCCTAGAGGGGAAAGCACATCAACAGTGTAGGGTGAGTAGTTAAAAACAAGTCCAGGTTGTTGGCGGTCTGACTATCAACGTTTGGAATTCGTGTGGGCTCATTTACAAGCTGGGTCAATTTATTTTGCCCAGCGAAGATCTCAACATACTGTCCTACGGGTGTTGGGCCCCCGCCCAATTATCAAGGCTTTACCCATCAGTGACATTGTCTAATAAAAAGCGAGGGAAGAGCATATTACTGGTTTTATCGTAAACACTTTCAGATGACGCCACCGAAGGTTGCTACAATTTGATCAGTTACAAGTTGCCGGTCATAAGTCTTGTTGGCGGCAGGACCACCAGGACTTAAATCATGTTACCATGGGAGTCCAGAGCCCTCCGGATTTCGGTCCGGGCCTGACTTGTTGAGGTAGGCCCCCTTGTGTTAGCGTCATGGTGGCTGTGGTTTAAACCCAAAGTCGCGGAAAGGGCCTTTCTGTTGATTTGACCCATTGGAGAGTAGCAAGTAAGTACTGGGTGCTGTCACCCTAAGAGAAGCAAGAGGTTTGAAATTGGCCTCGATCCATACCAAGGGTGGAACTTCTGCCTCCAACACAAGTTCTGCTTGGGTATTATACTATTAATGTAGGTAAGCGATGGCAAGGCGTATCCTTGCTTCCATGGATGTATGGGCATCCTGTAAACTTAAGTCTACACGACAGGTGTTTACGTTAAAAACCATATGTCTATGTCCTACGGGTGTTGTCTGTCCAGAATGTCGAAGTCACTCAGAATTTTGTATATTGAAATCGTCCGTAATGACGATAATAATGCAAATGTTAACCTTTTGGTTATATGTATTTTCTTGAGAATCTGAACTTAATGTGGATTGCGAGAACCGAATCGTATTCCTAAATGGAGGTTAGAACATCCTCAACCCGAATTTAGTTTATCCATAATCTGGGCAAATGATGAAGGAGGGTTGACTATTGCGGCATGTAATATTTTTATTTTTAGCCGCTTTCTCTTGGTTTTTAATGCAGTGCTACCCTGCATCCCTACAATAGAAACAATCGAATTATTCAAAAGTTCGATTGTTTTTCTTACAAGTTTTTTCATTCGAATGATTTTTTCACTCGTATGAAGTGTGGACTATCGTGTTGGGAGTAATGTTCCTTTGGCTTTCATACCATTGAATGGTGTTTTGGATTTTAGACTATCGGGGTTGGAAAAATATTCGAATGATTTTCATATGATTGGATGACTTTTTTTTACTGCTTTGGACCTTGGATTAT
The DNA here is from genome assembly GCA_963966105.1 of Volucella zonaria. Lineage (NCBI taxonomy): Eukaryota > Metazoa > Arthropoda > Insecta > Diptera > Syrphidae > Volucella > Volucella zonaria. The sequence continues at coordinate 58,756,345 of OZ014534.1, forward strand.
CCGATAGTTGAAGTCATTCGGGTACTAACTATCGATAGTCGAATTCATTCGATAGTTCCCATCACTACCGTAGAGTTTTTGAATTTTTTATAGCTTTGCGTGTTATTTACTATATATAAAATACAAGCTTTAAACTCGCTTTTCTAAAAATACAACTTTATGATTCTTTATTCTTCTGTTTACGGCAATAAGTACTAGCTGCACGACAGATTGACATCTTGCTAGTAATGTATGACAGTAGATATCACAAATAATAAAGAAAGTGACATATGGGATGCCATTGCTACAATTTGCTCGTCATTAATTTTGCTCATTATTCTTAAAGTTTGAATCGTGTCGACCTGCATACGAGAAAGCCACGTTGCCTTCCAAAAAGCTTAACAATATTGCGCTGTCGATTTTCCAGAACGCTTTCATCATTAGCTTCAACGATTGGTAGTTGTTGCAATTTCTCGTGCCGCCTTGCCATCATACAGTGAAACAAGAAAGCCCTTACTCTACTGGTTAGACATCCGATCATCTCTAATAATTTTGCGCTGCACAATTCGGGTTCGTTCGTTTTATTGCTGCGGTAGCTTCGACTTCCTTAAAATCTCTTCGTGAGCGACAGCCGTGGTAATGTTACTTCGTGTGAATTCTTCCTTAGACAACCCGTTGATACTCCTTCTATCGAAAGAGTCTTTCATTAAGCGCTTCCTATCTTTAAATTTAAATAAGACAAAGTGTGTGTGAGATATCATCGACATTTTGTATTCGTTGGAAAGGCCTATCGATGCCATTATCTATGGAATATAACATCGTCCAAATGTCCGCCGCGGTTTCTCTGGGTGGTACGCATCCAAAAGTCCAATCTTCCATGACCCTGGCGCAATATTTCAGGATGATTTTGAACTATGGCATGGCTTATGTTGGCTTTAAGGGCCGCTGTGATTTATGGCTTATTCGCATAGATCGGCGAATGCAGAAAACCCCACAAGAAAAAGTCTAATGGGGTCAAATCGCACTTTGGTAGCCAGTTCACATCACTTCTACGTGAGATGACCACGCCCTCGAATCGCTCGTGCAGAATTGCCAATGTGGTGTGAACTGTGTGGCACGTAGCGCTGTCTTGTTGAAACCACATGTCGTTGGTGTCCATATCATCCAATTCAGGTCAAAAGAAATTAGTAATCATCGACCTATAGCGCTCGCCGTTGATGATGATGGCCTGGTCAACGTCGTTCTCAAAGAAATATGGACCCATGGCGCCGCCAGCCCAAAATCCACACCAAACAGTGACTTTTTCGGGATGCATTGGTGCCGTCCCAAATTCGACAATTTTGTTTGTTGACGTACCCATTCATCCAGAAATGGGCCTCATCGCTGAAGATGATTTTTCGATGAAAATTAGGGTCAATTTCCAACTGCTCCAGAGCCCGTATGCTTTCAGCTCCTGTGTCAGTTGAATTTTGTACGGCTGCAGGCCTAAGTCACGACGCAAAATACGCCAAGTTGTGGTCTGCGAAAGGCCGAGTTCTTGCGAGCGACGCGAAATCGATTGCCTCTGATTCGCCTACACACTCTCACGGACAGCGGCGATGATTTCGGCTGATCTTGTGTTTCGTCGACGTACGGGTGTTGGTTTATCGCTCACTGAACTAGTGAACTCAAATTTATCCATTACACCTCGAATAGTCCTCTCGGTAGGACGATTATGGCGACCGTAAAATGGGCGAAGCGCGCGGAACATTGCCCGAACAGAACACCCATTTGCAGAACAACAATTTTATCATTTACACGTGTTGTTGAACGCTATGTCCATCCACGATAGTTTGGCAAAACAGGCTGAATAAATGACAGCCAATTTGACAGATGTAACTTCAACAATATGGCCGCTATCAACTGTCAAAGTTGGGAAGTCCCTATTGGAAGATGCTGTAATATACGTTTCGTTGTTCCCCGTTAGCAAGCATCCCTGCTCATCTTCAATATAGGTATGTATGTATTTCGCCGATTGAATCTTTAAAATAATAGCTCATTTGACTTTGCTTCCGGAGGATACAATGGCTTAATGAAAAAAACAAAAAAAAAATACAGAAACCATTCATGACAAAGGCAAGCAAATTTTCACAAGTGTTACAAGGCATAATACATCCTTGCTTCTTAAACCAAGGGCTTGCAGAGATTTTTGCTTGCAAAAGCTCCTTTCATGCGATAACCATGACTTATTGTACTCTACATACTCCCCCAAACATACATATGAAACTGGTAATAGTAAAATTAAGAGAAAAAACAGACTGAGAACGTAGACAAGTACATAAATATTGTACAAACTATTTTGATAGTTTCCCTTTGCAAGGCTCAGATCTCTGTACTTAGCATTCGCGGAATGTAAAACTGCTTCTTCTCTCGATTTTTCCCCCAAACCATGGCCTAGAAAAAAATTATTCTAAATCCTATATTATCGTCCATGTCAGCAAAAAACCGTACACACCAAACAGCAAAACAAAGAAAAAACAATGGCTAAAGTGTGTTTATAGAAAATACACAAAGAAGGAACAATACGAGTATAAATAAAAAATCTAAAAAATAAAACAAAAAAACAAAAAAAAAAAGACCAAAAAATAGGACGACGAAACACCAAGAATGTGTTCTAATTCTTAAAAAGGCAAAAAACGGAATATACCGGAACAAAAAAAAGAATAATAAAATGGAAGCGGAAGAAAAAAATAAATAAAGAGAAAAAAAAAAAATTAAGCAGAACCATCATCATCATCGGTCGGGGGAGAGAAATGTAATGCGCAAAACAACAAAAAAGGATATTTTCCACTTCCCTCTATTCCATCTGTTTTTGCCGGCATTGGTGGAGGAGCATTTGCGCCGTGATTCCGAGGATTTTCCTCTTTCCCACCACCAAGGACATTACATACTCGTACAAGTAATTTTGCATTTCGCCGCGCTTCGTTTTTGGGTTGAAACCTACGGATACACCGCCCCCTGTCGTCTTCGGTTTTTATAAAGAACCAATTCGGAAAGAGCCATCAAACAGAAACGGGATGTTTCATGAATAAAACGTTGTCGGTTTTCGGTTTAATCTTCATTGTTGAAACCTCTAAATCGAAACCGAACCCGAAGCAGAAACACGAGCAGACACATAAACAGAGAATACGAGTAGAAACAGATTTAGAAAATGAACCCTTAAAGTCTAAATCCTTTTGTGTGTGTGTACTTAATGCTTGCTTATCTGTCTAGAGGAAGGAGAATACGATTTCGATTCGAGTAAATTGTTGTCCCGCTCCCCAGCTCCAAATTTTTCGAACATATAGCGAAACAAAGTTTCTAATTGCGCTTCCTTGGCCGGAACCAAATCATGTTATTGGGATGTAGGAAGGGTTTTCAGCATTTTGAACTTTAAACGAAGAAGAATGTGTATTTTCTTAGTCAGGGGGAAGGGGTGATTATTTCGAAGGATTGGGTTAGGAATGGGTGGCTTCATCGGCTTCGAAAGACAATGAATAATTTCCAAATAGGATTGGCTAAAGGTTAAATCGTTAAAAGGATTTTCAACGCTAAAGTTGTTTGTGATGCCACCTGCCTATGTTCTCTTTTCATTTTCTTTGTCTTTTTTTGTTTTTTTTTTGTTTTTTTTTTTTACAAACAAGCTCTATATAAAGCAATTAACGACTACCAGAGCTCGATTCTCCTTTTTGTTCTATCCCTCGAGCCCGCTCAGTGCTCACATTTCATAAAGGATGACAGGGTTAGGATTTTTAATTTAGCCTAAATCTATTTATTTATTTATTTATATCGTCCGGAGTATAGCGCCGGGGTTCTAAGCCCATATGGCTGTTATAGGGCGTACGGATTACATCTGAATATTTACATACATTACATAAATGTACATTTCTTGCTTACTTTTAAATATAGAAGTTAGGTTAGGTTAAACAGGGGTGTGAGGGAGATGCCATCACACAGACACTAGGCACCAAAACGGGCCCATCGCGCTTCCTGTGGAACCAATTGAATTTGTCTTCAATTGGCAAAAACCCAAGCGAAAGCTAAACCCTAGTGAAACACGCAATTTCCCTGCAAAAGCCAAAAAAAAGGCCTTTGAAGTTCGTGCCGTCTATTTCCTCTAGGCTTTCGAAAAAGCATTTCCCTAAAAATTTTCTTCGGCTACGCAATATTGCCTTGCATTCACACAGTATGTGTGTTATATCCTCAACAGCTTGCAGATCACCGCAGAATCTACAGATATCCGTATCTGACATTTTGAGTCTCTTTGCCTGCTACCGCAGGAGACAGTATTCTATCAGGATTCCTATTACTGTCATAAGCTTATCCCTGTTTAATTTTATTAACTCCCTAGATCTCTTGCCGTCAAAAAGCGGAGAAAGAGCCTTGGATACCCTGTGTCATTCAAGACTTGATCACCCTCACTATGCAAAGGAGTGGTTTGATGTTGGCAACCTCACTATTGTCGAGTAGCCCTTCTTTTCTTGCAAGCTCGTCTGCTTGTTCATTTCCTTTAATACCGCAGTGTCCTAGAACCCAGCACAGTCTTACCCGGTTCTGACTGCATAGTGCCATGAGCACTGTGCGACAGCCCTTGACTATATCAGAATTGATGTTGATTGATTCCTTTGCCTTGAGTGCCGCCTGGCTATCGGTGTAGTTAGCGATATCTTTTTCGAGTATCGATCTCATCTGCATTAGCTCAGCCGCCCTGAGAACAGCCAGAACCTCTGATTGAAAGACACTGCTTGCGTCCGGTGGTCTTATAGACACCCTTAGCTCTATTTCATTTGCCCTGGTTATTGCATTTTTTCCCCAGTCCTCCCCCTCCAGATATACTATATCATACGGAATGGCGAAGTCGACCAAGGAAGAAATTTCATCCGGATTGCCTGGCAGTAGCTCTGTTAGGACCGAACCATGTCCGAAACTACTACTCTTGAAGTAACCCAGATTAGTGAGTCTTATCTCACTTTTGCCAACAAGCTTTTTGATTTGTAAATCAAGCGGTGTTAGATGCTAAAAGGTCCGCAATGCTGACGTATGGGTGGTACGGAGCGCACCTATAATGGCTATAGAAGCCGTTCTCGGAACCGCCGCTAATTTTCCGTAAATCATTTTCTTATTTGCTGCTTTCCACCATACTAGTGCGCCGTACGTAAGTATGGGTCTTTACACCACCGTATACAACCAGTACGCCATAGCAGGTTTTAAGCCCCAAATTTTCCCTACTGCTCTTTTGCAGATAAAAAGATCATTATACCATATGCCTTTCCGCAGCAAGAGTACAATTCAGTTTTTTGTCCAGAATCACACCCAGATACTTCGCGCTGTCCGAAAGGGACAGTTCCACTCCGTTGAATTTTGGGAGTTTGATTTGTACTTTCTGGTAAAAAGAACCAGTTCCGTTTTGGAAGGGTTGACATTGAGACCACAATTTATTGCCCAAGTGCTGATCGTCTTCAGGGCCACCTCCATAATTTCGCTTAAAATATTTAAATATTTTCCCTGCACTATTATGACCACGCCATCTGCGTATGCCGTGGCACTTATACCCATTGTACTCAGTGCACTCCACGTTATTGAAGGCTCCTTCAATATCGAGGAAGTTTGCCATCGCAAACTCTCCGAAGTGTTGACTCTTCTCTAATTTCCCCACCACCTCGTGCAGGGCGGTTTCTACAGATTTTCCTTTCATGCATGCTGTGACTCAGTCAACAAGCCATTGCTGCATCTATTCCTAATGTGAATCTACAATAAACGCTCCAGGGTTTTAAGCATAAATGATGACAGACTTATTGGTCTGAAAGCTGTTTGCCAGCTTAGCTTTAGGTATAAAAACCACCTTAACTTCCCACCAAGCTATTGGTATGTACCCTATTTCTAGACTGTATCTGAGAATTTCCATAATTTTCTGGATTGCTACCTCCGGTGCTTTCTGTAGCATAATCGGTAGAATATTATTCGGACCAGGAGATTTGTACGGTTTAAAGGACTAAATTGGCCACCGTTATTTTTTCCTATTAATAAGTACACCTATTTCCTCTTCAGAGAGAGAGAGAGAGAGATCAATGTTCTCAGTGTGCTGTAGCATGCCAGGGTCGTCTGATACTGTGGATCCCGGAAAGTCGGTTTCCATCAGTGTTGCCAGAACCTTTTGGCTACTTTCAGCCCAGGTTCCGCCACTTTTCCTGAGGTAGCTAGAAGCGCTCGCTTCCTTTGAAAGTACTTTGCGTAACCTCGAAACCACGTCTGTTACCGCGATAGATTCGCAGTACTTCTGCCATGAAGCCCTATTTGACTTTCTAACTAGGTACTTGAATTGTTTCTTACATTCGTAGTACTCATTCCATGTACTGTCGCTTCTGAAAAGCCTCGTCCTATAGAGTATCCTGACCTCTTTTAAACCTATCTCCCTATTCCACCATTTTGGTTAACCCCTTTTAGGTGTTCTGCTAGCCAGGCAAGCTTTCTCGAACTCCATTGCTAGTGCCTTATTAATATTTTCTACCGCCCTATCTAAGTTAACAATATTATCGCAGGTGATTGATTGGGTTATCCAGGTATATACCACCTTGATCAAAAAATTCCCGGGGACACCACCGTGTGGCGCTCCCATTGTTCCGATTTGAGTTCTGTTTTTTTTTGTCAAGTTGGTAAACCTGTTGTTGAAATTCCTTCTAAATCTTAGCGTCATAGCTTGACATTTGCAAAAGTTACGTAGCCAAGAGTACATCTATCTCTGTGTGTGTCGGATTCAAATTTGCAACAAATTTTGCGTAAAAAACGGATTTAATGGTGCGCGAACGTTGGAAATGTTGGAAAAAGTGTTTCGGCAACAATTCTCTAAAGAAAACGGTCGTTTACCATTGGCACGAGCGGTTCAAAAGTGGTCGTGAGTCAATCAAAGATGATGAACGCTGTGGCAGACCATCGACATCGAAAACCGACGAAAACGTTGATGAAGTAAAGGAAATGTTGGTCAATGCTCGCAAAATTAACCATCAGAGAGATAGCGGAGGTCTTGAACCGATCCCACATTCATCAAAAGGATCGTTACTGGAGACGAGACGTGGATTTCTGAGTACGTCAGGTAAGTGAATGGCGTTCACCAAATGAGCCGAGACCAGAAAAAACACGTCGTTTTCAGTCAAAAAAGAAGGCAATGCTCACGGTTTTCACGGATTACAACGGTGTAGTGCATCATGAATTTTTGCCAGAAGGCCAGACAGTAAACAAAGAGTACTCATATTATTTGGGCGTTACGAGACGTTTACGTGCAGCAATTCGCCGAAAGAGACCAGAATTGTGGGCAGAAAACTCGTGGATTTTGCACCATGATAACGCATTGACGAAAAATGCAACAAATACCGTCCAACAGCCACCGAATTCACCTGATTTGGCTCCCTGTGACTTCTTTCTGTTCAATCGAGTTAAAAAAGCACTACGTGGAACGCGTTTCAGCAGCCGAGAGGAAGTAGTAATGGAAAAATCGCAGGAAGCACTGGTGGACATACCGAAAACCGAATATAAAAAATGTTTCGAGGATTGGATCAAGCGCTGGCATAAGTGTGCTGCAGTCGATGGGGATTACTTTGAAGGGGACAATATACATAGATAAAAGTTCCGGGAACTTTTTGATCACGGTAGTATGTAAATATAAATGGTGTCCCTACGCAAGAAGCAATACAGTACCTATACAGTATAGGATTATGTACGGAATAGTATATCGGGTAAATGGCCTCCATGGCTTTGCTGACACATACGCACTCTTCTGTCGAAAGTTTCTATGACAGTCTTACATAAATGTGGCTGAATTACTAGTACAGCGCTCAATTTGCTCCTTCAAGGCGTGCGTGGTCTAGGCTTGTTCCCATAAACCTTAAACTTCAAAAAACCCCACCGAAAAAGTCCAACTGCGTTATATCCGCAAGATCTGGGCGGCTCGGCTAATTCAATATCGTCCAAATCCATATCTTGCAGTTTAGCCACAGAAAACTGGATTATCGTTTCGCGATAGCGATCACCATTAACAATTATTGCCAAAAGAAGAATAGTCCGATGATGCTTCCAACCCAAAATCCGCATCAAACAGAGACATGTTCTGGATGCATTTCTTTTTCAACAATCACTCGTGGATTTCCTAAACCACTAAGTCGGCAATTTTGACAATCAATAAAGCCATCAAGATGAAAATGAGCCTCATCGCTGAAGATGGTTTTATTTGAAAAATTAGCATTCGCCTGTTATTGATCCATAATCCATTCAACGACCTCTTCGCTGTGCGTTGTCTAAATATGCAAATCTTTCGAGTGAATACGCAGTAGAGAGTTTCTCGAAATGTCCAATTCTTGACCACGGTGCTGAATTGATGTTTCTGCACTCTCAGCAACACTCTCACGAACTGCTTCGATGCTTTGTGTTGAACAACTTGTTGAAGAACGGTCAGAGTGCCCATGATTGTTAAATTACCATTCCGACCATATTTTGTACGAAAATTGCGAACTGTAGCTGCCAAACCTTCATTATTTTTAAAATATTGCGCAGCAATAAAACCGCGTTGTCTTTTCGTGCAGGTCTCCATTTTTAATAACCCAGAACTGTCAGCTGTCACACTGTCAGCTGTCACACTGTCAGCTGTCACACTGTCTTTTTTTTCGTTGCGTAAATTTTGGGACGCCCTATGTACAGTACTTGGTTTTACTCTCATTCATAGCTCAGACCATTTTCGTTTCTTCTATTCCAATACTTACAAACGCATCACTGATAGCTCGCTACGTTCTGCCAATGATATCATGACATCAGCGTATGCAAGTAAAGGGTGTTTTTTTTAGAGTTGTACAAATTCAATATAAATTAAATCACTTGAAGCTAACGTTAATGTCTATGATATTAGCTTTATTTAATAGATAATTTCATGCCATTAGTGTTTAAATATAATATTGGGTATACGCGCGCCACGCTTCACATATCCCCACAGAAAGTAATCTAAAGGTGTGAGATCACAAAATCGTGGAGGCCAGTTCACAGGTCCATTTCCGCAATAAATTGATGGTGTCACGCGCCGTGTGGCATGCTGCGCCATCTTGTTGAAACCAAAGCTCTGTCACATCAATGCCATTCAACTGAGGAACGAAGAAGTCAAAAATCATGTTTCTATAGCGCTTTCTATTGACGGTAACATTCTGGCATGCATTGTCCTTAAAGAAATATGGGCCGATGATTCCACGAGCCCATAGAACGCAACAAACAGTGAGTTGTTAGAGCGTCTCGACAAAGGCTTTTGGGTTTTCTCCACTCCAAATTCGGCAATTTTGCTTGTTTACATATCCATTTAACCAAAAACTAGCCGCATCGGAGGATAAAATTTTGCGTTGAAAATGAGGATCAAGCTGAATCATGTTTTCGTCCCATTCACCGAACCTACGACGCGTATAATAATCACGCGGTTTCAACTCTTGTACAAACTGGATTTTATAAGATTTTAAGCCAAGATCTTTCCGTAAAAACTTCCACAAAGTGGATGGGTATAGCTCCAATTGCTGTGCACGATGGCGAATCGACTCATTCGGATGCTCCTCAACAGTGCGCTCCACAACGGCAATAACTTCTTCTGTTCGCACTGTTTGTCGTCTTTGGGGATGCGTATTATCCCCTAAAGTGTACGTGGTGCGAAAACGATTCATCGTGTTCCGAATAACTTGCTCAGATGTACGATTATGTCGACCGTAAAATGCATGTAGCGCAAGATAAGTTTGGCGAACCGAACCATGGTTTTCATCGTAAAATAGCAAAACGTACTGACCACAAATCAACTTTCAACTGTCAAATTGACAATTTGTAGAAACAGTGTTGCCAGTTTAAAAACCAAACATCTAAATGAAACAACCTTTACTTGCAGAGAATTTTTGCAAAATATAGCAGTGTGCTTCTTGTTGTTTTGTAAGTTTGCGTGACAGCGTAACACATTTTTTAAACTCCTGACGGAGCAGCGAGCGTTCTCCATCATAATTCGACATTATTGGACGAGTTTGGCAGGGATGTCAAAATTAAACATGGCTCTATATAGTCGATCTCTGTAGATGCTGCTGTGATGGGCATCGATTTGGTCTGCTTGGGTTTTTTCTAGAATGTTTAGCCAATTATGGACTTCCGGCTCAAAAACCCACTGATTGGGGCTGATCAGATCATTTACAAGATCATATAATCGACGTTAAGGAGGCTGATGCCTCTTTAGTTGGCGCAAGTCTTCTTTCCTGTGAATCCGGCACATGATATAAAGAACCCACCCATGAGGCACATTTCCCTCAGACCAAATCTAGGGAATGACTTGGTGTATACTCTCCAGCAAGTCATCAAGTAGTGCCTTAAATAGCTCGGCAGGTATCTCGTACGGTCTGTCAGCCTTAATATACTTAAGTTTAGATATTGGTACATTAATTTGACTTTGGTCGAGTGGACAGAAATGTTAGCTTTCACTGTCCAAATTGAGTGGGTTGACAGCGAAGATTGAATCGTTCTCGCCGTTTAACAAGCACCGACAGCGACTGTAAAACTAAATTTCGAAACTCATCTCTACAGGTTTTTGTACGGATCTTTGCTCACTAGATACGTTCTTTTTAGCTTCTGCTCACACGTCCAAACGTTGTTTCTGGAGAAGCACCTCTTCGTCTCATGCTCTTTGTTTCATCTCCGGTGAAGCCAATGCCATCCTATCCTCCACAAGCCCCCGTCGTTTTTCTATGTAACGCCGCTTTATAGCCAAGTTGTTTAGACACAAGTGCTTGCCTTGTATCTTCATCAAACTAGAGGTGTCCTGTGAACTGTAGTCGTGAAGAATGTCGCTTCTATTCTCTGTGGCGTACGTCCTTTCATATACAATTAGTTTTCCTTTTGTTCGGCCCGTTATGCTCCTGGACTGTGGTGATTTTTGCTTTATTTATTATTTCAAAGACCTTGCCAGGTTGAGTGCATACACGTGAACTCTTAAAAGCTCGAATATTCCATCGAATGCGGTCGTCAACCGTAAAGCTGTCCTTATGTGAGATTATTAGTTGCATCGCAACAATGGGACTTTTGCAAGTCTCGGTTTTTCGTGAAACTCTTATGGGTTTTCCGTACCCATCCATCCAAAAATGGGCTTCGTCGGAAAAGATCAAATTCGATGACAAATTGTCCTGGCGATCCAAAATTGAGTTAACAAATCGGCGACGTCGTAGATGGTCCACAGGCTTCAATTGTTGTGTAATTTGGACTTTATAGCCGTACAAATGAAGGTCAACTTTTAAAATTCGCCATAAAATGCCATAAATGTGACCCAATTGAGGACTTCGGCGACGAATGGAGGTGCTGGCCGAGCATGCCGAGCACCATCGCACGAATTCTACGAAATTCGTTACTTTTACAGACCGCCCATTTTTGTAATAAGATTGAATAAAAAATGTTTTGTTGCGTGGCAAATCACTCTATGACTAAAATTGCCAAAGTTTGTATGACATCTGTCAAAAAGATCAACCACATTGAATTCAGTAAATGACAAAAATTGACAACCAACACCCACACCATCTGTTGGCTCATCCTTTATCTCATACATCATTCAGAAATCGACAAATAATTCGTTGGCTTGATTGAATATCTTCTCTAATCGTATCCTTTATAACGATGCGGAGAGGACAACTTAGAACATTCTGGAACCTGCCTCGACGAACTTGCTTGCGGTTTTATGATTGACAAGGTTTAAATGCTTCGACTGGTTGTCCTTTTATTGAATAAGCAGGCGGTAAATCCAGTATGTTCTTCATTCTATGTATGTACGCATTAGAGTTGAAGGTTTTCTCATCACTTTTCTTTCTGTGATTCGTGGAACCGTCAAGAATGACTTGAGAGAGAGAGAAGCTTTCATAGCGCTTTTATCCCTCTTCTTTTGAATCCTTAAGAAGAAATCCTTTTTTAATGCAAATAATCCGTGCATTTAAATAAGGATACACAACACTGCACATAAAAGCAGCTGCTGTTTGCCTATAATACACAACTGGGGCACCAAACAACACTGGAGGAGCAGCATATTCCCATTGAGACTATGCCTGGTCCAGCATTCAGGGGTTTAAAATATTCTCAGCTGAGTACGGTACGTCCTGTATCCCTTAGGTTCGGGTAGAAGAACGGGTTGAAGTAGAAATACGAGAATCATCGTCGTTGCGCTCGCTTGTGTCCAACAACGTAATCCCTTCTGCGTCTGGTTTATGGATCTCCGGATCTCCGGATCTCCGGATCTCCGGATCTCTGGTCTGTGTTATTGTTTATCTCCTCGTGAGCTTGGATTTAGTTTTTTTCAGTTGCTGGGCGCATGGATTCTTTTTAATATTTTTTGTTTAACTCTTCCTCAGTTCCTTCATTTACACACATGCACACGAGTATATGGTATGTAGCCATGAATGTTATGTCTACATATAATTTTTTGGCTCTGTTCTTTCCGTTATCCTTGCTCCTGCTGATGGCGTTGCTGCCTGCTGGACACTTGGGTTGTTTAATTAAAAATTTAAGTGAGAGAATTGAAATGAGTAGGATGCCTTAGTGAATATTTAGGACGTAGATGTGTATGGTTTTCGACGAAAATCAGAAATGGGTGCATTTCTGGAGTGAGATGGAACGAACTTCTCTGCAATGGGTCAGCTTTTGTGGGGTAATTGCAGCGAGGAAGTGCACAATTCGAGGAAATGGTTCATGGATGGTTGAGGGCACCCAAAATAAGGGTATCCAACATGAATCTGATGTTCTTTTTCACTTTATAAATTATTTTTGCGGCAGGAGCCTTAGCTGACGGTGTGAAGATAGTAAGTAAACAATTACTTGGATTTGAAAAGTCCAAAATGGAATGAATAGGGTATAAAATCGTTTTGGTTTGCTCATAGTCTTGAATCTACCTATGAAAGCGACGGATATTATGCTTTGAGAATATGAAAACTGGAACTCCAGTTTGTTTTGGCTTTCCATTGGGTATCTGCTTCACAAAGTTGTTTGAGTTCGGAGTACTTTTTTGTTCTTGTTATTTAGTTTAAATCGAATACAGGTTTCCGTCTGACTTTACTGTGGGATAGGCCCTATTAATTCTTGAAAGCGTTTCCCTTAGGCATATCCTATGACAAAAATCGTTCTACAGTAAGAATTTATCTCAAATGTTGACATCATTTATCGAGGATTTAAGAAAAGGCTTACTTTGGTGTACCCTGACCCTTGTTAACGGAAATTGCTCTATTAATACTAATGGTAGGAACTCCGTTTAAGACTTTGTTTTTAGAAAAAATACCAGCTTTTGTAACTGCGTTTAAATAAAGTCGATATCATGTTTGGGTCTTTAGATATCCAATTTCTAAGCCTGTTCCATTTTCACTGCCCATGCTAATTTTCGACTCTACAAGTATTGGGTCTATAACTCGTACGGTTTGCTAAGAGATGGCGTAACTTATATTATAATATTCCATTGAAATATGCGTTGGAAAGCTACTGTCATTGTACGTCATTCATTTGAAACGTAAACAACAATATTTTTTTTCACTCAAATACGTATGTCAAACAAAGTGTTTTTGCGGGGAGTTCTTCTTCATTACTTTAATATGAAGAAAACTGCTGCCGAAAGTCATCGTATTTTGGTGGAAGTTTATGGTGAACATGCGCCAGCTGAGCGAACGTGCCAAAAGTGGTTTGCACGATTTAAAAATGGTGATTTTGGCTTGGATGACGATGAACGTCCTGGGCAGCCAAAAAAGTTTCAAGATGAAGAACTGGAAGCATTACTCTATGAAGATTGTTGCCAAACACAAGAAGAGCTAGCAGAATCTTTGGGTGTCACTCAAGCAGCCATTTCAAAACGTTTAAAAGCAGCTGGATATATTCAAAAGCAAGGAAATTGGGTTCCACATGAACTCAAACCGAGAGACGTCGAAAGGCGGTTTTGCATGTCCGAAATGCTGCTGGAACGCCACAAAAAGAAGTCATTTTTACATCGGATTGTTACTGGTGATGAAAAATGGATCCATTACGACAACCCCAAGCGCAAAAAATCATATGTGAAACCCGGCCAACCAGCCAAATCAACGACAAAGCCGAATATCCATGGCGCGAAGGTAATGCTCTGTATTTGATGGGATCAGATGGGTGTGCTGTATTATGAGCTGCTAAAACCGGGTGAAACCATCAATGGACAACGCTACCGAACACAATTAATCCGTTTGAAGAGAGCAGTGGCCGAAAAACGCCCGGAATATGCGACCAGACACGAGGTAATAATTTTCCATCATGACAACGCTCGGCCACACGTTGCTATTCCGGTTAAGAACTATTTGGAAAACAGTGGATGGGAAGTCTTACCCCACCTGCCTTATAGCCCAGACCTTGCCCCTTCTGACTACCATTTGTTCCGGTCGATGCAGAACGCCCTCACTGAAATACGGTTCACATCAGAGCAGAATATCAAAAATTGGCTTGATTCATTCATTCTTGGCTGCCAAGCCGGCGCAGTTCTTTTGGGATGGGATCCACAAATTGCCAGAAAGATGGGAAAAACTCATTACTTCAGATGGGCTGTAAATGTTTTTCTTAAATAAATATTTTAGCAAATTATTAACGTAAAATTTGGCAAAACTAAAAATTATTGATGAGAAAGTGTTTTTAGAGCCAATACTTAGTCAGGATAATTTTTAATCCAAATTTGGAAAAATCATGCATCTAAGGGTTAAATTGGAAGAGGGTATTCTCGAAGCGTATTCAAAAGTGGGGCAGCAGTTTGCATCAATAAACCTTCGCATTAAAATCCAAAAACGTGCTCTAGCATGCATACAAAACCAAGGAGGACACTTCGAGCATCTGTAATAACTCTTTTAGTAAAAAATATCCAAAACCACATAAAATCATTTTTTACTCATAGCCTTTGGGAGCTTAAAGCAAAATTAAATTTCATCTGTTGCAGGTTTTCCAAATTATCATAAAATCTGTGAGCTTTTGTGCAAACTTGATGGCGATTTGTTTTTTACTATTGTTACTTTCATAAGAAAAAAAATGTAAAACGTTATGTTGATTAGGCATTTTCTAGAGAAACGTGTCCTAAAAGTCGAAAATTAGCATGGGCAATGAAAATGGAACAGGCGTAGAAATTGGATATCTAAAGACCCAAACATGATATCAACTTTATTTAAACGCCGTGACAAAGGCTGGTATTTCTTCTAAAAATAGAGTCCTACACGAAGTTTTTACCATTAGTACTGACAGGGCAATTTCCATTAACATGGGTCTGGCTACACCAAAGTAAGCCTTTTCTTAAATCCTCGATAAATGATGTCAACATTTGAGATAAATCCTTACCGTAGAATGATTTTTCTCATAGGATATGCCCAGGAATCATTTCCCAAATTATCATTGACGAATTAGGGGACACTCTGTATACCACACTTATTACGAGAACCTCTGTCTAAGATACTCGTACAATCATCTTAAAAGTAAGGCCGTTGTTTACGAGAACGAGGAAGCTGAATGATTGGTGAGGTTAAATGTATCACCATCTATTTCTCCAACAAAGCTACGTACGAGTGTTATTGGAGTATTTGGGTCTCATCCTGATCTTTTTTGAACTAAACATGTCGAAAACCTCCGAGGAGCTGTCGGCTTTCTTTGCCACCGACAGGATCTTTTGGATCTATACGGTCATAAGAACACGCATTATATCCCCTATGTCTGGGTTGTCTGCTATAACAAGCTTGCACAAAAACAGGTCACTGCTACGTTTACCAGACTCCAAATATCTACTGCTTTGGCTCGAACGCTTGGCTCTGGTTTCGACTCGTCAAAGTATACCGTGAAGTTTCAATAAGTCAGTAAAAATAGAGAAAATGTATGGTATCAGCTCCATTGGTAGCACCCCACAGCCTTTGATACGAGTACATGCTTATTCAAGAACTGAAAAGAGACATTTTCCTGATCTTCCTTATGACAAAAAATTGGCAAATCGCCTGAAAAGGTTACGATGTTGGTCGGAGTGTACGAGTAACTTCATTTAGGATCCCATTTCGTTCACATAGTTATTTCACTGCATTGTACCATAAACCTTGGTATTTGGGTCTACCGATACTAAGTGGTATTCCGTATCGTATTTTCCAGAACACTTTGCTGAGCTTAGAATTTCCCGCGATGAACTGCATTCAGCATAAGGTTCCATCTGCATATTCACTTACTTCTGAAGCGAACGCCATGGGGGACAACTTTAAAATTTATTTTCTGTAAAGCATCGTGTTCCAGGGCATTATTTCTTTATATTCCTTTTCACGCGACAAAATTGGTATTTGATCTGCATTTGATTCGATTTTTCCCTTGGAATGCTAAACTTCAAAATCACACCTCTGCAATTCGTCGTTCAGTTTACAAATCCATCGTTTGAAGGTGAGACATCTTCATAGACACTATAGGCTCGGAGCCTATAGTAGTGTGAGATTCTTACTCACTAAAAAACACCTCCCTTATGCAAACCACGACTGAGTTCACACTCAACAAGTAGTTCTTCTATCGCATTTTATTTTGTTTTTATAAGATATCCTGCAGGCGATTTTCCATTGAAAATTCCTGTGTACTTTAAGAAAAATTATGCGCTGCTAATCACCGCGCCAGATCGAGAGGCTTAGTCCTTTTCAGACGGCGCAATAAATTTGTCTCGTCGAGGATCTGTTGAACAGAAATATTCGTATGACCTTGTAATCGATTATTATGTTTTCGCGCAAACATTTTAATTACGTTCTGAACGCTTTCGACTCCTAAGTCTCTATGGATGTCATCGTTTCTAATGTACCACGGCGCATTAACAATACCTCGAAGAACTTTGTTTTGGAATGTCTGTAATACATTAATGTTACTATTTTTAGTACAAGCCCAAAGTTGTCCAGATCGGTTTTAGCACTTGCTTGTATAACAGCAGTTTGTTCTCTAAGCTAAGCTTGGAATACTTTCCAATAAGCCAGTAAATATCTCTATATTTGATTTCAAGCTCTTCACGTTTTTGCTTGACGTGTGCTCTCCATTTTAGTTTAGCGTCGAGTGTCATACCGAGATATTTGGCCTCGTTCGCGTAAGGAATTCGTACTGCGTTGATAAACACTGAAAACAGACTTGTTTTCATTAAGCGCGATTCGACAAGTCTTTGTCTAATTGTTAATCCGTGTAAGGGCACGTTGCAAATTGGCAGTTGCTTCTTCGACTGTTTTAGCCATTGCCAAAATGGCAGTGTCATCAGCAAATGTGGCTAGGACAGTGTCGTCCGTTTGCGGTATATCGCGGGTAAAAAGTAAATATAGCAGAGGGCCAAGTACACTTCCTTGCGGCACCCCCGCCTTTATTGTCCTAAAAGTGGAATATTCGTTTCCGTGTCTCACACGGAAGAGTCGGTCTTCCAGGTATGAACCTAAAATACAAGACAATTGCTGGGATAGAGCTTGTCGAAGTTTATATTTTAGGCCTTCGTGGCATACCTTATCAAAGGCTTGCGAAACGTCAAGGAATGCGCTTGAACAGACTAACTTACACTCGATTGCTCGTTCATTTACATCGGTTATTCGATGCATTTGGTCAACTGTAGAGTGTTGACTTCTAAAGCCAAATTGATGATCAGGCAAGAGGGAATTTGTGTCGGTAATTGGTTTAAGACGATTAAGAAGGATTCGCTCGAAGACCTTCGATGTAATCGGGAGAAGCGATATTGGTCTATATGACTTGACTTCCTTCAGCGGTTTACCGGGTTTCGGAACCATAATAACTTCGGCTACTTTCCACTGGTGCGGTACATGCTCTAATCTAATGCTGGCATTCATAAGATAGAGCAGCTTTAGCAAACCTTTTTTCGGCAACGCTTTGAGTATCTCTCCCGTTATTAAGTCATATCCCGGGGCTTTATTGGGCTTAAGCGTGTCTATAACTTATGTAAGTTCCCTGAGTGTAGTCTTTTCGACTGGAAAGTTTGTCGTCACGTCTAGCGTATTGACATTCTCTGGAAGCACTTCCCCGTCGAATGGTTTAAACGTTTCTGCAAAATGGTCGGCAAAAACATTAGCTTTTACCTTATCTTCTTTCACCCAACCATTCGAACACTTTTAACGGCCCTCGCTATGGAGTAGTTGGTATCCTTTGTCGCTGTGAGTCTTTCATGCCACTTTTTTCGCGCTCTTCGTTTGTTCCTTATCATTTCTCTGATTTCCGGTGGGTATCTTATGCCGACTTTGGAAACTTTGTTCGACTCGCGGGGAGTGTTCTTCCAGGCCGCTTGCTGTATGACTTCAGCAAAACGTTCAATTTCTTTTTCAAGTTGATACGGCGTTCTAAGTGCTACTTTCAACTCACTATTGTCTACAACGTCTATTCAGAAATCTTCCCAGTGAGTTTTGCTGTTAGTTAATCTGGGTGGTCTTTGTTTCTTAACCAAAGATTCGCACAGTGAGAGGATAACTGGAGAATGATCGGAGGAATGATCGAAGTCCTCTTCAACTTTGACGTAACTACCGTTTACTCCTTTTCCGATAAAGAAGTCTATTAGATCGGGTGTTTTGGCGACATCCGAGGGCCAGTATGTCGGCTTGCCTGTTGAGTAAAAATAGCAACCACATTCCATACCAGCCCTGTATAGAGTTTTGCTTTTTTGAGAGATACATCTTGAGCCCCAAAAGGTGTGCTTCGCGTTAAAGTCGCCACCAATAATGAAGATTGGTCCAATAGAGTTGAATAGGTCAATAAATTCGTGTTTTTCTATTTAGCAGCGCGACTGGCAATAGATTGAGGATATATTAAAAGAGTAGTTTTTATTTTTAGTGCGCACCACGGTCATTTGAAATTTGTCAAGTTCAATTATTGCTTCCAGAGTATGTTCAATGCAGTCTTTAATGAATAGGGATGACCCGCCTCTTGCGTTTCCCGATGGATGATGAGCGTGGTAGTCGCGGTAACCTTTTAGTTCCACGCGCGATTCTGTCGCCAGGTGAGTTTCAGAAATTAAACATATGTCAATTACTTTTTTCTGCATGAAAATATTTAGTTCATCAAGCCTTTTCTGTAGCCCGTTGGCATTCCACGCTAGTATATTGAGCTTATTTGCCATAATTAGTTGCAGAAATTGGCTTCGAACTTAAGAAGCCGTTCGACTATTATCTTATTTATTTTATTCTGTTCTTCTAGTCTCTCGAGAATTACTGAGAACACATTTGAGGCAGGATCCGGTGGTGTACAGTTAGTTATATTTACTCGCGCCGCTATTTGTTTTTCAAAGGCTTCGTTTTTGATTGATCTCGTAGCTTTTGCAACTCCTTCGCGACTTCGCAGCCTCGATAATTAGCTGGATGTTTTCCCTTGCAGTTAATGCATATCGCTGAGGACTCTTTCGCTGCATTGCACTCTCGAGTCAGATGTTTGCCAGCGCATTTTGCACAGCGAGGCAGTAGGCCTGAGTATGGCTGAATCCCTGGCAACGTGTACATTGGGGAATCAGCTTAGAGTTTTTCCCCGGAGGTTCAATTTTGACAACAAGTCCCAATTCTTTCTAGGCTTTCGGTTTTGTCGAAAGTTAGCCTGAAGAGGGGAAGACCGCGTCTTGGGGTCGTTCTCTCGTTTTCAACATTGCGCTGTTTTTGGCGCAAGTATATTAACTGCGTCGATTATCTTAAAGTCTTTATTTTTAAGGTCATTTACGATGTTTTCTTTAAGGCAAGAGGGATGCAATCCTCTAGCTACAACGTGTATGGGTCTTTTCGTTTTATTTTGGTATGTATGCCATTGAATCTTCTCGGCATTTAATTTTTGCGAAAGCGTACGGTAGTTGTTTGGATTAAGGACCTTAATAGTCCATGTATCATTATTACGAGATCTTACTTTATAATCGGTTGAGCACAGTGATTTCAGGATTATGTGCAACTTGTTGTGGTCCGAGATTCCAAAAACGTTTATTGGCGGCGGCGGTCTTTGTTTGGGTTGCTTTGTTGCCTTATCGACCTCAGCAGTGTTAAAGCTGGCTTGCTTCTTTGTTTGTTCGATATCAGGCGGGGAAGTAGCTTTGCGCTTCTTACCTGGCTTTTTTTTAAGTATCTAGCATCTAGTTGCTTTTTTAGTTCGGCACAGAGCAATTCCATATTTTGGAGTCTGGCGCGGAGATCAGAATTTTCGCGTTCGAGATTTTGTAGCTTATTCGGTGTAATGCTATTGCCCTGAGCTACCGACTGTGCTTGGTCTTTGCTTTCGCATGATTTTCCTAGCGATCCGCGTGCTGGAGATCTCGTGACCCTTGAGCATTTTTTAAAGGGGTCCTGGTTTATATTTGTATTATTTTGGAGATTATTTGAACTCGTTTTAGTTCCCTTATCCACATTAGACAGATAAGGCTGGCTGATCGGGAGGTCGCCAAGTATCTGGATGCTCCGTTAGAGATTGAGCTATTTTTATACTGGGCCCCCAACCTGGTCGATTCTGGCACGGGTCGTTTAACACCTTAATCCGGCCCAGTGGATTTTAGTCGCCTCTTACGACAGGCATGCCTTACTTCGGGTATATTCTAACCAATAACCCGAAGGGGGTTTTTGTATTGCGGAAGTCACTGGTGCATAATTCATAATTCGAAGGGGATACTTCCAGAAGTAGGTCATTGTCAGAATCAGAGCATGAAACTTCTTCCTGGTTAGAAAGTACTTCCTTTCGTTGTGCAATTAAAAGATTATCGTTCAAACCCCAGAGTTTTTCCAAATGTGAGCTATGCTAAGATGCACTGTTGCTTAAGTCCTTGAAAATCTTTTTCATACTTCCCCAACAACTGTTCAAGTCCACACTCTACCGATCGCTGTTATGGACAGTTCATATCGTCGTTCTTCTTCCGTAAGTCGATAGAGGTCATTTACAGAACCTTCGAACTCTGTCACGAAGCTCCTATGATCCCAGGAAGCTCCTCAATCGGCACTTCTCTTCACCGCCTCGGGATCCTTTCTTATTACTTTCGCTGAAATGACCTGGCCAGATTGTTTTCATCGGCCTGGACAGGGTCTATTTTTCCAGCTTAATCTTCAATTGAGCTAGCGATACAATAGGCAAGGTTTCCAATTTTCTGAACTCTTCCAATGTAGGTTCTATTAATTGCTCAAAGTTTGGTAAAGTTAAAGGGCAAATTGCATTCTTATGAACTGCGAGATTCGCATTCCATTTTATAAAACATTTCCTGATGGATCGAGAGTTAACAAAAATTTAGCCTCAGAAAGGGTATTCAAAGTTCTGTAGGAGTCTACATTCAACTGATCGTTAACTAAAAATTCGAATAAAAGACATCAACTTCATGGATCGATCGCAAGAGTGCGACACTAAAACTTCTAAATTGGTGACTCCGACTAAAAGGAATTAAATATGCTGTCATGTAAACAATTTATTTTTCCAACGCCCGAAGACGACCAGCAACAGCAACCATTTGCTAGAGCCGCAGCTAAAGTGGATGCTCCAATAATTCAACCGCAATTCAGTGGAAGCGCAATTAAATCGATTCCAAGAACTGCAGCAACAACTAGTTTCCCAGCAGACACAATTAGTGGCAGGAGGAGAAGTTAAGGCTAGCCATGCCTGTGTGCAACCACCACCATTTTGAAGCGAAAATGTAAAGTTATGGTTTGCACAACTCGAGGCGCAGCTTACGCTTGTGAATTTGCGATCTGATGCCCGAAAACTCAACATCGTCATTGCAAATCTCGATCAGACCACAGCCACGGAAATACAAGACGTTATCATCAACACACCAGCAGGTGTGTTCGATCAAAAGAAGAGCTCATTTCTCGTTTGGCCTCATCTAGATACAAACAGATCAGGCAAATGCCGTCTGCATTTCTTCGGCCTTATAAAGGTTTAGCTGGAGTTACCATGACCGATGATGCTTTGAAGGTAATTTGGATTGACCGATTGGACGTTCAAACTCAATCCATACTTGCTGCACATCCTCCAGGTATCAACGACGGCATCCCACAGCAAAAAGTTGCTAAACCAAACCAGAATCCGCATTGTCGACCCTAAAACAAAAAGTGGAACAGCTGATTGGCAAATTGAGGCAATGTCCATGAACTTCGTAGACCACAACAGCAAGCTGAATAGATCGAGGTCGTGCTCTTGTGGCAGGCAACACAGAAACGTTACACCGGCTTCGAACGAGAAGAAAAACAACACTTGCAACAACAATCAATCTACTTTTTGCTATTTTCATCGTCACAGGGGATCAAAAGTAAGAAATTGCAGAAAACCATGCAATTTCGTCCATCAGGCAGGAAACGGGAATGGGCTTCATCGACGACGGTAAATGACAGCCAAACTTCCAGCCGTCTTTTCGTCACGGACAAAACGTCGAAAGTGCAGTTTTTGGTTTCCACACACCGGTCCACGTCGAATGTCTACTCCATCCGAATACACTCTCTTGGCCGCCAATGGAACCCCGATACCAACCTAATGGCTTTCGCACTTTGCAGTCGAACTTAGGACTGCGTCGTGATTTCACGTGGCGTTTTGTGGTGGCTAAAGTCAGTAAGCCTCTGATTTTTTAGCTTTCTTTCAACTTCCCATGGACGTATCGCACAGCAGATTGCTTGACAGAATCACTGGATTGTCTACCCTACGTTGTCATGCATACGAGGTCTCATTACATTTCAAATCAGGTTCTGGAGTATCCCAGTTTGACTCAATCAGATGGAAGCTTCAAGGAAATTCGACATGGCACCGTTCATCACATCAATACAATAGCAGGTCCTCCAGTTAGCCGCAAAAGCGCGACGTTTGGCGCCTGACAAAATGAAAATCCCAAAAAGTAAGTTCAAAACAATGCTCAAAAGTGGAATAGCTCGCCGTTCGGAAAACTGCTGGTCATCCCCAAGAAATCTGGCGATTGACATCCGTGCGTGCACTACCGCTACCGATTCTAGACATCTACCCTCCACGAAATATAAAGGACTGTTCAGCGAATCTCTCAGGCAAGCATATATTCTCCAAGATTGATTTGGTGAGAGCATTTAATCAGATCCCGATCGCACCAATAGAAATCAAGAAAATGGCCATCGTTACAGCATTTGAACTTTTCGAGTTCATGTTCATGACGCTTGGACTCCGAAATGCTGCCCAAACCTTTCAGAGGTTCATCGACGAAGTCACAAATGGTCTCGATTTCTGTTTCCCTTACATAGATGACATTTTGGTGGCATCGCATGATGAAGTGCAACATTGTCAGCATCTCCAGACTCTTTTCGAATGCCTTAACAAATTTGACATTGTCGTTAACGTAGCTAAGTGCGAATTTGGTAAGTCTAAAATCACGTTTTTGGGTTATTTAATCTCGAGCAATGGCATGCAACCACCCGAAGAACGAATCCAGGCCATCGTTGATTTCAAACCCCCAACTACGGAGCTACAAGCTCCACTGAACAAGCGGCTCAAAGGACCGAACGTCAGAGGAAATAAAGCCATCATTTGGACGGAAACACTTCAGCAAGCCTTTAGTGCTTCTAAAGGGGTCTAATGAGATGCGCCTTGTTCGCACATCCAGATCGATCATTCGAGTGGGGACTTTTCACCGACGCGTCAGACTGTGCCATGGGTACGGTCTTGCAGTAGAAAACACCGATTGGTTGGCAGCCACTGTCATACTTCGCCAAAAATTTCAACAATGCTCAACGTAAATACCGCACGTATAACAGGGCGATATTAGCAATCTACTCCGCTATTAAGTACATGAAGTTCTTGTCGGAAGCCAGCAATTTTACCATTTTCACGGACCACAAATCCTTGGTATTTGCTTTCAAACAAAAGCCCGAAAAGGCATCACCTCGACATTTTCGATGTCTTGATCTCATCGGTCAATTTTCCACCGACATCAAACACAACGCCGGAACTGAAAACGTAGTGGTAGGGTTGAATATCTCGCAGCGTCACAAAACGGTGATATATGGTAGAACTTGAAAACATTATTAAATCTGCTTCTGCATTACAGGTTGTCAAAGTTCCGTTTCCAAAGTCCAAGCTGCAAATGTTTTGTGACGTGTCTAAAGGTGTTGCTAGACCCTTTGTAACAAAACCCTTTCGCTGTCAAGGATTTGAATCGCTGCACAGTTTGAGCCACCCTAGTACCAACGCCCCATTTAAACTGGTCTCTTAAAAATTTGTCTGACGCTTGATTCGAAAAGACTGCAGAACATGGGCAAAGGCATGTATTCCGTGCCAACGATCTGCGAACTTCGAACAGCCATCTGCGAGATTCAAGCATATCCACGTCGATTTCGTTGGATCTCTTCCATACTCAAGAGGATTCAGATTCTGCTTCATCGTTGTTGATAGGTATTTCCGCTGGCCTGAAGCTTACCCATTAGAAGATTCTACTGCTGAAACGCTTGCAAGAAGCCTCTTCGCAAATTGGATAGCACATTTTGGAGTGCCACTCAAGGTAACGTCTGACCGTAGCAGACAATTTTTGTTCGATCTGTTCCAGTCTTTAGCCAAATCATTTGGCATCAATCATCTGACGACAACTGCTTACCATCCCGCAGCTAACGGCATGGTGGAGAGGTTTCATCGCCTTCTGAAAGCCACCATAGAATGCCATGAATCGCCGGCATGGGCCGATGAACTTCCTGTTATACTGCTCGGGCTCAGAGGATCCTTCAAGGTAGACCTACAGGCTACAGTAGCCGAAATGTTGTACGGAATTTTTGTCACCAGTGGAGGCAACGTCAGTGATCCGACAAGTTTTGTAAATCAACTCCGACTTCATTTCGAAAACCTATCGCCAGTTCCAGGTTCTCGTATTTGTATTCAAAGAACTTTCTTCCGCATCCCACGTTTTCATTCGAAGAGATGCAATCAGAATCGGACTACAGCAACCATATGAAAGTCTTTTTCCCGTCGTGAAGAGATCCCGTCGTGAAGAGATAAGACATAACAGTTTCAATCGATCGTTTAAAACCGGCTTTTCTACCTTCGGTTGACAAGAACAACAGTCTTCCCAGCTCAGAACAACCATATTCTCCGCCAGTCCTTCCAGCAACTTTTAATGACTTCATTACCAGAAAGATCAGTTCAAATTCTAGACAGACTTGGGATCATCACATCTTAACAAAGTCACTGGAGGGGGAGTGCCGTAGGAATCTACATTCAACTGTACATATTGCAGGACTAATGCAACAAAAACGACAATTAACAAGTGCTCCGTCACGATATCTACACTAAAGATGCCACCATGAGTGTAAGAGTGACAGCGTTGCGATTGTGTGCATTTTTGGGTGAATTTCATCGCAAGCCTCAGACGCCTCTCACCAGGTGTTTGCAAGCTGCAGCTGTCGATGATGTTAAGCAAAGATTTTCACTGAGCAACCCTTCTGATGATCACGGCCGTAGTCAAAATTTGCCAATTGTTGACCTTTAACCACTTTCATGAAGATTGACCGTCTTCCTGATAGTTGTCTCTGTCAGTTTGTACCTCAATTTGTTGACAAGTGACATTTCATCGGGTTGAATCCATGGTCTGACTAAATGTGATATGTAGATGGCCTTAGTCGATTCAATTGCAATATTATTATCCATCAACTGGCAGACTCACAGTTTCTTGCCTTCAGGGACGAAAACTTCTTTCAAGTTCCTCCTTTACCCTTTTACAGCTCTGTTTTGTATACAACAATTGAGGAATACCTCTCTATCACAATGGAGCTCTGTAATTTAACAACAAATTCCCAACTATAATTCCTGAAAACCTGATGTGGACAAGTGCGGAAAAGCTACTCCTTCACTCTGATTTACTTCAGATGTTCGTGATGAAAATGAGAGCAACGCTTGCTCGAATGTTTTTATAATTTTAATTCAATTTCTTGTCATGTAACCACCATGATGGATTCCCATTGGAGAAGAGGGAACTAACCACAGAACTCGGTCCAGCTTCATTGGATTTTTCGGTTTTTCCTTGTTTTGTTTTTTTCATTATTTAAGGAGGAGGGGGGGTTGGAATACCCGTGTAAGCAAACACATTCATGATTTCATTGTACATAGTCGTTGTGCACTGTTTCGGAATACTAAATAGAACACAGCTTGAGTATGGAATAGAAAGTCCAGGCGGCAGACATCGCGGAGAGAAGGAAAGTTTTTAATTAAAATTGTTCAAGGAGTCTAGTGGAGGGATGAACTACGAGTAGTTACTAGTTGACTGGTTAGTTTCGAGGGTTTAAAACCGAAGCTGGTACCGAAGCTCGACAAAACTCAGGGTATGACCACGTTCAATAGGAAGCTCCACTCGTTTCAAAATCCTGCTTCGACATTTGTTGTTATCGTCTGTTGATCGAAAAGTTAATTAAAATTGAGGTTATATCAATTTTGAAAAACACAAAGAGCAAGGGAACGATAGAGAGTGAAAAAACCATGGCAATGGCGTGGAGTATTCGAGTATGGAACTCTCATGTGTAACCAACTAGTCCTTGTAGGGCTTAAGAATAAAACTGCGGCGGTACGTATCCAATTAAAATGTTTTCCTTTTGATTTTCCTTTTATTTTTATTTTTTACGAAATTAGTTCGTTCACCTTGAAACTCGAGAGTGACATTGAAATGAATTGAAAACAAAACAACTACGATGAAGGGGTACATTTTGTAGACCATGATCATTTTGTATCCTTTTGAGCATTGTACTTTTGATGAAAGGAACTGCTGTCAATTAAAGAAGTGAAGAACAGTGGTGAGTTAAAAACTTATTCTCTGCTAAATTTGAGAAAGTCAGGAGTAGAAGAATAGCCAAAGTGCACCTGTCAATTTCTGAAACTTGAGATTCTATGGTCTTTATTTTTTATGAAAAGTTTCCGGTATTGTTAGTTCTTAGAAGCTCTCACTAATGGGATTTCAAAGGCCATAGGGATATTGGACAAATCTTTGGTTATAATAAGCTGTCGTTATAATGACCATCAAACACAAAAGGTGATTCTTTAAGAACCTGATAAATCATTTCTGCATAACCATACCTTTAGCGTCTGTCTGAAATAAAAAAAGGAGAACAACCAATAGATGTTTTAGAAGTGGATCGAATGACTACGGTGACAATTATATTCCTTTCTTATGGTTTGCAATCGTCAATAGAAATGCGTCCATAGAAAGTGCCCTTAGAGGTAAGACAGTATTGCTAGTTAAAGAATTTCTGAGTTAAGTTTGAACAACGCCAATGTTTCAAGCGCCAACAGCCCAAAGCAGATGTAAAAAGCCTATGGTTTTAGTCAAAGCTTTTCAAGCTTTACACCGACCAACTGTCACTGAGTTATCATCGTTTGTGCGGCTTTTATCTACTAAATCTGTATCTTTAATCTTTCAAATTATAATTGGACCGACAAAAATCCTAAGACACACAGCGCAAAACACTACGGAGATTAACTGTGGGAGCCAACTTGAGCAAGAAATATTTTTATACAAATGAAGTTTTACATGAGCGAGCAAAGCTGTGAGGAAAAATTCTGGATTTGCAACCTCCTTCTTGAGGTTCAAGTAAAAGTGCGTTTCCACATTTCTTTCACGAATAAATGTGAAATTAACATTGCAAAATTTTGTTGATATACAGTGCAATAAGCATAAAGGCAAATGCGTCACGAGAAACTGTAACGAATATCAGTCGCTAAAGTAACTGTCGTATACAATTGATAATTGAATGAGGAAGGAAAAATTGCTTTTATAATTTATATCTAAAATAACCGTAGGTTCAAATTAATTTTTCTTGAATGCATTTTACAGATACATTTCGATTATGTTGATTTTTACATGCAGCTTTTGTGCAAAAACAACAAATCATCTCATAGGCATTACTTTTTTTTGACGGATTTTTCTTCATAGCAAACGTGACATCTTGCTCTGCCTTTAATTTGTGGTGGAACGCTTCTTGATCGTTTTGGTGGATTTGTTCAAGTTGACGCAGAAACATCCTCTAAAGGTGGCGATGGTGAACTTTCTTCCAAAACAGTTGCAAGCAACAAAGCAGACGATGCTGATTTTGTCTTTGCACTTCTAGCTTCCATAAGTGGTTTTGCAAGAGATATTCCAAGTTCACGTAGAAAATTCCTTCTTACTGTTGTTTTTTGTGTTGCTTGCCAATTCGGATTCACTTCTTTGCAACACGGTACACTTATTTGTCCGTCCAATGTACGAAACAAGTGCTGTGTTTTCGGTAAATGCAAAAGTACATTCATACAACGGTCTATTTTTGCATTCAAGAAGCTTTGGTGGGATGTTTCTTTTATTTTTTCTCATCGTGCCAACCATTGTAATGCCCTTTGACAACTTTTCCTCATATGAGGAAAAGAAGTTATCTATTGTTATGTTGTGACCTTTCAAGCCATCAACGCGATCCAAAACTACTCGTTCGCCTTGTCTTTTTTCACTCGAACTGGCTCCAATCGCCTTTTCCAAATATGGCTGGATTTTCCAAACACAGCAGGTATAAGAACAAACCAGCAACCAGAATTTTAGTCCGTATTTTACTGGTTTTGATGGCATATTATTGAGGAAATTTATATCTTCCACGAAAACCAAGTAGTTGCTCGTCAACTGTCACACATTCATGTGGATTGTAGTAGTCACTCAATAAATTGGACCATTTATCAAATATATCCCGAATCGGTGCAAATTTATCTGTAAATCGTTGCTGTCTTCTGCTAATGACATCATCAAAACGAATAATTCGATTCAAATACTCAAATGTTTTCTTCGACATAATTGCCCTAAACACCGGACGACCGTTAATATCATCAAACAATTCAATTGTAGTTTCGCTCTTCGATCTAAAAGTAAAAAAAGTCAAGAATCAGTTGAAATAAGAAAGAAAGCAACTACGACTTACCAATAAACACCAGCTAAAATCAAAACACCAATATATGCTTACAACATATTCGAATCGATTTGTTTGAAATCCTTACCATATATTGCTTGTGCAAAATGCTTCAAAATGGTATTATCAATTTGTGGTGGCAAGAAAAGCAAAAAAGCATCCTTGATGCCATCAACACGAACTTTGGCATAACTTGTTGTTCCAGGATGAAGAGAAATTAGATTTTCATTCCGCAATCTACCACTTTGATGCTGAAATGGCTGTAGTTGCCAAACAATACCATCTTTCGAAACAAGCAGTGGATCCACATTTTCAACTTCAGCAATTGATTCGTTGGTCAGAATCGCAATCGTCTGAATATAAGTTACCGTCATCATCAATATTCTCTTCTGGCACAAATTCGTCATCACTGTCTCCAGAAACATCACTGATATCGCCATCGCGTTCATTCAAAAATGCTTCCGTTTCTTCCTCTGTCAGATATCTTGCTTTTGACATTATTATCTTTTATTATTTTTATAAATTCCACTAAATATAACAACGATATTCACTTGCTAAAACACTTAACGCAAATGATTTTTTATATGACATGCACTTACTGGACAGTAAGTACATGTCATATAAAAAATCTACACATGAGGGTAGACAACGTAATTAGTGCATTATTAACCGCCATAAACATTTTTATTATTGGGAGGTAACATACGTTTTATTTTCGTTAATCAAGGATATAAATTAAGAAATTATGAAAACAAAAATTTTTTGTGTAGTTTTCTACACAAGGATAAGATGAAGGTTAAGACAGTTTTGTGGAAGCCATCTGAAATAAATAATGTTGATGAAACACCGCAACACCGCAAAAACCTGGCACTTAGTGAAACACAGGTAGATCACCGTCCACATCTCTCAAATCACTCTGATCTGAAGCTACTTGGCTACGAACTAGTGCCATTATTCTTCTCTCATCGTGGTCTCGCCATTTACGTACGTAGTCATGTAGCTTACCAAACTCCACCACAATGTAGTCCCTGTTCCAATCCGGAATTCAATTTCATGTGGTTAAAATTCCATCTCCGTAAGCAAATTATCCACTACTGCTTTATTTATAGAAGTCCCAAATTGGACAGAAATTTGACCTTTCACGAGTTTGATGCGCTGTCTGACTCCATTCAAAGAATTGTATCCCTGTATCCTCATACTGAAATCGTGATTACGGGCGATTTCAATATACACAATTCTGGTTGGCTTCGACATTCTGGACAGACAACACCCGAAAGACGGTGTGTTTAGATCTTCGCTGCGGAACATAACTTAACCCAGCTTGTAAATGAGCCCACACGAATACCAGACGTTGATAGTCATACCGCCAATACCCTGGACTTGTTTTTAACTTCTCACCCTGACAAGTACTGCGTTGACGTGCTCTCCCCTCTAGGCTCGTCGGACCATTGTGTCATATCAGCTAAATTCTCGTACACCCACCACATAGTTAGAGAAAAGATCCCTAAAAGAAGCGCATGGCAATACGAGAAAGCCAACTGGAGCGGCCTTAACAGCTTCTTTAGGAATTTTAACTGATCGTAAAGTTTCCTCGATAACGACGTGGATGCCACTGCTGGTATGATCACAGACACTATTCTCTTTGGAATGAGATGCTTTATCCCTCATCGGATGAAGAGTATCAAACTAAAAGAAAAGGCATGGTACGACTCGAGCTGTAAAGAAGCTGTCAGCGTTAGAGAACTGTTTTTTCGGTCCTACAAGACCAACCCGACAGAGGAAAACTGAAAAAAGTTCAAACGAGCCAGAAATGACTGCAACGCCTTTCTCAAGCGTGTGAAATTTCTATACGACCAAAAACTGAGGCACAAAATACTGCAATGTCCCAAAGGCAGTAAAAATTGTTGGTCATTCGTCAAAAACATTAGAAATTCTGCCTCATCCTCCATCCCAACGCTCATTTACAATAACATTACAGCTGTCAGCTCTTTGGACAAGGCCAATCTGCTTGCTGCACACTTTGCGGCTAGCTCAACACTCCCAGATTGTGCCTTGTCCCCGCCTACACTTGAGTGTGTCGAATCTACAATGGAACGAATCTACTTTCGCACTCGTGTAGTAGCAAGAGTACTTAAAGATCTCAACATGCATAAATCCGCTGGTCTAGATAGTATATCTCCCCTTCTTCTGAAGAGGTGTTCTTCCACGCTGGCAAAACAACTGCGTAAGCTTTTTCATCAGTCCAACTCTTTAGGACTCTTTCCGAGCAGATGGAAAACAGCATTTGTCCAGCCCGTCCCTAAAAAAGGCGAATCTTCTTCTCTATCCTCCTACAGACCCATTACACTTACGTCCCTTCTTTCCAAGGTCATGGAAACGCTGATAAACCGTCAGCTAATGAAATATCTCGAAACACGAAAACTTCTCAATGACCGGCAATATGGTTTTCGTAGCAACACGTCCACTGGTGATTTGATGGCATGTCCCACCGAAAAGTGGAACCAAAGCGTACATCAATCTGGCGAAACCAAGATAGTTGCACTAGATATTTCTAAGGCATTTGACAGAGTTTGGCATCAGGCTCTCTTGTCGCAAATGCGTGCTGTTGGGATCGACCACTCTCTTCTTCAATGGATTAGAAATTACCTTTCGGAACGTTCAATCCAAGTTGTCTTGGACAACTGATATTCACAAAATAAATGCTGGTGTGCCCCAGGGCTCCGTTCTATCTCCGACACTCTTTTTAATTTTCATCAACGATCTCTTGTCTGCTATTGTACTTCTAATCCAATATATTCCTTTGCCGATGACAGTACTTTCTGCTTTTCATATTCGTTCACGGACTCACGCCTTGCTCTTCGGCTGTAGAGCGTGAACGGCAGCGTATGTTAAGCTCATTAAATTCCAATATTAACAGCATAACCAATCGGGGAACTACTCGTATCAACAGAGTGAAATTTAATGCTTCCAAAACTCAATGCTGTTTGCTGTCATTAAAGCGAAATTCAAATACCCAGCCATTATCCATGAATGGCACTACGATACTACGAAACCGATAAACTTTCCATTCTCGGTATGTGTATCAGTAACAACTTACGTTGGAATGACCACATATTCGATGTCGCCAAAAATGCTGCGAAATGTCTAGGTTTCCTCAAGCGATGTAAGAAATATTTTACCCCCTCTCATCTGGCCTCAATATATAAGGCATTTATCCGCCTAAAACTGGAGTACAATGCCCACATCTGGTCAGGTGCTCCTAAAACATCTCTGCACCTGCTAGATAGGATTCAAAACCATGCGATAAAACTCATTGGTGATACTAATATCAGTCAATCAATTGACACCCTCGAACACCGACGAAATGTCTCCTGTCTCACCTTGTTTTATCGCTATTTCCACCACCAGTGCTCCATTGAAATTGCCAGTAGCATTCCGGCCATTCAAACTTTCAACCGTAACCGTAACGTCTCGCTATGAATGCTCATCAGTATACCTTCAAGCCCATTTTCGGTCGTACTCTAAAATATCGTGATTATTTCCTAAGCCGTACAACTCGCTTATGGAATGCCTTGCCGATCTCTGTGTTTCCTGGTCGTTATAACTTACAAACATTTAAAAACAATGTACATCGGTACCTGTCTTTTCTTCCTCCCTAAATTTCCTTCGCCCGCGCTGTGTACGAACATTTTAAGGGTACAAAACCCCTTGAGCGCGCCCTTCATCGATATGGCGAAAGTGTTCTAAAAATACTATTCAGATCCGAGATGAAAAGAACAAAAAGATTAGTCACCGTCATCTTTATCTAAATTAGAGAGTCTTGAGAGATGATATTGAGGTGCGTAAACCATATGAAAGATATTGCCATCAGGACACTAATCAACCTGTTGAAAGTTGTTACTCGTATGTCAGTTATTAAGGAATTTCAAATATTTTGAGTGCTGACTGCTATCAGTCTTTTCATGATATTGGAAATATGGAACCCAAGTCTGTAAGACGAGAAAGGAGATGATTTTTTTTTCCATTGAATCAGCTCCTAAACGTCATGTTTTACAAGGCGTGGCTAATCCATACTTATATCAGTTCAGTAGCAGACCAATTGACAGCAGAATGAGTCATCTGTTTACTTAAATATGTTTGTGGAAGGATTCGTCAAAGTGGTTGGCGTAGTGCAGATCAAGTTGATCCACCTTTACATCGTTGAAACTTAATTTACAACGTCACCACTCCTTTCGACACGCAACGTTGGTATGCAATCTTGAAGCGTTCGTATATTTACCCGATTTGATTTTTGTTTCAGAAATATGGATATTTGCATGTGAAAGGAACAATTTTTTTAATTCCCGGGTATAACTTTTATCCTAATACAAATGAATCGTATTCGACAGGCGGAGTAGGCGTTTTTGTTAGGGATTCTCTGGAATTTGATATTTACCATCATAGGTTTGTGACTGCGGATGTAATGCAGCTTAGTTGTAAATTATGTAATGAGCCCTTTAACGTCGTCTGCATATACAGACTGCAATTCCATAATACTCAGTCATTTCTAAATGAATTAATTCTATTTCCGACAAAAACTAAGATTCAAAACTTTATTATTTTAGGTGATCTTAATATTGACATCCTAGCATCAACCTCAGTCTCGGAGTCACTTCTGTGCCTCGTAGCTGCACATGGTCTTACTTCCTTTGTGAATGTTTTCGTAATATATCTCCCGATCAGTGTATCGGTGTTAATCTTGACCTCTATATTACGGATCACTGCATGACAGGTATTTGGATACGCGGTTTAAAAGATCTTAGAGGCGAAGTTAGAGTTCCTACTAGCGTTACTAAAATGAGTTTTGAACTACGACGGGCGTTCAATATATTCTCGGTATCGATATGAAGGAAAATGCGAATTCAATTTTAATTTTATTTTTCAATATGATCTCCCCTAACATCAATGCATTTGTTACATCTTGAGATAAGCTTTTTTAAACCCTCAAAATAATAAATTTCCTCTTTCTCTGCAAAATACCGACTTGAGTTCTTCATCATCCGAAAATCTTTTTCCACGAAGACATTTTTTGAAATCCGGAAACAGGAAATAATCACTAGGGGCAAGGTCTAGACTATAGGGTGGGTGTTGGATTTCTTCGAAACCACAATCTCGCGCAGCAGCCTTGGAAACTCGCGCCGTGTGAACAGGAGCGTTGTCATGAAGAAGCAACACACCCGCTGCGAGTTTACCCCGTCTTTTCTTTTTAATTTCCTCCCGCAAATTATGCAAAGTGGAAGCGTAGGATGTGGCGTTGATGGTTTCACCTT
This sequence comes from Volucella zonaria, assembly GCA_963966105.1. Classification (NCBI taxonomy): domain Eukaryota; kingdom Metazoa; phylum Arthropoda; class Insecta; order Diptera; family Syrphidae; genus Volucella; species Volucella zonaria. The sequence continues at coordinate 58,790,510 of OZ014534.1, forward strand.
TTTTTTTTGTACTCAATGAGCAAGATTCCCTTTGAGTCCCAAAAAACTGTGGCCATGAGCTTTCGGGCAGACGGAGTGACTTTGAACTTCTTCGGGGGGTCTGTTCCTTTTTTATGCCACTGCATGGACTCTTGTTTGCTTTCAGGGTCATAGTGGTGGACCCATGTTTCGTCATCAGTAACAATTCGATCCATAACACCCTCCGCGTTCTCACTACACATCTCCAAAAGCTCTCTACAGCATGCGATTCTCACTTTTTATCTGAGGCGCTGTGAGCATTCGTGGCACCCACCTTGCACTGACCTTTGAAA